>CM069907.1:75650482-76250482 GCA_036172215.1 Camellia granthamiana | reverse complement strand
GTAGTAGAATATCAACCCTTTACATTATGACATAGTCAAATGTCACAAAAGGGTACAAAAGTGAAAGTCATATCAATAATAGCATGTAATACTTACACGGTGAGGAAGTAAGGATCCATTCTCTTAACTCATTACTCGGTCGCCAAGCACATGTAGTACGGATACATGCTACAATGGAGTAACTATTTCAGAAAGTGATGTCATACTCAATACACCGGACAGATCTTAGTCTAGTCGCTCTTAAGCGCGCGAGTCGTTTTCTAGTACCTAACCCGAATTCTCTATTTGCTCGCCTTCCAAGCGCTAAATGAAATCTTGCAACTAGTTAACTGTAAAATCACCCAGGGGGTACCTGCGCACATTAAATAGTTTGGACCCTCGGTCTCTTGGATCTAGTCTCACGAGTGCAAAGTGAAATGTAGACGAGAGTCTAGATTTGGCAACTTTTAGAAAATTCATTTTATTGCAAAAATATTTGCTAGAAATGGACTACGTCATCAGATCTCAAAGTTGCTACCTAATATTTATTTTGGGAGAATTAGGAAACTAGTGACTCATGCCAAGTCCACTGTTCATCGTAACCATGGATGCTTGGCTCGAAACCTTAGGTATGAAGGGAGAAGGTTATTAATTGAGTACCATCGCTCATCCAATCAAAAGATCGGCCTTTACTAAACCTTGATATGATTTTTATTAACTCCATATGTTTGTATTCTGATTATTTAATAAATCCTAAAAATTCACTATGTGAAGCAATCAAATATGGACTGTGTGTCCATTTTAGAACAATTTGACTTCATTATTTCAAAAAGGTTTTGAATAGTGCAATTATGAAAATCAAATTTATTCCAAATTAAATAACACAACCTTCACCCATTGGCATACATATCAAATAAGCAATTAGCTGCATGGTAGGATGCTAAACATAGTAGAAACACATGCACAAGCAGGATTGTAAAGCACAAAAACTTACATATTTATTGACGTCCACAAATAAGCACAAAAACAAAATTAGTAAACATGCATGATCCTATATACAAGATCCTAATGTAATTCACTTATGAAATGCAACTATAGACCCGGCTTCTAATATATAACATGTGAATCATCTCAAAACATGAGGTAGCACACAAAATCACATAATAAACAATTAAACTCACAAATACAAATTTAGTCAGATCGTAAGGCATAAAGCATGGATATGATGACAAGCAAAACAACATGCATATTTATAGAATATGGAAAGCAAAATAAAGAACGAGATAGAAAGAAGTGGGGTAGGAAATTATTACAACTTTGAATATTACAAATCCGAGTAGGGGAGGAAGAGGACAAATATTATAACAAAATTAAATTCTCACAATCACTCTTTAATAAATATAAAATAAAATAAAAATAGAAGCTGCAAAGGCCTCGGAGATCGTCGGAGACTGTTCTGTTTGACACTGGGAGGTTGTTGGGGTTTTCGGCTGATCAAATGATGAGTTGGCCAGCCAAAAAGTTGGCCGACCGGCCAAGAAGGCCAGGTCAAAACTCTGTTTTGTTCCAGAAATCAGAAAAACAAACGGGAAATATGCAAGTGGCTCAACTAACCACTTATAATTAGCTTACAACAGGTTTATAATATGAAATTGAAGCAAGAAAATCAATGGAAGAAATAAAATACAAGAAATATAAGAAAATGAAAAGTGTGAAAAATACATTTCCATGGAAAGGATTTGATTTCCAAACTTCCTTTTGATCACCCTCAAGCTTAGGAAGCGTGTTCTCAATTCTCAGGTTGAAAATTCAAAATTCTTCTTGGAATGGTGTTTTTGGGCTATTTAACAGTGTTTGTTTAGGGGGGGGGGGGGGAGAGGGGAGTTACAACTCTCTGTTTTTCTCAATTTCAAGGAACACTCACTCTCTTTTGGATTAAGGCTACCTGATTATGGCTCTAACAGAATTTTTGGGCTTGGTTTGATATGTTGAAAGATGGTATATCAGTGTGTATGAAAGTTTTTGTTCAAAACTTAAGCTTTTCTCTTTCTTTACGTAACTCTCCCTTTTTTCTCTCAATTCAATTCCATTTCATCTTCTATTCTGATCCTCTCTATCTCTATAAGCAATTAGGGAAGCATCCTAAGTCAAGGAGGTGGGAGACAAGGATGATGGAGCGATAAGAGTGGTTGAAATGGATGCTCTCTTTTGGGGGTAAAAGACAATCCCCCTTTTGACAATTCAGGCTAATGGAGGATGATAGAGGGGGTGAGCGCGTATCTTGTACATGAATCTGCCAAGAAACAGTTGGAATGGGCATGACCCACACGTATTCAACAAGAATTATGCCGAAACTGCCTTGCTCCTGGGAAAATTAGTCGGCCGACCAAAAACCTTGGCTTGGCCAGGCAAAAAGTTGGTCATGGCTAACTATTTTGTTCAAAATAGGATTTTTCGACAAAATTCTCATCCTTTCCTCCTATTTCCACACTTTTTTTTGTTCAATTTCTTGAGAAAATGTTTCATTTTGAAGTTTAAAAGTGAGTCTCGGAACACTACACAAATATTTGGAACAAAGTGCAGAAAGAAAGTTTTAAACGGGATTTGAAAACTTAGCCAAAACAGACTTAGGTTTGGAAATGAAGCACAAATTCCATCTTTCTTATTGAGAAATATTCGAGAAACACATTCTGATTTTCATCATCAAGTAATCAAAAGAAAGTGCCCAAGTCTTAGGGTCGGTCAAAATGGGGTGTCTACAGTTGGCTCTCTTTGACAGAACTCAAAGTCATCTTTTTGATGTGAGTGAATGTCAAAGCCCAAAAATGACCCTTTTGAGAAGGCCGTAAGACTTGGGCGAAAAACAAAATGCAATGCAATTGGTTGAACCCGAGGATTGCCTATGCATCCTTTTGTAAGGAGTCAAACCAGCGTAGTTTAGGGACATAATGCAAATGATATGCAATTGAAATACAATTTGAAAACTGGACTTACAAGCTTCACAAAGCCATTTTGGTTTTGAACATTCATGATCTACAATGCGATGCAACATGTAATATGAAGCATAACAAGGGATACAATCCAAAAACATTCACATAAGAGAATGAAATGTAATCAATGCATAATTTAACCTACAACCCAAAATAGGGGATGTATTAACCGATGAATAGTCTCAACTAACAGCCCAAGAAAAGGGAAGTATTAACCAAATGTGGTTTGGACTGCCAACTTGAGAAAGGGATAGTTTCGTTATCTCGAAAAAGGGCCAGTACAAATCGAGTGGTTTGAAGCTACAACCCAAAAGGAGGCCAGCATTAACTAACCAAAAATGTTATAGTCAAATGTTGATGTGAATAGATTGTAGCCAAATAATACAACAATGACACCAGGCAAATGATATGCTAATGCAACCGAAAGTTGACTTTTTTTCCTTTTTTTTTTTTTTTTTGAAAGTGCATGATGTGTGCAATGCAATATGTGGTGAGGCAAGCCTCATGCAAATGAAGCATAACTAAGGGATACAATCCAAACACGTTCACACGTGAGGAGAGAATGTAACCGATGAGTAGTTTTAACCTACAACGCAAAACAGTGGAGGTATTAACCGATGGATAGCTTTCAACTAACAACCCAAGAAAAGGGAGGATTAACCAATGGCAGTTTGGACTGCCAACCCGAGAAATGGGATAGTTTCGTCATCCCAAAAAAGGGCCAGTACAAATCAAGTGGTTTGAATCTATAACCCAAAACGGGGGCTAGTTATTAATTGATGAAAAATGTTTTGGTGTGAATGGATTGTAACCATGCATGACAAATATAAAAGACGGTGCAAGAGTGACAGTGAATGCAAAAAGAAGGGGCAACGTAAGACAAATAATATGCAATGATGGATGGATGCACAATACATAAAATGATGGATACTGTCATGACCCAAACCCGCCCCTATATGTTTAGCGTTGTAACAGGCCAGCAATCCTTAGATTACCGAAGGCCTCTTAACAATTAGACTTGTAATTAGGGGCTGCGGAAGTAAATACATAAAAGAAACGTACGTAGTCCATTGAGTTGTGCAGACATACATGGGACTGATAATCTTAACTGTATAAGCGTACGAGTGACGTCTTAGGTACAGTATTTACACGTCACTTCATGTACATAAAAAGGAAAACTTGCTCATAGAGCAAAAGGTACAGTCTTATACATCCATATTAACACAGCCACAAAACATGACTTGATCTGGAACCTTCTCGTGAGGCGCAAAAGGTGGCTGACAAACACAACATGTAATGCTTCAGGCATCATCTTAAGCCTGATCACAAGCCTGCTCACCTATATACATAATAAATAACTAGTGAGCGGAGGCCTAGTGAATAATAACAGAGTAAAGGGGTAAATGAATGATGTCCTATAACCTTGTCTGAATCCAAAGTTCACATTCGTATTCTCATTCTGAACATTTATACAAAAATCAGAGTTCATGTTTAATTTTACATGGCATGTCCGTTAGCGCTGATGGATCATATACAAAGTATCGTAAATCATACTTGTCAGTTCTATAGAAGAACCTCCGGCAGGGTAAGGATAACTTGTAAGTTTCATAAAGAAACCTCCGAACTGGGAACTTGTAAACTTGTCAGTTCCACTTAGGAACCTCCAGCCGGGTACAGATAGCTTGTCAGTTCCATAAGGAACCTCCGGTACTGGGAACTTGTAACATACTTGAATCATAGCATGATGTCACCTGTAACATACTTGAATCATAGCATAATGTCATAAATGCTTGTTATTGTTGGACAATCATTCATAGTATAAAACAAGACATTCCATTTAACAGATCTTATTTCATTTGCCAAAAATAATTTAACTTGAACATAGCTTTACTAAGTTATTACTCACAGATAATAGATGCTTCAAGTAAACAAACTGAGTAGGCAATTTAGTTTCCTTGTGGCGTGTGACCTAGACAGCATGACAGATACATACGTTGAAACACATGTTCAGATTATACATAACTTATTTCATTTGTTCTTAGTGTGTTTCTACCCTTTATCCTCATTATGGAGTCTTAATCATGGCCTAGAAATGCCTAGGATGGAATGAGGATGCAAAATTGCATTAGAAAACAATTTCCAAAACTTGCTGAAAATAGGGTCCACGCTCGAGTGGGCATGCAGAATGTGAGGGTCTGCTTGAGCGTAACTTCTTTTGCTCGTGCGGTCTGTAAATTTTGAAAAAGTACTGGTTGCTTGTTTTTTATGCTCGACAGACGCTCGACCCCCGTTCGAGCGTGACTTTTGTCGCTCGAGCGTGCTGCAAAACACAAGAACTTCTAAGGGCTTGCATTTTACGCTCGAGCATATTTTAGGTCGCTCGAGCGGAATTGTACGCACTCAGAGTGGTCGCTCGAGCGTGGATTCCTACGCTTGAGCGTAGATGCGAATTCAGGAATTTCCAGATTTGATCTCCAAGTTCAAAACTTAATCTTTAAGCACCAAAACTTGAGAAAATACATGGAAACTCTTAAAACATCAAGAATTAAAGATCATTACAAGAAATCAAGGCCCAATGGCTTGCTAATTGAGCAAAATTCAACTTGAAGTGTAGGAACGTGCTATAAATATGACATGCATGCATAATTTGAGTTCATAGTTTCCAAAACATGATCAAATGAAATATTTAACTCAAAACATGGTGAATTCTTAGATTACAACCAAAATATGAACATGCATGTGAGATTTCTCATGAAAAGAACTTTAAAACTTCATGATATGGACATGCATGCATGGAATGACTTACAATTCCCAAGTTCTAACTTAATTCTTGTATAAATCAACATAATTCTCTTGAGTTCATGCATTATAGTCTAGATTTCAAAGTTTAAGGATAAAATTCTTACCTAAAGGCTTGAGTTCATAAGTGTTGAAGTTGTAACTTTTTAAATTCTCTTCAATTCCTCTAATTCTTGCTAGCTTGGCTTCAAATTGACTTCAATCTCTGCCCCTTCTCTCACTTTCTCACGGTTGTGTGTGTGTGTAGGCTCAAGAGTGTGTTGAATGAAGGAAACAAAGATGAGTGGAGGCAATAGGTGCCTAATATAGGCTTGCCTATTGATAGTTAATTAAGGCTAATCACGTGGGCATCAAATTAATCTATTTAAATCGTTCCGAATCAAATTTCAATTGAACCTACCATAAAATTATGAAAATTCCAATTAACACATGAATGAAGTCAATTTCGTGATTGGATGCCAATAAGGCCTTTGATTTACAGAACAAAATAGAAATTCAAACAGATGTGACTACGATGAACAGATAAAATCACAAATTATGCAACACATATGCAATTAATTCAAAATCTGGTCTTCATAACTTATTAGGCATATTAAATCATGGATTAACGTTAATCATAGGTCGGGGTTGTTACAGATGCACAATAGATAACTACACAAAATGATTTTTTTTTCCTATTTTCAAAATTTTCTTCTTTTTTTTTTTTTTGATTTTTCTTTTTGATTTTTTGAAAATTTCTTTTTTTGATTTTCTTTTGAAAATTTCCTTTTGAATTTACATACCATATACATATATATACAGAAATAAAAAATAAAAAATACGTATTACATACATATACATATATACACAATATTTACATATAAAGATACATACATATATATAGATACATATACATATACATATACGAGCTATATATACATATACAGACATAATATATACATACATGTATACGAACACAGACATACGGATATAGATATACGGACACGAATATATATACAAATACGGATACACAAACATATATATATACAAATATACACTGCTTCCCTATTTTTGTCGCTCCCTCTCTACCCTGTTTGTCTTCTTTAAGCGCCGTGTCTGGCGCGTGATTTAAACAATCACGGCTCACCTGCCTAACAGCTGTTGGACTGGCCTCATTTGTCAAAGATTGCCTCGACAAACCACTATTTTCTTGGCTGCTTCTTCTTCTCCAACTTCTTCTTAAACCACAACTCGCGAGGAAGATAGAGTAGAGAGTTGCAAACTTCCCCTGCCATTACTCTACAAATCTCCCTTTGGTATTATACTCCTCCTGGCATGGCCTCTTTTCGCCGTCCTCTCACTCTCTTCCCTGACCTTAACGATGCCCCAATCAAGAATGCAGAGGCCGGCACCTCTTAGCCTCAATGGAGTGCCATTGCCCTTGCCCCTGTTCTCAACTTTTCTGTGATGTCAGTTGAGCAAACAATGGTAGCGTAGCTTGATATTGATACTAACCACTTTACATTGAAGTCCTGTGTGGAGACGGTGATCGCAATCTCTAATTGGTCCTACAGGCTGCAGAGCAAGACAAGTGAGATACATTGGTTAAACGCCCAACTCTCTCTGCTCCAGAGTATGTACAAGAATGCTTGAGCAGAGATCAGTAATTTGAAGAAGCAAAACAAGGAGCTGAAACGGCAGGCGACCACCGCGGCCCAATTTGGAGGTCCTTCGTACTCTACCTTTGACGGTCGACAAGGAGTAATTTCTTTCGAAAGCTCTACCAATGCTGAGGCAGAGTTTTCAAAGGCTTCCTGAGAGTTAAGATGTAGCGAGGCAATCGTCGGTAGAGTCGAGCAACGAAGCTGTTTGCAAATGAAGTCGGTTATCTTTGCTGTCGGATTACTGTTGGAAATCGAGAAAAAGTATCTCCCTCTGTTTTTTTTTTCTTCAATTTTTTTCCTTTTTGTTCTTTTTCCTTTTTTCTTCTCTTCTTTTTTTTTTTGTTCATTTTCTGTTTTTGCTTAGAAAGGAGCACCAATGCTTCGCATTTTTTCTTATTGTTTTTGAAATTTTCTTTTCTTTTTTTGTTTTGTAATGCTGATCGGGGCTTCACCCTAAAGTTTAATAAAATGAGTTTCTTTGTTTGCACATCATGGTGTGAATGGCTTTGCACTTTGAGCAATGAAATACATTTTTTTCTTTTGAACTTGAATTTGAGAATAATCGAATTGTAATGAATTTTGAATTGGACATTGAGCCCTCAACTAACCAGAAATCAAAAAATGACTCAATGAAAGGTAAATAAAGCAAAAGCAATCGAAACACACCTATTTACACTTGCTGGAATGAAAGAGACTCAAAACACAACTTGAAATGACAAACCATTGAACCTATGCAACGTCTGCAGTTTTCATTCTGGATTCAAAAATTGGTCGATTGGCTAATTGATTGGCCGATCGACTGATTAGTTATCTAACTAGTCAAAAGATTGACAAGCCAGCTAATTTATAAACAGCCTAGCCAAACGAACTGATGAACTAGATGGAAAATTGGCAAGCCCACTGACAAGTGGCCGGCTGCCTGAAACAACCAAGAAGCCCACCTAGAGTCAACTCAAAACTTGGACGGCTGACAGAATGGCTAGCTGGCCGACTAAAACGTGCAATAGGAGACTCGAGAGTGTAGGGAGAAGACATAATTCCAGACTTGACTATGCCCATAGTTCATTATTTTGACTTTTTTTTTCTTTTTGTTTTCAGTAAAAAGATTTTGATCAACATGAGAGTTAAATTAACATGCTTGTTCCACTCTCCGTTTTGAAATCATGTAAGTCAAGCTGTGAGCACTGAAAAATTTCATTTTTTAGGTCCAAGGAATGGTCTGGTTTTGCAAAAATAGAATAATTTTTTAGAGAATTAGTCGATTTCATTAGAAGTCCTCAAAATTTATTTTCGCAATTGGCCACTACCCAACCAACATGGAATCAACCCTTGAGATGCACAAACTAAAATTAGATTACTCGAGATTGATTTGTCTCGCAACTGAATCTATCGCAAAGAAGAGATAGGACAACTGAATTGAACCGAGATAAGCCAATTGAACATAGACAAGACAGCCGAGTCAAGTAAAATATACTAATCAAACATGGATGGGACGAGTGAGTTGAAAATGGTTAGGGCCAAACTTCAAGATAAAGCTGCCTATGTATCCCAAAGATAGGAGTTAGGTCTTACGTAGTTCCGGGGTAAGGCGCCCTTCCGGGTTTTCGACCTTGCGAGCTTTTCTTCAGTTTGTCATTTTTCATTTTCTATTTTTTTCCTGCTCTAACTTTTGCCAAAGCTGCCCTACTGGGTTTTTAACCTAGCGAGTCTCTTAAGGATAGTACTTTTTTAGCCTATCTATGTTGATTAGTTGTGAAAATTCTAGGCCATCTAAATCCATGAGAATAGCTGCTACACTTGAACAGATACACTTGATGATGTAAGAACCAGTCGAATTGGGTCTGAATTTTGCTCTTAACATCGTGGATAGGAACTTGATTGTCTTTCAACAATAAATCTCATTCTCTCAAATTTCGGGATTTGACTTTCTTTCCAGTCTCCATTGGCTTGAGAACCAATCCAGTTCTGAATCTTCGATCACATCTGATCTTTTTGGCCATAGTTCAAGGGATGCTTCTAATCTGGTTTTGCAAGCCTTTTTCGATCATATCCGACCTTTTTGCCTCTAGTTCAAGGGCTGCTTCCAATCTGGCTATGCAAGCCCTATATTTTGGTTGATTATTGAACATTCTAAAACAAGGTTTGAAAGCTAAGGGGTTGTGTCATGACCCGAACCCGCCCCTATGGGTTAAGGACATGACAGAGTGGTATCAGAGCACGAGTTAATAACTCACACACTTGTCCAAAAGAGCAATATGCGTCTAGATAAGATCTAGGATGCATTCACGTGAGAAATATGAATTTGGAAGCATTGATTATGTGCTTAAATGTTTTGATATGAGTAATCATACGTGTAAGTTGTGAACTACTTGCATTGCAAATTATCTGGAAATATGTGCTTTTAGTGTATGCAACTTGTGTATCTTTTGTATGAATATAATGCAAGTTTAATCAGATGGTGAGAACCAGAGGTGATGAGATAGAGGAGTCTTCTACTGCCAGACTGGACAGAATGGAAAGACTGATTCAGGAAATGGCAGAAGCTTTGAGACAACAACAGGAGTGGCAACAATAGTGGCAGCAACCACACCCGCCACCTCCACCTCCGGCACCACTCGTGCCAGATAATCAAAATGATGACCGGATTATAGCTCTCACCAAGGAATTCAAGAAAATGAAACCACCACAGTTCCACGGGGGATTAGATCCGTTAAAAGCCGAAGCGTGGGTCCTCGGCATTGAAAAGTTATTCGAAGTGTTTCCCTGTTCAGAAACTCAGAAAGTGCTTCTAGCTACTTTTATGCTAGAAGATGAAGCAAGAAGATGGTGGATGTTGATGCGAGAAAATCACAAGGATGTTGACTGGGTAAAGTTTCTGGAAATATTCTATGACAAATACTTCCCGCAATGTGTACGGGATAGGAAGGTAGCAGAGTTCATGGAATTAAAACAAGATAGCATGACAGTGGCTGAGTATGAGGCCAAGTTCACTGAGTTGGCCAGGTTTGCACCACATGTGATTGACACCGATTATAAGAAGGCAAGACACTTTGAAGGTGGACTCCGCAGTGACATCCTAGAGAGGGTAAATGTTCTGAAGTTGGAAACCTACATTGGGGTGCTTGACAGGGCCATCATATCAGAGGCTAATATAGCTAGACAAGCTAAGCCAGTAACAGAATGAAAAGGTAACAAAAGACAAGGCTTCTTTTCGAAGAAGAAATTTCTGAAGAAGCAAAACACGGGCTCCTCCAATACTTCGAGTTCTTCCCGAGACACGGCTCCCATGTGCAACATCTGTAGTAGAAGGCACCGTGGAGTCTGTTACCGTGCATCAGGAGCCTGTTTCAAGTGTGGGAAACAAGGGCATATAGCCCGAGAGTGTAATCAGAATGGTGGAAAGATAGCAGCTAGTTCCACCGCATCAGTTCCAAAGCCGGGAAATACTTTGAGATCCGCTATTACCGGGGATACAGTAAGACAGGAGAGAGTTTTTGCACTTGTTTCGGGCGATACACGGAATGCCAATGTTGTTGTCTCAGGTACTATTTCAATATGTAATCAGGATGCCTTTGTATTAATTGATTCTGGGTCAACACACTCGTTTGTGACGTATACATTTGCATCTAGATTGAAAAGACCCCTAGAGTTATTGCCATATTTGTTGTGTGTGTCTGCTCCATCGAGGGAATCTGTGTTATGTGACTATATATATCGGTTTTGTGACATGCATATTGAGGATGCTACCTTATATGTAGATTTATTGCCCTTGAACTTTAGACATTTTGATGTAATTTTGGGCATGGACTGGTTGACCAAGTATTGTGCCACCATAGACTGTGTGACAAAAAGGGTTGTATTTAAACCACCAGAACAAAAAGAAATTGTGTTTGTGGGTAATGGGGTAGTGCCTCCACCTTATTTGATATCTGTAATGAAAGCATGTAAACTGATCAGGAAGAGGTGCTAGGGTTATCTATGCTATGTGTTGACTGAACAATCTGTGAATGTTGGATTGAATGATATTTCTATTGTTAGAGAATTCCCAGATGTGTTTCCAAATGAGTTACCAGGGGAATTGGTAGACAGGGAGATAGAATTTACTATTGAGACTGTGCCAGGCACCCAGCCTATTTCTAAGGCTCCCTATAGAATGGCTACTGCTGAAATGAAGGAATTGAAAGAACAGTTGCAAGACCTGCTTGATAAGGGGTTTATCCGACCTAGCACTTCGCCTTGGGGTGCACCGGTGCTGTTTGTGAAAAAGAAGGATGGTACTTTGCGCCTGTGCATCGACTATTGGGAATTGAATAAGGTAACAGTAAAGAACAAATACCCCCTACCCCATATTGATGATTTATTTGACCAGTTGCAGGGATCACAGGTGTTTTCTAAGATCGATTTGAGATCCGGGTATCATCAGCTGAAGGTTAAGGTAGAGGATGTTGAGAAAACAGCATTCAGAACAAGGTATGGTCATTTTGAGTTTCTCGTTATGCCATTTGGAGTGACTAATGCCCCGGCAGCATTTATGGACCTAATGAATAGAATTTTTAAAACCTACCTTGACGAGTTTGTTGTAGTCTTCATTGATGATATTTTGATATACTCTAAAGATAGACTTGAACATGAACATCACTTGAGGACTGTTTTACAAATACTTCGGGAAAGAAAACTATTTGCTAAACTAAAGAAATGTGAGTTTTGGTTGGATGAAGTTGTTTTCTTAGGGCATGTGATCAACAAGGAAGGAATTTCAATGGACCCGCAGAAAATAGAGGCAATTGTGAATTGGCCTACATCGACTAATGTGACAGAAGTCCGTAGCTTCATGGGCTTAGCTGGGTACTACAGGAGGTTTGTGAAGGATTTTTCGAAACTAGTCGTGCCTCTTACCCAATTGACACGTAAAGGGCAACCGTTTGAATGGAATGATGAAAGAGAATCTGCTTTCCAAGAACTAAAAACAAGATTGACCACTGCACCAATTTTGACACTACCCTCAGGTACGGAAAATTTTGTAATCTTCAGTGATGCATCTTATAAAGGTTTGGGTTGTGTGTTAATGCAGAGCGGAAAAGTTATTGCCTACGCCTCCCGACAGTTGAGGCCACACTAGAAGAATTATCCGACGCATGACCTGGAATTGGCCGCAGTTGTTTTTGCTTTAAAGATCTGGCGGCATTATTTGTATGGGGCAAAATGTGAAGTCTACACGGATCATAAGAGCCTAAAATACTTCCTCACGCAGAAAGAGTTGAATATGCGTCAGAGAAGATGGCTGGAATTGATAAAAGACTACGATCTAGAGATTCGATATCATCCCGAGAAAGCTAATACAGTTGCTGATGCCTTGAGCAGGAAATCAACAGGGAGTATGGCTTGCTTGCTTACTGAACAGAAAGAAATCTTGCAAGATTTTGAGAAGTCTGAAATTGAGGTAGTGGTATGTGAACAGGGCGGATTGATTGCCGCTATTACAGCCGAGCCGGCAATTGTTGAGGCGATCAAACAGAAATAGAAAGAGGATGAGTTCCTCAAAAAGGTAATTGATGAATTTGAGACGAGTCCAAAAACAGAGTTTAGCATCGAGAATGAAGTGTTGAGATTCTGAAATAGAATATGTGTCCCCGATATCCCGGAACTTAAGAAGAGGGTTTTAGACGAAGCCCACAGATCCGTATTCGCTATGCATCTGGGCAACAATAAAATGTACCGAGATTTGAAACAAACCTATTGGTGGCCTAAAATGAAGACAGAGATTGCGGAATATGTGTCCAAGTGCCTTCAGTGTCAGCAAGTTAAGGCTGAACATCAGAAACCAGGCGGTCTACTTCAACCTCTCCCTATTCCTGAATTGAAGTGGGAACATGTGACTATGGATTTCGTTGTTGGCCTACCTCGGACTTCTCGAAGTATGGATTCTGTTTGGGTTGTAGTTGATAGACTGACTAAATCTGCACATTTTCTGCCTGTCAAAACTACGTTTACTGCTTATAAATTGGCTACTATTTATATTGATGAAATTGTCCGTTTACACGGAGTCCCAGTATCTATTGTGTCGGATAGAGATCCGAAATTTGTATCTAGGTTGTGGAATAGTTTACAGGAAGCTATGGGATCAGAGCTAAGGCTCAGTATTGCATTCCATCCACAGACAGACGGGCAGTCAGAACGAATGATACAAACTTTGGAAGATATGCTTCGCATGTGTGCTTTGGACTTCCAAGGGAGTTGGGAAGATTATTTGCCACTTGCAGAATTTGCTTATAATAACAACTTCCACTCCAGCATTGGTATGGCACCATACGAGGCTTTGTATGGTAGGAGGTGTAGATCACCTATTTGTTGGACAGAGGTCAAGGATAGGGCTTTGCTTGGGCCAGAAATTATGCAAGACACTTCGGAGAAAATCAAGACTATTCGTCAAAGGCTCAAAACAGCTCAGGACCGACAAAAGAATTATGCAGACGTTCGGAGAAGACCTCTTGAGTATGAGGTTGGTGACCACGTGTTCATCCGTGTTTCTCCGATGAAAGGCCAAGTTAGATTTGGGAAAAAAGGGAAGTTGTCGCCCCGCTATATTGGTCCATTTCAGATTTTGGAGAGACTTGGTCCAGTTGCTTATAGAATTGCTTTGCCACCGGGATTCGAGCAAATCCATAATGTGTTTCATGTGTCGATGTTAAGGGGTTACCTCCGAGACCCGTTTCATGTGATTGATTATCATCGGGTTGCTATTGATGAAAATATGGAATATGCTGAGTGGCCAGTAAGAATTGTTGATCGACAAGTGAAAGAATTGAGAAACAAATCCATCCCAATGGTGAAAGTGGAATGGAAAGAACACTATGGGACGGATGCTACATGGGAAAAAGAGGAGGAAATGCATCTACGCTATCCACATTTGTTTCCCGACGAAGGTAACTTAAGTTTGGAGGACCAAACTTCCTAAAGGGGGGAAGACTATGATATCCCTGTTCTGAATTATGTTAATTGGTCCCTAATACGTATGTGATTATATATATTGATATGATTTTGTGCACCTTTATGTGAATCTATGTGATTTTGGAATCCTATCTGTTCACCGTAGGAATATCTGTTTGAATAATCTGCTTTGAAAATTAAATTGGAGGCCTTATCGGCCATAGACCCCGGAATTGATTACGCCATTGTGATTGGCATAATTTTTAGAGCCTACGGTGAAATTTAATTGAAAAACTGATTCGGACCAGATTAAGTCGATTAAATTGATAAATTGGTGCACAATTGTTTATTATTTTTATGAGTTAGTGGCAATTGTTGGGTAAGGGCACTACACTTCCCATTCTCTTTCATTTTTGGCTGATCAAACTTTGAGAAGGGGAGAGAGAGCCGGCTGTTAGAGAGAGAGGGAGAGGATTGTGTAATTTTGACTCAAGATTGAAGAATTTGAAGCCCATTTCTAAACTGGACCATAGATTGAAGGAATTGAGCTTCTAGGTAAGCCATTGACTCTTGAATTCATGGAAGTAATGTGTGATTTTGTGTATTCAAAGCTGATTTATGGTCAAGAGTGAGGGTTGAAATGAATTTGAGTTGTATGTGTTGGATTGAAGGACAATGTTTGCATGCATGCATGTAGTTGCTTTGAATTTTCATATTTGAGCACCAAATGCATGACCTATGTGAATTTTTAGTTGAAGATCATGTTCTTGACCATCTCTTCATCACATAAGTTAAGGATGAGAACAATGTACCACATGCATGTGCAAATTATAAGGGTGTAAGAGTTGAATGCATGAAATTGTTGTGTTAGTAATGAGTTTGGTGTAATTTGAGCCATGCATGTAATTATTTTGAGAAATTGAGCTTTCTAATGTTGTAAATTGGTACTGGTATCATGTTAGCATGATTATACATGAGATTTGAGCCATGGCATGCATATTTGGTTGGTTGGAATTTGAATTGAAGCTCAAGAACACAATCTGGGAAACCTAGAATTTTGATGTCCGCTCGAGCAGGGAAGTTCACGCTCGAGCGGGGATTCCGAGCTCCCAGTATTTTGTTCTTACAGGCATGGTGTCCGCTCGAGCGGGTTAGTATACGCTCGAGCGGGGATCATGAAGGATGAACTTCCGCTCGAGCGTCATAGTTCACGCTCGAGCGTAAAAATGATGCATCCAGTACTTTTTGCAAACATAGCGTCCGCTCGAGTGGAAAAGTTCACGCTCGAGCGGGGAGCTATGTTGAGAGGCCATCCGCTCGAGCGCCACATTGGACGATCGAGCATAAATTTCACCTATCTAGTACTTTTGCAGGCCTTAAGGGTCCGCTCGAGCGGGGAAGTTGATGCTCAAGCGGGGACCCTGTTTTCTGAAATTATGTTCATGTGTTCTATGTCTCGTTTTCCGTTCTCTTTCACTTGTAAGCACTCTTAGGCATATGTTAAGCATGGTAAATAAGTTAATGAGATAAGAGTAAAGCCTAAAGAGGATTATGTGAATTAGGGAACGGATAGAATTATTAATGACCCTTTTGTATTCATGAAATGTGTAGGGTCAAGCTCCAGGGCGAATCCACAAACCGATCACTGTGAGTAATATCGATATTCGAATGCTTGTGAATGTTCGATTATTATTCCTTTAAAGCTTATGAACTGCTAATTGGGATTGTGGATGTAAGTTGAACACGAATGGACCAAAGGTCGTTTTGTTGAACATGAATGGACCAAAGGTCGTTTTGATAAACCTGAATGGACCCAAGGTCATTTTGACATGAATGAGTGGGCCAAAGGCCGTTTTGATACGAATGAATGGGCCAAAGGCCGTTTTGATACGAATGTGTGGGCCAAAGGCCGTTTTGACATACATGATTGGGCCAAAGGCCGTTTTGACATAATCAAATGGGCCGAAGGCCGTTTTGACAAGGATGGAAATCTGAATGGGCCAAAGGCCGGAATGTTTGGAATTGCAGTCAACTGATTTATATTTAGTTATATATATTTGTTAAATAGAAATACGAATTGGGCCCAAGGCTGTTTGGAATATGTTGTTCTACAATGTTATGTAAATGCTGTATTTGATATTATTCACTAGGCTATCGCTCACGCTCATTCATGTGTTTGTAGGTGAGCTAAGAGATGCACAAACCCAGCCCCAGTGAAGTTTGCCAGGAACAACATGAGTTTTGGGGAGTTAACCTTGCGTCTCATGCACGGGACCCACCCTTGCCATTTTGTTATGTATTTACACTTTGTCTTGTTGGCGAGGGCTTTGTGTATGTCTGTACATAGTCGGTTATAGGTTGACTCGTTTGGATGATCCTGTTTGTAATGAATTTTGGGATACAGTACTTTTGATGTGGGTTATTAATGTTTATGCGCATGGGTTATTTTAAAAGTGCATATAAGCACGGCTCTATGGACAAAGTTTTAAATTTTTGCTTCCGTTTGGCCCCTTTACTCTAACGAGTTATTATTGTTGAGGTTTGAGGCCGTAGGTAATCGCAGGATTACTGGCCGGTTATGTCCTTAACCCATAGGGGCGGGTTCAGGTCATGACAGAGTGGTAACGCTCGAGCGGAAGTTCATCCTTCATGATCCCCGCTCGAGCGTATACTAACCCGCTCGAGCGGACACCATGCCTGCAAGAACAAAATACTGGGAGCTCGGAATCCTCGCTCGAATGTGAACTTCCCCGCTCGAGCGGACATCAAAATTCTGGGTTTCCCAGATTGTGTTCTTGAGCTCCAATTCAAATTCCAACCAACCAAATATGCATGCCATGGCTCAAAATCTCATGTATAATCATGCTAACATGATACCAATACCAATTTACAACATTAGAAAGCTCAATTTCTCAAAATAATTACATGCATGGCTCAAATTACACCAAACTCATTACTAACACAACAATTTCATACATTCAACTCTTACACCCTTATAATTTGCACATGCATGTGGTACATTGTTCTCATCCTCAACTTATGTGATGAAGAGATGGTCAAGAACATGATCTTCAACTAAAAATTCACATAGGTCATGCATTTGGTGCTCAAATATGAAAATTCAAAGCAACTACATGCATGCATGCAAACATTGTCCTTCAATCCAACACATAAAACTCAAATTCATTTCAACCCTCACTCTTGACCATAAATCAGCTTTGAATACACAAAATCACACATTACTTCCATGAATTCAAGAGTCAATGGCTTACCTAGAAGCTCAATTCCTTCAATCTATGGTCCAGTTTAGAAATGGGCTTCAAATTCTTCAATCTTGAGTCAAAATAACACAATCCTCTCCCTTTCTCTCTAACAGCCGGCTCTCTCTCCCCTTCTCAAAGTTTGATCAGCCAAAAATGAAAGAGAATGGGAAGTGTAGTGCCCTTACCCAACAATTGCCATTAACTCATAAAAATAATAAATAATTGGGCACCAATTTATCAATTTAATCGACTTAATCTGGTTCGAATCAGTTTTTCAATTAAATTTCACCGTAGGCTCTAAAAATTATGCCAATCACAATGGCGTAATCAATTCCGGGGTCTATGGCCGATAAGGCCTCCAATTTAATTTTCAAAGCAGATTATTCAAACAGATATTCCTACGGTGAACAGATAGGATTCCAAAATCACACAGATTCACATAAAGGTGCACAAAATCATATCAATATATATAATCACATACGTATTAGGGACCAATTAACATAATTCAGAACAGGGGTATCACAGGTTGGGTCTCAAGGTCGAAAGTGATCCTATGGTGTACAATCTCAAGATCAATTCTAGGCATGCCTTCGTAGGACCACGCAAAATATTTTTTCAAATCTTTTAATAAAGTGACTAATCGTTTGTGCTCCTATGAAGACAGTATAGAACTAATCCAGACTGAGCCAGGATCCTTTTCAATACCCACATTAATGGCAATGATCTCATCCATTAAGGGCTTAACACACCTCTTTTCCTCTCAGTCAATCAATTTTTTTTTTCAAATCCTGAGGAATTCCTCCCTCTTCGTTTTTTATCAAAGTTTTCCTCCCTCTTCGTTTTTATCAAAGTTTTGAAATTTTGTTTTGAAAATTTTGGTCAGTGCAATGATTTAAAGGTACAGAGAAATAGGCAAAAATTACTGCATCAGAACTTTTTGGCTCAATGGTAGAAACAAACTTGAAGTAAAAGAAAGACAGACACAAAAATGACAGTAATGTCCAGGTTATCACCCCTGAAATCACTAAACTTAGATGTGCTAGAATGACTCGAGCCAGATCCCAACTCTACAAACTTGGTAGAATCAATCTTAGACTCAACACTCAATTCAAAACTCAGAATAAAACCAATCTCAAATTACTAGTTAAAGTGCGAACCATCCATTACATTTAGAATAAAGCTCGTGCAATCAACAGGTGGTCACTCTCTAATCACAGAAATGGTCGGATATCCCATAAGTTCTATTTATTTACACTGGTAGAATTTGTGGGATATCAGACTTTTCTGAAGCTATGGTGCTACAACGACTTAGCAAAAATAAAATGGAACTCCCAATCAGAATTTCGACAGTATTTTGGCTCAACTGATCATTATGCACACTGGACATTGATCATTATGCACATTGAACTCAACTCCTCAAAATGATATGCCTAACCCATAGATCAAATTTGAGCACCCCAGATCCCATACATTGCACATAACAAGAAAAAGAACAAACACCCCTATGAAGGGTAGGGTTTTTCTGTCCTAGCTTTGACATGATCTAGGGTTTCACTATTCATATAAGTGGCATCATACGTCCTAGAATGGGGTAGCATCCTGTCCTAGTTTTGGAAGTTGCTAGAGTTACTATATGCACTAGGTCAGTCTTAGTCAAAAAGGGTACCTCAGCGAGACACCGATATACTTACTTAATCCGACGGATCAAGTGGTATGTGGTGATCCTGATTCCAAGGCTTGTGCTCCCACTATATTAGAGCCCATGTCCGTCTATCCGCCTGAAGCCAAATAGCCGTCCAGGATAATAGGTGACGAGCACGGGACTTAGGCATACCAATGCATGAAATGCAATGAACATATAATTAAAACTAAAAATCATATCATAGAGTTTAAGTCAAGGTTTCTTAATATCCCCAGCAGAGTTGCCAGAAACTGTAACATCTCCTAGGGGGTACCAGCGCGCATTAAACAGTTCGGACCCTTGGTCTCTTGGATCTAGTCTCATGAGTGCAATATGAAACGTAGATGAGAGTCTAGATTTGGAAACTTTTAGAAAATCTATTTTATTGCAAAAACATTTGCTAGAAATGGATTGCATCATCAGATTTTAGAGTAGCCACTTCATATTTATTTTAAGAGAATTAGGAAACTTGTGACTCGTGTCATGGCCGCTGTTTATCGTAACCAAGGTTGCTTGGCTCATAACCTTAGGTCTAAAAGGGGAAGGTCATTAATTGAGCACCCTAGCTCACCCGATCAAAAGATCGGCCTTTACTAAATCATGATATGATTTTTATTAACTTCATATGTTCATATTTTGATTATTTAATAAATCCTAAAAATTTATTATGTGAAGCAAACACATATAGACTGTGTGTCTATTTTGATACAATTTGACTTCATTATTTCGAAAAGGTTTTCAATAGTGCAATCATGAAAATCAATTTTACTCCAAATTAAATAACACAACATTCACCCACTGGCATGCATAGAGTTATATCAAATAAGCAATTAGCCACATGGTAGGATGCTAAACATAGTAGAAAAACACGCACAAGCGGGATGCTAGAGCAAAAAAACTTACATATTTGCTGACATCCTGCAAATAGGTACAAAAACAACATTAGTAAACATGCATGATCCTATATACTTAATGCAATTCACTCATAAAATGAAACTACAAAGCCGACTTCTAATATATGACGTGTAAATCATCTCAAACATGAGGTAGTGCACAAAATCACATAATAAGCAACTAAACTCATAGACGCAAATTTAGCAGGATCTTAAGGCACAAAGCATAGATATGATGACAAACAAAATAACATACATATTTACAAAATGTGGAAAGCAAAATAAAGAATGGGATAGAAAGAAATGGGATGGAGAATTATTACAACTTTGAATATTACAAATCTGAATAGGGGGAAGAGAAAAAATATTACAACAAAATTAAATTCTCACAAATGCTCTCTAATTAATATTAAAACAATAAAAATAGCAGCTGCAGTTGCCTCGGAGATCGTTGGAGATTGTTTTGTTCGACACTGGAAGGCTACTGGGGTTTTGTCCAGGAAAGAATGGCTGATCGACCAAAAGATTAGTCGGCCGACCAATAAGGCCAGGCCAAAACTTTGTTTTGTTCCAAAAACCAGAAAAACAAATGAGAAATATACAAGTGGCTCAACTAACCACTTCCAGTTAGCTTACAACAGGTTTATAATATGAAATTGAAGCAAGGAAAGCAATGGAAGAAAGAGAATGCAAGAAATACAAGAAAATGAAAAAGTGTGCAAAATTTACCTTCCAAGGAAAATATTTGATTTCCAAACTTTTCTTTGATCACCCTTAAGTTTAGGAAGTGTGTTCTCAATTCTCAGGTTAAAAATTCAAAATTCTTATTGGAATGGTGTTTTTGGGCTATTTAATAGTGTTTGTTAGGGAGAGAGAGAGAGAGAGAGAGAGAGAGAGAGAGAGAGAGTTACAACTCTCTGTTTTTCTCAATTTCAAGGAACACTCTTTTGGATTAAGGCTACTTGATTATGACTCTAATAGAATTTTTGGACTTGGTTTGATATGTTGAAAGATGGTATATCAGTGTGTATGAAAGTTTTTGTTCAAAACTTAAGTTTTTCTATTTCTTTCTCTAAGTCTCTTTTGTCTCTCTTCATTCAATTCATTTTCATCTTCCATTTTGATCCTCTCTATCTTTATAAGCAATTAGGGAAGGCTCCCAAGTCAAGGGGATGGGAGACAAGGTGAGAGACATGGATGATGGAGTGATAAGGTGTTTGAAATGGATACTCTCTTTTGGGGTAACAGACAATCCCCATTTTGACAATGGAGGCTAATGGAGGGGATGGGTGTGTATCTCGTGCATGAATTTGTCAAGAAACAGCTAGAATGGGCATAACCCACACGTATTCAACAAAAATTCTGCTGAAACTGCCCTTTCCTAGCAAAATTAGCCGGTCAGCCAATTTATTGGCTGGCTGGCCCATTTCTTGGCTGAATTGGCTGGCTGGCCAATCAAAAAAGTTGGTTGTGGCTAACTATTTTGCTTGAAACATGATTTTTTGACTGAATTCTCGTCCTTTCCTCCTATTTTCACATTGTTCTTTGCTTAATTTCCTGAGAAAATGTTTGATTTTGAAGTTTAAAAGTGACCTCAGAATACTACGGAAATAATTGGATAATTTAAGCCTCTCTTGGCTGTAAATAAAATAAACCACTAGTCTCATCCTTACTCGCTCCCAAGTGTAACGCCCTTAAATTTATAAACATTTATACAATCAATTTTATTACATATTCTCCGCATATTATCAATTGAATCCATTCCACATGAATTAAGTCTTTCTTATAGAATTTCTCATAAGAGCTTACATTCATATGCTATACTTGTAAGATTTGAGAATTTAACAATACACATGAAATTTGAGAAATAAGAAAAAAATACAACAAAAATGCCCTAAGGGCTTACACCTTTCAAGGTGAGAGCCTTGATTACAAATAACAGGAATACTTTCCTAAATAGGTAAGCTCGATAGCTGAAAACATATAAACATTCAAGGAGCCTTAGTGCTCTATCACAAGATCACTAATGGAGTGTGTAGACACCCCATTTTGATCGGCCTTAAGACTTAGGTGCTTTTTTTTTTTATTACCCACTGATGAAAACAAGAATGTGTTTTTCGCATAATTCTTAGTAAGAAATATGGAATTTGTGCTTCATTTCCAACCTTAAGCTTGTTTTGGCCAAGTGTTTAAGTTTTGTTCAAAACTCTCTTTCGAAACCTTCTTTCTACGCTTTGTTCCTAATATTTTCGTAGTATTCCAAGGCTAATTTTTAAACTTCAAAATAAGATATTTTCTCAGGAAATTGAGCAAAGAATAGTGTGGAAATAGGAGAAAAGGGTGATAATTCTGTCGAAAAATCCTATTTCATGCAAAATAGTAAACCACGACCAATATTTTGGCCAACCGGCTAACTTTTTAGCCGGCCAGGAAATAAATTGGTCGGCCAGCTAATTTGCCCAAAATTAGGGAAGTTTCGGCAGAATTCTTGTTGAATGCGTGTGGATCATGCCATTACAGCTGTTTCTTGATATATTCATGCACAAGATGTGTATTTATCCCTCTCCATGATCTTCCTTTGGCCTCCATTGTCAAAAGGAAGATTGTCTTCTTCTCAAAAGGTGACATCCATTTTCAACCACCCTTGTCATCCCATCAACCTTGTCTCCCACCTTGTCTCTCACCTCCTTGATTGAGCCTGCATTCATTATCTATATGGAGGATCAGAGAGGAATGAATAAGAGAAAAGAGAGGATTGAATTAAGAAAAGTCATTGAGGCCCCTTTGCAGCTTCTGTTTTTGTTTATTTATTTTAGTTTTAGAGAGAGTTGTGAGGATTTAATTTTGTTATAATATTTTCCTCTCCTCCCTTACTGGGATATGTAATATTCCAAAGATGTAATAATTCCCTGCTCCCACTTTTTTCTATTCCGTTCTTTCATTTGCTTTCCTCATCTGTAGATATGTAGTATATCATGCTTGTTATCATATCTATGCTTGCATTCGTGTTTTATGTCTTAAAATTTGGCTAAATTTGCATCTGTGAGTTTAATTGATTATTATGTGATTTTGTGCGCTACCTCATGTCTTGAGATGATTCACATGTCATATATTAGAAGTCGAATCTTTAGTTGTATTTCATGAGTGAATTGTATTAGGATATTGTATATAGGATTATGCATTTGTTTACTATATTTGTGGGATATCAGTAAATATGTAAGTTTTTGTGCTTTAGCATCCCGCATGTGTGTGTTTTTTTTACTATGTTTAACATCCTACCATGCGACTATTTGCTTATTTGATATAACTCTATGCATGCTAGTGGGTGAAGGTTGTGTTATTTAATTTGGAATAAAATTGATTTTCATGATTGCATTATTCAAAACATTTTTGAAATATATGAAATCAAATTGTTCCAAAACAATTGACACAGTCTATATTTGTTTGCTTCACATAGTAATTTTAGCATTTATTAAATAATTGAAATATGAACATATAAAGTTAATAAAAATCATATCATGGCTTAGTAGAGGCCGATCGTTTGATTGGGTGAGCGGGGGTGCTCAATTAATGACCTTCCCCTCTCATGCTTAAGGTTTCGAGCCAAGCATCCTTGGTTATGAGGAATAGTGGCCTTGGCACGAGTTATGGGTTTCTTAATTTTCCCAAAACATTAGGTGGCGACTCTAAGATTTGCAGATGTCATCCATTTCTGGCAAAGAATTTGTATTAAAATGAATTTTCTATAAAAGTTGCCAAATCTGGACTCACATCTACATTTCACATTGCACTTGTGAGACTAGATTAAAGAAATCGAGGGTCCAAGCTGTTAACGAGCGTGGGTACCCCCCGGCAGTGTTGTAGTTTCTGGTGACTCTGTTAGGGATATTAAGAAACCTTAACTTGAACTCCATAATATGATTTTTATTTTCAATTATATGTTCATTGCATTTCATGCATTAGTGCGCCTAAGTCCTGTGCTCGTCACTTATTGTCCTAGATGGCTATTTGGCTTTAAGCAGATAGACGGATATGGGCTCTAATATGGTGGGAGCACAAGCCTTGGAATCAGGATCACCACATGTCGCTTGATCTGCCGGATTAGGTAGGTATATCGGTGTCTTGTTGAGGTAGCCTTTTTGACCAAGACTGACCTAGTGCATATAGTAAGCTCTAGCAACTCCCAACTTAGGGCAGGATGCTACCCCATTTCAGGATGTATGATGCCACTTGTTTGAATAGTGGAACCCTAGATCATTTCAAAGCTAGGACATGATAACTCTACCCTCCATAGGACTATTTGTTCTCTTTTCTACTATGTGCGATGTATGAGATCTATATAGGGGTTCTTAAATTTAGATGAATGGTTTAGGCATGTCAATTTGTGGGGTTCAATTTTTTTTTGGTGGGGCATACAATGATCAGTTGTACAAATTAAGTTGAAGTGCTGCCAAAATTTTGATTTGGGGTATTGTTTTGTTTTTGCTAAGTCATTGTAGCACTATAGCTTTAGAAAAATCTAATATCCCACAAAGTCTACCAGTGTAAATAAATAGAACTTGTGGGATATCCGATCATTTCTGTGATTAGGGAGTGACCGCCTGTTGATTGCACGAGCTTTATTTTGAATGCGGTGGATGGTCCACACTGTAACTAGCAATTTGAGAGTGGTTTTCTTGTGAGTTTCGAATTAAGTGTTGAGTCTAAGTTTGATTCCACCAGGTTTGTAGAGTTGGGATCAGGCTCGAGTCATTCTAGCACGTCTAAGTTTGGTGATTTCGGGGTAATAAGCTAGGCATCATTATCCTTTATGTGCCTGTCTTTTTACTTTCTTTCGAGTCTGTTTTAACCATTGAGCCAAAAAGTTTTGAATGAAGATATAGTTATTTTTGCCTACGTCTCTGTGCCTATAAATCATTGTATTGACCAAAAATTTTCAAAAGCTTTTCCAAAACTTTGATTAAAAAAAAAAAGAAAAGAGGAAGGAGTTCCTTGGGATTTGTAAAATTTGATTGACTGAAAGGAATAGAGGTGTGCTAAGCCCTTGATGGATGAGATCATTGCTGTTAATGTAGTGTAGACAACCCATTTTTGACGGCCCTTATGACTTGGACGTCCTTGCATGCACACCTGATGATGAGTTTATTTGCTCGCCAAGTGCTCGAAGTTCGTAGCGGAATGCCACATCTTTGAGCCTTTCAAACCCTGCATCCCTTTTGCCTCATTTTTGGACCATGCCTTGGTCTTTCCAGTTTGTAACCTCTGGTGGCCTGCCGACCATCCCTAGAGGCTGCCAGCCATCACTTTTGGGCTACTAGCCACTAATGTGGCTTGCTGGCCACCAGTGTATTTTGCAAATATTTTTTGCCAGCTGTGCCAACTGTTTGCACAGATGCATCCATCAATCCCCACGTGTAGGGTTGGATCTTCTTGAGGGAATTTCATGTTTTCTATATATAGAGACCTCCTCTCTCTTGTAGCAAGGTTAGAAAATTTTGAACTCAAAAATTTTCCTCTCTCTTTCTAAATTCTTTACACTTTAGCCTACATACACTACACTTTTGCCTACACCTCCTTAATCAAATTTGATCACCTTTGGACTGAGGTTCCTTGAAGCCTTCTTGGAGCTCTTGAAGTTGGTTTTGGCTTGAATTGTTTCCTAGAATTGATCTTTGCTTCAAGAGGTATAATACTTGCCCTTTTACCTTGCTTTGCATACTTGTTTTTCTATCTTTTTCCATTGTTTTTGGACTTTTTTTGGGCTATAAAAAACTCTGTTTTTGTGGGCTGAAATTGGTGGTTTAGGTTATTTAAGGCTAGAGGGGTAGCTCACCCTTCTTTATTTCTTATTTGTAAGGCCTTTCCACCTTTATTTCCCACTTTCAAACCATCTTTTTTTTGGGCTTTTGAACACTAAATTTTAGAGTAATCTCAGTGGTGAAAATCATGTTTTGAAGTCCGAATTTGGAGGAGTTAGCCTCCCCTCCTTGTGTCTTGTTTGCTAGCCTAGTTAGCTCTATGTGTTAGCTTATTTTTCTAGCCATTTGTAGCTTAATTCCAACATGTTTTAGGCTCTGATTTGGACTATTTTAACTTTGTTTTGGGTTGGTTAAGTCATTTCAGACTTGTATTGCATGCTTGTAGTGCAAGTGTTCTTACAAGCTTAGTGTTTTAGGCCTTTAGAAACCACTTGTTTGAGTTGATTGCATGTTGTTTTTAGTGCTTTTCTCACTTAATTTCAGCAAGCACAATCTCTGTAACCTCCCTCATTTCTTCACCTTTTGTTTGTTTTGAGAGTTGTTTCAACCTTGGGATTGTTTAAGCTTGAGATTAAAGTTCATACTTAATGGTTTAATCCTCTTTTGGGGGTTCATTATCAATGGCATGACATCTCTCTCTCTTGCCTTAAACTACCCCTTATTTGACACTTCTTTCTCTTTTAGGGGACTTAACTCACCAATGGACCTAATTGGTTAAAGAATGGTTGCTAAAGTAAAATGAGTAACTAAAACTTGGAACTTAAAAGTGAGCAAGATAATTACTGGTTGTGTTCAATCGGACGTTAATTGAACACATGGAAGCTTGAGCCATTTCATACTCATTAGTGATGAAATGATTCAAGTTTTCAAGGTCACCACTTCCCTTGATCTTTCATAAAAGGAAGAGGTTAGAGTCTTATTTTGTTGCATTAATTGAACTTGCACATTTGGTTTCATAAGCCATCATGCAATGAAATTGCATCCATTGATGGTTTGTGAACCAAAGCTTGTTACTCTTTTGATTTTCCCATGAAAATGAGGGGTGGGTTATGCACACAAACCCTTGAAATACCCTATATATGCTTTGTTTGTCCTCTGTTGCAGTAAGATGAATATGTGCAGCAGTGGCTGGCAGGCCACTTTCCATGGTCAACAGACCACCATCTATGGCTGGCAACCTTCAACCATGGCCGGCTGGTGGCTAGCAACCTTTACCAGTGGACGACCAGCCACTGATGCAAAATTCAGTAAGTGTTGGTAAGGCAGAGTAGAGTGAGCAGCAGTGTTGGTGTTCAACTGTGCAAATAGAGGCATGCAAAAGCAAAACAATGGCATTTTCGGGTGGAAACAGTGCATGCACATGAACATCTCTCATTTCCCGAGGTAGAGTAATTAATTGTTTAGTTTAATTATTAATTGCACTTGTGTTGTACTTACTTAATTAGTTAGATAGTTAACTAGTTATGATGTAATTATTTTAGTTAGCTAGATTAATAAATTAATTCAAGTGTTGTAATAATTAGTTAATTAGTTTAGCTAGTTATTCATTTTGATCTGTAATAATTAGCTTAGCTTAGTTAGCTAGTTAGCTTAATTCATTCGGACTCTCCTTCGTGAGAGCATAATGATGTAATAATGTGTATGTCTTCCAACCCCACGTCTTTCTCCCTTTTATTTACCAGCTTATGATGGTTAGATTAGGGACATCACGTTTCAATTAGCATATTGCATGCTTGCATCCATTCATTTGTATTGTACGCACTGAGGCTCGGTTCATCATTGTAACTGCATTGTCATTTCAATACTTCTTTGAACACGTGCTTAGAACACATGTTATCAAATCGATTCATATGCCATGCTTATTAGCCAAACCTATTTTAGTTGCATTATTGCATGCGTTGCATTAGACATCTTGTATAGTTAGGAATCATGCATTTTTCTAACTCTCTTGTTTTATCTTAGCTTGGAGTACTAGGTGAGTTTTTAATGGTTTAGCATACTTCCATGAGTGTGAGTGACTGCCATGACTAGCATGCTTGCCATGAGGCTAATTACTTAAGTGCTATAACTGTTTAAATGCCTGTGGATGAAGGCTTGTTGCTTGAATTGGAATGATTCAATGAATGAATGTTTAAGCCCACTTTGTCAAGTGGCAAATTCACAAACTTTAAGCTCATTTTGTTGAGTGGCAAAATCAAACAATTTTGCAAAACAAACATGAAATTGAATTGTTCTAATTCAGGCAAACTAGTCTATACCTTGTGTGTGTGCGCATCACATAGTAATGCTAGTCTAATAACCGGAATAAGAGCATATAGTATTGATAAAAATCATATCATGATTAGTACAAACCGATTTTTGATCGGGCGAGCAGGGGTGCTCAAATGTATTCATGACCTTCCCGTCTCATACCTAAGTTCCCAAGCCGAGGCAACTTTGGTGATGATGGACATGTGGCCTTTGTCACGAGTCATGGGTTTCCTAGATTTTCCAAAAATATTTAGGTGGTGACTCTGTATCTGGCAAAGCAGTCCATTTTTGGCAATTTGATTCAAAATCAAATTTTCAAAAGATTTGTCAGATTTGGACTCTTTGGTGTTTATCAATTTCACATTGTACTTGTGAGATTTAGAATTGCGGGAGTTTGAACTGTAGGGCTTCTTTCGAGCTTCCGAAAGGGGGCGTGAAAAAATCGAGCTACATGTGAGTATTGAGAAGGATCCTGGCTCAGTCCAGATTGGTCCTACGTTGTCTTTAGAGGAGTATGAGCGACTAGTCACTTTATTAAACGAGTTCAAAAAATGTTTGTGTGGTTCTATGAAGACTTGCTAGGAATTGATTCAGAGATTGTACAACATAGGATCACTTTTAACCTTAGGAACCAAACCCCTAGCTTTCAAACCATGATTCAGAAAGTTCAAGAATTAACCAAAGTATGAGGCTTGCATAGTCGGATTGGAAGCAATCCTTGAACTAGGAGCAAAAAGGTCGGATATGATCAAAGATTCAAATCGGGTTGTTTCCCAAGCCAATGGAGGCTAGCAAGAAAGTCAAATCTTGGAATTTGAGAGAATGAGATTAAGTGCTGAAGGATAATTGAGCTCCTATCCACGACCCTAGGGGAAAATTCAGACCCAATTGGATGGGTCCCTACATCATCAAGTTTATTTGGTCAGGAAGAACAACCTTTCTCATGGATTTAGATGGTCTAGAGATCTCACAACCAATCAATATGGACAAGCTAAAGGAAGTACTATCCTTGAGAGGCTCACTGGGCGGAAAACCCGAAAGGGCGACCCAAGAAAAAGTTAGAGCAGAAAAAAAAAAATGAAGAAAAATGAAAAATGAAAAAAAAATGTAAAAAGAAAAACGAAAAGAACTCATAAGGTCGAAAACCCGAAACGGCTGTTTTGGCAAAAGTTAGAGCTCAAAAGGAGAGTGTTAATACCTGAGTGAGCCTTACCCCGGAACTACGTAAGGTCTGATTCCTAGCTTTAGGATACGTAGGCAACTTCATCTTGAAGTTCGACCTAAACCATTTTCAACTCACTTATGCTGTCCATGTTTTATTGGTGTATCTTTACTTGACTCGGTTGTCCTATCCATTTTTGATTGGCTCATCTCCTTTCAATTCAGTTGTCCTATATCTTCTTTATGGTAGATTTAGCTACATGACAAATCAAGTTCGGAATTGAGATTGTGCACCTTAAAGGGTTGGTTCCATGTTTCTTGGGTAGTGGCCATTTGCGAAAACAAGTTTTGATGATTTTTAATGAAGCCGACTAATTTTCTCAGAAAACCCAAACCATTCTTTGGACCAAAAGGAAAATTTTTAGTGCTCACAACTTAACTTACATGATGTCAAAACAAAGAGTGGAATAAGCATGCTTATTTAACTCTGATGTTGATCAAAATCTTTTAGCAGAAAACAAAGAAAAACTCAAAGCAATGAACTAGGGGCGTAGTCGAGTCAGGATTTCTGTCTTGTCCTCGCGCTCTCGAGTCTCATGTTCATATTTCAGTCGGCTAGCTAACAATTCAGTCGGTCGTCCAAGTTTTTAGTTAACTCTAGGTGCTTCTTGATTGTTTTAGTCGGTCAACCACTTGTTTAGCCAGCCGACCATTTGTTTAGCCAGTTCATCAGTTCGTTCCGCTGGGCGGTTCATAAATCAGCCAACCTGTCAATTTTTTAGCTGTTTGACAACTAATCAACCGGTTGGCCAATCAATTAGCCGGCCGGCCAATTTTTGAATCCAAAATGAAAAATTACAGAATTTGTGTAGGCTCAACCGTTTGTGTTTTAGAGTTTTGTTTTGAGCATCTTTTGTTCTAGCAAGTGTAAATAGGCGTGTTTGGATTGCTTTTGCTTTGTTTTTCTTTCATTGAGTCATTTTTTTGATTTGTAGTCAGTTGAGGGCTAAATGTCCAATTCAGAGTTTATTAAAATGTAATCATTCTCATATTCAAATTCAAAACAAAATGTTTTTCATGTTCAAGTGTTGTGCCATGATGTGCAAATAACGAAACTCATTTTATTGAAAATTCAGGGTGAAGCCCTCGATCAACATTATAAAAAAAGAAAAGAGAAAAAAATTTCAAAAATAACAAAAGAAAAATCTGAAGCATTGGTGCTCATCCTAAAGCACAAATAGAAAATGAAAAGAAAGGAAAAAGAAAAAAGAACAAAAAGGAAAAAAAAATTAAATACAAAAAACAAAAAGGGGACTTCTTTCTCAGAATCTGGCAGCGGACTGGCAGAGAAGATTACAAACCGACTTCATTCGCAGGCAACTTCGTCGCTCAACTCTATTGCCTCGCCATAACATTACTCTCAAGAGGCTTTTGAAGACTCTGCCTTGGCATTGGCAGAGCTTCCAAAATAAATTACTCCTTGCTGGCCGTCAAATGAGAAATACAAAGGACCTTTGAATCAGGCCGCAGAGGTCACCTGTTGTTTCAACTCTTTGTTTTGCTTCTTCAAATTGCTAATCTCTTCTCGAGCATCCTTCTATATACCCTAGAGCAAGGAGAGTTAGGCATTTAATCGATGTACCTCACTTGTCCTGTTCTGCAGCCAATGGGACACATTGGAGACCGCGGTCATCGTCTCAACACAGGACTTTAATATGAAGTGGTTGGCATCAATGTCAGACTATGCTGCCATTTTTTGTTTGACTGACATTGTAGAGAAGCTGAGAATAGGGACAGGGGCACTCTGTCGAGGCTCAGAAATGTTGGCCTCAACATTCTCGATTAAGGAATCGTTAAGGTCAGGGAAGAGAGTGAGAGAACGACGAGAAGAGGCCATATCAGAGGAGAGTAATGCCTCCAAAGAGAAAATTAGTAGAGTAATGGTAGGGGAAGTTTGCAGCTTTCTGCTTTGCTCTCTCACAGGCCTTGATTTAAAAAGAAGTTGGAGAAGAATAAGAGGCCAAGAGAAGAGGGATTGCCAAGGCAATCTTTGACAAACGAGGCCGGTCCAACTGCTGTTGGTTAGGCGTGCCATGATTGTTGAAATTGAGCACCAAATATGACGCTCGACAAAAACGAATGTGGTAGAGAGAGAGAGAGAGAGAGAGAAACATGGAAGAGAGATATATGATATCTATATAATCTGTATATATGTATACCGTATATGTATTTGTATGTATATGTGTTCATATTTATATAATTTGTATGTATGTATGTGTGTATGTGTCCGTATGTATATGTATCTGTATGTGTGTATGTATCTGTATGTATGTATTCGTATGTCTGTGTAATCCGTGCATATATATATGTATGTATTCCTATCTGTATATGGTTTGTATGTATATATTTTGTATGTGTATGTATATGTACATGATATGTATTTTGTATATCATTTGTATCTGTATATATATATATGGTATGTATATAAATTTTCAGAAACAAAAAAAAAAATTCAAAAAATTAAATAAACAAAAATATTCAAAAAGAAATTGTCAAAAAAAAAAAATTTGAAAGAAAATCAGAAAAAGAAAAAAGAGAAATTTCAGAAAAAAAAAAACAAAAAGAGAAAATTTTGAATTTTTTTTTTTCTCTATCTATTATGCATCCGTTATATCATATCATTACATATTGTATCTCTCACATTGCTCCTTCTTGTTTTTGCATTCACCATCACACTTGCACTGTCTATTACATTTGTTATGCATGGTTACAATCCACTCACATCACTTCAAACTTTTTGGTTACAACTTTTCTCCTTTACCCGATTGAAACTATCGCCTTATTTCGTATTGAGGTACGACCTAGGTCTTGTATATTGATTAAGACCCATTTCTCCTTTACCCGGTTGAAACCATCGCTTTATTTCGTATTGAGGTACGGTCTAGGTCTTGTATATTGGTTAAGACCTCTTTCTCTTTTACTCAGTTGAAACCATCGCCCTATTCTTATTAAGTTACGGTTTAGATCTAGTATATTGGTTGAAACCCCTTTCTCTTTTACCCGGTTGAAACCATCGCCCTATTTCGTAATGAGGTACGGTATAGGTCTTGTATATTGGTTAAGATCCTTTTTCTTTTTACTCGGTTAAAATCAATCCCCTATTTTGTATCGAGATACGGTCTAGGTCTCATTGTTTAATTAAAACCTTTTTTTTTTTTTCCTCTCATGTGAGTGTGTTTGGATTGTATCCCTTTGTTTTGTATCATTTGCATGAGGCTTGCCTCACCATATATTACATCTTGCATTGCATAAATGATGCATTTTCAAAAATAAAAAAGAAAAAAGAAAAAAAGAATTCAACTTTCAATTGCATTAGCATATGATTTGTATGGTTACAATTATCACTGTTGCATCGCTTGGCTACAATATGTTCACATTAACATTTGATTACAGCCTTTTCCATCAGTTAATTCTGGCCCCTTTTCAGGATGACGATACTATCCCTTTCTTGGGTTGTCGGTTCAAACCATCTTTGGTTAATACCTCTCCTGTTTTAGGTTGTAGGTTCAAACTATTTATCGGGTACATTTCCTTCTCTTATGTGAGTGTGTTTGGATTATATCGCTTGTTATGCTCTATTGTACATCATGAATTTTCAAGAAAAAAACCCAATTTCATGAAATGTGTAAGTCCAGTTTTCAATTGCACTTTGAGCATGTTATTTGCATTCTGTCCTTGAACTATACTAGTTTGATTCATTGTAAAGGGATACGTAGGCAACCCTTGGGTTCAGCCAACTTCATTTGAATCTTATTTTTTGGCCCAAGTCTTACGGCCTTGTCAAAAGGGTCGTCTTTAGGCTTTGACATTCACTTACTTCCAGAAATGACTTCGAGTTCTGTCAAAGAGGGGCAACTGTAGACAACTCATTTTGACCGGCCCTAAGACTTGAGCGCTTTCTTTTGATTACCCGATGATAAAAATAAGAATGTGTTTCTCATATAATTCTCAATGAGAAATATGGAATTTGTGCTTCATTTCCAGCCCTAATCCTGTTTTGGCCAAGTGTTTAAGTTCTATTCAAAACTCTTTTTCGAAACCTTCTTTTCGCGCTTTGTTCAGAATATTTTCATAGTGTTTCGAGGCTCATTTTTAAACTTCAAAATAAGATATTTTCTCAGGAAATTGAGAAAAGAACAGTGTAAAAATAGGAGGAAATGATGATAATTCTGTCAAAAAATCCTATTTCGTGCAAAATAGTCATCCACGGCCAACTAGCCAATTAATTGGCTAGCCGACTAATTTGCATAGAAGTAACGTAGTTTCGGCAGAATTCTTATTGAATGCATGTGGGTCATGCCATTATAACTATTTCTTGATATATTCATACACGAGATATTTATTTACTTCCTCCATGATCTTCCTTTAGCATCCATTGTCAAAAGGAGGATTGTCTTCTTTCCAAAAGATGGCATCCATTTTCAACCATCCTTGTCATCCCATCAACCCTGTCTCCTACCTCCTTGATTGAGCCTGCATTCATTATCTATATGGAGGATCAGAGAGGAATGAATGGGAAGGAAGAGAGGATTGAATTAAGAAAAGAGAGATAGATAAATAGAGAGAGAGAGAGAGAGAGAGAGAGAGAGAGAGAGAGAAGCATTAAACATTTAAGCCATACTCTTTCATACATTGATATTCCATATTGCCATATATGAAAATCATCCCATAAATTTTGTTATAGCCAAATTTGTGAGCCTTAATCCAAAAGAGAGTGAGTGTTGTTAAAAGAAAGAAAAATAGAGAGTTGTAACTTTCTCTCCCCCCCAACACTGTTAAACCACCCAAAAACACCATTCTAACTAGAATTTTGAATTTTCAAATTGAGAATTGAGAACACACTTCCTAAACTTGAGGGTAATCAAAAGAAAATTTAGAAATCAAATCCTTCATTGGAAGGCAAATTTTGCACACTTTTTCATTTTCTTGTATTTTTGCATTTTTTTTCTTCTATTGCTTTTATTGCTTCAATTTCATGGTATAAACTTGTTGTAAGCTAGCTGGAAGTGGTTAGTTGAGCCACTTGCATATTTTTCATTTTTTTTTTTGGTGTTTGAACAAAATAGAGTTTTCGGCCTGGCCTGATTGGCCGGCCAACCAACTTTTTAGTCAACCAGTTCATCTTTTGGCCAGCTAGCCATTTTCTTCTGGACAAAACCTAGCAACCTCTTAGCAATGAGCAGAACAGTCTCTAATGGTCTCCGAGGCCTCCTTATAGCTTTTGTTTTTGTTTATTTATTTTAGTTTTAGAGAAAGTTGTGAGGATTTAATTTTTTTATAATATTTTTCCTCTCCTCTCTTATTCAGATATGTAATATTCCAAAGATGTAATGATGTCCCGCTCCCGCTTCATTCTATCTCGTTCTTTCATTTGCTTTCCTTATTTGTACATATGTAGTATATCATGCTTGTCATCATATCCATGCTTTGCATCCATGTTTTATGCCTCAAGATTCGGCTAAATTTGTGATTTTGTACGCTACCTCATGTCTTGAGATGATTCACATGTCATATATTAGAAGCCGGATCTTTAGTTTTATTTTATGAGTGAATTGCATTAGGATATTGTATATAGGATCATGCATTTGTTTACTAACTTTGTTTTTGTATCTATTTGCTGGACAACAGTAAATATGTAACTTTTTGTGCTTTAGCATCCTACTTGTGTGTGTTTTTCTTACTATGTTTAGTATCCTACCATGTGACTATTTGGGTATTTGATATAACTCTATGCATGTTAGTAGATGAAGGTTATTTTGTTTAATTTGGAATAAAATTAATTTTCATGATTGCACTATTTAAAACATTTTCGAAATATATGAAATCAAATTATTCCAAAACAAATGACACAGTCTATATTTGTTTTTTTCACATAGTAATTTTAGCATTTATTAAATAATTGAAATATAAACATATAAAGTTAATAAAAATCATATCATGGCTTAGTAGAAGCTGATCGTCTGATCAGGTGAGCGGGAATGCTCAATTAATGACCTTCACCTCTCATACTTATGGTTCCGAGCCAAGCATCCTTGGTTATGACGAACAATGGCCTTGGCACGAGTCACGGGTTTCCAAATTTTTCCAAAACATTAGGTGACTACTCTAAGATATGGTGATGTCGTCCATTTTTGGCAAAGAATTTGTAATAAAATGGATTTTCTATAAAAGTTGCCAAATATGGACTCTCATCTATGTTTTACATTGCACTAGTGAGACTAGATCTAGGAAATTGAGGGTCTGAACTGTTAATGCGCGCAGGTACCTCTCGGGTAGTGTTACAGAGTGGAATTACCTCATCAAGACCTGAAAGTTTTGTTAGATTTGGGGTTGGCAATTGTCCAGTAGGAATACTATTAACAGGGTATATAAATGATTGAAATGCATATGATCATGTACGTGCTATATAAAATCCATGTTTTTCTCTTTTTAAAATCAATGATGTCCAATGCACAATTTCCATTCAAAACTCGTCGTCAGGAACGAGGCGTTAAATACGCAATGATGTCCTAAGCAAGAGCCGCAAAACTATACATATATATATATATATATTTTTTATACTGAAAATATGTTCACATTTGTCGGCAATTAATGCGGCAGGGAGATGGGCACCCAAAATCATTTGTTTTTCTACTTTTATCGGCTATTAATACGGTAGGACCAGTGGACACTTAAAAGAAAAAAATATTTTCCCACATTCGTCCGGCGATAAGCTCAAGACAAGGTAGTTGGGCACCTTGACTCCCCGCGCGGGTACCAATACAATACTTATTACATTTCCAAAACCCAACTTGACTACCCGAACTCATACGTTATTTACCCCCTTTCAACATTTCCAAAAATCCAAGAGATGGTACCAAATCAAAAGATGAAATTATGTAATAAAATGCAGTGCATGAATTTGTAAACATTTCAATTGCCTAAGATTCATTCATTGGCAAACATATAAATCTTAATATCAGTGTTTTGAAAATCGGACCAGTGAGCGAACCGAAAAGAGAACTGGGTGGACGGATCGCCGATTGAATCGTCAGGTCGAAGCGGTTGAACCGTGATGTTATAATTACATCATAAATATATTTAAAAATATATATATTAAAAATATAAATATATAAATGAAAAAACAATAATTATATTTAATAAAATAATAGAATTTTCAAATATCACTCACAATATATGAAATTGTAATATGCAATAATAGCGTGACATACCTTGTTTTTATTTGTTGAAGACCTTTCTCTAAACGAGTTGAGCAATACTTTTCACAAGCAAAAATTACCGCACAATCTCCCATATATCAAAGTTAGAAATTAAAACTTATTATAAATACAATCATAAAAATGAAAGTAATAAAAACATTATACTAAAAGCAGTTAATATTACTTATTTGTCAAATAAAAAACGCAAACATAATCAAATCAAAACATGAAACTCAAACACAAACATAAACCAACCATGGAGATAAAATCTATTATTCCAAATCTTAAAACATACTAATGAGCATCCATTATTCCTAAATGAAAGTAGATAAATAAATATAAAAAAAAAGTTCAAAACCAATCCACTACACATCATGCCATAAAAACATTGCTTTTTTGCCTAATTTCTTGGGATGGCCTTCATTAGCCAAGCATTTTCATCCTCATTTTCATTGTTGCTCGTGCCAATTCCACCACTTTGAGCATTAAATCTATTATCCACGTTGACATCACCAAATGATCCAAGGTGAATATCATCTCCAACCTCTAAGACCGCATCATCATCGTCATCTTCTACAATAGTTACAACAAAATCAATAAGTAATCAATTTAATAATAAAAAACAAACATTGTTATACAATAATGAAATAATTAATTACTAACCATCACGTAGACCATGACATTGTCTCTTATTCTGTGGAGCCGTACTTTTTTTATAAAGCATTTGTTCCAACCCATCAAAATCAAGAAGATGAGGCTCTTCTTCGTCTTCAACAATCCAAAACTCGATTTATCAATCCTTTCAATGTCAACTGGATCATAGTTCTTCATTTTGTTGAAATGCCTATAATTTTCACTTAAAAGTAAGACATCTTGAATAAATATTCTATTAGTAAATACATGACAAGGTAAATGGTTCATTTACCTATTCTTCAATCGCAAGTTATAATGAATGTATACAAGATCATTAAGCCTTTGATGTTCCAATCTATTTCTCTTCTTCGTATATATACGTTCAAAAACACTCCAATTCCTTTCACATCTAGAAGAGCTACTAGTTTGGGTAAGAATTCAAATAGCCAACTTTTGCAAATTTAGAGCATTATGGCCAAATAACTTCCACCATTCATCTTATTATTAAAATAAAGGAAGAAACAAATAAATTAGATATAATATTACACTTAAAGAATTATTAAACAATCACAATGAACAAAAATAAAATGTAACAAATAATTTTACCTTGTTGTGTTGTCTTGAATGTAATAATAGCAAGCTCTCTTCCAAAACTTTCTATTTGATCTTGAAATAATCTAGCTTCATCCAAGAGTTTTGTCTTGCTAAATGTAGCTTTTGTTTCAATCACATCAAGCACACTTTCCATAACCTATAGTTTTTTGAAAAATGATACTTGATCATATTGAAAAGTCAGATTCAACCAATAAGCTGCAGCATGGATATTTTTGCGTAATGTGCTATCCTAACACTCTTTGACAATATTGTATAAGGTTTGTACAATCTTTTTTTCTTCATGAAAACATTCTTAATTGCTATTCTTGCCTTGTCCATGCCCTTATATACATATCCCATTGAAGGCTTTTATCTCCATCAACAATACGCGACAATCGCATAAGTGGCTTAACAATCTTAATAATGATCAAGCAATCATTTGAAAACTTACTGTCTAAAATGATAGCAATAACTTCTTTTGCTTTATTATCTTTTGCATGCCTTGAATCCACCAAAAACCTTACTTGTCACTAAGGCTTTCAAATCATGCATATGTTTATGAATACTATGCAATGCAATGAAAGTAATGGCAAAACGGGTTGTTCTTGGGCGTAGAATTTCAATCCATCCCTTCTTTCTCAACCAAGCTATCAACCATGTGTGATTGTAAATATATCCTATCACACTTGATACTCTAAAGGCAAGCTCTTTCACATGTTTCAACTTGGAAATATCACTTAACACTAAGTTTAAACTATCACGCCCCGAATTTTAATTATCCGGAAACATTACCAAAAGCTTTTAATTTAGGTTCATTATATATATATATATCTAGTACCCTTGAGTAATAGAAACATAATAATACCTGTTCTCTTTCGCAATGAAGACAACAATAATAATAATAATACATGCCAACTTCCACTTTGGAGCTACAAATAAATAATTACAACTGTCAATGTACAAAATTCATTTCTTTCACATCTACTATGAATTTACACATAAAAGATACATGAACTTCTTAACTCTCCAACCAATTAATCTGAATTCTCTTCCTACAAGAAAAATGAAATAACAAGGGATGAGCATAATTTCTCAGTAGGAATCTCATAGTTCTAAAACAATAACTATCCTATAGATAGAAATGATCATGCATGCGGGGTGATACCACACAGTAAGGTGACGTTTTGTAAATCCAAAATATCATACGTAGAGTACTTTTTCCTCAAAATTTATTTGAACATTTAAGGAAAACCTTCAGCCATAAAAATTATTCCCTTATCATCAGAAAACCATAAATCCTTTTTGAAAACAAATATGTTTGAGGAACAACATCATTTTAAATTTTTTAACCAATTCCAAAATATTCCTCATTTAATTTCCATTTTAATATTCCTTTTTTTATTTCCATTTTCGCTTTCTACCCATTACATTTACTAAAACTCCATAACCTCAAGTTCAAGTTCCCTTAATACTAAAAAACAACCCTCATATACTCCATTCCCACCAGTCAATCCTTTATTTCTATAACTCCTTAACGTAGAAATCCAAGTCTCCTTTATATTCAATAACAATTCTTCTACACTCAACGCCTACTTGTCTAACAACTACATCACATCCAATTTGCATCATCAATTATAATTCAACATATCACAAGGATAATAAACCCTTTTAATTCAATTTCTAAATTATTTACAAACGAAACTCATAATCTTCCCTTAATGGTTACATATAACCTAGTGAGTTCATTATCACTAATCCCTTATCTAGTTACTATTTCGTTATCCATTTTTTCAGATAATTTCTATATACATTCCCTTTTCATACCAAGGTACACATCAAATTGTAATTTCATCAGTTCATCTCAAGTCACACATATTATCACCAACTCAACACATTTCTCAACACATTCCACCTTTTGCTAACTTGATACGGTGGGATAGCGGGCACCCAATTCATGGCACATTCCACCTTCTGCCGGCTATTATACGGAGGGAAGTGAACTCCTAAAAACCTTTATCTCAAAAATCATATTTTTCCAAAAATCATGTTTTTCCACATTTACTGACTATCATATGGCAGGACGTGGACCCTCAAAAACATTTTCAACTTTAAAACCATCCCCACCTTTGCCGGCTATTATATGGAAGGAAGTGGACACCCAAAAATATTTTCAAAATCATCCATTTTTCCGCTTTTGATGGCTACAATATGGTAGGACTTTGTGGACACCCAAAATCATTTTTCCACTTTTGCCGACTATTATACGACAGGACTTTGTGGACACCCAAAAATCATTTTTCCTACATTCGTCCAGTAATAAGTCTAGTCTGGGCATTTGGGCACCTTGAATTCAAAATCACCCACCACATTTACCGGCTATTATACAGCAGGACATGGGCACCCAACAACATCTCGACTCCCTGCGTAGGTACCAACCACAACACAACCCAACAACTCAACTCAACATAACACATCACAACTCAACCAAACTCAACACAACTCAATTCAACTCAACTCAACTCAACATAATATAACATAACTCAATACAATTCAACGTAGCCCAACAAAATTCAACACAACTCAACACAATTCAATAACCCAATTCAACACCATTCAATACAATTCGGCCTAATTAGATACAAACTGTTAAACCTCCACATCATCATTTCATCACAAAGCTCATATCATCCATACCATTAGTAATTTCTTTCCCCCAAGTTTGGTTTCATATTATAACATAATTTAAAATATCAACATTAAGAGTTCAATCGCAACTTTTACATAAATTTTCAAACTCTTTAAAATTTCAATTTAACTTATACATGTGTAATTTGACACCTCAATTTCATGATACTACTTTCAATTTAAGAAAAACCGTCATATATGTTCATGGACCAAACTAGGGTTTTTAAGAAAAATTAAAGCTTTTCACAAAACACATTTTATTCCAACCCTTCTATTGCTTATACACCCAAACTCATGACCCAAAATCATAACCCAACAAGTAAACCCCAACTCTTCAAACCCAAACTCCCAATCTCATGATTAATTACAATATGCATAAAAATATAAACTTTGTATTTATATAAAGAAAATACCACAAATCTATCTATAAATGAGGGTATTGAAGGAGAACTAAAAATTCCTACCTCTTGAAGCAAAGAAATGACAACCCAAAAATCACCGACAATGAAATCACGAAACTTTTGGATCAAAAGGAAGCCCTTGATGAGATCTACAATCTTTCTCAAAGGACCAAGGTAAAAAGATCACTCTAGGTGAGTAGATCTAAAGATCTAAGTGAAAAAGTTTGAGTTTAGAGAGAGAGAAGAGAACTCACGGTGTAGAGAGAGAGAAAAGAAGAGGAAAAGTGAAATGAACAAGTGTTTGGAGCCTATTTATAGTAACAAGGTAATAATAGAATAATAGCCCCAAAGTCAAATGAAAAGAACAAGTCAAAAACCCCCAAAATGTAAGGCCCAAACCGACATAAAAATTTGAAAATTACACACAGGTGTCGACCCTTCCGACAGAGGTGTCGACCCTTAAGAAGAAAAGTCGAGACACTAATGTGTGCAAAGGACAAGGTGTCGACACCTCCCAAACTGGTGTCGACACTAAATTTTAACAAGCAAACCCCAGGTTCTGCAATAGATAAGAGTCGACCCTTCCCAAACTGGTGTCGACCTTTGAGGCTAACAACAAAAGACAAGTGTCGACACCACCAAGATTGGTGTCGACCCCAGAACAAGATTTCTAAGTTCCTAAACAACTTTTCAATGTAAATAAGTGTGAACGAACAATCCCAACATGTTTAAATCGATTTGTACTCCTTCAAAACCAAGATACAACAACTCTGAAGACTCCCAAAAAAGAAAATAAAGGAATTAAATACACCCTCAAATAGATTAAAGGATGTAAGTGTTACAACTTGCCCACCTTAGGAAATTTCGTCCCTGAAATTGAAGAAGGCCAAACAAAAGGTAGCATGAACACAATTGGAAACACAACCTCTAACCTAAAACTAAACCCATACATGGGATAGATTCCCAGATTCTAATTCAATATTGCAATGCCCCGAGAACACCCGAACAAGAAGAATTACAAGGAAGAGATCATGATCACTCTTTCAATCAACATACTCATCGAAGTTTAAGAGACAAGGAACAACGTCAATTACTAGTACATCTAAGGAAAATCAAAAACTCTTCAACCGGCAACAACGCGCACCACTACCATCGGATAACCAATACCCAATTTGGAAGAGAAAGAAAGCCACCATTAAACCAAAAACTCGGCCGACACTAGCAGAAGTCAATGGCAAACTACAATGTATAGTCCATCACCACAATTTCAAATTGCACCAAGCTTAGTAACATTTCCAATTATTTATACAACCCGGCATTCAAAGATAAGACAATAAAAATCGTTCATGTATATGTATATATATATGTAATTTTCTTTCTCAAACGGTGTTCCCACTTACATCGTTTACCATCAAAATACATTTGCAAATCTGAAAATTACACACAGGTGTCAACCCTTCTGACAGAGGAGTCGACCCTTAGGAAGAAAAGCCGAGACACTAATGTGTGCAGAGGACAAGGTGTCGACACCTCCCAGACTAGTGTTGACACTAAATTTCAGCAAGCAAATCCCAAGTTCTGCAATAGATAAGGGTCGACCCTTCCCAAACTGGTGTCGACCCTTGAGGCCAACAACAAAAGACAAGTGTCGACACCACGAAGATTGGTGTCGACCCCAGAACAAAATTTCTAAGTTCCTAAACAACTTTTCAACGTAAACAAGCATGAACGAACAATCCCAACATGTTTAAATTGATTTGTACTCGTCCAAAACCAAGATACAACAACTCCAAAAACTCCCGAAAAAGAAAATAAAGGAATCAAATACACCCTCCAATAGATTAAATGATACAAGTGTTACATAAACAATGTGCTACACAAGGAGACTAATTAATATTTTTTTAAGTTTGACTAACAAGTCTTCCAGTAGCAACATAAATTGCCCCATTATTTGTCACCATGTGCACAATATTGTTCACTCCCACCCATTCAACAATTTCTTCAAACAATTTAAAAAGAAGAGGAGCATGTTTTACAACATCAGAGGCATTAACAGATTTAACAAAAGTAATTCCTATAGGTCAATAGACAAGAAAATTAATGAGGGTTCTATGTCTACCATCAGTCTAACCATCACCCATAATTATACACCTAGTTTCAGCCCAAGTACTCTTTATAGAGTCAATAAACAATTAAAGCTCTTTCTTTGAGTCATCCAATAAAAGAACTCAGACTTCATTGTAGGTAGGAAGTTTATATCCTGGACCAAAGGCAATTGCAATATCGAACTTGGGCTGAAAGTATGTGGAATTGACAATATTCATTGGAACACATGTATGTATCATACCAAAATTGTGCCACTATCATATGTGCCCTATGTATAGCTTCAATAGTTGTAAGGGCATTTTTGATAGTTGGTTAAGATCTCGGAGTGGTCCTTGGTGCAAAAAATTTATAAATTTTTTTAGGTTCCTTTCCTTTTTCTTTTTTGTGTCATTGTTGCTTTACTCTTATTCCTAGTACCACCACCTTCATTAATTAAGATGATCTTATTTCTTTGTGAATTATTTCTTCAATTTTAGCATCATCGTCAAATTCAATAATATCCCGACCAAAGGGATTAGATTCCTCACTTTGCTTTTTTATCTCAGTAATTGCTTTCCAAGCATCTTTCATTCGATATCTAACATCACCTGAAACTTTCTTACATGGCCCAACCTCACCAGATTTTCTTGCCAAATGTTGCTTCATTCTATTAATCCCTCAACCTTTGATAGTTTTCCCACAATAAAAATATGTTAAAGTTTTCTTCCCATCAGTAGCTTGCCCCTCAGTTACATAGTCCCACATTGGATCATATTTACCTCTTATTGATGATGGGGTAGTAAAGTGTGCTGTTGAATTATGGTCAGATGAATCCATTTCACCTAAACAACACTATATAATATATTTAGTAATACTGAAAAATTAGCACAACTATGAAATCAAAATATTTGCAAGATGAGTATACATATATTTATTTTTGCAAGATGATTACCAGAATATATAATCAAAAAATTAGTTCACGAAACCATTAACTAACAACAAAGAAATCAAAAAATTATAATAAAAAATAACCCAAAATTAGAAATTTATTATCATGTATATAACTATGAAAAAAAAAAAGCCATGAACTTGAACATAGTTATCATGTAACAATTACAAATTTATTCATTGAAACATAAACAAGAGCACTGGACTAGATTATTCAACTACGTTAACAAACAAACATTTAAATAATTTCAGTATGGAAGCTCCAATTTCACTTTCAGGTTTTTTTTTTTTTTTTTTTAAGGATTTGGCTAATTTGGTTAGTGATAATACATGTTTAAAGAGCATTGGATTGTGAATGATGACTTTATGGCAACAAACATTTATGAAAATTTTAAAATATTTACTGATATTACTATTCCATCATTAAATTTTTCTTTGCCTCAATGCTTTTTGTTTTTGGACATGATGACTAGAAAAATAAGCAGCTTAAGCATGTGGAAAGGAAAAGATAGAAACAACCCAAAATTGAAATTGAGTAGCTTTTGTTGTATAAATTGTGTATTTAAATAAAATAAATATATTCATATTTAATTAAATTGATTTACAGAGTAAGAAATCATGAGACTAAATCATACAACTTGATGAATATAAATATTCAACAAAATAAAATAGTTAAAGGAAGCAAACTGAAGCATACGTATTACCTCAACAATCTTAAAACAGCTTATATGTTTCTCTTGAAATTAGACTTAAGATTCATATGTAATAGTTTATTTTTTCATGGAAGGTTCTCTGCTTCTGTTGCAAAGAAATTACATGTTACTGTTCTCCGAAAATATTGTACTGGCTTGGTTTTCCCTTGTCTCCACTGACATAAAGCAAGTCTAATTTATTGCGTGCTCATCAGTTGGTTGAAATAATACTAATAATTAAAAATAAATAAAAAAACTGAACTTGTGTTTTGATTTTCCCGAGATCCTGAATCATCACCAAAGAAATTGTTGAATTTGGAGTGTCCACTGTTTCAATTACTGATTAGACATTCAATTTAGTTTATACAATAAGGTCACTGGTTGTTTTATAAAGTGCATGATTAGAATTAAAAAAAAAAAAAAAAACATTTGTTTATGTAGAAGTTCTTTTACATGAGATGTTCTGATTTATATAAGTAAATATATATAATATATATTTTATTCCGTTTATGTTTAGGAAATTTAGAAGGCCTAGAGACTAGAATTCGTATGCTACTGTTTTGTTGGAACAATGGCACTCCTTTGTCTCCCTCCACCTACATGATAGCAATTCTAATTTATTTACATAAACTGCATGACTCATTATTTGATTCCAAGTTTAGTAGTTAAATGTATTTCTTATGGTGTTTGGTTCTAGTATTGCTTTTTAGTATAATTTTTTGTTTCCAGCATGATTTCATGTTTTGTAATTTCAATTTAGTTAACTATGAATCTATTTATTTTATTTAATTACACAATTTGTACAACAGCTTCAAACTAGAAATTGAAAGCTACAAAATTTACCATGTAGTAGAAGGGAAGAGAAAGATGAAGAGAAAGACAATGGGAAGAGAGGAGAAGAGAGAAAGAGAATAGTTACCGAAATGAAACAACCCCTCTGCGTTGGAACAACCTAGAGAAACAACAAGCAAAGAGAAACATAGTAGATTAGAGGTTGCAATCCTTACCGAAATTGTGTCCTTCGTTTGCTGGAATGAGAGAGGCCAAAACCAACACCCAGAAGAGAGAGAGACAGAGAGAGAGAGAGGAGCTGAAAACCCTTTCCCTATTTTGGAATGCATAGCCCTAACATTTGGGATTTGTTGAGGGTTTATTATATGTTCAACAAAATCGTCCAGTTGTTAAAACCAAGTCTGAGTCGATGGGTTTAACGGTTTAATCGACAGTTCTCCCATTTCTTTCATTTTACACAGATTTTGATCCTTTTCCTGGTTTAAAGGGTTTTCTGGATCGGAACAGGGTTCAAGCACCAGTCCGACCGGCCAATCCGATTCAGGTTTCCAAACATTGCTTAACAAAGTTCATAATTAAGAAGTTTCCAATTTCCACATTCCTACCAATACCCAATTTTCCTTCATTTCAATATAAAATTCCAAACAACTCAAAAATCAACCTTTATACACATTTCTACTAAATATCAACTCAATTTTATGATTCAAGGTCCAATTGAATAAAACTTTATCTTTTGAAGAAAATTGAAAAGTTATGGTTTGGGCAAAATCAGGGCTTTTCCCTCATTTATGTTTCCAAAGCAAATACTCATTATCAACATCTATAATCATCAAGAGTTATTCCAAATCCCTCAAAAAAATTGAGGAAAACACCATTTAAATGCATCAAAACTCATTTACTACAACATAATCATCTCATACATATATATAACTAAGAAAATACCACTTATACATCTCAAATCATAGATATACGAAGTTAAGAGTACCCCTACCTCAAGGATGAGAGCAAAAATGAAAACCTCGAAGTAATTGCAATCTAATTGGTCATTCACTTGTTCTTCACCTTTAGTGTAAGATCTATGGTGGATTCTTGGTGAAAAAGAGATGAAACCAAGGTTTAGAGGTCTAGGGTTTCTAGTAAGGAGGAGAGGGAGAGAAGATATAAAGAAAGAATGAAAAGTTTGAACAAAAAAGTAATTTTAAAGTGGCTGACTTCGAATAGACCACTCGAGTAGTGAAACTAAGCTCTCAGAATCTCAATATCTTGAACTGACTGCTCGAGCGATCAAACATTCTCTCAAGCAAACTTGTATCTAGCACAGGTACTTAAATTTCAAATAGGCATAACTCCGTCGTTCGGACTCTATTTTAGATCGTTCTTGTGTCTAAGTCGAAGCCCTAGAAACAAGCTTTCTAATGGTTTTAGCTTCACATCCAAATTCAAAGTGTGGAGAGAGAAAAGATAAAAGAGTAAAGATTGCTCATAGAATAATCATATTTTACCATTACAATACCACCCCAATAAATACTCTGAAACCAATCAAAGAGACTCAAAGTACAATAATAAGAGAGTCAAGAGCAATCCCACTAGTCCAAGTGTGACAACCCCATCATGTATTATACTTATATTTTTTTAATTTTGAATGTGATCTATGTGTTTAATGTGTATTTGAATGCCTATCTGTTCATTGTTGGAATATTTGTTATGATTTCTATTTGAAATTTGAAATTGAAAGCCTTAACAACTTCAGAAAACGAAATTAGCAAGCATAATTAGAATGACATAATTCTTAGAGCCTATTGAGAAGTTTGATTAAAATATGATTTAGATTAAGTTAATTAGATAAAATCAATTAGAATTAAGCAAAATTAGTTAACCTTAAGCTTGCTTAATTAGTCTAAGCTAATCAAGCCTATATATATGTTACATTGAGTGCTTAATCCATAATTTGAACTCAAAATTCTGTTGGTAGAGAGCTCTAGAGAGAGTGAGGCCAATTTAGGGAGAGAGAGAGAGAGAGAGAGAGAGAGAGGAGAAGAACATGAAGAATTTGGCTTGGAGGTTGAAGAATTGGGAAGAGAGGCTGAAGAATTTGGTAGAATTAGTGAAATTGAAGACTTCAGGTAAGTGTTTGATTCTTAATTCATGAATTTAAGTCACCTAATGAGTGAATTCAAGAAGATAATGTGATTAAATGTGAGAATTGAGCTAAAAATGGTGAAATTGAAGTCAATTCATTCATGCATGCATATATGAGTGTAGAATCATCATTTTGATCTTGAGTTTTGTTACCTATATTGGGTTTAGAAGTTGAATTATACATGCATCCATAATTCATCGAGTTTTGAAGATGAATTTCACGTTTTGGAAGTTTGAAAAAGAGTTCGAAGCAAATTCATACATGCACGGAGTTTTAAGTTTCAATTTTATGGAATTCATTAAGTTTTGAGCTTAGAATTTGCAAATTGGTTTTGCATTTGGAAGTGTATTCAAGGTTAAGAACATGTCATAGAAGCTTTTACATTTTGAATATGAGTTTTGAAGCTCCAATTCTATTTTGGAAAATCTAGAATTCGACCGCATCGCTCGAGTGAACAAATTATCGCTTTAGCGCACATTTCATGAATCTAGCATTTTTGCAGAAACATTGCACATGGCTCGAGCAACCAAATGACCGCTCAAGAGATCTCAGCTTGTTTTGCACAGTTGGCTTGAGCGATCATCGAGCCTAGATTCAGACTAACCAATACTTTTGCAAACCATGTGGTTTGATCGAACGACCAATATTGCGCTCAAGCGAAGTGTCCTATTTCAGTATATTTTGAAAAGTCATGTTCTGTCCACATTTGCATTCTCATTCCTTTCTAAAGCATTCTTAGGCATGAATTGAGCCTCCCAAATGAATTAATGAGTAAGAACTTGACATAAGAGAATTGAATAAGTTAAGAATAATCCGATTAAGCAATGTGGTCCAATGTGTGTATGTGTTTGTATGTTATGTAGGTTGATCCACAAAGCGGCGTCAACAATCAAACCACTGTGAATAATATCTTAGTAAAGATATTTTCACGTATATTATTTTCTAAGTGTTACCAATGTAGTAAGTTTTTCTAAACTTATGATTTTGTGCTATGAATGAGCTTTCTGTCTGTCCAATCTACATAATATCTATGAATGTGATTGGTGTGATATGAATGTATATAATGGACCTAAGGTCATTCTGTATAATTGAAATGTACCCAAGTTATGGATGTGTGAAGGATGGGTTTGGGCCAAGACTATGGACCAAGTAAGTTACGGAAAAATTGCCACACGTGCGTGCGGCCTCCGAGCCAAACCGGGTTTGGGTCTGGGTCCAAGGTTTGAGATCCGAAGTTCGTGGTCTGTGGATCATGGATCTTGGATCATGGATCGTGAATCTTGGATCTTGGGCATGGTTGTTTTGGGTCTGGGTTTGAATCGGGTTGTAGTTATCAAGGTTGGAGGCTCTCCGCTACAGTATAAATTGAAGTCTTCCCCTCAATATTTCTACACAAACTTTGTAAGAAAAATATCTAGAGCTCTTCCTTCCTTCTCTTCTAGTTCTTTGGTTCCTAAGTGAGAGAATACTGCTAGAAGTTCAATTCGTCGGAGTAGCTACAACCAATGCAGCTACAGTAGCATAATCGTTGTTGTATCTTAGGAGACAGACACGGATAGACCTCCTGCACAATCTGGTAAGGCAACAAATATGTTTTAAGGACACCGTGTGAAACACATGCCTCGGTTTGCTTTCTATTTTTCCATTTCAAGATTCTAATTTAGTTTCTTAGTTTTGTTTTCCCTTTATTACTAATCTATTCCTTGCAGTTCTTAAGTTTCGAATTTTCTGAAGTGTAATCTTATTTTCCAGTATTGTAATCTCTTCTTTTAAGTTCAGTAATTTCTAAAAATTAATAAATCAAGACTAGTTTATTTTATTATTTTAATTATAAAAATACCAACAGGTCCAACCAACTACTTTTGTATGCTTGTGTTACTTTGCCCTAGTCTCACGAAGTCAAAAAATGGTCATCTATAGGCTTTTGACATTCACTCGCGTCACTAGATGGTAAACCGAGCTCTATTAAAGAGGGACAACTGCAAACACCTCATTTTTTATTGGCCCTAGACTTGGGCACCCCCGAAGTGATTCCTCGATGATGAAACAAAAAAAGAATCTCAAGTTGTCCTCAAGCAAGTATTTCGAATGAAAGAGATTTCTAGCTTTACGTCTCTTTTTAGCCAAAACTATTCTCAGGCCTTAAAAATAATTTTTAAAAGAATTTTCAAAGGTTTAAGATGTCATTTTGAGCATTTGATCAAGCTGGTTTTACTATTCAAAACCAAAACTATGTTTTCTTTTACAACAAACAAGGACCAAATCAAATTATGAGAAAAATGGCAAAACGCTTTAGAAATTCTTAACCAAACAGTTTCTTGAGTGGTTCTTCTAGCATCTTGGAATATTCTATTTGCGTTAAGAGTGGTCCTCCAAGTATCTTGGAATATACCATATGGATATACTAAACATATTCTCTTGATTGATACCTTTTTTTGGCCTAAAATACAACCTTTTGGTAGAGATCTAAAAAAGTTGTGCTCTATCCTTACTTTACTAAAACTTTGCCCAAATACTCCCTAAACACTCTTTCTTCTCCATTAAAGACCAAGCTTAAAAATCATTAAGTATATAGTGAAGCTTGAGAGAAAAATTAAAGTTGTTTCTCATTGTTTCGCTTTCATTCCCTATTGTTTTTGACTTAAAAAGAGGTGTAAGATACTTTCTTTCATTTTCTTCTACTTTCTTTTCTTTTCTTTTCTTTTTTATTCTCCCAAACACCTTTTATCTTCTTGTTATCATTGGAGTATTGGAGTATAATCTCCCAAGCAATATATTAGATTCCTTCTATTTTCTTTATTCTTTCTTGCTTTCTTTTCTTAGTAGATTAATTTCTAGATTCCATTGGAGATGATTGGGCATATTCTCTCCACTATCTCCTTAATATGGGTTTGAACATCTTATGTTCATTCTCATGATGTAGAGGATAGGCTATTTCCATTTTTGATACATGTTGATAGATTTATTTTTGCTGTTTTAGTATCTTTCTTTTCCATTTTTACTTCTCCTTGTGTAGAGTAGCTTCTATTTTATTCTCCGTTGTTTTAGCTTCCAAAGGATGTTGGAATCTACCTTGCAATCTCTTTTTCATGGATTTGGATTCCCGTGTTCATTTTCATGTGTTAGGAGTAGATTCTAATCATTCCTTCTTTATTAGCTTGTTTTAGCATTGTTGTAGTGACTATTGATAATGTTTAAAAGTTACTTGCTTTCAAACCACTTTTTCATGATTTTGAGTCTTCATTTCCCTTTATGGAGAGATTTTGACTAAATTTTATGCGTAATAAAGTAAATCTTAAATTCGTTATCTTCCTTTCTCTCATTAGCTAGCTTTCTTTTCTATGTAGCTTCTTCAAATTTTTTCTCTTGCTTTCTTTTCCATGTAGCTTCTTTAAATCTATTATTTGTTTATTTGTTTCATTTAGTTTCTTTGATTCTCTTATTAGCTTACTTCCTTTTTCTATATAGTTCCTTCAATTCTATTTGTCTCTCTTCCCCTTTATTTACTTATGCTTTCTTATTTGTTTAACTTGTTTTGTTTACTTTCATTTTATTATCTTTTATCCATGCTTCATATTCATGACCATAGTTTAGTTCATGCATTTGTGTTCGGTGCATTGTATTTTATTATATGTTGCTACTACGTGGATTGTGCGTATTTCTATGCTTGAAATGGTTCGCATGACATTTTAATGGCAACTAGACCCATAGGACTCATTTCTTGAGTTATTGCATTTTTAAACTTTTGCATTTAGGATCATGCATATTTTCTATCTCTCTCCTTTTTTCGTATCTCGCTTGTGCATTTTTCTTTAACTATGTCTAACATACTACCATAAGGCTATGTGCTTACTTGAGATATCTCTATATGTGCTCATTGATTGAAGGGCATTTCACCTAAGTTGAGAATGCCTCTATCTCTTTCATGAGGGTTCCTTACCCTTTTTTCTTGGAAAACTCTCAATAACACCAGTTTCATTATGAAAAAGATAGAAGGTGTCCAAAATAGGTAATTTACTCTATATTTGTTTGCTTCACATAGTAAAGATAGTGTAGACACTCCATTTTGACCGGTTTTAAGACTTGGGTGCTTTCTTCCAGTTTAACAAAAAGGGTGCTTTCTTCCGAACGCCCGATGATGAAAGTTGGAATGTGCTATCTTACGAATTCCTCAGCAAGAGAGCCGGATTCAAGCTTTAATCCCAACTTTACACTTGTTTTGGCCAACCTATTTTAGACCCTCTTAAAACCTTTTTAAAATCTTTTGGTCATGTAATTCCAAACATTTCAACAATGTTCTAAGGCTTGCATTTCAAACTCAAAGTGTTATGCTTTTCTAGTAAACCGAGCAAAGAACAAAGTGAAAATGAGTGGAAGGAGGATAATTCTCTAGAAAACCTTGTTTTTCCCTTCAAAACTAATTTGCCCGTACAAAAAAACCTATGGCTAGATGAAAAGTGTTCAGTCGACCTAAACATGTGCCGACCGGATAAGTTTCCTGGAAAATAGAGCATTCTTTAGGAAATTGGCTTCCATGCACATGAGATATTTTCAGAGATATTTTCAAAGGTATTTTGCGAAGATATTTAATGGAAATATTTTCTTAGATATTTTGCCTCAAAACTCTATATATACATCATCTCCTATTCATTTCAAAGGGTTGGTAATTAATTTCAAAGGCTTAGAGCTTGAAGGAGATTCTTCACCACCTTGAACTCAAGAAAACTTCTTACTTTGCTACCTCTCTCCTCATAACACACCATACCAACACCATCCAAGCTTGATCTTGGAGCTTCCCACTGAGGATTCAAGCCATATCCTAGAACTTTAAGGGTGTTTGGAAGCAAGTTTGGTAATCAGAAATTATTCTTTGCTTTGAAAGGTAAGCATTAAAGTTTTTCTTCTTATCATCCATTTGTCCTTTATTTCTCTCTATTTCCATAGCTTTTTGTTGATTAAACTTGTGATCCCCTTTGGGATGTGGATGGCTCAGCCACCCTCCATAGAGTTATAGTATAATTTATCTTTGTTTCAATGTAATCTTTTAGCTTTGGGATGTGGATGACTTAGTCAACCCCTATAAATGTTGTAATTTATTGCTTTATTGTACTTAAATATGTATTTTAGCTTTGGGATGTGGATGGCTCAGCCACCTCTCTATAGAACTGTTAGATAGTGTAATCTCTTTACTTTATTGCACTTTCTTACCTTTTTTGAATCATCCTTGTGTTCTGATCTATGTGATTCAATCCATACTCAATCTTGATGAGTATTTGTGGTTGCTTAATAAGATCCCTTGGATGAACCTTTGTTATCTTTCTTTCTCTCCTTCTTTTGAAGCTATAGGAGTTTTCTCATCAAAAGTGTTGAAAACTCTTTTCTTAATCAATTTTTAACATGGAAATGGATTTTACATCCTTGTTCCATGACTAAGAAGATGAGTCTTCAACTATTTTGATGAGTTATATGTATTTCTACTGTCTTCTTCCCTACTTTCTTATAAGCCCTATAGAGTTTTCATTAGTTTTGTAAGGCTTCATCTTAGAAATGATGGCAATCTTCTCTCTTCATTTAATAGCATGGATTTAGGTATTAATTAAGTTAAAATTAATTATCTATGCTTACTTTTAAATGGAATTAGGGTACCGAGAAGACTGCCATTGTAGACTTCTACAAAGATTCCCATTGGAGTAAGAGAAAACCAAATTGGGTAGCCCCAATATGTGGTCAATTACATGTAAGTATGCCAATTAATAGAGTTACATATTTATGTAAATGGTTCTATTTGTTGAAGTTGTTTACAAATTGATAGGAAGCTTTGAAAAAGCGACATAAATAGTCTTTAGAGCCTGGAGCAATACTTTTAACTCAGGAGCAGCTGTCGATTGAGGTTCTTGGAAAGAGATCGGGATACTTAAAAGGCTTTGGAGTTGGTCCAAAACCATCCTCATCCAAATCTTCTATTAGTGCACAAACACATATTGAGGTGGTTTCAAGCCTACAAAAAGAACTAGAGTCATTGAAGAATTTGTCCAAGGTCCAACAAGAGCAAATTGCAGCCTAGAACCTGGTAGGACAAGAGCAAGCTAAAATGATTGAAATGCAAAACAAAAGATTTGAAGAGATTGAGAAGTTTATGAGGATGCGCAAGGATCAGGCAAGCATGCAGGTTAATGAAAATGATTATCCATCAGAGGAATCTTATTGACAAGCACTTTTTTAAATATATTTTTCATAATTTAATTTTCAAATCACTATAAACATTTCACTTAATATATTTGTTGAAACAAACTATTGCTTGCTACTCTTGAGTTGGCTAAGTTGACATAGAACGTTAGTTATTGCAAAACTTGAAGTTTAAAAGGTCTATTTGGGAAGCGATTAGACTTTGGATTAAGAAAAGAACTTCATTGATAAATCACAAAGTAAACACTCTGTCTGCCTTGTCTCAAGTCTCACAAACCAATACAAAACATAACAAAAATTGACAGCAGCCACCCATAATCCGTTCAAACCACTCATTCATTATTTTTCTGTTTTCGATCAAATTATAGCTTGTTTTAATACATTAGGGGACACACACACACACACACACACACACACACACACACAGAGATATATACGAGATCTGAAAGGCTAATCCTTATCATCCTAGCTAGTATTATGCAGGTTGTAGTGTTAAGAAGTTAAAAATAAAGCATATAGCCATCTTTAAAATCCTAAAAATCCTAAGTAAAAAGCTAGTCATCCCATGGGAATAACTGTGATATCTACCCATTTTTTTATTGTAATGATTATGGTTCCATAAATGAGTCAAACAAAAGTTACAATCTTTGTCAATTAAATTAATTCTTTTTCCAATTAGGGCGGCACAAGGGCCAACTTCCACCATACTGGTCCTTTTCCAAATTAACTTCATCTCAGCTTTTGTAATTTTGTAATTATCATATAGGTGGTTGTATGTTTGGTTAATGATATTTTGTAAATTTTTTTCTTGCTGTTATTCTTATTTTTGGGGCAATATAATTAAGGGTGGCTGTTGTGTTTGGTATATCATAGTTTTGAGACTAAGCATTTTATTACTAACATTTTAATATTGTAATTTTTTTTCATATGTTTGACAGATTGGCAATGGATGGAACATATTTTGAGGGAGCATCAGAGGATTACATTTTGAATTTTTTGATATATTTTGTCATAGGATTTTGTAGCTTGAGAAGTTTTTTTTGGAATTATTGTGTATATGTTTCAAGTTTCGGATTGTAAAGGATTTACTTACGTTAAATGTTTTGGATTTGATATTTTTCTTATGTTTAATATGCTACTATTTTTTAATTAAGTTTATAGTTGGATACTTTGCACAATGTATTAAATTTTTTTTTTTTTTTGATTGCATGTATGTGTAGAAATGATGAACAGGAAAAATAAGTTTGGGTTTGGATTATTTTTTATAGGTTTATGAATTGAATAGGGAAATTGTAAAAAAAATAAAAATAATGAATTTTTGATGACAGGTTTTTTAGTTGTTAATTTACTTTTGGTGACAATTTGCTTTGGTTGCTAAAAGTCTATGTGAAATAAGATATGAATATATAGCAACCAAAATCTTGATTGGTCGCCAAAAGATTTGGCATTCAGCAACTATACACTTTTGGTCGCTATAGCTGGCTTTTTGTGCTTCTCGGAGGGGTTTAGTCTCCTCAAATATGATAGCCCTACAGTTCAGACTCCCGTGGTTTTGAATCTGATTTCATAAGTGCAATGTGAAACAGAAAAAATACAAATGAGAGTCCAAATCCAATAAATCTTAGAAAATCCATTAATCATCAGAGATACAAAAAATGGACTGCATTGCCAAATTTCAGAGTCGCCACCTAAATATTTTTGAGAAATTTAGGAAACTCATGACTCGTGCCAAAGGCCACTTGTCCGTCATAACCAAAGTATCTCGGCTCGGGAACTTAGGTATGAAATGAGAATGTCATGAATTGAGCACCCCACTCACCCGATCAAAGATCGGCCCCCTACTAATCATGATGTGATTTTTATGTACATTATATGTTCTTATTCTGATTATTTATACTAACATTACTATGCGAGGCACACAAGTATAGACTACGCCAATTGCTTTAGAATGCTTTGATTTTATGTTTGTTTGAAAAAAAAAAAGTTTTGAATACGTGCTACTTGAAAAGCAAGCTCATATGTACATTTATCAAAGTCATTCCAACTTAAGCGAAATAGCCTTCATCCACATGCATTCAAGGAGATATTTCAACTAAGCACGTAGCCTCATGGTGATATGCTTGATATGGCAACACAAACACACATGCAACATGTTAAATCAAATAAATAAATAAATACTCACCTAGTACTCTGAGGCAAGTCAAAGAAATAAAATAATTAGAAAAATACATGGTCCTAAATATGCAAAGTGACTAATGAAACGCATACAAATGCAACTAGTAGGTTCAATTTATTTAACATGTCATATGGATCAATTCAAAGCATACGCAACGCGCGTATTCAAGTAAACAGGAAATGACAATGATATTAGAATGATGAATCGAACCAAAATGCATGCAAAAATAGATACAACTCATGGAAATGAAAAAAAAATATGATGCTATATAACTACGGTAAGCATGTAAATAAAACGGAGAAAGAAATGGGGGTTAGAAGACATACACCAATTATTACAAATTTGCCCTCGTACAAAAGGGTCTGAATGTCCGAATGTTCTAATTAATTAATTACCTAATTTATTACAACAATAACATATAAAGAATGAACAAGAATCACATGCGCGTCGACGAAGACAGTCCTCATAAACTGCTCTGTCTTCCTTCTGGAAAACTGCTATGTTTCACCCTCAACCACTACTCTATGTTTTCAGCAAACTGCATTGTGTACCATGCTTTGTAGACTGGCCGGCCCACAAAGAGGTTCGGCTGGATCCAAAGAAATTTGGCTGTGCCCTATTTTTTGGTAAAAAGACAGTTTTGTGCACTGAGGTGAAAACAATGCAAACAGAGTGCTTCTAAGAGATGTTTGTCTTCTCTGCCTTTCCCTATTATGAAAATATTCAAGGGAGGAGTAGATTCACTTCTCAAATCATCAACCAATGCAAATTTGTTACATGATGATCTTTAGAAGCAAATAGGATACGAATTCAATAAACAAAATAAAAGACAAACATTACATTCTTCTTATCATGATGTTAATTCAAGAAAGGGGGTAGACGTGCTTCTTGAACCATCAAACATCACTAATTTAGTATGTGATGATTCTAGAAGCGACAGATTCAGTTACTCCGATTTTATTCTAGTTTTATTACCCTTTTTACTTTACCTTTCCATTTCTTATATTTTCTTCATTTTTGTCCACTGGTGATGTTTCAAGGGTAGTTGATACTCAAAACCCACACCACTACCCGAACCCCATGCTCAAGGGTAGTTGAACCCTTGCTTACCTAGTGCCTTCACGGTATTTTCTCTCTCACCCCTTATATCTCTATTTTTCCTCCTCTCAATCTCTCTCTCAAAATCTTATAATCTACATGACTATTTATAATAGTCTTCCTATAAGAGTCCTAGTTCCATACAATTAGGTAACCAAATTCCACACATATTAGGCTTCTTAATAGATTTTAGACTCTACTATCCTAACGCAAAAATATGTATAAACCGACCTAATAATCATATAGGATCCACCTTTATCACATGGGTGGACTAATCCTAACAAAAATCACCCTCAATATGCACATCCAACATACCCAATTCATGCGCAACAGAAACACAATCAGCCTCAACCCAAAAAGGAAATTTCGGACCATCACCCCTATTTTAATTTAGATACACCTATATTCTGTACACAATTTGTCAATTGATATAACATTTTTATAATATTAGAGTATTAACTTGGATGTTGGAATACCTCCGACCGTCTACCAGCCAGGACACTAATGATGTTTGTTCTTGTAGATCTTGATCACACGATGACCCTGATTATCTTCTTTGTTGAGTTTTCTTCTTAACAAGGTAATAATTTTTTCTTAACAATATATTTTTTGCCCCCCGTTAAGAGTTACATGTATTTTAATTTTTCCAAAGTTATAATCTCAGATTAGTCAATAAGGTAAGGGGCAACAATGTCTTCATGTTCTTGAGCAATATTTTGCTATTCCTCCTAGGGCAAAGGATGGCCAACTCTCAAAGTTGTTGATTTTGAGCCATTTTTCAGTGTTAATGGTTTGCATGCCTGTACGAGCACGAAATATTGTCCTCATATAATCCTGTTGATCAAGATTGCACTCCTCAGTACGACGTCGCTTTACTCCCTGAAAATACAAACGTGAGCTAGCTGGCAAGTGTGTGCCGAATACCCCTCCGATGCCTGAGTCAGCTAAATAGACAAATAGACAAAAGCTCTGTGTATTCGGGAATCAAAGTCGTGTTACCTCTCCATAGGTGATGTTGTGAGCTTTTATAGGTTCCGCGTGGCACAATCCTAGTAGGACTTTTACTCCTCTATGTAGAGTCCTCCTAGGAGTTATACTCCTGAAAGATAATGCTTATCCTTCAACACCCCCTTCACTGCCTAAGCCAAGTGAGATGGTTTTACCATGGTTGGATGTCAATATGACCGAGGTAAGCCTGGCTATGCTGAGCAGCAGAGTAGACCGAACTATACCTAGTTTGGTTCTTCCTTTCACTGCCCTTACCTCAGTTCCTTTTGTACAAACCGTGGTATGCTTAGACCGAGCTAGCAAAGAGCAAGGTTCTGACCGGGCTAACCACACTACGCCATGACCGGGCTAACTTTGAGTATGGTGACCGGTGCTGACTGCAAAGCTTCCTTAGACCGAACTAAACTTCAAGGCTCTTTCGGACCGGGATAACAAGAGGGCTCTCTGGGACCAGGATAACAATAGGGCTTACTAGGACCGGGATAACAATAGGGTTTACTGGGACCGGGCTAACTACAAGCCCCTTTTATCCAGCCCTTCTTACTGTGGCCCAAAGAACGGCCCATTTACCCAGCTCGGCCCAATTTAGGTATAAATTAACTTGGAGTCTCTCATTTTGAGAATAAATGTAGAACTTAAAACAATATTATTTGGTTCACTGGAATAAAAATAGTTTGAAATGGAATGACCACTCATTAACTTCCTTATAGAATGATCATTTATTTACGAGGACGAATGATGATTCTGTTTGCTATTTTTTTTATATTATTTTTCAATGAACCAAATATTAAAATTAATATTATAATAAAATTATCATTCCATTAGGCAGTGTTTGGCAACAATTTTTTTTGGGTTTTTTTTATTTTTATTTTTTCCACTAAAAGACAGTTTTTGCAAAACCAAAAAATACAAATTCAAATAAAATATCACATCAAACCCAATAATCATTTCACTTTTTCTCTCACAAACATCACATCTAACCACAAAAAAACCCAACTATCTTCCCAAACACAAAAAAAAATTTCTCCAATAATATCCTACAACTAAAAAAACCTACATAAAAACCCACTTCCCAAACACCCACTATATTTCATTTCAAATGAATAAAAATAACATTAAAGTACACAATGTGGGTATACTTTACTATTGCCTTCGTAGCTTTCAATCATTTCTTTGCGGTGGTGCACCAAGAGCACTTCTTTTAATATAATCAAGTAAGTCATGACACTAGGTAAAAATTCAATCTAAAACTGAGACTTGCCTCTCTGGACTCTGAAAGTTTTTAGCAAGGTGAATCCCAGTAAAACTAATCTGTTTTTGACACCAAGATTTTGATTGCATCATAGTAGTTGGTTGTTGCTCAATTTACATACTTTTGCCTTGTATTGTCTTCTTATCAACAAGAAATTCCAAGAACTCATGAACTGGGTAATGCCATTGCCAACCATAGGAGTTATTACATTACAACAATACTGAAAACTATTGACTTCGCAACAGCGATGAAATACAACTGAAAACTATTGACTTCACAATAACGATGAAATACAACGGCATAGTAGCTACTTTTCTAACACCAGGGACTTTAGTGATCGGTGTGAAATAAATTTAAATATACAAAATTGAACAACAGAAAATGTTTTCAACCTATACATTGTTTGCTAGAGTCGATAAACTACATGCAATGCCTTCATGCATTTTGGATGCTGAATGCTCCATTGACCCGAAATGGGCCCCATCATGCTAACATATATATTCTTGGTATTTTTCTATAATTTAAATCTATATATGTGGACTTACTCATCAGTGTCACATTCCACCCTCCCCCCAGTATGTTAGTATAGTTAGATTACAACTGAAAGGTTACTGTTGCTCTATTAACTTAAACCCTTGACCTCCCACTCACTATACCCTAAGGTGTAGCTAATAGACTATTGAGCCACACCCCAATTTCCATCATCTGTGTCACATTGGAGACTGAACTTTCAATGCAACCAACACAAAGATCAACGTGGTAGTTTTATTGCATAACAATGGTTAAAAAAACAAATCTAATTTCACTTCCCTTTGGCGTCTCTCTTTAAAAACTCCATACACAATATATCTCTTACAAGTTTATTCAATTTATGCTACAATTTCATTTAATTTAAAGTATATATGTATGTATAAATAGTACGAACATACAAATCTATTGACCTACATTCTTCCCCTTTAGACAATCTCAAACCATGAAATTCAACCCCCACATAAGAAGTTACGTTTTTGGTAGGACACATGAGAAGTTACGTTTTTGGTAGGATAAATTAGATTTTTACTGTCTCCGCAAACACAATTCTTTCAAGTGATCCTTTTGAGAAGGCAGTACACCTTGAATTGCGGCAAGCCTACAAGAATGTTCGGTTATTATCTGATATGTTGCTGGCCTTTCCCAAGGGACAATCCCAAAATCATCATTGTACTTTTCCATTTCTCCAACCAAGAACTGCCACACAAAAGATCCTGCGCCGGACTTCTTTCTCTTGGAAGATTTGTACATGATGTCATAAATAATTTTGTAGAACTGGTCCCGCTGAGATGGCTTGAAACCCTTATTCAAATTTGACAAGCCGAATTCTGTGAATATGACTGGTTTCTTCAGTTCTTTATCACCATCTTCAATATGAGAAACCATCCATTTGGAGACATATTTTAGTTTCTCTTCAAGTTCTTGGTCATGAAACCTACAAAAATAGGTCATAAAATTGGTATCAGCTGATAATCAAGTAAAGTGACAGGCTAGTGAACTCTTTTCATATTTTTGTATTTTTTTATTTATTTTTATTTTTTAGATGCACCTAGAAAGTAACAAATTTGTGAAGAAATCTATAAAAAAAAGCTAGTTCTAGTTCTAGTTCTTTTCTTTTTCCTTAATTTTTTTTGTCTTTAGTGAATTTTTTTTAGTGAACTTTTCTTACGGATTTCTTCACAAATTTGTTACTTTTCTAGGTGGATTTAAAAATTAAAAAAATTGACTAAAATATGAAAAAGTAGAGCAAAATAAAATTTAAAAAAAGGCGAAAAACAAAAAACTCAAATAGTTTTTAGGATTATTTACCAATAAATCCTACTTCACAATCTGTTATACCAAATAGTCCCACTTTTATTCTATTATACCAAATAGTCCTGCTGGTGAGTTGATTTGGTCCTTTTTGATTTTTTTTTTCCATTTTTATTTCACTGTGTGGACTAGAGTGCCCTTGTTTTTTTTCCCATTTTTGTTTCACCGGTTTGGCTAATTTTGGTGATACATTCAAATACGTTTCACCAATTGTGAGGTAGGGTTTGCGAATTTGAATGTGTCTTCCTTGCCGACGGCTGGGTTTGGTGTGTGCTGTGCTCTGCTGTGTGTGTGTGTGTTGTGTGTATGGTGTGTATGAGTGTGCGTGTGGCTGTGCTGGGTGTGTGTGGCTGTTGGATACTGGGTGTGTGTGTGTGAGCGACGGTGGTGTCGCGGAGTTCGGCGGCGAACAACCACAAGGGTTTGGCGAGAAAGGTACTGCCGGCGTGGTAGTGTGCGTGTATCAGTGTGTCTGTGTTATGTGTTGGGTGTCCTAGAGAGAGAAGAGAAAGCTGGGTTTGGTGTCTTAGAGAGAGAAGAGAAATCTGGGTTTGGTGTGTGCTATGCTGTGCTGTGTGTGTGTGTGTTGTGTGTATGGTGTGTATGAGTGTGTGTGTGGCTGTGCTGGGTGTGTGTGGCTGTTGGCTACTGGGTGTGTGTGTATGAGCAGCGGTGGTGTCGCGGAGTTCGGCGGCGAACAACCACAAGGGTTTGGCGAGAAAGGTACTGCCGGCGTGGTAGTGTGCGTGTATCAGTGTGTCTGTGTTATGCGTTGGGTGTCTTAGAGAGAGAAGAGAAAGCTGGGTTTGGTGTCTTAGAGAGAGAAGAGAAATCTGGGTTTGGTGTGTGCTGTGCTGTGCTGTGTGTGTGTGTGCTGTGTGTATGGTGTGTATGAGTGTGTGTGTGGCTGTGCTGGGTGTGTGTGGCTGTTAGCTACTGGGTGTGTGTGTATGAGCGGCGGTGGTGTCGCGGAGTTCGGCGGTGGTGTCGATGGTGGTTTGGTCTTTGATGAATGTGTCTGCCTGTTGTGAACCTCCAAACAGATCAACACACACACACCAACCCACCCCACCCCACACACACCAACCCACCCACCCCACCCCACACACCAACCCACCCCAAAACTAAAAACCCCTTACAGCGGATTGCAGTTGTGTGACACCCTTACAATGTATCACATGCAACACACTACACATTTATTTACTAATTATGTACGAGGGTAATTACGTCCCTCACAATTAAATGGGACTAAATGGTTTAGTAGAATAAAAATGGGACCAATTGGTTCATAAGTTCAAAATTTGGGATTTATTGGTAAATCTCCCTAGTTTTTAAGTTCCAAAACCAAAGGTAGTTTTGAAGCATAACATCTACGAGCCTACGGCCACCTTGAAGCAGACTTCAAACACAGAACCACGGGGACTAGAGCACCTCTTGATGTGATTTTGCTTCAAAAGAAGAAAATATGTTTTTTTCTCTCAAGCCCCCAGGGATATTGCTTCATTTCCTCAAATAACTTTAAATTCTAATTTCGTAAGGTTTCAATCTTGATAGTATACAAAGTTGGACATTAAGCTTACCAATGATCAGGGTAGATATGAACAGAGGCAAAATCAATGGTTGAGATCTTGGAGTTGCGAATAAAATCAGATCCAAGTTCAGCTGCCCATTCTCCTGGGTTGACAGTCAGCCTTTTTGGACTCTTAGGACCATAGAATCCTTCAAGTCCCACTGTTACTAGATGATTCTTGTCAATTGATTTCACGTAGGTCGACATTTCTTCTATCCAGTCCTGCAATTATATGCCATACAGTTCGTCATACTCAGACATCAATGAACAACCATAGAAGAGAATCTGTCCCTATCCATCCATCTACAAGTGATGTACTAAAGCCTAAGAAGCATGGACACTTCTGAGAAGTTGACGTATCCATGTCGTGTCCGTGTCGAACACCGACACTCTTTGAATACTTTCTCAACACGTGTCCGACACTCTTCAAAACGTATCCTATTTTTTAATTTTTTTTAAAGACCTGGACACTCTTTGGACATTTGAATGACAAATGTCTATCAATTAGACACAGGTGAAACTAATTATAAGTTTGAACAAAACAACTTAAAATATAATACTAAAACAAAAACTATATAAATTTGTAGGAATTAGAGTCATATTACATTTTTCATTATCTTCAAATAATATATTCATATATATAATAATATAGCATATAATAAATATATAAAATTATATTTTTCATGCGTGTCCCCTCACATCGTGTCGTGCATTTTTTAAAAATTGACGTGTTAGTGTGTCCGTGTCGTATTGCGTGTCCGTGTCCATGTCCATGCTTTTTAGACTAAAGCATTTAAAAAATAATAAATAAATAAACAAAACTCAAAAATGTAAGCAAATGAATTGTTGATTAGTAAAAAAGGGTGCTTGTAGAACTTATGCAATTATAGGAGAAAGGAAATCAAAACACACACACAAGAAAAAGGATTTAGCAATTTCGGACTGAGGGTTCCCTATCAAGAGTTAGGCTCCACATTAAGTAATTCACACAAATTTGACCAGAGTACTGTGATTTTTCATGACACAAACATATCAGGAAAAAAGAAGAAGAAAGAAAAAAGGAGCGAAGAAGAAGCAAATGCACTCGAATGGTACCCCCATTCCTGTGTGCACAGTGGCATTTAATAATAACATTAGCATCAGCATACCCATCAATCTACTAAAGTTTTGTTTTGAACATTACAAAAACATAAGGTTCGGGGAGAAATTGGTGAAGAAGGCATATAATAGGACAAATTAATAAAGACTTCGCCAAATTCTAAACATTCTAAAGACTATGTTTAGAATAAAACTCGGAGAGATTTGAGATATTATTTAATTGTTAGGAACTTCTTGAAATACAAAGAAGTTTGAAACCTCATTAGATGCTTTATCCTAATTTAAATGAAGAAGTAGGCATCTTCTAGATTTCTATATTGATACTCATCCAGAATAAAGCAATGCAAGGAGTCCATGACTTACTTGCAGAGTATCGCCTGAAGGATCAGTCATGCAACGGGGCTCGTTTATTAACTCCCACGCAAAGATAGTTGGATCATCCTTATATTTAGTTCCAGTAATAGTGTTCTTCCTTGTCAGCAAAGTCTGCATGAGAGAAATTTAACTGCACTGGTCAAATTTTTTTTAGAGAAATATCATGCTTCAGGTTTCAATTAATATAAACTTGATGTGTTCCAAAATTGTAGTATCTATATCTAAATCTTACTGATGCAGCACTACAATGGTAAGCCTGACAAACCAAGACAATGCTATTGTACTCTTATCTATGACTCAACCCGAATGTGTGGAAAATCATAAAGCATGCAAAGAAGAGATAAATTCTCCAAGCATGCAAAGAAGAGATAAATTCTTCACCGATTGAATGCAATGGGGATGGAATTTATAGAAGTGTTTGTGACCCTTCTGAAGAATTATGACTCTTCTAAATAATAAAGGGTTGCACCCTTTCATCTGAATGGACACCATGTCGGGTTGCATCTTTCTAACAAAAAGTCTTAACTTCTATGGAGTTAATTTCCATTAGCTAGGTTGGGTACTTCATATATTCGAGTCTGTTAGTGTTGATTCTCTGTATATGCATCTTTTCTTGTATTCATTGAGAGGTAAGGCTCATTACGTCCCCTTCTCGGTTTTGGATTATTAATAAATTTCTCCTCGTGCTGCCAAAGTTACCAAATATATATATATGTGTGTGTGTGTGTGTGTGTGTGTGTGTGTATATTTGATTGGGTTTTGACTATTATTCTAACAAAACCTAAGAACATCCAGTGGAATTTTATTTGGTCCATTGCATTTTACATATCATTTGACCCAACTCCATAATGTCTTGAAAGCATTTAAATTAGCCTACTTGTTTCTCTTAGGCTTCAAAAAATGGAGAAAAACTTCCTACTTATGCACTCAAAAACTACGTAGACATAGCAAACTGTTTATGTCAATGTGTTAAGTGTGAGTATTTTCTGAGACAAGTCAAGTAGTTAAACTGTCCAAATCCTGGAAGCCAGATAGGATGGAGCGATCTGATTTAGGAAGGTTCAAAATCAGAGGCAGTATTAATATCCCCAAATTTTCCTTTTATCTTCTTTAATCTCTTGGAACTTATTTTTTGATGACGAGGAACCCCTGACACCAATCTTCGATGAGACCTGAGGTAAAACTCCAAATATGTGCAACCACCTGCTACTCTAGGATCTTCTTTGCACTCACACAGGTTTGTCTGTTGTTGTTATGAGAATTTGGACCATGAATTAGAGTGTCTAAATGAGAAAAGACATTTAACACTCCCATAATTGTTGACTTTTTGATGCATGAAAAGCAAATTATTATTTCCTTCAATTTTTAAAAAGAGACTCAAAATTCTCATTGAAGTGCTATAAAAACATTTTTAGGAGTTATTGAGCAAGGTAAAATCATGAGAACTCAAAAGCAACATCCAAAAGCTTCTTATTGAAGAAGAGGGGGAAAAAAGATTCCAAACAAACTGATGAGATAGACACAATATTACCTTGACATGATTCTTGAAATAATGCCGAATGGATGGATCAAAGAAGAATGAATCATTCGAAGAGCTCAAACCTATACCTTCTTCCCATGCCCACTTGACATATTGAGTCTTCCCACCATATGCCTGCAGGTTATTAACTAAGCTAAGTAGCAGCCGAACTCCGTGTTGCCTGGCTTCCGCAATGACATGATCCAATGCCTGCCATACTATTTTGTCATTAAAATGAAAAAAAAAAAAACAAACAATTTGGGACAATAATAATAAATGATCATTCAACATGATGATATTAACCAAAGTAAAAGAATTCAAGTATTCGCAACAGTTTCGCAGTTTTATTTAATCCGGGATAAATTAAACAGATTTAACAATCCATGGGCCATTGGGCCATGTTCGTGACTTGGTACAATTTAAGAAATACTTGAATGAAGGAATGTCAAGATTTATTGTGTGATACGTCAACAAAGTTCAGTAAATTTTGCAGATTTACAGGATTGATGGGTGAAACCAGAAAAAATGAAAAGACAAAAAAACAAAAAGCAATGTGCCAACAAACCAAATTAATGTTTCCATTTCACACCAGCTTGTTTTGGGACTATACACAAGAAATAATCATGTAATGTAATGATATTAACCAAAATAGAAAACTTCAGACTTATGTGGGATAGGACAACAAACTTCATTTAATCTTGCGGCTGCACAGGATTGATGGATGAACCCGAACAAATGATAAAATGAAAAAATAAATAAACAAAAGAGCAATGTCATCCCAACAAACCAAATTAATGTTTCCATTTGACACCAACTTGTTTTGTTCATAGGCAAATTGTCACACATAAAATAAAAAAATAAAAATAAAAATAAAATAAAAGAAGAAGAAGAAGAAGAAGAAGAAGAAGAAGTTCATGACAGAATATCAGTCCTCCTTCCATTACTCAAAATGTTGTCATTTCAGCTCAATTCAAGTTATCATCACCTCTTACTTGAACCACAAAGTATATATATATATATATATGTCTACAGTAGGAGAGTGAAACACACATATAAGAGGAGGTATAATTGAATAACAATTACAAGGTTTTTGTTTTACCTTGAATACGCGCTCATCGTATTGACCAGGGGAAATCTGAAGGGCATTGTAGACGCCATCATTGAAGGCCCAAGTTCGACATACAGTGAGACCCATCTTGGCACCAGCTTGCAACATTGCTCGGATCCTGGGTCTTCTGTATTCATCCACAGCATGGTCCATTAACCAATAAGAGTTCCACCCATTAATGTAGAACACTCTACCATCCAAAATGAAGTGAGTCCCATTCCTCTGTACAAAACTCAACTGTGGTTCTCTGGGGTAATTGGGCCACAAGTCCCCAAATGACAAGCACATGAATGCAAAACATGATGCAAATCCAATAATTGGGTAAAACAGCCCATTTCCTGATACCATTCTTTGTCTTTGTCTTGATGATTTAACAACCATACAAAAAATGAAAGAAATTAAAAGTGATTCTTCTTCAATAATATATATACCCTCTGGGCTTCAAATCTACAAATTGTCAAATTCATAGATTACCCAGATGGGGATCAGATCTTTCCAGACCCTAATTCTTGAAAACCCAGATGTGAACAAGATGTTCAAGGCCACCCAGATCCCCAAAAAGCACTAAAATGATCAATGAGGCTGAGAATACCAGAGACCCATATGGAATTGCATCATATACATGTAAATTCTGTTGACGGGGTTTTATAAAGAGGAGTGTGGTGCTGTTGGTGGTGGAAATGGAGGAAGGTGAGGTCAAATGGGGAGGGAAAGCACACCTAAAATATGGCCCCCATGAAGACTGTGAAAGAATCAAAGAAAAAGAGAGGAATGAGGGATGAAGAAGAAGATATACGTGTGTGGTTGGTGGAATGTTGGTATCTAGCAGATGTTGGCCTAATGAGATCTGTGTTCTTGTTTTTCAACAAATATTATTAAACTCACTCAACACTCCTGGGCCATATATCTATGATATCTCACTCTTGTTTTAATCATTTTTTATTGAATAAGGAGAAATTATTTATAAGTACTATTAGAAAAATTTAGGTTATATATGATTTTATTAAAAAATTTATGTTTTTATAAGTCTTGTGTAAAGTTTGTTGATACATTTACCCTCAATATTAGTTGTTACTATCATAAATAATGGTAAAATCATATATAGGAAATTGAATGTTATCATATATTAAGTTTGCGAAACGTGACGTGATACCTACATAAACGTAAGGTAACGTGACCATATCAGATGGGACATTACATAAACGTAACGTGACACCGTAATGTGACACCTACATAAACATAACGTAACGTGTCACGTTCCGTTTCGCAAACTTACTAGGTTTTTTATTTTTTAAATTGAATGTGAAAATATTACTTGTTCGTGTATTTTGAAATTCACATTCATATAGATATGATCTATGATAACATTTATATAAGAAATTAAATGTTACCATAGATTAAGTTTGCAAAACGTAAGTGACACCTACATAAATGTAACGTAACGTGACCATATCAGATGGGACATTACATAAACGTAACGTGACATGACACCTACATAAACGTAACGTAACGTGACACTTACATAAATGTAATGTAACGTGTCACATTACGTTTCGCAAATAGGATCTTGTGGAATATATTCCTATCTAAATAGGACTTGAAACTCTATAAGAAATTACACAAGACTTAACATAGCATAAGTGTCTGAAATAGGACTTATAAATAAGTCTCCCATTGAATAATGCTATATGTATAAATTAATATACTAAATAGTGTATCAATTAATGATGTGATATAATTTAAAAGATCTTTAAGATTTATAATGTAATTAATGAGTAGGGTTAATAATAATGTCATAACTAATATTGATACACTAATTAATATATATAACACTACTGCTTTCTATTTGATTTTACATCTTTTAAAACATTTCTAGTCTTATCATGTGCAATGCCCCATTTTGATACTCTACTTAACGAGACTATTTCAATTTTTTTTTTGAGAAATTTCTGGTAGCTCGAATCCGTGGCTCGACTTGTGGCTCGAGACCCAAAACGACGTCGTTTTGGGTCTCGAATTTTTTTTTTTTTTTCTTTTTCTTTCTCTTCCTTCTCTGTCTTTCTCTTCTTCGTCTTCTTCTTCGTTTTCTTCTTCGTTGAACCAGCAACACAGGCGATGCCGAGCTCCGATCGTCGCCGCCGATCGTCTCGTCGCCCAGCTCCGATCGTCTCGCCGATGCCCAGCTCCGATCGTCTCGTCGCCGATGCCCAACTCCGATCGTCTCGTCACCGATGCCCAGCTCCGATCCTCCCCCTCCCCCTCCCCCTCCCCTGTATTAGGGCCCCCTCCCCTCCCCTCCCCTCCCCCTCCCCCTCCCCTCCTCTGCTGAAATTCGAGCCGCGTGGCTCGAAATGGTTTCGAGCTACCAATCGGTGCTCTTTTTTTTTTTGGCACATTAAGCATTTTAAACATCATTAAATTATGCATACAAAGGAAAAATTATTTGGCATTTACGCGGCATCACGTATTTTTCACCAATTACAATATATTATATTTTTTTTTTATTTTTAAATTATTTAATATAAAATTATAAATCCTACTTCTCTTATTAATCCAAACATTATTGGAATACCGCCTAAGGGTCGCAAGGACCAATGCTAACTTCTCCAGACAAAGACTTCTACAATTTTCAAAGTCTTTCTTCCTCTCTCGTATGAGTTAATGAGTACGGACAAATTAGTTGCACCGTTTCCTAATTTCCTTTAATTTTATGAACAATGCTACAGACCCGGTGGGCGTTCGACCCCCAGTGACGTGGCGCGGTGTTATTAGTTGAAAACAAAAAAAAAAAAATAGCTTTTTTTTTTTGCCCAATCAGGGCCTTACACGCACGACCCCCATCACCCCCACTGGGGGTCGGAGGCATTTTCCTAATTTTATTAATAATGCTTCCGACCGCCAGTACAGACGACCCTCAGTCAAACCCCCAGTGACGTGACAGCATGTGATTGGCTGAAAAAAAAAAAAAAAAAACAATTTTTGCACCAATCAGGGAAGACCCCAGCACTCCCAGCTGGGGTCTAAGTCATTTTTCTTCTACATTTTTTTGTTATTAATTATTGCCTCTTTATTTTTATTTTTTGCTATTTTTTCAATTTAAATTCGTTTGGCAAATTGTTTATAAAACTTTTTTTTTATTTTAAATAAATCACTTTTAGGCATTATTTGTTGAAAATTTGGAAAGAAAAAGAAAAACACATGAGAAATATGAAGTTAAATTTTTTTTTTTTAATTTCTCTCATTTCTCTTTTTCTTTTTCATTTTTTATTTAAATTCATAATTTAATACACTCTTAAAAAATAAAATTATTTTTAAATTTTTAAAAACTATATTTAAGTAAAAATAAAAAAAGATTCAGTGTGTTTGGTTTGAGTTTTCTGGATTAAATTTTTTGAAAACTGAGTTTTTTAGTTTTCGTATTCTTTTGTTTTTAGTGAATATTTTTAAAATTTTAAACATTTTTTTTTTACTTTTTTAGATGCACCTTAGTTAGATGTATCTAAAAAATAAAAAATTTGTGAAAAAATATTTTAAAAAATTAATAAATACATAAAAATATAAAAAATGTACTGAATTCTTATATTTTTGATATTTAGTGAATTTTTAAAAGATTTTTTTACTTTTTTTTATTTTAGGTGCCTCTAAAAAGTAAAAAAATTACTTAAAATATTAAAAAAATCAGTAAAAACAAAAAAAATATACGAAAAATAAGAACGTAAAATTTTCTAAAAAGTGTTTTATAAAAAAAACTGAATAAAATGAAAATCTAACGCAACCAAACAGGGGTTATTGGACCAAATAACCAACAGATCATCAATACCAATCAGATTAAAGTCCAAGTGCACTTTTTTCTTTATTTGATTAATGTGTGTTTAGAAAAAGTCTCCATGGCCTGGCCCACATAAGCCTTCCCTCTCTGAGGCAGTGATCTTCTATTCTTTTCTTTTTCCTTTTTTTTGGGTCCTTGCTTCTAACAGTGATCATGTGATTACTTTAATGAATGAAGGGCCACGTGGGCCATTCTTGTCGATTGGATCTTTCGTTCATATATTCTCTAACATGTCGGTTGATATACCCTTAATAAAATTAGAAGGTTAAATTATAAACACACTTAACTTTGTTTAAAATATAGATTATTTTTTGTGATTTGAAAAATTATAAATATTTTTTTATTAAAAATTTTTATTTAACAGAACTAACTAAAGAATTAAAATTCATCTCCTATACAATAATAAAATTACCTAAATTATTAATTGAAACATATTTTTAACATCATTAAAAATTGTTAATTGATTTGATGATTTATTAATAAAAGAGACAATTTGTTATGAAACTAGAAACCTCAGGGGATTGAATGTAATTTTCAAAACCATAGAAAACAATTCGTATTTTAATCAAATCTCAGAGGGTGTATTTATAATTTATCCAAATTAGAAATAGCTTATCCTTTGTTTGTTTGGTTATATTGTGGTAATGTAGACTAGGATTGATAAAAAGAATTGTTTGAGAAAGCTCAGTTCAAATAATAGAATGAGGAAAAAAAATTATTGACTGCAAAATCTCTAGGACGACAATCTTGATTACATTATGAAATGCGTAAAAATTAACAAAGTTTTGATATTCGGCTCAATGCTAGGTCCATTCTGAGATTAGGCTAGATTGAAGCTCGCCCCTATGGCCAACACCTGCCCCAAAGCAGGACAATCATTGGAGTTTAGTCAAATGCATGAGTGACACTCTGAAGTAGATACTAGAAAGCTTGGCCCAACGAACAAGGCTCGCTTCGAAGTGGACCAAGTAACAAGTTGGACCTCCAGTTTGGACAACCACTTCGAAGTGGACTAACTTGGCAAACGTTTTTATTGAGCTCACAAGAGACAAACAACTATGCTCCTCTTTATCTATCTGAACATAACGTGGAGACATGGAGGCTCAAAGGGACAAGGTGCACACATGACAAACTTGCACCTGAGTCTTAGAGCGGTCATCCTCCTCCAATAGGAGATGATCACGAATGAGACAAATATGACAGACCTACACCTGAGTATCAGGTGGAGTGGCCGTTCTCCTCTAATTGGAGATGACCACGAATAAGACAAATAGGACAGATCATGGAGATAAAAGGTCTTAGAAGACAAGCAACCTTCTCCTGTAAAAAGTAAGCACTATTCACCCTCAAGGCATCCAAAATCCTTACACTTAACATATACACTCTTTGATTCTCTTTTCTTTTTCTCTCACAGTCCCTAAATTTACCATCAAAAGGGTTTCCGACCAAATCTCGATTGGAAAGCCTTATCGTTTGTTACTCTGTGCATATCTTCACTTCCCGAAGCACGTTGTTCTTACACAAAGTTCTACTTCATAGTGCAGAAATTACTCCCGCACACGCTACTTCAAAACGAATAACTTTTTTACACTTCGAGTCGCGTTATAATTGTTGTTTTCTTAAAGACAATATTAACTCCCACCAGATTGTGTACACGAGTGACCAGCAAATCCGCTTTCATGATATAAGGATCTTCTATACATGTTTGCACAAACGAAGATAGATAAAAGTACTTTTGTACAAAACGAAAATAAAAAAAATATTGGGGCCTGATATTTAGTTTCTAAAAAATAACAAAATATCAACTAAAAATCAAGAGAGAGAGTGAATTTTAGAACTTTGAATTTTGTTGGCTTGGAATGAAAACTCGAAATCAGAAGAGTGAGTGAATTTTAGAGTTTTGAATTATGTTAGCTTGGAATGAATTAAATTGCCTGATCGTAGGCCTATTTGTAGACTTGAATGCACCGGATTGTAAGAATCATGATCCTTGATCGTACCTGACCAAACTTGACTATTGGATTGAGTTTTGATGGTCCGAATTTTGTTATAGCCAAATGGGTGTATTGATGAGGCACACCTAGTCACGATCAAGTGCGATCAACAACATACGATCACGCGTTCGGATGATCAATGGCCATGATCACACTGACCATGTTTGACATGCAACCATTCAGTTGGGTGTGCCACTTCATCACCACGCGGTGGCTATGTTCTACATTAGTGCCACCACATGTTGCCTTAGACCTTGCCACATCGTCGTCACAAATGAACATTCTAAACCCTTCATATCATGCACATAAGTGCAAAGTGTGTCATTAAACGCCACACAACTCACGTTGCACGAGTGTGCGAATGGTGCATTATCCTTGCAGTGTGTGAGTATACATTGTAGCACCTTTTCCACAATTATTTATTCAAGAGAATATTTCATGTGGATGTTTATTAACTAACTAATTCTATTTTCGCACACCATTCACTCTTTGTGCACACACTTAATGAATTAAATTTTTATTACAATTTTGCCACTAAATAAAATGACTACTATAAACATCAATATACACACCAAATCTTAAAACTAAGTTTTCCTATACACATCTTTTGATGAGGGGAAAAAAAACACTTAGAATACATCACATTATGATCTACATTGTTCCTACATTGTTTCTCACTCCCTCCATTGTTACACTTTATTGTTCCTAATGTTATTTTTTTTATTTGTGTGATGGAATATTTGCAAAACAATGAAAGTTCAAATTTAGAGAAGAATATAATTGTTTACAATTAATGTAGTAATAAAAATGTAAGTTTTTATGTGCATATGCTTTTTCCTTGGTGATCCTCATTTGACAAACCAGTGTTGAATAGGTGCATCATATTCTGAAATCAACAATCAAAATTATTTCGATAATTAACTTATGAAATATCTACATTTAGTTTATACTGTTTAGATGTACAAAATTGAATCGGTTTAAATCATTCAATAGTTGTGTATCGAACGAAACTATTTGGTTCGAATGTTGATTGTGAAATAAAATCAATTGGTTTCGAAAAATCAGTATTGAATAGGTTATTTTGTTTCTTCGCCAACCAACATTAAACCACTATCAAACATGATAAAACTATAGCATTTTTTTTTTTTTTTTTTGGCAAATTTATTATATAATAACCACAAAATAGGTTGATAATAATCACTAAAATTTGAGAACGTAATGGAGTTCAATGTAGGTCTTTAATGGAGCCAGAGAATTGTAGGAAACGTGTTAAAGAATTGCTAGATATGTTATGTTAGACTTATTTATTTTGATGATTTATTTAATTATATTTTAATCAAAATTTATTTTGATGATTTATTTGAAAGAGAAAAATAGAATCAAAATTTATTTTGTCCCATTATTTCTCACTTAAATCTTTATCCTAAATGTTGTTAGAATGTATTTAATATTTGATTAAATCAGGAGTTCAAACAGCCCAAAACAAAGGTTCAAACAGCCTAGTACAGCAGCAGGCCAAAAGGTTCAAGCGGAAGATATTCAAATTAGTAATGATGGAAGTACAACGGCTATAAATGGCTATAAAGGTTCAAAAGGACAAAAGGTTCAAATTCAAATTTGTAATAATGGAGTGGAAGATATTCAAATTGATAATGATGGAAGTACAACGACTATAAACGGCTATAAATTTAAATGACTACAACGGCTATAAACGGTTATAAATTCAAATGAATACAACGGCTATAATTTTCATAATATATACCAAAGCCTCTAATGTAAACAAGTTACAAAAAAAACTGAAAATATTCTTTGATCTATAATCACTCACATCTATTCTCAGAAATTATACACTGAGCTTTATAGTTTTAAGCCCATCTTTCCTGTGTGAGATTTACAGAAAAATCAAAACTTCATTTTATATATCTATCTTTGAGAGATATTTATTGTAAGCTTTCTTTGAAAGCAAAAATACCATTTCATCTTGTAAAAGTGTTGCAAACACTGTATTCTTGAAATCTTGAGAGTGATTGTGAATCACCTAAGATTTGCAAGGGTTTGGGCTTGTGAAGTCTGTGTAAAATCCGTGGAGGATTGCTCCATTTGTAAAGATATTGCTAGCATTCCTGTGAAGCTAGAAGATAGTGGAAAATCTCAAGTGAAGCTTAAGGAGTGGATGTAGGTCAAGTTGAAGCCGAACCACTATAAATTTGTTTGCTTCTCTCTCCCTTATCTCTTTATTTTATTTTAAATTGCCATAGCTATATTTCACATTTTTACTGTGCTAAAATCATTAACTGATATAGTTGTTAAGACGCTTGTTTTAATTATTTTTATTTCAGTAATTATATTTATTTATTGTGCTAGTCATAATTTTTATTAGGGTATTATTAATTTTAATTGTAAAAACTTAATTCACCCCCCTCTTAGGTTATCTTTTGAGTAACATGTTAGAATTATGAATGTGATGTGTGTACATGTGTTTTGTGTGATATGCATACAAATTATGAGTTAAGAGTGTATTCAAAGCGTTTGGCGTGAGGAATAAGAAAAACAAAATGTAACTAAGTTTATAAATTTATGAATTGAAAAATGATGTGTACAGAGAGTAAATAGCGTGTGAAAATAGAATTACCTTTATTAAATCATTACTTTTCTCTCATGTTTTTGATGTGGGACAAGTCATAACGCTAAAAGAATTTCCTAAAAAGGTTTTGAAAAATAAAAACAATAAAATGTAAACCCATTTTATTTTTAAAAATTCCCCAACAAAACTAATCCTAAAAGGCACTATTGTAGGGAAAATTATATTGTGATCATGGATAAATTCATGTGGTATACTAACTAGTGTTTTATTAATTAAAATAGTGAGATTCTTTTTGTTTATATTAAATTTTAAAAAGTAAGAGGACATATAACATAATATGAATTAGGAGTAAGTAGCAGATATGTCGATCCGCCTAAAACGATTGAATCGAACCGATCCGCTGCATTTTGGATTGAAGCTTGATGACAAGCAAACCGTTGTGGATTGATTTTTTTCGATCCGCCTAGTTTTGGACGAATGACGGATTTGAGGTTCTTTTAGCCACAACTGAACTGTCAAACCGCGAACGCTTCTAGTAATTTGTAAGACTTTGTACTTTCAATTTGTTTAGATATTCTGTTTGTGTTTTCAATTGAAAAAGAGTTTTCAGCATGAATATATTTTTTGAATTGAAAAAAAAAAGTATTATTTATCTATATTTTTGGATTTTTAAATCTAAATCTAAAAATAATAAATAAAAAAGATGACATATGCTGGTTGGTTTTTGTTTTTAAAAACAGATATAGATGTAACAATACAGAAGAATACAATCTCTACTACTATTCTGTTCATGATTTTGGTGGTTTGAATTGTTTTTATATTTTAAGAACCACAGATTGTAATACTTTATGTGGATGAGACGTGCAGTATTGTAATATTCTAAAATTTCAAACTTTCTTTATTTGGATGAGACATGCAGTGATTGTAATACTTTTTTAAGTCATTGATTGTAATATCTTTTTTATTTTTATTTTTTTGTTGAGGAAGTGCATAAGTTAAATTATGATGAAAATTTATGAAATTTTAAACCTTAAAACCGATTCACATCCATTCGTCAATCCGCTCAATCCACATCTACTGGATTGGTGGACAGATGCGGATAGATTTTCTCCAATCCACCAATCTAGAGGATGGATGGCAGATTAGAAGTTCCGTGACTACAACCGACCCGCGCCCACCCCTAATATGCATGATGTGAACTACCAAATAGCTTCTCTGATATATCCGACTCTTTACTTTATGCTAATTACATCTTTTTCTTTTATTTTTTTAAGATGGGGCTAATTGCATCCACTCTTCATATTTTGTGTATTTTGACGTGAAATTTGTTTGTTTTAGAATTGATGAGTTAGTTTATTTTCTCTATTTTATACAAATTAAAAAAGGGTAAATTTATATTTGACACCCCTAGCATTTTACAATAAATGTTCTATTAGGTTTTCAGTTTTTTAATAATAACAATTAATTCTTAAGCTTATATAATCCAATTATATTGTTATCCTTATTATCATCTTATATAGAGATTTATACATGTGTCAAAGATGAATCAGTGCTTTTAAATATTTGTATGGGTGTTGATTTTTGACCTCACAACTAAATAAGGAACTTAGTTGGAGAGCACGTGGCAGAATAGATTAAACCAAGCACCTGCTAATAAGAAGACAAGAACACTACGGTGGCTCGTCTACCCAGTGGCACTCCGACGATCAAGTCAGTCACTTATCTCTCAAAGATATCAAATCAAGTATTCAGTGCATAAGCAAAAGCATACCTTAGATCCACGATGTGCCCTCTTTATATAATGATCAGTATCCAACTTTCCCTAGAAGTTTTACTTCATGGGACTATATCCTTTACACGAATATCACTAATCCAAGACTCCTTCTATTTGAATTAAGATCGACCCTTTCAAGAGTTCAACCTGATCCAAATAGAGAGTCTGTTATTATTTAGGACTCTAGTCTTTCATTTGAATCTTGAATTATGTGTGGTTTGACCACAGATTGGCCAATCAGAATCATCCACATGACACTTCAGCTAACCATCTAAGCCACGTGAACAACTTAAAATTATGTCCCCACAATTTGCTAAAACAATTATATTTGGCTTTACAATGACTCAATGCTTTTCCAATGCTCATTTGTTTATCAGGTAGAAAATATTTTTAAAAATATTTTTTTTTATATTTGATATAATAAAAAAACGAAAGTTAATAGAAATATTGTTCATAGTTAACGATAAATAAATTTATTTAAGCAAAAAATATTTTGCACTTTAAAAAATGGGAATACGATTTCAGAATAAAATCTTACCAATTTCATAATATTTTCGCGGCTACCATCACCTTTATCAGTACATGACTATCGTCACTACTACCACTACCACTAATGTTATCATCATTGCCAACTCCATTGTTGTGGCTACTATCACTACTACCTCTATGTTAATACAACTATTAGTACATTAATTTTAAAGATATAATAAAAAAAATATTTTTAAAAAAAAATAGTTTCTAAAAAATATATATATATATATATCGCTGAAAAAATACTTTCAATCAAAACAAATAGTGGGTTAAAATTGTGGCCTGGAATGTGACTCTACATTTTCTTTTTGCTTTTTGTATAATAACTTACACCTTGTTGATTTAAGTTTTAACGTTACCTTTTTTCAATTTAGTCCTTAATATTTCTAATTTTTTAATTAACAATTAACTTTTGTTCAATTTTGAATAAAAAAATGCCACGCAACAGAATGCTACATAACCACACCACACTGTTATAGAAATTTGAATAAATTAATCTTATCCCTTTTAAGTTTCAATATTTCCTTACTACCTTTAAAGTTTTTTTTCCCTACTTGACCTTTAATTTATAAATTTTTTCAATTTGCTCTAATAGCCAACATCGATCCAAAATTGGACGAAGAATTTCATGTTGCCTACTTGGTACCATAATAATCCATACTCTAATGCTGTGTTTGGTTGGGAGATTTGGGGATGGATTTGGAAAGAGAAATGGAAAAGATAGGTGAAATGTGAATAAAATATGCCTATATTTCACCTAGTTTCACACACCTTTTCCGTTTCCCTTTCCAAATCCCTTCTTAAATCCCCCAACCAAACACAGCATAAGTGCCCTCTCTGCCACTCTCTCTATTAACCCCCTTCACTTGTAAAATGGCTCTATTTGGTGCATCTTTTCTCAAAGATAAAAGTTAATCACGAGAAAATAAAATTTAAAAGCACCCAATTTTCATCTTCTAGATAATCAATTCTTTTTGCTTCATAAAAAGCAAAAATTACACTAAATACTTTAGTGCAAACTCCCAAAATCATACAAATAAAATATAAAAATTTTAAAACAGTCTCTATAAATTACATCAAATAACCCCAATATCACTATTAAAACTTCCACCCCTTCTTACTGTCAATTTTCCATCACCAACTATTGAACAATACCATCATCAACCTCCTACTTCACTTTCTTATTGACACCACCAACATCTCAAAACACCAACAAGCATCCACTATCATTGTGCCTTCAAATCGACAACATCAAAACACTATCATTGAACATGTCCCTCTTAAATGCAATTGTCATTTTAGTAGATTTTAAATTCAATTGCATTTTAGTCGATTTGGGAGAGGGAAAGTGATGATGGAATATGGGGTTAGAATTTGGGGGTTGCAATATGTCCAATTTTAGACACACTTTTTGGTTGTTGCAGTAAATTAAAGGAAAAAAAAAAAAAAAAACATTTAAGGGTCAAACAAAAAAATTTAAAGGTGAAGGTGAGAAATTATTGAAAGTTAAAAGGCAGAGTAAAATTTATTTAAATTTATATAATAATATGTCATTATGTGACCGTGATTGCTGACATGGCATCGTGTGAGTATTATGTGGCATTTTTTTGGTTCAAAATTAGACAAAAATTCATTGTAAAGTAAATAGGAAAAAATTAAAAACTTACGCACCAAAGTAAGAAAAAATAAATATTAGGGAAAATAAATTAAAAAAAAAAAAAAACTAAAATTTGAAGATGACGAAGTATAAACCTTTTCTCTTTCTTAGGAGGTGTTTGGGATTTTGCCTTGATTTCTTGAGAAAATGTAATAATCTTTTCATGAAAAAAAAAAGAAAGAAAGACAAACTCAAGACAAAATGAGAAATGAAATTTGTAATCCTTAATTTATCTTTTAAAAATTTAATTGGTTGCATTTTGTAATAAGTGTCGTATATTCTGAGATTTACAAATCTTTTATCAGTTTTTTGTACTAAGTGTGTGTGTCAATTTCCGACCACACTGCTAGTTTAGTACTCAGTTGGAGAATACTGACATAATAGATTAAACCCGAACGACTTGCAACAGAAAGAAGAGATTCCGACGGTAGTTCGTCCACCCGGGGGTACTCCGACGATCAAGTCAGTTATCTCTCAAAGATAGCAAAAGTGCTTAACTCACTACTCAGATTATGTAAAACATACCTTAGACCCATGAGGGTGCCTCTCTTTTATAGTTAACACAAACCTAATCCCAATAGAAGCCTAGCTTCAATGGACTTAGGATTACTGCCAATCTTGGACTCCTAGTAGGATTGGGATAAACTCTCTAAGAGTCTTATCTTTACCCAAACTGAAGTCCTCTCTCATTCTAGGACTCTTGTCCCTTATTCGCTTATCCCGGATTCCGGTATTCTCGCAGATAACATCGGCCTAACTGAGATCATCTCGGCGCATGACCAGGACACGTGGCACCTCGGCTAGCATTTCAGTGACACCTCGGCTATGTGTTGGCACTCAAAAAATATGTCCCCACAACTGCCCCCTAGGTTCTATTACCTCAGCATCCTGAGGTGATGGAACCTATATCGTCATACCGTATAGCATGTCGGCTAACTTGCTCTATCATTCATTACCGAGGTCATCATTCGTCGGCTCCATATGACCAAGACCTATAACATGTTTTCATCAATGCCTCAGAACCATTAACCAAGTTTGTTCAAGTTTCTTAGTCGAGATCATCCTCCAAGTCGAGGTACTGCTCCATTAAATCAAGAACTCCAAGGGCTTCTTCACGCGTATGAGCTGTCACGCATAATAACTCAACCGTTCTTGCCACGCATCTTTCCCCTTCTGGGCCGTTCGTGACACGTGCCACTAAGTCGTATCGTTTTTGCATGCACTGTCTGACACGTACGTTGTCTCAGGCACATTAATTGCCTTTTTGCCGCCGTTTCGCATTTTGACAAAAATTTTCCCTCTCTCTTCGTCGCTTCACTTTTGCATCTTCATTCTTGTTCAAACTCTCTCTCTCTTACTCTTTCAATCTCGCCATTGTTGCTTTTGTGAAGTTTTCTGCAACTAGTCTCACTCTCTCCTTCGTCGAGGCTTCTGCTGCACTTCCTTGCTTACGGCCACCGTCTGATCCCGGCGAACTTTACTTCAGCTTCACTTTTCTTCAGTGAGTCACTGTTCCTTTTTGTTTCAATTTCCCGTTTTACTTTAAAGAACTCCACTGTTTTACTCGTTCATGTCTTTGATCATTTAACCTGTATCTTGAATTCCACCATGTATTGAACATGTTTGTTCCATGATTCTGTTTTTACCCAATCCATTCTTGAATATACACACACTGCTCACAAATTTGTTGATTTTCTGCCACTGTTCTTGGCCTTACACATCTGCACAAACTTTGTCACTGTGCTCTCGGTGGTTGATTACGATTCCTGATTCTGAATCACTATTCTTGTTTTGTGTTTTCTCCAGATTCTTGCCTTCAATCTTCGTTTCTTTAGATCTAGGTTTGGGATTTGTTTGTAGGCCCCACGAATTTTAGGAAAAACTGAAACATACTTCACTTAGATCCTCAGAATCTCTTGCCTCAACATTCTTCTAGGTTTTGTCGAGGTCCCTCAAACCTTCACAAAGCACACCCTTCTGAAATCCAACACCTTCCCCCAAGCTGACATCATGGGTACGTGGAAGCATAGGGTAAACACCCCAACTAAGTTAGAATACTTCAGGCAAGAGTTTTCCATCCCAGCCGACGTTCACCTTAGGTTGGCTGGGGAGGACGACTCTATCATGCCCACAGTCAACTCCATGTCCTTTCCAGTAGTAGCCTTCATAGAGTGTGGACTTAGGTTCCCTCTCGACATCCTCTTCCGAGAAGTCCTCCATTACTATAAGCTCAACCCAATGCAGTTAGCCATCAACTCCTACCGAGTTATCAATGGTATCATTGCCTTAGCACGCCAAGAAAAAGCTAGGGTAACCTTGGCTGACATTCAATACTGCTACACCATGTGTGGCCTTAAGTTAGAAAAAAGGCTATGTCTACTACCTCAAACCAAGGTCCACAAAATACAAACTTGTTGCCGACCTCCCATACTCCAACAAGGGAGCCGGGGACAATTACTTCATTGTCTCGGGCAACTGGGAGTTCGCTCTAAATGAAGACCTTCACCTCTACCCTCTTAGCCGAATAGTATTCATAGAGGGTAATGGTAAGAGCTAAGCGTTGTATTTTACTTGCTTCTTCAAGCCTTCAATACTCTGTTCTTTCTTTATGTTCTAACGTTTGTTTTTCTTGCAGCTCTTCCACAGCCATCGAAAGACTTCCGTAAGTCCTTTTTTCCCAGCAAGGACCTTAAAAAGTTGTTGGACCTATTCGTCCAGAGGCGGAGAGCTCCTTTACTGCTCAACTTCATCCCGACTTACAAGTCGTTACTCTCCGACGTCCCAAAGAAGCAGAAAAGCAAGTCCCATCCTTCCACTATAACTCCACTAACAACTTCATCATCTCGGCCAGATCAGGGGTCAACATCTGATCCAGCAAAGTAGCCATCTACCTCGGCTCCAAAGCTGATCCCACCATCCCAATGCCGACGTCGAATTGCAATTGTAACCGAGATGGGTCGTAAGAAAGCAGTTGCGGACGATCTTCTGTCCGACATCCTCGACACAGTCAACACTCAACATTCTTCTTCGCAATCTCAGCCGAAGCCGAAGCCAAAGCCCAAAAGGCTGAAGAAGGCTCAACCCAAGACAACGGGGACTCAGATCGATTCTGAGGACACCTTGCCAATTTCAAAATTGGTCGAGTGCGAGAAGACCCCCTCTGCAGCCGAGAAGAGGCCCGCCGAGGCAGAACCATCCCAATTAACTCGGTCGAAGAGGCCGAGGTCAGAGTCAGCCACCACCTCAGGTTCTTTGAAGGCAGATGACCCCTGGGCTCCCCCGATCACTATCGAGGACAAGCCGGTCAGAGTGGGCGATAGTGCGACTGATCTTGAGGTTGGCGTTGCCCTCTCTACGGCTTTGCCTTTGCCGAACGACATCAACCGAAACGCCGAGATGAGCGAGTACGCAAATTTTTCCTTGATGCTGCATGTGAGAACCCGAATATACAAATCTAGTAAATAATTAAATAATAATAATATTACAATCTCAAATATTTTGGTGGTGAATCCTAAAGTGCAAATTAAATATTTGGAAGGTCTTGTAATTAATTTTAAAATCTAAAATAAATTTAAAGTGAAAGTCTTTAATTTAGAGGCAAGATTTATAATAAATAAATAAATAATAGGGGACCAATTAGTTAGTATATTTTGATTTAGTAATACTTGTATTTTACTTAAATTAATGGGATAGAAAATAAAATAATATAAAGAGATAATAATTTAGAGCCTTTTGTTTAGATATGTAAAGTAACCCGAAGTTGCCTAATACAATATATAACCCTAGGGTTCCTAATCTACACTATAACAGCAGCCACAGCAGCCACAGCAGCCACGGGAAGAGAGAGAGTTTGAGAGAAAAGAAGAAGAAAAAAAAGGGGATTGCAAACAAGGAGTAATTTTTGGATGTGGTAGGTCTTTATCTTTCTTCTTTTCTTTGTTTTTGTTTTTTGTCCTTACTCTATGATTATTTAGTTCATTGATGGAGAGGTTGTAGATTTATGTATTGTGTATATAGATATCCTATTAAGAAACTTGAGGAGCTAAATTTATGTGTAAAGATTGGGTATAATTCTTAGTTCAAAAATTCTGCACAGAATCGCAAACTTTAAAAATCAAGAAAACATATCAAACGGATGAATTTTAATCTGAAATTTTTACAGTAGATTAATTACATACTAAATTGTATATCTGAATTTTTTCATAATTTTTGGGAGTCAAAATCCATATAAACTGAGGTTTTCAAATCTGTCCAGGAAACCAGTCCAAAACAGTAAATTCGGGGGTGTTGTTCTCTTTGGGTATAAATCCAAAAATTATCAAATCAGCGTCATTAGAACCGGTTACGAGTCTAGTTTCTTAAATTTTTGGCCTTGCATTGATTACTCGTGTATATTAAGAGAACCGTCAATTTCTTTAAAGTGCTGCAGAAAACAACCTGTTTGGATATAATAAATTGTAAATAATTATTTTGATAAGCAAATCAAGTGAAACCAATTGGGTTTGAAACTTAGGATATATTAGATCATATCTGGAGGTTATTGGAATTTTTCGAATAGCGTGAAGTGGGTTTTGTAATTTTCAAAGTTAGCGAATAGGTTGGGAAGGCTTGTTTGAAATTCTGTTTTATCTTAAAGTCACAATTAATTAAGTTTTGACCGGAACCCATGTCTTGGATAATTTTAAACCTTGAAGAACATGAACTTAGGTAATATTTAAGAGTAACGGTGAGTTGGGTTGAGCCGTGTTAGTGCGCTTTAGTTTGGGGTTACTTAGTTTGCATTCTTTAGTATTTCTAAATTAGTAGTGACGTGTAGTTTTCATATTGGTTCAAGGTACTAGTTGGACTTTCATACTCTATTCGAGGATTATATTATTTCGTTTTAGGTGAGTAGTTTCATGCTACATATTTTTATAAATGTTCCCCTGTCCTGAACTGTTGGAAAATTAAATTGTTGTTTCATGATTAAACTGTTTTGATAAAATTATTATATTATCAATTGAATCAAATTATTTTTGAAACATGTGTGAACTTGGCATACTGTAAACTATTTGTTTTGGTCTCATGTTTATAATGATGAACTACCATGTTTTGCGAAACTGATGTGTATTGATTATTGGGACCATGTGTGTATTTAGTCCAGGGAAATTATTCCACTGTGTGTGGTGACTTTGGCCACTAGGGAACAAATCCGGGTTGGGCCGTGATGACTCTAGTGCTCAACGATTGTAAGGAAAAGACCTTTAAAAACAACTAGGTGACCTTCAATCGGATCGTCTTTGAGAAAAGGCCCAGGTGCCACCCTGAGGATGACTCTTAGTTCGGTATTGGATCCAACGGGGCTTATAGCCTTGAGAACTGTGTGGCATATTATTTGTTTTTATTGGTACCCAGAAAATTATTGGTGTTCATGTTATAATCTGTTTTAAGTGGAAAATGTCGTTTATCATGTTCTTGCGAGACATGAGTATTTTAAGTGTTGAACTGTGGAACCTTCTTTTTGAAACAGATTGTATTTACCAAACTGTATGCCAATCTAGTTTCTGTGATATATATCTTATTTTGGAATTGAACCCTGTTTTCAAAACTGTATTTACTATCCATGTTGCTACTCACTGAACTATCAACTGACTTAGTTTTTTATCACTTCCAGGTGTTAGAAGGACTTAGAGTGGATTTATGGCGTAGCAGGGACTTAATTGCATGGACCTCTAGGACATGCATTTATTTTGTTTTAGATTGTTATATCAAGTTTGTGCATACTTCTTCTTTTATTGAGGTTCATTTAGAATTATTTTGATATGTGGGCTGTTTATATCCCATAAGTTTGGATGGTATTGATTACGGTTGGTTTTGCCGTTTATACTTGTGGCATGTCACTGGATTGAGTTTTGGTTATTTATTATTGGACTATTGTTTAATTGTTCAAGGTGATATTGGATGCGTGTTTAGGCTTACGTGTGCCTTGGGCTAAGGTCCTGTGGGCCACGGCCGGTCATACCCAGGTTTGGGGTGTGACACTGCAGCACTCTGTTCAAGTAAGTCCCTTCGCTTGGTATTTTTCTTTCTCTGTTTTTCACACTTAGAAAATTTCACTAACTTTTTGTTCTGTTTTACTCTTTGTAGGCAATTCAGCACGCCTACTCCTTTGCCATGCAATCTTTTGATATCAAGAAGGAGTTGGCCGACAAGGCCAGGGAGGTTGCCGCTTTGTAGAGGACCATCAATAAGGCCGAGGCAAAGATGAAGAGCTTGATGGGCCAAGCCGAGGCAGCCAAGAAGGCTCAAGATGAGGCCGAGGAAAAAGTTGATGCTGCGGAGGCCATTACCAAGGTCCTTGCGGCCGAAAAGAAAGATGCCAAGGCAAAGATGGTCGAGGCCCAAAAAGAACTTCAAGATGCCCTGGCCACGAGGAGGCCGAGATCAAGGCTGCCGATGAGAAAGCGTACGCCGAGGGGGCGGCCGACGTCAAGGAGGACTACAAAAAACAAGTGAAGCAGGCATGTAACAAGGGGTTTCACCCTTGGTTGGATGGTTGCCCTCAAAAAGTTGGATGTCCCCCGAGGACTCCCCCCCTCAAGAATGCTGGTGACCTCCCCCTACCATTCCCCCTTACTCCAAGCCAATCTAAAGACGATTCTGAGTCCGAGGAGGAAGCTTTGGTTAGGAAGAACAAGGAAGCTGTTGGGGCCAAGTCCCCTACTCTGAATGAGCAAGTCGTGGACCTGTCTCAGGATGAGGAGGGTGAGGTCTCCAAAGATGCCACTCTTGAGAAGACAACATCGGACGTGCCTATCGCCGACAAGAGCATCGACCAAACTCTCAAAGAGATCGATGCCGAGCTCGCGGCTGAGAAAGCAGCCGAGAAGAGTTCCCAAATGTCCTCTTAGCCCCAAATCCAACCATCTAATGACATCGAATAGTCTAGTTTTTTATGTTGTTGTTCTGTACTTAGCACTTTTTTTCTTACTTTATGAAACGATGTAAGCTTTAATTTGGCCGATGTGCCTTCTGAACAGTTATTCTCTTTGTAGGCCGAAGTGCCCTTTTTTATCTTTGAATGCAAACTCAACTTATTTTGATGTGATTGCCTGCTTGTCTTCTTGTATGATTCCATACTTAGAGTATTTTGTATGTCTTCAATTTATGCCTTTCTTGTGTAGTCTCCTCGGACTAGAATTCCTCGGACAAAACTTCCAACCTTGCTTATCTCGGCAAGTACACTAGTACTTCTTTCAGTACAACCTTGGCTTTACTTGTAAATTTAAAATTTTAACAAGTGTTTAAACCAATCTGCCTTTAACATAACCTCAGATTCATTTCAACTTGTAAATTTTCCATAAATTTTAACAAGTGTTTAAACATGACTTCGGTTTAACTGCAACTTGTAAATTTTTCATAAATTTTAACAAGTGTTAAACATGACCTCGGTTTAACTTCAACTTGTAAATTTTTCATAAATTTCAACAAGTGTTAAAACCAATCTTGGCTTGTAAATTCCAGCTCTCAAGCATTATTCTCCAGCTATCTGCCCCCTAATGTGAACCTAAGTTCCACTTGGGTTCTCATTAAGCATGTACCAAGGATCTTGTCGCCGAGATCTGATTCAAACAGAGACTGGCCCGAGGTCATAAACCTCGGTCTCCCTGTTAATCTGACTGATATAGGTTAACTCAACTTAGTTCAACTCTATTATATGCAAGTATAATTCAACTCTGTCATATAATAAGTCTAAGTTATTCGTCATGTTTAAATCAAAAACATCGCCAACTTAGTTCAACTCTATTATATGCAAGTATAATTCAACTCTGCCATATAATGAGTCTAGGCCATTCGTCATGTTTCAATCAGAAACATCGCCGACTTAGTTCAACTCTATTATATGCAAGTAGGAATTCTGCCATATAATAAGTCTAAGCCATTCGTCATGTTTCAATCAGAAACATCGCCGACTTAGTTCAACTCTATTATATGCAAGTAGGAACTCTGCCATATAATAAGTCTAAGCCATTCGTCATGTTTTAATCAGAAACATCGCCAGGTTACTGATTAGTCAAACTACACAAGTTTAAAAATCAAACTAAAACTTTATTATTACTTCGGCTAATAACAAAAAGCTTTAAAAACAAGAAAATCTAATGATAGAAAAACTTCAGATTGCAAGTATTCCATGGTCTTGGCAACTCTTTGCCTTTACTGTCTTCAAGCCGATATGCTCCATTGCCTAAGACCGAGATGATTCTATAAGGTCCCTCCCAATTTGGGCCAAGCTTGCCCTCTCTGAGATCCTTTTTATTGCCAACGACCTTTCTCAGGACGAGGTTCCCAACTTGGAACTCTCTTGGGCTGACCTTCTTATTATAAGCTCTAGCAAGCTGCTGCTGGTATGCCCCCAGCTGAATTGCTGCCTTCTCCTTTCTTTCTTCCAGTAGGTCCAGATCTCGGGCTAGGAATGCATCATTAGTCCCATTCTCCACTCCCTGGGTTCTGATCCCTGGGATGCCGACCTCTAATGGGATTACTGTCTCTGTGCCAAAACCATGGCGAATGGGGATTCCCCAGTTGATCTTCTCGGCGTTGTTCGATATGCCCAAAGTACACTGGGTAACTCATCCACCCATTTACCCTTTGCTGCTTCCAGCCTCTTCCAAGATGGTTTTGTTGGATGCTTCTGCTTGTCCATTGCTCTGAGGGAAGCTTGGAGTGGAATAGTAGTTCTTGATTTTGTATTTTGCACAGAAGCTCTTGATTAGCTTACTGTCAAACTGTGTACCATTGTTTGCTACTATTACCCTTGGGATCCTAAACCTAGTGATGATATTCTTCCATATGAAGCTTTTACATCAACATCTCGAATCTTTGCAAGAAGTTCAGCTTCCATCCACTTGGTGAAGTAATCTGTTGCCACTAGCAAGTATTTCCTTTGTCCAGTTGCTTGAGGCAGTTGTCCAACAAGATCCATGCCCCATTGGGCAAATGGCTAAGGGCTAGACACTAGATTTAGATCTGCTGCTGGGTTGGTGTATCAAAAGTGCAAACCTTTGACACTTCTCACATTTTCTGACATAGGTTTCGGCATCTTTCTGCATATAGGACCACCAGCACCCCTGAGTAATGGCCCCTATGAGCAAGTGACATGCCCCCAGTGTGGCTTCCACATACTCTTTCATGTATCTCATACAAGAAGTCTTCAACTTGTGAAGGATGTACACACCACAAAAGGGGTCCATTGAAAGATCTTTTGTAGAGGATCTTCTGTAGAGATGTTCCTCTGCTGTCAGACTGAATCTTGTCGACTTCAGTCTGATCTTGTGTGCTTCTTTATGATCATCTAGCAGTTTTCCTTCTTTAAGGAATACTATTATTGCATCCATCCAGCTTGGTCCCATATCTACACACCTTGCTTCATGCTCTGTGTTCAGTGGTTTTATGCTTGGGCCTGACAAGTATTCAATCATTATTGTCCTTGCCTTTCCAGGTTTCATTGCACTAGTTAGGTTGGCCAGAGCATCGGCATGGCTATTGTCATCTCGGCTAACCTGCTGTAGTCGACAATTTTGAAACAAGGCTACCAGTCTGCCTACCTCCTTCACATAGGCCGACATTTTTTCATCTCGGGCTGCAAATTCGCCCGTTGCCTGGTTGACAATAAGCTGTGAGTCACAAAAGACTATAACCTTGTTAGCTTCTATTGCTACTGCCAGTTTTAGTCCTGCGATCAGTGCTTCATACTCTACTTCATTGTTTGAGGCCTTAAACCCCAAATGGATGGATTGTTCCAGTATTTGCTCATCTGGAGATACTAGCACTACTCCTGCCCCCGCTCCTTGTTGGTTTGAACTCCCATCAACAAACAGTCGGAAGGAGTCGCCGATGTAAATACTGCAGGGCCTGAGTTTCTCTTCTTTCCTCTACTTTGCTATTCCCAACTGGGTTTTTGTTTGCTTATTTAGGCGCTGTTCACCTCGGTTCAATGGAGCCCGATGTACAGCGGTCTCTGGTGTGAACTCGGCCACGAAGTCGGCCAAGACTTGGCCTTTAATTACTGTTCTGGGTCTGAATTCCAAGTCATATTGGCCCAAAGCCACTGCCCATCTGGCTATTCTGCTTGTCAGATCTCCTTGTTGTAGTAGGGACTTCAAAGGATGTTCAGTTAATACCACAATTTTGTGGGCTTGAAAGTAATGATTCAACTTCTTGGAAGCCATTACTAAAGCCAGAGTTAATTTTTCCATGGGTAGGTATCTGGTCTCTGCATCTGCAAGGGTTTTACTTACATAGTAAACAGCCTTCTGCTCTCTATTTTCTTCTCGGATTACCACTGCACTTACTGCATGCTCTGAAACTGTCAAGTATAAGAACAGCTTCTCTCCAAGTACTGGATTTGAGAGAACTGGAGCCATGGTCAAATACTTCTTCAAGTCGGTCAAGGGGACATCGCATTCTTCAGTCCATAAGAAGTCTGTGGCTTTCTTTACTAAGCTGAAGAAAGGTTTGCACTTGTCAGAGCTTCTACTTATAAATCTATTCAGGGCTACAGCCCTTCTAGTCAACGTCTGCACTTGCTTTGCCGATGTTGGGCTCTTCAATTCTAGGATGGCCTTAATCTGATCCGGGATAGCCTCAATGCCCCTTCTGGTAACCAAATACCCTAAGAACTTACCAGACCCAACTCCAAATGCACACTTCAATGCATTGAGTCGGAGCCGATATGTTCTAAGGATGTCGAAAATTGCCTTCAAGTCTTCCAAATGATCCTCAGGTTCCTTGGTCTTCACGACCATGTCATCTATATATACTTCCACCATTCTGCCGATTAGATATCTGAACATCTTGATTACTAGTCTCTGGTAAGTTGCTCCTGCATTTTTCAACCCAAAAGGCATCACTCTGTAGCAATATAGCCCTTTTGGGGTGATAAATGCAGTCTTCTCTTCATCTGGGGAGTACATAGCTATCTGATGGTACCCCCTGTATGCATCTAGAAAGCTCATCCTTCCATGCCCTGAAGTGGCATCCACCAGTTGGTTAATATTGGGTAGTGGGAAACTGTCTTTGGGACAAGCCTTGTTCAGGCTGGTAAAGTCCACACAGACCCTTCACTTTCGATTCTTTTTCTTTACGACCACCGTGTTTGATAACCATGTCGGGTAATTTACCTCTCGAATGGCCCTGGTCTTCAGAAGTTTATCCACTTCCTCTTCTACTGTCTCGACATGCATCAACGTCGGCCTTCTTGCTCGCTGGATAACTGGTTTAGCCAACCTGTCCACATTCAGTCTATGGCATATGACCTCGGGGTCAATGTCAGGCATCTCATACGGCGTCCAGGCAAACACCTCAATGTTTGCTCTTAAGAATGCCTTTAACTCTTTTTCATCGTCCTCGACCAAGCCCAAGCCGAAAAGAAAGAAGCATTCTTCGTCCCCCTTGCTAGACAAGGACTTTCTTCAGGATTTTCTCACTCTTCTCGGCTGGCTCTTTGCCGACGTCATCCAGGACTTCCATGTCCTCATCCTCAATCTCTGCTGATTCTGTTTTTCGTATATTGCAGGTAGATTTCATGGCTGCCATGGAGCAATTCTTTGCCTACACTTGATCCCCTCTAACCTCCTTAATTCCATGCTCTGTTGGGAACTGCAACAGCTGGTGTAGTGTTAAGGGAACAGCCCCCATTGCATGCAGCCATGGCCTTCCCAAGATAGCATTGTAAGGGGAGGGAGTGTCAATTACTGTGAACTCAGTCTTTACCTTTTTGGTGCCAGCTTGCACCTCCAAACTAACTGCTCCCAGGGGCCATGTCGGTGTTCCATTGAACTCGACCATTGGACCATTGGATTGCTCTAGGTCATCTCGGTGAAGGCCATGCTCCTTGTAGCATCTGACATACATGATGTCACAAGAGCTGCCCTGGTCAATTAAGATGCATTTTATTTGGCACTCCCCAACCTGGAGGGATACTGCCAAGGCATCGTTGTGTGGATGTTGCACCAACTCTAGGTCGACTTCAGTAAAGGACACCACTGGTCCTTGGCAATCGTCTGCCCTGGGTCTTTTTTGCCGGACTTGGTACACATGCTGCAAGTGCTTTACCTTCTGAGTCTCTCCACGTATTTCATTCTCATTGACCTTCGAGTGAATCACATTGATCACCCTAGGTCCGCCTGCCTGCGGTTGTGGTGCTGGAGGAGGTGGTGCTGCCGGTGCCTGGGGTAGTCTTGCTTGCTCTTCCCTTATTCTGGCCTCGTCTATAAGGTCCCTTAAATGACCTTGTCTCACCAGGTCTTCCAGATGTGCCTTCAGAGCTCTGCACCGTTGAGTCAAATACCCAGCTTCGTTGTGGTAAGCACAGTGTTTGCCAAGGCTTCTTCCCATAAACTCTCCAGGAGCCCTTGCTGGTGCTCTGTAATAGGGCTGATTTCAGATTTTCTGCAAGACTTTGTAAATTGGGATTCGGAATATGGTTGTGACTACCTGTGCAACCCTTAATCCTATCTCTTGCTTGTTGTACCCACCATTACCTCGACCTCGCTTCGGCAAGCCGTTTCCCTTCTCTTGCTTCGACGCCTTTGTCCCCGGCGTATCTTCCTCGGCCTTCGCATACTTCTCAATTCTGGCCATCAGTTCCTTTATAGTTGTTGGCAGCGTTTTGGCCAATGATTTTCCAAGTAGACAGTCATCTTTCAGGCCGTTCTTAAAAGATACGACTGCCACTTCTTGGTTACATGCTGGTATTCGGTTGAACACCTCATAATACCTCTTGGTGTAAGCCCTAAGGCTTTCATCCTCTCCAATTCTCAGAGCCATCAGGGAGTCCACTCTCAATGGCTATAGTTTGCTCGTCACAAACCTGGCCACGAACATCTCAGCCAGGCCTTTCCAGGTTTTCACAATTCTTTTCGGCAACTTGTGAAACCAGTCCGATGCAATTTCACCAAAGGACGAGGGAAACACCGTGCAGAGCAACAGCTCGTTCCCAGTGTACAATGCCATTGAGTTCAGGTACAAGCCGACGTGAAAGTTCGGGTTCGACTTGCCGTCATATATCTGGAATCTTGGCATGTTGAACCTTTTCGGGGCTTCAAATTTATCCAACTCTACCGAGAATAGTGTTTTCGGGTTGACAGGAGAGGTTACCTCGGCATCTTGTTGTTTTCTCTGGAGGTAATCTCTCAGATCCTCCTTGGTCCGTCCTGGAGCTCGACTATCTCCGGATTTCAGTCTTTTCGGCGCACTACTTTCGGTGTCATTGTGAGTCCTCTTGGACCTCTCTCCGTTAGTTACGTTGAAGCAGAGTTCCTTCCTTTAAACATTCTGATGTTCTTTGGGATTGGCCTGTTTGGTACGATGCGTCCTCCGTGAATCTCTCTTCATTGACTCTTCTCGCCCGACCTCCCTTGAAGGCCGGTGAGAGTGTTCCTTGGTCTTGGTGTGTTGGGAGGCGATAGGGACTGTTTTCTGCCCTTCCTTCTGGGCATTATTCTTAGCCGCTGGAATCGGCGTTTCTTGCAGCGGGAACGGTGGCTGCATGAGATTGTTTTGCATCATGAAATTGACGACCGTTTGCAGGTCCGCCAATTTGTTCACCATCCCCTTCATCTCTTCGTCCCTCCACAGGCATCTATCTTTCCATACCTGGAAGTCGTCCTCATTGTAATACCTGCTTCGATCCGATTTCTTTGGTATGTCGCCCTTCTAGCCGACGTCTTTCTTTCCGTGATTCTGGTCCTGAGTCTTCTCGTTGCAACCATTTTCCTTCATGTTAGGGTCAACGTGTTCACCATTCCCAGTAGGGATTCCGTCCCCAACCTTCTTCTTTTGTCCGTCGCTGGCCATCTATTCTTCTTTCTTTCCCACAGACGGCACCAAATTGTGTGTGTCAATTTCCGACCACACTACTAGTTTGGTACTCAGCTGGAGAACACTGGCAGAATAGATTAAATCCGAACGACCTGTAACAGAAAGAAGAGATTCCGGCGGTGGTTCGTCCACCCAGGGGCACTCCGACGATCAAGTCAGCTATTTCTCAAAGATAGCAAAAGTGCTTAACTCACTACTCAGATTATGTAAAACATACCTTAGACTTATGAAGGTGCCTCTCTTTTATAGCCAACACAAACCTAATCCCAATAGAAGCCTAGCTTTAATAGACTTAGGATTACTGCCAATCTTGGACTCCCAGTAGGATTGGGATAAACTCTCTAAGAGTCTTATCTTTACCCAAACTGAAGTCCTCTCTCATTCTAGGACTCTTGTCCCTTATCCGCTTATCCCGGATTCCGGTATTCTCGCAGATAACCTCGGCCTAACCGAGATCATCTCGGTGTCATGACCAGGACAGGTGGCACCTCGGCTGGCACTTCGGTGACACCTCGGCCACGTGTTGGCACTCAAAAAATATGTCCCCACACTAAGGACATTTTTTTAATAAGAACTTATCATATGTAGTTATTAGATAGCAAAAAGTTTAGGAATTTTTTATTTAAGATTCTTAATATTAAGATTTTATAAGGTAAATGACATACAACATTTTTATTGTACTTGGGGTCACTCAATATTTTCACAAATAAGAGAAATTTCCAACTATTAACAGAGAAATTTCTTTTTTCACCTAGAAATTTCAACTATTTACAAAGAAATTTCGGTTTCACAGAAAAATTTCAGTTAGTCACAGAGAAACGAGCTGAAATTTCTTTAATAATATTATTGAGAGACTGTTGGCTATATATTTTGTAAAAGCCAGTAACAATTCGACACGTGGCAGAATAAGGGTATTATGGGAAGATGATTCATGTCTTCAATCCTGATCGTACACGTGGCGATGACAATTGGTTCTCACGTGATCCGAGTAGCACCAGATCAATAAAGAAACGAAAGATGACGTGGCCTCAACGGTTACTCATATTCAAATTCAAATATAAGAGGGAAGGTTAACTGCAAGTGATGGCGTAGTGGAACTACTTCTAAGGCAGCATGATCAGCAATCATGGAGGAGCAGTTCGACGGTTTGAAGTGCAGTTCGAAGGTCATCCTTGGCAAGTATAAATAGCAAGGAAGTCCCCAGAAAAAGGCCCCAGACTCAGATCATACAAACCAGTCATTTACTTTATATTTTCTTTCCCAGTTTTACATTTCCTGCACTTTAAATACCTGCACTTTAAATACCTGCACTTTAAATACATGTCCTTTAAATATCTGCACTGCACTTCGATTCCTAGGAGTAGTTTCAAGTAGATTCAAGTAGACTGTTGCTGTAAACCTCTTCGAGGCTGAGTTTGGACTATTGTAAGTGTTCATTTTTAATGAAATACTACGATTGTTCTTTATATTGCTTGTTATCTTTCTTAATTTCTCCTAAGTCAAGCCACCAGTAAAAGTCCTCTTCATTGAGGCTGAAAGAACTAAAAAACACAATCGTCTGATAAATTGGTTGGCAATTATAATTTCTGTAAGGACTGATTGATCCTTGCTGGCACGCTCGCATTTACAAAACTATCCTTCGAAAAGCCAAAAAGCCAACATATATTTTTGGCACGCCCGGTGGGACTTAATTTAAAATGGCTAGAAGAAGACGACAAGGAGAAAATGAACGTCTGGAAGAAGGCGTAGAAGGAGAGGTAGAAATACCTAATCCAGAGGATAATGTGATAACACATCCTGTGGAGGCTCCTATGTTATCAGAACCTATGGTCGAACAGACCAGTACTTCTGGACAAGAACCATATGTTCATAATATTGGACGAAACCAAGGAATTGGAACATCCACCGTTCCATCTACTCAGCCAACAAATCCGTGGGATGGCTTAGTAGATGCTATGGGACAACAATTAATGAACACCATGGAAAGGTGGGCAACATCCTTTTTGGATCGAATGAATAACCACCAACCAACAAATACAAGACACACAGAGGAAGTTTTAAATGTCCCTCAGCAGAGATTGGCTAGAGAAAAACAGCCTATGCAAATTAATGGACAATCTAATGGTCAGACTAGTACTCAGAATTATGAAAGACCATCGCCTCAGTCTTGGTATGAACCCATTTCAAGGCCTGTAGTAGGCCAAAATGCCTCAGTACCCAACAATGAAGCCACCCATGTTGGTGGATCTGGGCAAGTACAAGAAATTGGCATGAGAATGGTTACAAATCCCATGTTCGAAGCCATACCTGGCACTAGGGGATATAATAATCCTTTGTTTGAATTTATACCCGGGGGGTTGGAGAGTTTTCCTGTAAATGGAAGGGACACAACACCTGTTCCAGCACCTTTCGCAGGTCCCTTCGCAGGACAGGCTCAAAGGGGTTACCCATATCCCCAACAGCAACCCGTACCACAGGGGCAACCAGTCCCAAATGTACCACCTTATGGACCAAGAGGGCCACAAGCACAAGTTTGTCCACCAAACCCTGTGTTTGTTCCTCCAGTACTGGTTCAGCAGGCACAGAATATGGTCCCTAGGGACCAAATTGTTGATATTGTTAGGGAGATGTGTGGACCGATGGCTCGGGGGGTCCAGACTCCTGTATACAGAAAACCATACCCAGAATGGGTAGATAGGGTACATGAATATCCAAGAGGATTCAGAATACCAGATTTTACCTTGTTCTATGGAACTGGAAATCAATCAACAGTAGAGCACATTGCTAGATTCGCTGCTCAATGTGGTGAATTCACTAATCATGATTACATGAAACTGAGATTATTTCCAAATTCCCTGACTGGGGGAGCCTTTGTATGGTATATCAACCTTACACCTGGCTCCATTCAAAATTGGCAACAAATGGAAGAGGCATTTCATGCCCAATTCTTCCAATCGGAGCCAGAGGTGTCCATGGCAGACTTGGCAAGATTGAGTCAGAGGCCTGAAGAAAAGGCTACTCAGTTTATTGCCAGATTTAAAAGGGCTCGAAATAAATGTAGGGTCATCCTTCCAGAGTCAGAATTTGTAAGATTGGCTCAAAACGGTTTAGAGTTCAGGCTTCGAAAGAAATTTGACTCAACTGAATTTAGGGATTTGGTCGAATTAACCTATAAGGTGTCTCGATATGAAGCATTACTAGAGGAGGAACAAGATCGAAATAATGCTTCGTATAAGACGTATTATAGAGATCCCAATTATGAGATTGATGCAGCAGAGATTGTGGGCAAAGAACCTGTAATCTGTGAAGCATTAATTCATAAGGATACAACCATCGACCAACAGTTTAAAAAGAAAGACTTTCACCGAAAGTATTCTTTTGACTTAACAAAAGCAGATGACATTTTTGATCATTTGCTTGCAGCCAATTTCCTTAAGTTACCAAAAGGAGTTAAACTGCCGTCTCCAGAAGAACTTAAAGGGAAAGTGTACTGTAAATGGCATAATTCTTGGTCTCACTCAACTAAAACCTGTATTGTTTTTCGAGACAGGATCCAAGAGCAAATTCGAAAAGGAAGTTTGAAGTTCCCAGCCAAAACAGAAAAAGCCATGGGAATTGACAGCAACCCATTTCCAGAAGTTGGAGAAAGCGCGGCTAATGTGGTTGTACCAAACTTTCAGAATCTATCTCTGCAGGAATTGGAAGAGGTCAACGTGCAAATGCATATTGCCAACCAGACAACTGCCAAGAAGGAGATTGGAAACCCACCAACTATTGGACAAGGTTTCTCACGTCAGAGGGAACACTCTGATGAAGAAGCACTGGACGATGATTCTCTCGAAGCAGCTGTAGTGCAGAGGATGTGTCCTAGATGCAGATTAAGTTACAAATGGTTGAAGGGGCTTCCAATTGATGGGAAGCAATACTATAAGGATGTTCAGAGGCGTCCTAAATCAACCAATGCTCACAACAAAAGGCCGTATCCGGCTGGTGACAGGCAACGCCCATTAGTGGTTGAACCTGTAGTGGACAGAATGCATGCTAAAGGCAAGAGGCCTGTGTATGAGTCTAGGCCACCTAACTACTACAGAGTAGAAAGCAGCCATTCTGAAAGAAGGTTGGAGAGGGGTCCAGGTTATGGGAGTAAAGCCAGAGATTGGCCTTTTAGACCAACCCTGCGAAGGACAGAAAATGGCTCTTTTCATCGAAGGACTGAATCAGGTTCGAAACATGAAGTCAGAGCCAAGCATTTACCTTCACAGCCAGCTTCGAAGATGGCTTCGAAGGTAGAAGGAAACAGTTCGCCATCTGGATCAGTAAGCTCGTGGGTACCAGGGGTCCCAGATTGGTTTGTAATGCAGAACAAACCTAGAGAGGCGCCTACTCAAAGGGATGTTGGAAACCAAGGCAGGATGGTCAAGCCTCCTTTGGTGGCCCCAAACAATTGGGTATTACTTAAACATCCAAAGACAAAGGAACCAGATATGGTCCCAGTCATTTCCAGATCACAAAGAAGGAAAATTCAACGCAGGTATACCCAGTACCAGCAAGATCTGAAAGAAAGTGGAGAAAGTTCTTCACAGGTCAAGACAGAAGGAAAGAAAACTTCGAAGTCAGATCATACTCCAAAGCCGACTCTGCAAAGCAAAGTGGTTTGTAGCAGAGAACAATTGGCCCAAGTTCATTCTGAACTAAAGGCCAGGGAGAAGTCTAGTTTGGCAGGATTGGAGAAGGCTCTGATGGAAAGTGATAGTGAAGTGGGAGACGAGATTGACATGAGCCAAAAGAAGGAAATGGCGGAAGAAGAAATGTTCGAAGCCTTCATGGCTGAACATACATTTCTGACTGAAGAACCAGTTGAAAAGGATCCTTCAAAGGGATCAGTTATCAATGAAATACCAGAGTGCAGCATGGAGGATGCTGCTGAGGACACTGAGCAAAGTAGCCAAGAGGGGAAGAAGGTACAGTCAGCCATTCAGTTTGGCTCATTTCCCCCTGTATCAGTCAATATGGTACACATACTACCTCATGAATTCCAGGCTGAAAATGAGGGTCATGGTGACCAAGACATGGATCCAATTCCTGTATCTAGTGAGGAGTCACAAGTGAGTATGGTACAGGATGCTCCCGAAATGGCTACTCCAATGGAAACTGAGTATGAGAGCGAGGAAGAAGTGAGCATCAACCTCTCATACCCTTTTGAATATCCCTCAAATTCCATGACCCAGCATGTCAAGCCTTTGTACATCAAGGCTTTCTTTGATGGGATACAGCTAAACCGAGTCCTGGTAGACAATGGGGCAGCAGTGAACTTATTACCGAAATCTTCTTTGAAGAAACTAGGGAAAAAGAATCCCAGGTTGATCCCAACCAGCACGACTATTGCTGGTTTTGCTGGAGATAAACAGATGGCTCAAGGGATTCTGCCTATTAATTTGAGTGTGGGAACCAGGGATTGTATGACAGCATTCTTCGTCATCGACAGCAATGCCAAATATAATGCCTTACTTGGGAGAGATTGGATCCACACCAACAAATGTGTGCCTTCCTCTTTGCATCAGAAGATCATGATGGCCTTGGGTAATGGAGAGACAGAGGAAATTGATGCAGATCCTCAACCCTTCATAGCCTGTGCAGACTTTGCAGAGGCCAAGTTGTATATTGAGGGAGTAACACCACTCAGTATACTGAGGAAAGCTGATGGCTCAGCCGAAGTGACGGCTGATGAGGAAGTGACACACCTAAAGCACTTAGTCCAAGAGAGTGCTGATGAAGAGGTTGTCGTGAAAGATGACAATGATGCCTGGTTATAGGCAAAGAGATGAAGAGCAAGAAGCCAAGTCTTTGGCTCTGGTTAAATTCTCACCATTGGACGTAGAAGCAATAGTCCAGAAAGTACAGGAGCAAGAAAGAGAAGCCATGATGATTGGCTGTAAACAAGAGCAGTTACAGGTCAGAGTTTTGACCCTTGGGAAATATTGCGCATTGGACATTGAGACAAAGGTCCAGGAGATACAAGAGGAGAATGCCTTATGGACAGATTTTGTCTATGAGGAAGAAGGTAAGAATGTGGAACCAGAGAACTTGCGAGTGGAGCAAAGCAAGAAATATGCTTCGAAGGTAGAAGGAATCAAAGAGGAAGCTTTAGTAAGTTCTCAGACACAAGACCCCTTAGAAGAAGTGAATTTAGGGGAAGGTTCTGTACAACAGCCAACCTACATAAGTGCTTGTTTGAACGTTCTGGACAGAGACCAGTTATTGGTTGTTCTAAAGAAATACAAAGATTGCTTTGCATGGTCTTATAATGAACTACCAGGATTGGATAGGTCATTAGTGGAACATAGACTCCCTATGAAGCCAAATTTCAAGCCATACAAGCAGAAACCGAGAAGGATGAGTCCAGAAGTAATCCAGAAGGTCAAAGAAGAGATCCTTAGACTACTTAAGGCAGGCTTTATTAGGACAGCCAGGTATGTTGAATGGCTATCTAATATTGTACCTGTAGTTAAGAAGAATGGTAAAATGAGGGTATGCATCGATTTCAGAAACTTAAACCTAGCGACTCCCAAAGATGAGTACCCTATGCCTATAGTGGACCTACTGGTAGACAGTTCAGCAGGGCACCAAGTTTTGTCAATGATGGATGGGCATTCTGGTTATAACCAAATCTGCATTGCGGAGGAGGATATCCACAAGACAGCATTCAGATGTCCTGGAAATATTGGCACCTTCGAATGGATTAAAATGCCATTTGGCCTGAAGAATGCTGGGGCAACATATCAAAGGGCTATGAACACCATCTTTCATGATCTCATTGGAGGGTATCTAGAGTGTTATATTGATGACATTATAGTGAAATCCCAGTCCATGAAAGAACATCTGTTTCAGTTAGAAACAGCTTTTGAAAGAATGAGGAAGTTCAAGCTAAAACTCAATCCTCTCAAATGTGCCTTTGGTGTATCATCTGGAAACTTCTTGGGTTATGTGGTGCACAAGAAAGGAATACAGATTGATCAGAACAAAGCCAAAGCCATCATCGAAGCTAAGCCTCCATCAAATAAGAAAGAATTACAAAGGTTCCTTGGGCAGGTTAACTTTCTTAGAAGGTTTATTTCTAACACTGCTGGGAAAACTAAAGCATTTTCTTTCTTGTTAAGGCTGAAGGATGAAGAAGAATTTGTTTGGACAACAGAGCATCAAACTGCTTTCGAAGGTATTAAAGCCTACTTGGCCAATCCTCCAGTACTGATGCCACCAAAGGGAAACAAGCCCTTGAAGTTGTATATAGCTGCAGCAGAAGATTCATTGGGAGCTTTCTTGGCCCAGGACAATGAAGAAGGCAGGGAACAAGCTGTTTATTACCTTAGTAGGTTTTTAAATTCTTGTGAATGTAAATACTCAGCTGTCGAAAAGCTGTGCCTTGCTTTGTATTTTGCTGCAATGAAATTAAGATATTATCTTTTACCTACAACTGTCTTGGTGATTGCAACCACAGATTTGGTTAAGTATATGTTGTCAAGACTTATGTTGAGGGGAAGAATTGGCAAGTGGATACTAGCCTTATCAGAATTTCATCTAGAGTATGTCCCTCAAAAGGCAGTAAAAGGGCAAGTCTTAGCCAATTTTCTAGCGGACCATCCATCTCAAAAAGAGAACCAAGAAGTAATGGAACTTGGCATGACCAGTGTTGAGCCATGGCAGATGTGGTTCGATGGATCGAAAGCCAATGGTTTAGTTGGAATTGGTATTGTGATTAAATCTCCACAGGGGGTAGAAACCACACATGGTTTCAGAGTGGACGAAGTTACTTGTTCCAATAACCAGGCTGAGTACGAAGCCTTAATAGTGGGACTAGAGATCCTTATTGGATTACAAGTACATGCAGTTGATATATTTGGAGACTCTCAGTTGGTGGTTAACCAAGTAAATGGGATTTTCAAGTGTCAAAGCATAAGTATTTTACCATATTATGTTGTTGCATTACATCTGCTTTCTCAATTTCAAGTAGCAAATGTAACTCATGTTCCAAGATTCTTGAATAATAGAGCTAATGATGTGGCTCAGAAAGCTTCGAACTTCAAGGGAAGGGATAATACCCAAAGGAGCATAGGCCAAACAACATATCAAAAATTGATACCACCTTTGAATAAAAGGAATGTAGTCTTAGAAGTCAATCATAATGACTTGCAAGAACAAGATTGGAGGCATCCAATAATGCAGTATTTGGCTGGTCCATCTTCGAAGGCCAGCAGAAAAGTTAAATTGCAGTCTATGCAATACATCATGTATGGTAATGCTCTTTATAAAAGGGGGGGAGATGGCCTATTGCTGGAATGTTTAGGCCCAAGAGAAGCATTAACAGCTATGGCTGAGGTTCATGAAGGCATTTGTGGTGCTCATCAACCCGGCGTAAAGATGAGATGGTTGCTTCGAAGGCATTCTTACTACTGGCCAACTATCCTTAAAGACTGCATAGAATATGCAAAGGGCTGCCAGGCATGCCAAAAGCATGGCACAATAAGGCATGTACCCATAACTGACCTACATGCAGTAGTGAAGCCCTGGCCATTCAGAGGATGGGCCATGGATATGATGGGAAAAATACACCCACCCTCTTCGAAACATCATTGTTTCATTTTAGTGGCTACCGATTACTTCACTAAGTGGGTCGAAGCTAAGCCGTACAAGGCTGTAGACCAAACAGAGGTTATTGGGTTCATTAAAGATCTGATCCATAGATTTGGCATTCCACAAACCATAACAGTTGATAATGGGACTGTGTTCGATGGGAAAATGGTGAAGTCTTTTGTGGCAGAGTTTGGAATTAGCCTTGTTAATTCCACACCCTATTATGCACAAGCTAATGGTCAGGCTGAATCATCCAATAAGTCCTTAAAAACGGGAATACAAAAGGTTGTGGAGGATAATCCTAGGGATTGGCATAACCTGTTGTTGGATGTGTTATGGGCTTACAGAACCTCTCCTAGGTCAAGCACAGGGGTTACTCCTTATGCCTTGGTATATGGGCATGATGCAGTTTTACCTGTGGAAATCAATGTTAAATCTTTAAGGGTAAGATGCCAAGATCAGTTAAATCCTGAGCAATACCATCAAAGCATGTGCTTGGAATTAGAAGGCATAGATGAAGCCAGAATTTTGGCATTAAATAGCATTCTTTTCCAGAAGAAGAAAGCAGCCAAGAATTATAATAAAAAGGTCAAACACATTGGCTTTAATGAAGGTGATTTGGTCTGGAAAACAATACTCCCAATAGGGATTAAAAGCCATAAGTTTGGCAAATGGTCACCTAATTGGGAAGGACCATATCAAATTCATAGAGTTCTGCCTTTTGGGGCATATCATTTAAGAAATTTGAATGGTTATGTACATCCCAAAAAGATTAATGGCAGATATTTAAAACCTTATTTTCCAACTATTTGGGAAACACAAGGAATAACATAAAACATCAACTACGAAAACATAAGACTACTCAAATGATAGACAAAATTTGTTCTTTTATAAAGAATTAAATACATTGTGCCACAGATTGGCCCAAAAATCATTACAATGTCTTAATTGTTTTTGTACAGTGGACTTCCTATGGCTAAGTGCTGGAAACAGTTGAATAGCTGCAGCCATGTCTTCTTTTCGGTCAGCCAGCTCTTGGTTGGTAATTTGCAATTTGGTATCAGTTCGAACCAAGGCTTGGTTTACTGCAGCCAACTCCTCTTCAAGTTGAGCTTTTTTCTCCAGCAGTTGGATTTGAAACTGGGAGACAGAAGAGTGTTGTTCCTTGAGACCTGCTACTTTAGTATGCACTTGAGAAACAAAACTTTGGTCTCTAACCAGCTTCTCATCCGCAGTCTTAGCAGCATGACAGATGTTGAGATAAAAATCAATAGTAGCTGTAGCCTGAGATAGATGATTTGAGACATTCATGCCGGACTGTTCAGCAATGTTGCAACACTGAATAAACCCATTTCTAATGATAGGCCTTTGTAGAGCCTCGAAGGGAATCCTCGAAAAGGAAGTTAGCAGTTCCAAACATGTGTCTAGATCTATTGAAGGTGCAGGAGGCTTGCTGCTGGGAGAAGGACTCTCGAAAATCTCCAGCAAGGAGTTAGCCAAGACTAATGGCTCAGCTTCAGCACTAAATGTTGGAGAGGTAGAAGGTACATTGAAAAGGCTAGCGAGTCTTCCTTCGAAGATGTCTACCTCATCCCTAGACATGAAGGGCATAGAAAGTATTGTGGTGGAAGACACAACGGGCTGCATGGGGATGGGAGAAATGGATGGAGCATCTTTGGCAGCTTCTATGGTTTTAGCCACCAATGAATCTAGTAAAGAGGGGCTGGAAGTGGACATAGGTGATAAATTATGAACTGGAGAACTACCAGTACCCTCTGTGGGAGAATCAACTGCCACTGGGATTGGAGTAACAGCTGGAATATCCTTGGAAGAAGGAAGAGCAAGGCTCGAAGAAGCATACTGAGGCGGGTTAAAAGCCAAAAAAGGAAGATATGGTTCTAGACCAAGGAAAAGAGATGGAGGAATGATGGGGCTCAAAGAAGGCACATCAAATGTAGGCCTTGAAAGTGGGAGTGCGATTTGAACAACCCTCACATTCTGCATTTGATCGACCTCAAGTGAAATTGAGGGAGGCCTCACTGGAAAGATGAATGCAGTGGGTGTTGCTGCAAGAAGAAGAGACGAAAAGCAATGTCATAATCCAGCGTCAAAGTTAACAAAAGAAAAGCAACAGAAGAATGAAAGAAATTACTTGTTTCAGAAATGTTGATATTGATGGGAGAACTTCGAAGAGAATAACGTTCGGCAATTTGTTGTCTTCGAACAATTTCTCTTTGTAACACATCAGCAGCAGCAGCTTCATCTCTCAGAAACTGTTGTTGCCGTTTCTTCTCAGCCCTCTCAAAAACGATTATTGCTTTGGAATGTTCTTGTTCCACTGCCTTGGCAGCGGCTTTATGAATCGGATCTTCCACCAAGTCAGCAGCAGAAACAGTCATCTTCTTTCTCTGCCTCCTTGGCAGTGATACTACTGGTTCTTTATCAATCTCCCTCTCTTCAATTTGAGTTTCAGATTTTTCAGAGGTAAGTGCTTTCTCCGTTACTGTAGTGGGTGTTTCGAAAGAAGAATGCTTAGTTGTATCAGGAAGGGAGGCAACTATCTTTTGTCTCTTTGTTCTCTGCAAGGGCTCTTGCTCAACCTCTTCTTCGGATTCCTCAGGAGGAAGGTCTAGATTCCTTTTGTGTTTTTGTTCTTGTTGTCTCTTTTTGAGAACAGCTAAAGTTTCAGCTCTCTTGGGAGATTCTTCGTGTGGAGGCCCTGCACAAAAGAACAAAAGTGTAAAGGGAAGGAACAAAAGATTCAAAAGAAAGGAAAAGGAGAAGTCTGAAAATGTTTACCCTTCTTCGAAGTAGCTCTAGTAACTCTAGCTGGAGGGGATGAAGCTGTAGGTTTAGTTGTGGCAGCCTCATGAGATGTCGCTGACTTAGCCTTCGAAGGCACTCCCAATCCTACCAGCAAGTCATGGGGATGTTCAGATAAGCGCACTTCCATATTGACTGTCCACCAGTTCTGGAATCTTTTCAAGACTGAACCATACGGAAGAAAAGGGACAAATTGGAACTCATTCAACTCTTTCAGTAATTTGAGAATGGCCGTCTCTAGTCTCGATTTGGATATTTTCGAATCTCTGACAGTAAGATGGACATTCGAGAGACTGCAAAGAGGAACTGGTATCCCTTGAGTAAGTCCAAATTGTCTGGCAAATTGAGAAGGGCAGTACACCTCAGATATGCATTTGTAAGCTCGAGGGTTTAGACTACCAATGAACAATTCCCTTGGTAGTAGTATAGAGGCCCACATGTCTTTGTGAGGAGAAGTGGAGCATTCTTTATCAGCCAGGAGAGCTTGCAGCCAGGTTGGTCCTTTATTGGCTTCAAAAGGACAAAAGAAAGAGGCAGATGGAGAAATGGGGAGTTGATAAAAAAAGGTAAAGTAGTAAGCGAATGAAGCAGGGTAAAGGGCAATCCTAGCATACTTTTCCCCATAAGTACTAGGGTCCTGAACAAGGAATTTTAGACATTTGGGGTGTAGGTCAGTGAAATAGGCGAAGAGCCAAAGTTGAAGCACCCAGAAGGGACCTCCTTGGTTGGCATCAAGAGGTTTTTCACAAAATTGGGAACAGACTCTGTAGACATGACCTAAAAGATAAGGAGCAAGAGCTATATGTTTTTTCAAAACAAGTGCCTTCGCGAGAGGGACAAACTCAGGCATAATCCTCTGAGATGAGGTGCAAAAGAGGAATTTGCATAACCAATATAAAATGAAGGAAAATAGCTCTCTGTCCCTCACAGGACCTTCCCTTTTATTTTCAGACTTTACAAAATCACTATAAGAGGAGCTTAAGGACGGAAGGGAAAACTTAACAGGAAGGTCTGGATAGTTGGGAGTAAATGGAGAACCATGGGGAGAAAGCCCTAAGAGATGGCAAATATCAAGAACGGTGGGGGCCATCATGCCGCACCGAAATTGAAAGAAATTAAAAGCCATATTCCAGAAACATAAGGCAGCAGGTATCAAGAAAGGGTCCTCAGGAATGATGAACCTGGAAAGACGAAGGGCATCGAGGATACAGAGCTCTTGCAGGTCATCTTCTCTTGCAGGTACAACTCTGTCATACCATTCTTCCCATTCAGTCCTCATTGTCGGCCAGCAACGGTGAGGACGATTCACTCTCCAGTTTCCCCAATCAAGCCCTACTTCGTAAAGAAGGAAATGGTCCTCCAAGCGAGGATATAGGGCTGCGAGTTGAGCAGGAGCTTCCCAAAAGATAGGGCCAAGAACGTATTCCTGTTTGTCGCTATGACGAGGCACGAAAAGACGTCCATCTATGTGGCTTGACTCACCAGATGACAGTTTAGTGATTTCTTCATCGATACATCGCTTCAAAGCCAAGGTAGGACTGATACGATCGTCAGTAAACACTTTTAGTGAGGAAGGATCCATTGATAGCAAGTAATAAGGAAGAGGGGTTTAATAGGAGATCGGTAGGGTTTGTGTGTCAAAAGAGCAAGTGATTTCAGAGTACAAAGCAAAGGGGCTTTTAAAAGGTTCCGTGTCTGAAAGATATATTGCGTAAATCGTTATGTACTAAAAGTACGAATACGAGGAGTTCTTTCCAATATTGATAATTTTTGGAGGGAAGAGCACATTCCGGACGCTGATGCCAGCTTCGAAGCAAGATATTTGGCTTCGAAGCCGAATTTTGGCGCCAAAATTCAAACAACTATGGCTTCGAAGTACGGAAGCCAGCTTCGAAGCGTACTCATGTTCGAATACACTGGACTGTTCGAAGTATTGGTCTACTTCAAGGGGTTTTAGGGCCCGTTTATCAAAGTAATGACCTTCAGAGTAAGTCTTCGGATCCTTTGAGGGATGAGGAGCACTGTTCGACGCATTGAAACCAATATTTGGTTTTATTACATGTAAAAAGAGGAATTGCTTTTGAACCAGAACAATGTGGATTACTCTTCGAGACAAACTAGTTAATTTGAAATTGATTGGTTACATTAACTATGATCATATATTGGTTATAGTTAGTTCTGAAGGGTGATGTTAATAAGTTCAGAGCATTAATTCCAGGTAATAACAGCCAGAATTGTCAACAACACTCCATAAACTGACATGTTGGCTCTTTTAGCGTTTCATTAGACAAGTAAATCCAGATTCGAAGGATGAGATTGTTTAATTCGAAGCTATGGGTTGGCTTTTAAAGACAAAAGGAACAAAATCAAACAATGACAAATGTAAAAAGACTTTGTTTGTACTAAAGCCAAAACAGTTACATCAAGTGATCCTATCTGGGTACGAATTCTAGCTCATAAAAATAAGGAATAGAATAAATAACAAGGTCATGGAATTTCATCCAACAATGATCAATGAATTTTTGTTCTTTCTTTATTATTTCTTCTATCTCCTCTAATGTTGGCTGCATAAGCTGATGTGCTCTTACTTCATAATAGAGCTCTTCAGCTTTTATTTCGAAAGCTTCCTCCCTCAGTGTTTGTTCCAACTCATCTATAACCAAATCGTCCCAATACGCAGATTCTTTATTTCTGAAGTCATCGAACTCTTCGAGGAAGTTCTCTGCTTCGTATTGAGCATGAATTCGTAGGGATGAGAGTTGATCCAAAGATTGCGTAGCAACCAGGGAATTTCGATGCCAGTGGAGAAGCACTGGAAGTTGGTCCAGAAAGAGGTGAAGTTCTGCTTGGGCGATGGGGTTAAGGATATGGCCCCTGGTCAAAATATCACAAGCCCATTGAAAGTTCTTGAGAGGGGTATCATCCTCAAGAACATTGAAAGGCAAGTGAGAGAAAGCCGCTAGCAGAAGTTGAGCTTGTTTCCGCTCAGTTGGAGAAGGGGATAATGGAGGGTTGTAAGGTGAAAAGACTGTGTCCATTGGAAGAGCAAGCCTTAGTTTCTCTATCCAGGAAAGAGCGGGAGGAGAAGAAGGAGTAGAGGCTTCAAATTCAGAAGATGAAGAAGAAGGTGTGGATGCCTCTATTGTAAGAGATGGCGTGGGAGTGGAAGGAACAAAGGCATTAATGTAATCAAGCCAATCAGAAGAACAAATCTTCGCCTTCTTGGCTAAGAATGAAGGACTGTATCCTTGTGCTTCTTCTGGGCGCCGGGTAGGATGCATTATCTTTGTAGGCATGGATGAGGTATACCAGGCCACGAGCAGATTTTCTTCTAAACTACGTCGAAGATCAATGGGCACGTAAGGGTAGACTACTGAACTTCGAGCGAAGGGAGGAAACTCCAAGGGATCAGTAAACTCAACAAAATGATGGTTGATGCGCTCCCTTACATCATAAGTCTCAGAGGTCGACCAGTTTGTCCAACTAGAAGTCCCAGACGATGAAGAAGTTATAGCTTTATCCCATGCAGAGGTGTGTGAAGAAGAACTTCCCAAATCCATATTTGTAATTTATTGAAGCAAAGATTTGAGGGTAGTTTGTTCAAAGTACAAAGGGATGCTAGAGGAAGAACTTCTTGTATTTACGGAGTTGTGAATCGAAGGATTAATGGCAATGTGCGCATAGTCCAAAGCTTGATAATTCGCAAAAGCCTCCACGACCTGAATATGGAAGGGCGGATAAAGATGGCTAATGAATGCGTGAAGATTCTTTCGAGGGGAAACAGCATTACTTAATGGCTCTTCGTATGCTTGATCAGTAGAGTGAGAAGTTGATTGAGCCATAATCCGTTCGGATGCTAAAGATATTGAAATATTCAATAATTTGAGAGTTAATGCTAATGATCACCAAATGGGTGACGGTTATGTTTCCTGAAAGTGGATTCCGTGCACATTCCAAAAACGCGGGAAAAGTTTTTAATCCACTAATATCACCAAGTATTGGGTATATTAGTGCGGGGGGTAATGTTGGCTATATATTTTGTAAAAGCCAGTAACAATTCGACACGTGGCAGAATAAGGGTATTATGGGAAGATGATTCATGTCTTCAATCCTGATCGTACACGTGGCGATGACAATTGGTTCTCACGTGATCCGAGTAGCACCAGATCAATAAAGAAACGAAAGATGACGTGGCCTCAACGGTTACTCATATTCAAATTCAAATATAAGAGGGAAGGTTAACTGCAAGTGATGGCGTAGTGGAACTACTTCTAAGGCAGCATGATCAGCAATCATGGAGGAGCAGTTCGACGGTTTGAAGTGCAGTTCGAAGGTCATCCTTGGCAAGTATAAATAGCAAGGAAGTCCCCAGAAAAAGGCCCCAGACTCAGATCATACAAACCAGTCATTTACTTTATATTTTCTTTCCCAGTTTTACATTTCCTGCACTTTAAATACCTGCACTTTAAATACCTGCACTTTAAATACATGTCCTTTAAATATCTGCACTGCACTTCGATTCCTAGGAGTAGTTTCAAGTAGATTCAAGTAGACTGTTGCTGTAAACCTCTTCGAGGCTGAGTTTGGACTATTGTAAGTGTTCATTTTTAATGAAATACTACGATTGTTCTTTATATTGCTTGTTATCTTTCTTAATTTCTCCTAAGTCAAGCCACCAGTAAAAGTCCTCTTCATTGAGGCTGAAAGAACTAAAAAACACAATCGTCTGATAAATTGGTTGGCAATTATAATTTCTGTAAGGACTGATTGATCCTTGCTGGCACGCTCGCATTTACAAAACTATCCTTCGAAAAGCCAAAAAGCCAACAGAGACTTTAACCAATAAAACAAAAAAGTACATATTGAACATCTCGTAGTACTTAAAGTTAGAGAGACATGTTTCACTAATTTTTTTAAAAGTTAAATACAAAAATATATGTGGTTAGGCAATCTCCAACCGTGTACCAAATCCATCACCAAATTCAAATTTGATGAAAAGTAGTTTCTTTTCTTACTCCAACGGATTCACCAAATACATATCAAAATCGAGAATACAAAAAATGTTTCACCAAATTAAAAGCGTCTGTGACCTTTCAGCATTTCATTGTTTATGATCGTTATTTTTGGGCATCGGATGACCCTTCAGACGACCGATCGGATGTCCATCAGGTCATCCGCTTAGTTGAAAACTTCCCACAAAAATAGGAATTACAGCTCCAAGTTTCCTAGTTAAGTATAAAGGACCAATTCTGATATAATTTTACTGTTGTAAATCTTGAGACTACATTGAAGTTTTGATAAGCTTTTTTTGTTTTGTTTTTTTTGTATGACAGTTCAAACCAAACTAGGTGTGACAATTAGTAACAGAGACTAAGAACACATAAGCCCAAAAACTACTTGCAGGAAATTGTGTGAAGTGATAAATATGTGTTAAATGCTACGGAAAGCAATGTGGAAAGTGTACTGAAAATACATGTTGCAGTGTTTACTTTGAAAGCCTAACCAGAAACATCCCTTCTCGGATGCCTAAAAAGAAAAAAGAAAAAAAAAAAAAAATTAGCAATGATTTCCCCCCCATACAAACTGTAAACCAGAAGTATCTATTAGAAGAAATAAAAGAACTTTACACCAGAAATGTGGTGTCTCTACTTTGAATTCTCTACTATTACTCTATATGCTGAACCATTTGTTTAACTTTTTGCACATAGTTGACTCCATCATCAATGTTGGTATAAGGTTGTGTTTATATTCGTCTTCATTTTCCATAATGTTTCTGTGTACATAAGGTTGTGTTATCAGACATCTTTGGAGGCTGAATAGCATTCTTGTTCATTCTCACCAGCACATATTACCTTATTATGATTTAATGTCTCAAGTTCATCTTTTATTTTTGCAGCAATTGCTGATATAAATTACAAATCTAGTGTTCTTTACCAATGGCTATCGATATTTGATTTAGATTCTTCCTGCTGCAGTTGTTGCACCCATGTATTTCTGAGGAAAAATTGAGTTTGGTGTCATTAATCAGTCTGTTTCTGCTTTCAATCATATTCTTGGAGGTTTCTCTTTCATTGTGTACCAAATGGATCCTGATTTGCTGTGATTTGATGCAAACTCAATTGTTGTGAAAATTTTACACTGACTTGTCGACCGCCTAGTCAATCGGCAATTTGATGAAAAGTCAAATTCTTTCATTGGAGCAGGCAATATCAAAGACAGTTTTTACTCAAATTTGGTGAAAAAAGTAATGTACCATTGGAAATGCCCTTATTAGATAGCAAAAAAAGTTAATCACCTTATTATCATAATCAGGGATGAGACTAGGAGAAAATTATGGGAGCCATGGTCTCCTTGTTTTTGTGAAAATTCTATTTATCATTAACATGTTTAAAATATATATATATATATATTATTTTATAAACAAAATAACTCCTCAATATATAAAAGATATATATCACATTTTTTTACCATCTTACATTCTCTTTTTATTTTTTAGTAAAAAAATTTCTTTATCATATTAGAGATTACTTTTATAGTATTTAAATATGTATATATATAATTTATATACCATATTATATATATATATATATGTGTGTGTGTGTGTGTGTGTTTTTATATGTGATAAAAAAAAAGGGAAAATTATTGATAAATCTCATTTAGAAGTGTTTTAACTCAATAAGTCCATGAAGGAATTTTTTAACCCATTTAGTCCCATGTATGTATAGTTTTATTCCATGAAGTCATTTTTCTTGATTTACACTATTTTCTTGGACACTTATGCCCTTATATTTAATTTTGATACCCTTATAAATATTTTTTGAACGGTTAGCAAATTTATGATGTGAACATTCATATTTTAAAATTCACATTGGTAGGAATGTAAAATTGGCTCGTGGGCGGCTCGAAACCCGTCTGCGAGCCGGGGCGGGCTTGGCCCGTTGACAATGTGAATATTCACATTGACATGTTAACATTCACATTAATAGGAGTGTAAAATTGGCCCGCGTCCCGTGGTGGCACGAAACCCGCCCGCGGCCCATGGGCGGCCGGGCCGTTGACAATGTGAATATTCACGTTGGCATGTTAACATTCACATTGATAAGAGTATAAAATTGATCCGCGGCCCATGGGCGGCCAAAAGCCCGCCTGCGGCCCGGGGCGGGCCCGGCCCGGCCCGTTGACAATGTGAATATTCACATTGACTTGTTAACATTCACATTGATAGGAGTGTAAGATTGGCCCGCGCCCCATGGCTGCCCGAAACCCGCCCACGGCCCGGGGTGGGCCCGGCTCGTTGACAATGTGAATATTCACATTGACATGTTAATATTCACATTGATAAGAGTATAAAATTGGCCCGCACCCCGTGGCTGCCCAAAACCCGCCCACGGCCCGTAGGCAGCCCGGGGCGGGCCCGGCCCGGCCCGGCCTGTTGACAATGTGAATATTCACATTGACATGTTAAAATTCACATTGATAAGAGTATAAAATTGGCCCGTGCCCCGTGGCTGCTCGAAACTCGCCCACAGCCCGTGGGCGGCCCGGGGCGGGCCCGGCCCGGCCTGTTGACAATGTGAATATTCATATTGACATATTAACATTCACATTGATAAGAGTATAAAATTGGCCCGCGGCCCATGAGCGGCCAAAAGCCCGCCCGCAGCCCGGGGCGGGCCCGGCTCGGCCCATTGACAATGTGAATATTCACATTAACAATGTGAATAGTCACATTGGCATGTTAACATTCACATTGATAAGAGTGTAAAATTGGCCCGCAGCCCGTGGGCGGCCCGAAACCCGACCGCAGCCCGAGGCGGGCTTGGCCCAACCTGTGACAATGTGAATATTCACATTGATATGTTAACATTAACATTGATAGGAGTGTAAAATTTGCACGCTGCCCGAAGCTCGCCCGCAACCTAGGGTAGGCCCAGCCCAGCCCGTTGACAATGTGAATATTCACATTGACATGTTAACATGCACATTAATAGGAATGTAGAATTGGCCCGCCGCCCGTGGGCTGCTCGAAGCCCGCCCACGGCCTGGGGCAGGCTCGTTTGGGTCCGAGCCCGAGTACGTCTGAGACCCTAGGCTAGGGCCTAGGCCATCACTTTGAAGCCCGGCCCGGCCCATCGGCCCGCTTAAGGCCCATTCAATGTTCGGTCCGAGGCCCAGCCCACCTGAGGCACAATGTCTTTTTTTGTGGAAAATAATAAAATTTTGGTAGAAAAAATTAAAAAGAATTAAAAAAAAATGGCCAGGCCCGCCCAAGCCCGTTTTAAGTTCGAGCCTAGGCTTAGGCCCACCGGCCTGACCCGAGGCTGTTGTCTTCGGGCCGCGGGCCAATTTTACACTTCTATCAATGTGAATGTCAATATGTCAATGTGAATATTTACATTGTCACGGGCCGGGCCGGGCCCGCCCCGGGCAGCAAGCGGGCTTCGGGCCGCCCACGGGCCGTGGGCCAATTTTACACTCCTATCAATGTGAATGTTAATATGTCAATGTGAATATTCACATTGTCACGGGCGGCGCCGGATTCTCCCCGGGCCGCCCATGGGACGCGAGTCAATTTTATACTCTTATCAATGTGAATGTTAACATGTCAATGTGAATATTCACATTATCAACGGCCCGGGCTAGCCCCGACAACGGGCGGGCTTCCGGCCGCCCACAGGCCGCGGGCCAATTTTACAGTCCTATCCATGTGAATGTTAATATGTCAATGTGAATATTCACATTGTCACGGGCCGGACTAGGCTCGCCCCGGGCAGCCCACAGGCCGCGGGCTAATTTTACACTCCTATCAATGTGAATGTTAATATGTCAATGTGAATATTCACATTGTACATGGGTCGGCCCCCTACACATTGACGATATGAGCATTCACATTGACGGTGTGAACATTCACATTAGGGGTATTTTGGTAATTATGTCACCTATGGGACTTATTGAAATATAAGAAAATAATATGAACTAAATAGAACATAAAATGGTATTTTGGTCTTCTTATCTCAAATAGGACCTAATGGAATAGTAAAAAAGAATATGAATTGAATGGAACGTAAGTAATTAAAAATAGATTTATGAAAAAAGCTCCCTAAAAAAAAAATTATTTATCTTTGACTCAAAGGATAATAAAAGTTTGATTTCGTCCGGCTGATAATCAATGACCATCATCCGATGAGATCACTTTCACTTCACTGAAATATTATTTTTTAGTCAAGTGGACTTTATTTGTTCATCGGATGTGTTCTTGGTAATGATTTTTCTTTTCTTCTACTCTATTGACTGCTTTCATGAACAGTTCGTTGCAAGTGATGCATCTTTGAAATTCAAATTGTAAACATAATGTTAATTCTAAGGATTTGTTTGGGAAGTGATTTTTAGTGGGTGGTTGATTTTATAGTTAAAATATGAAGTAAAAAAAATTAAAATATTTGATAATAATTTTTTTGACTTTTTACACACACACACAACAACAAAAAAAAAATGTTTTTTTTTTTTCATCACTTTTTCTTTTCTTTTTTTTTTTAATAATTTTTTTTTTTTTTTTAATACTAAAAACCTCTAAATGAGGCCCAAGTGTTTGGCATCATGAACTCGATGCATAGAATTTCAAATTTTCAGGCAATCTCATTCAACCTTCGAATTAGGGTGTGTATGATTTAGTCTGGATTAACGTTAAATTTTTATTCAAATCAAATATGATTAGTTTCAAATTTTTAGATATACGATCGATTATGTAATGCCCTCAATTTCATAATACCCAACTTATCTATATAAACATGTTCACTTTTCATTAATCAATTGAATTTATAAATGTAGAAGTTGATAATAATCCTCAAAATGAGCCAACTTCATAAGTAAACAAATCTTTTTCATTACATATATTTCATTTCAAGTGTCTCGTGAGATTACAAAACGTGATTATATTCATTAATACATTCATAATCCTAAAATCTGAGGGGATATTTGTTTGGTGGGATAGAACCATGAGATTGGATTCCATGTCCAATGGAATAAGGAGTCTAACGTTTAGATAGAAAAATGAAGGTCGGACTATAATAGTCCAATTAGACTAATAATCCCTACATACTCTATCCCATATGAGTGGAGCAGATTGAGCCAATCTCCGGATTTACTAATTAAATGATGAAATTAATCCTCAACTATATAACATTTCTTTCTTTTATTTTTTTAAACATGTATAAATTAATCTTGTGATATGTAATTATTTTCCATTTCTTTCTCTCTCTTTTTTTTTCCCTTTTTTTTTTTTTTCTTTTTTGGTATTTAAAAGGAAAAGAATAGATAACATTTTTTTTTTCATTCTTTAAAAGTTTTTTCTAAACATTTTTTTTTGAAACATGTTTAAATTAATCTTGTGATATATAATAGTCATTTCCCCCATTTTTATATTATCAAAATCATAAATAGAAATATATTTCTAATGTTGTATTTAAATAAAATTAATAGTGATCTTAGTAAAATAAAATAAAATATAATTTTAATTTAGCATTGACACTGTAAACGATTCAAAAAATCAAAATAATCTTTTGAAAAGTTATCATTTTTCATAATTTTCTAACCAAACATGAGATTCATTAAAATAGTCATTTTCAAAAATCTAATCTTATGACAAAACAAACATGGGATACATATCATCTCCAATTAGATAGTCCAGGGACTATTTATCAGAGAACTAACAATCCATTGCATTCCAATTCTCTGTTATCCAGACCATCTAAACAAATATGACCTGAATCTATGACATGTAGCATATTGAATATAAAACTAAACAATATCCATAATGAATGTCCTAAGGACTTACAAATTTTAATGCTCTTGCCTTATTACAATAAAAGAGGGGTTCATCCCCAAATACATATATGCCCTAGGCTTTGTCAAATAAATAAATAAAATAAAATAATAAATAAACAAGGCATGAGCCTTAACTCCCAAAATCCTCTATAGCCTTCATCTTGGCAGAAACATACTATCAACACCTGAAAATGATTTTTCATATAGGGGTGAGCATATAGTTCAGTAGAGATAATCTTAACAAAGTGCATAAGCTTTAACATAACTATGATTGTGAGATGCAATGATATGTCATGCTAAAAATGTATGATTTGTTTTCCAAGAGAATATGTCATGCACTTTTCAAAAAACAACCGATTCAATACTGTCATCATATCAAAACCATTGGGCAGTAAATACAATACTGGAAATCCCTACGTATGTGTCTGCTAATAGTCTATCAAAGCACTACCAAATACCTACTTTATCGGCTATTAATTGGAAGGAAATTGGAACCTACCCTGCGTGGTTTTTTTGGACTTTCACCGAGGATATCAAGCCAACTTAATTCTCATAAGACATATCTATACCTTCTTACTAATTTACTAAGGTATTTATCCCAATTCTTAACATTATCAACACAATGCGTTTCTTGTCACGCCTTGGTACTTTAATCAATTTATAATTACCAATCATTTATTCTTATGAATAATACTTGAGCCCCCCTTTTGGGGGTCACTCCCCCACCCCCTTTGCCATGTGTCAGGGAGTGATTGGAGGAGCAGGAAAAGAAAGAAAAAGAAAAAGAAAAAGCAACCAATGAGAGAGAGAGGGGGTCAAAGGGGGTGATGGGAAAAGGGGGGATGAATCATTGTTGTATTCTTATTTCCATTTCACAATAGATGTTGAAGTTAAATAAAGATATAGATGGAAAATGTCAATATGATAATAAAAAAAAAATACTTATCTTTCCCCTTGAACTTCCCAAAAGATTATAAGTTCACAATACAACATCTTTCCAAAATACATGAATAACACTTGTAGTTCAAAAAGTTAGAGAGAGAGAGAGAGAGAGAGAGAGAGAGAGAGAGAGAGAGAGAGAGAGAGATAAGATGCCCTAATGGCTTACAATTTTCAAGACATGGGTCTTAATTTATAATTACCAATCATTTGTTGTTGTTGTTGTTGTTTTTTTTTTCCTTCAAATTTTTCTTTTTTTTTTCCCCTTGTTTTCTTATTCTTCCTTTTTTTCTTTTTTTTTCTTTTTTGGGTTTATTTTGCTTAGGAAAGAGCACCAATGCTTCAGAATTTCCTTTTTGTTGTTTTTGAAATTTTTTTTTTCTTCTTTTTGTAATGCTGATCTGGGGATTTCACCCTAAAGTTCAATAAAAGAAGTTTATGTTGTTTGCACATCACGGCGTGAATGACACAACACTTAAGCATGAAAACATTTTGTTTTGAACTTGAATCTGAGAATGATTGAATTTCAATGAGTTTTGAATTGGACCTTGAGCCTTCAACTGACCAAAAAAAAAAAAAAAAGACTCAATGAAAGAAAAACAAAGTAAAAGCAATCCAAACACACCTATTTACACTTGCTGGAACGAAAGATGCTCAAAACAAAACTCTAAAAGACAAACCATTGAGTTTACACAAATTCTGTAGTTTTCCATTATGGATTCAAAAGTTGGCTAGCCGGCTAGCTGATTAGTTGTCAAACCAGTTGAAAAATTGGCGGGCCGACTGCTTCATGAACTACCCGACTGAATGAACTGATAAACTAGCTAAACAAATGGTCGACTGTCTAAACAAGTGGCTGGCTGGCTGAAACAATCAAGAAGCACACCTAGAGTCAACTCAAAACTTGGACAGCCGACCGCATGGTTAGCCAGCCAGCTGAAACATGAACATAGGACTCGAGAGTGTGGGGAGAAGACAGAATTTCTGACTCGACTATGCCCCTAGTTCATTGCTCTGACTTTTTCTTTTTGTTTTCTGTAAAAAGATTTTGATCAATATGAGAGCTAGATTAACATGCTTGTTTTACTCTCTGTTTTGAAATCATATAAGTCAAGCTATTGGCACTGAAATTTTTTCTTTTTTCTGGGTCTAAGAAATGGTCCAATTTTGGAAAAATGGAATAAATTTTTAGAAAATTAGTCAACTTCACTAAAAATCCTCAAAATTTATTTTTGCAAATGGCCATTACCCAACCAACATGGAATCAACCTTTGAGATGCAAAAATAACCCGAGCTTGATTTGTCTTGCAGTTGAATCTGTCGTAAAGAAGAGATAGGACAACTGAATTGAATGTAGATGAGCCAATTGAACATGGACAAGACAACCGAGTTTGAATAAGGGTAAACTAATCAAACATGGATATGAGACAAGTTGAAAATGGTTGGGGCCGAACTTTAGGATGAAACTGCTTATGTATCCCAAAGATATGAATCAAACCTTACGTAGTTTACGAGTAAAGCTCAATCGGGTATTAACACTCTCCTTTTGTACTCTAATTTTACCAAAACTGCTCTTTCCGGGTTTTTGACCTTGCGAGCTTATTTTATTTTATTTTTTCATTTTTTGTTTTTCATTTTTTTCATTTTCTATATATATATATATATATTTTCCCGCTCCAACTTTTGCCTAGGTCGCCTTTTCGAGTTTTTCTGCCCAGCAAGCCTCTCAAGGATAATACCTTTGTAGCTTGTCCATGTTGATTGGTTGTGAGATCTCTAAGCCATCTAAATCCATGAGAATGGCTGTTCTTCCTGACCAGATAAATGTAATGATATAGGGACCCAACTAATTGGCTCTGAATTTTCCCCTAGGGTCGTGGATAGAAACCCGATCCTCCTTCAACAATAAATTTTCTTCTCTCAAATTTCAGGATTTGACTTTCTTGCCGGTCTCCATTGATTTGAGAAATGACATAGTTTGAATCTTTGATCACATCCAACCTTTTTACCCCTAGTTCAAGGGCTACCTCAAATCCGGCTATGCAAGCCTTATTCGATCACATTTGACCTTATTGCCTTTAGTTCAAGGGTTGCTCCTAATCCGGCTATGTAAGCCTCACACTTTGGTTGATCATTGAACATTCTAAAGCAAGGTTTGATAGCTAAAGGGTTGGGTCTCAAGGTCGAGAGTAATCCTATATTGTATAATCTTAAGATTAATTCCAAGCATGCCTTTGTAGGACCACGCAAAAACATTTTTTGAAATCTTTTAATAAAGCGACTAATCGCTCATGCTCTTCTAAAGACAATGTAAAACTAATTTGAACTGACCTAGGATCCTTCTCAATTCCCACATTAACAAAAATGATATCATCCATTAAGGGCTTAGCACACCTCTCTTTCTCACAGTCGATCAACTTGTTCAAATCCTGAGGAATTCCTTTCTCTTTGTTTTTATCAAAGTTTTGGAGAAAAGTTATGAAAATTTCGATCATAGCAATGATTTACAGGCATAGAAAAGTAGGCAAAAATTACTGTATTTTCAATCAAAACTTTTGGCTCAATGGTTGAAACGAAACAGACTCAAAAGAAAGACAACAAACATATACAGGACAATGATGTCCGGGTTATCATCCTCGAAATAACTAGACTCTAACTCACAAGACTTACTTGATCCTGATTTCGACTCCACAAACTTTGTGGAATTAGGTTCAAACTCAACACCCAATTCAGAAAGTAAAATGAAAGCATTCCTAAATTGCTAATATCAGTGCATGCCATCCATTACGTCTAGAATGAAATATGTACAATCAGGGGTGGTCCATCCCCAATCGTAGAAATGGTTACAATATCTCTCGAATTTCCTGGTCTCGCGCTAGTTTCAAGATCTATCACAAATTCAACCAGTGTCAGACCCATAACTTCTCTAGTGTGTTTTTTTTTCTTTTTAATCAATCCATGGTTCAGAAAGACCATAAAGAAAGAAGTGTATGCCCGTGAGAATATATGCTAATATCCTGCTTTGGCTTCAGATCAGCTACCACCACAAAGTTTTAGGATTTTGGTTGGGATCAAGGTGCATATATTATGAATAAATCAGTGCCCTCTGGAATAAGCACCTCAGGTTTGGATAGATGGGAAAGTGTGATGTATATGTTGGGGTTAAAGGTGGGTAGTAGTGTATAGATAAAGTTGAGGTGGGAAGGTGATGAGACTTGGTTATGGGGTGGCAATGGGTTAAAGGTGGCTTTAGGCTTTTGAGGTGGAGCTATGATCTTATTATCAATAAGATCTTGAATCCCATGATGAAGTTGAAAACAACGGTCAATATCATGACCGTGTTGTTGGTAAAAGACACAATACTTGGTGAGATCATGGCTACGTAGAAGTGGATTAGGAAGGGGTTGGGGATCAAGGAGCTTAAGGTGCTTATTTTTCACCAGAATTTCCATGGCTCAGGTTGGGTACATGTGGAGAAGGTGAAGCCTTCGGCTTCAAGGTAGGGTTGAAGTGGTCGGTTGTGGGTCGATATCGGCAAAAAGGTTGGCCATCTTGGTAAAAGTGGTGACAGTGTTGATCTCTAAGGTTATAGAATTGGCAGTTGTGTTACTACTGACAATAGCATTACAACTGAGATTGAACATCTTTCCCGCGGGCTCATCTCCTTTTTTAATGATCCCTTGTTTGATAGCATCCTCAATTTAAAACCCAATCTCATGGAGGTCCTTGAAGTTGAAGAGTGGGAGAACTATCATTTTCTACAGTAAGCCTCCATGCAGATTTCTGACGATCATACGGACTTGATCCTTCTCCAAAGGCCTATTTGTCATCATTGCTGCCTTGGCCCTCCATCTAGTGATGAAAGTTACAAAACTTTTATTCGACTCTTAGCGGGTCGTCTCCAGGTCTAGGGTGGTTATTTCAATTTGGGTGTTGTAAGAATATTGGGTGATGAAAGCCTCAACTAGCTTCTCCTAACTCTGTTTTACCGAGTCTTCTAATTTAGCATACCAAATGACAACTACACTAGATAAATTTCTCCCAAACAAGGAAAGTTTTTAAGGCTGAGTCAGGGCCATGGGTTTTAAGACATCCGAGAAGAGGCAAATGTGGATCATAGGGTCACCAGCTCCATCAAACTTGTCAATGTGTGGCATTTTAAACCGTTCCTAGCAACCTCACAATTGTTTCTGTAAGCCCATCCTCGATGTCTAGAATGGAGTTGATCCTTTGTGATTTTTTGAACATTTTCTACAACTTAGCTAATTTTAGCATAGTTGGGGTCAACTCTATCGATATCTGTGGGGAACAGTCCTCTCATTGGTTGTGTGAGAACAAGTCTTCTCGCAAATTGGGCTTAGGAAGTTCCTCAACTGGCAGAGATGGTTCTAGAACCGAATGAACCACTAGGGGTGAATAAGATGTAGACGCCTGAGACGGGCGTTGTAATGCAGCAAAAGTCTTCTTATTAGCGACAACCTTGTTGGCAATAGCATCCATACTTTATTGAAAGGATAACAACATGTTTGCTATATCTGTCGAAGGTTGGTCCATTACTGTTGGTTGATCCGCCACTACTAGAAGTGGTTCCGTCACTACTAGAGGTGGATCCGTCACCTCTAGAAGTGGGTCTGTTACTACTGGAGGTTGGTCCATCACCACTGAAGGTGGATCCATCACAGATCTTAGAATTTCTTGCTGGCGAGGTTCTGACAATGAGATTTTAACCCTCCTCGTTGTAATTGGTGGTAGAAAAACTAACATTAGTTGTCCTTGAACCAAATTTGCAGTTCTACTAAGTCCACCAGTGCGAGTCCACAAAACTTGGGGGATATTAGACCGTTCTGAAGCTATAGTGCTACGACTACCTAGCAAAAATAAATCAGAACTCCCAATCAGAATTTCAGCAGCATTTCAACTATACTGATCATTATGCACATTGAACTCAACCCCTCAAAATGATATGCCTGACCCACTGATTAGATTTGAGAACCCTAGATCCCATACATTGCATATAGCAGGAAAGAGAACAAACACCTCTATTGGGGGGGGAGGGGGGGTAGGTTATTTTGTGCAAGCAATGACATGATCTAGGGTTTCACTATTCACACAAGTGACATCATACATCCTGAAATGGGGTAGCATCATACCCTAATTTGGAAGTTACTAGAGCTTATTACATGCACTAGGTCAGTCTTGGTCAAAATGGGTACCTCAGAGAGACATCGATATACTTATCCAATCTAGTAGATCAAGCGGTACGTGGTAATCCTGATTCCAAGGCTTGTGCTCCCACCATGTTAGAGACAATGTCCGTTGATCCGCCCAAAGCCGAATTGTCGTCCAGGATAACAGGTGACGAGCATGGGACTCAAGTACACCGATGTATGCAATGCAATGAACATATAATTGAAAATAAAAAACATATCATGGAGTTCGAGTCAAGGTTTCCTAATATCCCCAACAAAGTCGCCAGAAACTATAATATACCCAGGGGGTACCCATGCACGTTAACAATTTGGACACTCGGTATTTTTGATCTAGTTTCACGAGTGTAATGTGAAACGTAGATGAGAATCTAGATTTGGAAAATTTTATAGAAATTTATTTTATTACAAAAATATTTTGCTAGAAATGGACTATATCACCAGATCTTGGGGTCGCCACCTAATATGTTTGGAAAATTAGGAAACCCGTGACTCGTGTTAAGGCTATTATTTGTCATAACCAAAGTTGCTTGGCTTGGAATGTTGGGTATGATAAAGGAAGGTCATTAATTGAGCACCCCTGCTTAGTCGATCAAAGATCGGCCTCTACTAAATCATGATATGAATTTTATTTTATATGTTCATATTCCGGTTATTTAATAAATGCTAAAATTATTATGTGAAGCAAACAAGTATAGATTGTGTCATTTATTTTGGAATAATTTGATTTCATGAATTTTTGAAAGCATTTTAAACAACTCGATGGAAACTTGAGTTTGCGACATAAAAATCAATTTTTATTCCAAATTGAACAATATACCCTCCATCCACATGCATTCATAGAGATATATTAAATAAGCACATAGCCACATGGTAGAATGCTAAACACAGAAAGGAAAACACACACAAATAAGATGTTAAAGTATAAAAGTTTACATATTTATCGACGTCTTGCAAATAATTGCAAAATAAGGTTAGTAAAACATGCATGATTCTATATACAAGATTTTAATGCAATTCATTCGCGATATGTAACTAGTGATTTAACTTCTAAAATATAACATGTGATTCATATCAAGAACATGAAGTTGCGCACAAAATCACATAATAATCGATTAAACTCACAAATGCAAATTTAGTCGAATCAAAATGCATGAAACATTGTTTTAAAGCATAGATATGATGATAAACAAAATATACTACATATGTACAGATAGGGAAAATGAGTAAAAGAATGGGATAGAAAGAAATGGGGTGGGAAAACACTATAACATTTGAATATTACAAATCCAAATAGAAGGAAAGAAACAAAATATCACAACAAGATATATCCTCACAGAACTCTCTTAAATTAAAAGAAAAACAAGAAAAACAGAAGTTTCAAGGGGTCTCGGAGACCGTTGAAGACTGTTCTACTCAACGTTGGAAAGCTGCTGGGTTCTGTCCAAGAGAATTTGTTTGGTTGGCCAAAAGATGAGTTGGCCGACCAAAAAGTTGGTCGGTCGGCCAATAAAGCCAGGCTGAAAGCTCTGTTTTGTTCAAATACCAAAAAAACAAACAGAAAATATACATGTGGCTCAATTAACCACTTCTAGTCAGCTTACAACAGATTTATAACATGAAATTGAAGCATAAAAAGCAAGAAAGTAAAAGAAAATGGAAAGTGAGCAAAATTTACCTTCCAAGGAAAGATTTGATTTCTAAATTTCTTTTTGATCTCCCTTAAACTTAGGAAGTGTGTTCTCAATTCTCAGTTCAAAATATCGAAATTCTAGTTGGTGTGATGTTTTTGGGCTATTTAACAGTGTTTTTTTTTTGGGGGGGGGGAGGAGTTGTTCCAACTCTATGTTTTTCTTTCAATTTCAACAACACTCACCCTCTTTTGATCCAGGCTACTTGATTATGGCTATATTAGAATTTATGGGCTTGGTTTGATATATTGAAAGATTATATATTAGTGTGTATGGAAGTTTTGGCTCAAAACTTAAGCTTTTTCTTTTTTCCTCTCTGACTCTCAATTCACTCTCCTGATTTCATTCCCCTTCTCTTCTTTTCTGATCCTCTCTATCTCTATAAGCAATCAAGGAAGGCTCCTAAGTCAAGGAGGTGAGAGACAATGATGATGGAGTGATAAGGGTAGTTGCCTTAGATGCTCCTTTTGGGGTAGAAGACAATCTCCCTTTTGACTATGGAGGCAAATGAAGGATAATAAAGGGGGCCTAGATACATCTCGTGCATGAATATAACAAGAAAAGATCTGAAAATAGCATGACCCATACGCTTTCATCAAGAATTCGGCTAAAACTGCCATGCTCTTGAGCAAATTAGATGGTCGGCCAATATATGGGCTGGTCGGCTAAAAACCTGGCTGGTTGGCTAATTTCTCCGCTAGCCAGCCACTTATTTGGCTGGCTAGGCAAAAATATGGCTGGCCAGCCAACTAAGTGGCCGATCGGTCAGCCAAAAAGGTTAGTCGTGGCTGACTATTTTGCTCGAAACAGGATTTTTCGACAGAATTCTCGTCCTTTCCTCATATTTTCACACTGTTCTTTGCTTAATTTCTTGAGAAAATGTTTCATTTTGAAGTTTAAAAGTGAGCCTCGGAACACTACAAAAATATTTGGAATAAGAAAGTTTCAAAAGAGAATTTTGAATAGGATTTGAACACTTGGCCAAAACAGGTTTAGATTTGGAAATGAAGCACAAATTTCATTTTATTACTGAGAATTTTGTGAAAAATACATTCTGATTTTCATCATCGAGTCATCAAAAGAAAGCGTTCAAGTCTTAGGGACGATCAAAATGTGGTGTCCACAAATAGTTTGGCCATTTTGTATGAGCATGTCCTTATAGACAAAATATTTTTTAGCCTGGACTTTCGGACAAGGAAAATTCAAATTTGATCTTTTGGACCAAAAATCCAAAAAATATTTAAATTTTTTGTAGTGACTTTTAACTAAAATTTTAGATTGCCAAAATAGAATATGAATTAACAATGATATGACATAATGTACTTGTCACTTAAAAAGAAAACATCGATAAAAACAAATTTTATTTCTAAGAATGTTATTGTTACATTATTTTTATAAAGAAATTTGTATAATTTATATAAGAATAAATGTTTTCATCTAACACATTGAGGACCATGCCTTAGGGGTGTAATTTGGTCTCGGGCTCCCGCTAAAATTCAGGTCGGGTTGGGTCGGTGTAATGACCCGGAACTGTATGACGTAATTACCGGTAAATAAATATGTATTTATGTGATTTAATTGGGAATTATCTGTTTGAATTAGAAAAATATCTGTTGGAATTACGACTTTGGGACTGAAATTGAGGACCGTAACGGGTGCAGAAAATGAAATTGAACACGCCTATATGATACCGGGAATTTTTAGAACCATCTGAAACGATAAATCGAGGACTGAATTTCGTCTGATTCGTAAAGCCTTGTTTGGCTCAAGTGTTTTGGTTTAATTGCTCTTATTTGATATATATGGATATAGATAAGGATGAATGACTTTTGACTCAAACCAAAGGAGAGAAATATCTAAGGGAGAGAGAGAAGTGAATTCGTGGAGAGAGAGAGAGAGAGAAAGAGAGAGAGACCAAGAAAAGAAAAGAAAAGGGGCAATCAAGTTGAACTTCATCAATCTAAGTGATTAAGGTAAGAGTTCTCTCTCAATTCATGGAATTGATTGTTGATTCTTGGCATCTAGCATGTAGAACTCAAGATTATGGCTTAAATTGTTATGATTTAAGATTATTTGGCATGTTTGAAGAAGAACCTCCATGGATATAGAGATAGGAAGCTTGTATGTATATGTTCATGATTTTTCATCCTAATTCGTGGGTTGATCTTATATTTGATGTAAATGGAATTGAATTGAAGATGTAATAGTTTAATCAAAGTGTTGATCAAGTGTTTGAGGGGTTGTATTTCAAGTATTGGAAGTTGATTTTGTAAAGAAAACATTGAAGTTTGAGAGAGGGAAGAAGAAAAAGGAAATTTGGATTTTGCTCTGTACGCTCGAGCGGAGGGAAGCCCGCTCGAGCGGGGAAATCAGCCTTCCAGCAGTTTTGAAGAATGGTGCAGTCCGCTCGAGCGGCCAATGTGGCGCTCGAGCGTGGAGTTCATTTTCAGGAAAATTTTGAAAGTTGTACAGCATGAATTACTTGATTTTAACATGTTAATGGCATCACTTAAACATCTTATAAACATGAATTCAAGTAAAGAAGATTAGATTGAGCATGGCATGGAAATGAAAGAATATAAAGAAGTATGGAAAGACATGACTCATGTGATGTATGATTGATGATGAATGTTAAGAATGTATTATACTGTTGATGATTTGCAGGTCAAGAAGTGAAGACCGTGCCATCGGATTTGGAAACCCGCTGTAAGTAACGTTTCCGTAAAGATATGTTGTTATGACTTATGTTTCAAATGCTATATGATATGATTTTGAAATGATGAATGTTTTCTGTGAACGAAGATCCTAGTTTGCGAATCTAGTATGGCATCCATAGGTAGTCCTAATGGACCAGTTTACGAGATCTCGTCAGTCGATTAATCGGTGTACGGACCGGTTACTCTAGTCGTAAGACAACACATGCTAAGTCCCTGTGGAGTATGCCATTACGTATGTTTATATGATGATTGATACATGTTTATGATTGATTTATTATGGATTTATGAAATGTTGGACTTCGTTCATTAACCTCTTTATTGTTATGTTACTTGCTGAGCTCTAGCTCATTGTTTGTATTTATGTATTATAGGTGAGCATTCAGGGAGTCGAGCCCAGGCGGAGTCTTGATCGAGCCGCCATTCTGTAGCCACCAGAGTTTTGAGTGCCTCGAGCTGGGGCCAGGCCTGGAAGGCCGTTTTGTGGGTTGTCTTGTTGTAGTAGTGTTTGAGTTTTGTATATGTCCTTTTGATACATGTTACATGTTATGTTAGTAGTGGGTAATTAACATTATTTTTTTGGCATGTAAATATCTGTTCATATAAATGCACAGCTCTTTGGACTATTAGTTTTCTTATTTCGCTTCCGCGAGCCCCGTTTATTTATGTTTTGTACAGTAAGGCCTGTGGTAATCTAGGATTACTGGCCGGTCTCGTTACCAAATCTCTAGGGGCGGGTTTGGGGCGTGACAGTCGGGTTAGTCCACGGGCTAAAAAATTAGGCCTAGGTCCAGGTCCAGGCCCAAGGGTATTTGAGTCTCGGGCGGGGCCGATGGGCTTGGGCCTGGGTTTGGGTTTGGGCCAGGATTGAACATTTTATTTATTTATTTATTTTTATTTTTTTTACCAAATTTTTTTTTTCCCCCCACTAAAAATGACATTAGGTCTTGAGCGGAACAGACTTTGAATGAGTCTTGAATGGATTGATCGACCGCGTTAGACGGGTTAGGCCTACAACCCAAGCCCAAATCCAGGGTTCTGAACTGAGCTTAAGCCCAGGCCTAACTGAGTTGGGCTCGCCCCACATCGCGGGTAAATTCCAAACCGCCCATGAGTCGTTTTTACACCTATCAAAAAAGCAAAACAATGATTGGCTTTTCTTTTTGAAAGATGAGCCTCACACTATTAACATGTATATTCTGAATAACATTCTGTAATTTGTTTACATAAACATGCATTTTGAGCTTAGAAGCATGTTATTTTAATAATTTTTTAATTTTTTATTAAAGTATGAGATAAAAAAATAACATATTTAGAATTATTTTTTAAATTTTTTGAGAAAAGATATATAAAAATAAAGAGAAAAAAAATAGGGAGCTTTTTTGATAAATCCATTTTCTAAGAGTTTTATTCCATCCAACCCATATTCTTTTTGACTATTCCATTAGGTCCAATTTAAGATAAGAAGACCAAAATACCCTTTTCATCTACTTATGTTCCATTTAGTTCACATTATTTTCTCATATTTCAATAAGTCCTATTGGTGACATAATTACCAAAATACCCCTAATGTGAATGTTCACACCATCAATGTGAATGTTCATATCGTCAATGTGTAGGGGTCCGGCCCATGTCGATCCTCGTGGGTTCCCGAAAAAATTCGAGTCGGGCCGGGCCGGCCCACAGCCCAAAAAAATAGGCCCGGCCCGGCCCGTTGATAATGTGAATATTCACATTGACAAGTTAACATTCACATTGATAGCAGTGTAAAATTGGCCCGCGGCCCGAGGGCGGCCCGAAGCCAGCCCGCCGCCCGGGGCGGACCCGGGCCGGCCCGTTCATAATGTGAATATTCACATTGACATATCAACATTAACATTGATAAGAGTGTAAAATTAGCCCGTGACCCGTGGGCAGCCCAAAGCCCGGGCCCGACCCGGCCCGTTGACAATGTGAATATTCACATTGATATATTAACATTCACATTGATAGGAGTGTAAAATTAGCCCGCGGCCTGTGGCCGGCCCGAAACCCGCCCGCGGCTCGTGGGCTGCCCTGGGCGGGCCCAGCCCGACCCGTTGATAATGTGAATATTCACATTGATATGTTAACATTCACATTGATAAGAGTATAAAATTAGTCCGCGCCTCGTGGCTGCCCGAAACCAGCCCACGGCCCGTGGGCGGCCCGGGGCGGGCCCGGCCTGTTGATAATGTGAATATTCACATTGACATGTTAATATTCACATTGATAAGAGTGTAAAATTGACTCGCGTCCCATGGGCGGCCCGAAGCCCGTGGGCGGCCCGGGGCGAGCCCGGCCCGGCCCATTGACAATGTGAATATTCACATCGACATATTAACATTCACATTGATAGGAGTGTAAAATTGGCCCGTGGCCCGTGGGCGGCCCGAAACCCGCCCGCTGCCCAGGGCGGGCCCGGGTCGGCCCATTGACAATGTGAATATTCACATTGACATATTAACATTAACATTGATAACAGTGTAAAATTGGCCTGTGACCCGTGGGCAGCCCGAAGCCTGGCCCCAGGCCGGGTTAGACCCGGCCCGGCCCGTTGACAACGTGAATATTCACATTGACGTGTTAACATTCATATTGATAAGAGTGTAACATTAACCCGTGCCCCGTGGCTGCCCGACACCCGCTCACGGCCCGTGGGCGGCCCGAGTTAGGCCCGGCCCGGCCTGTTGACAATGTGAATATTCACATTGACATGTTAACATTTACATTGATAAGAGTGTAAAATTGACTCGCGTCCCATGGGCGGCCCGGGGCGGCCCGGGTTTGGGTCCGGGCCTACCCCGAGCTGTGGGCAAGCTTCGGACAGCGGACAAATTTTACACTTCTATCAATGCTAGTGTTAACATGTCAATGTGAATATTCACATTGTCACGGGTCGGGCCAAGCCCGCCTTGAGCTGCAGTCTGGCTTCGGGCCGCCCACGGGCTGCGGGCCAATTTTACACTCCTATCAATGTGAATGTTAATATGTCAATGTGAATATTCACATTGTCAACAGGCCGGGCCAGGCCCGCCCCGGGCCGTCCACGGGCCGTGGGCGGGTTTCGGGCAGCCACGGGGCGCGGGCTAATTTTACACTCCTATCAATGTGAATGTTAACATGTCAATGTGAATATTCACATTGTCACGGGTCGGGCCAAGACCGCCTCGGGCTTCGGTTGGGCTTCGGCCCGCCCATGGGCTGCGGGCCAATTTTACACTCTTATCAATGTGAATGTTAACATGTCAATGTGAATATTCACATTGTCAACGGGCCGGGCCAGCCCCGGGCCGCGGGTGGGCTTTTGGCCGCCCATGGACCGCAGGCTAATTTTATACTCTTATCAATGTGAATGTTAACATGTCAATGTGAATATTCACATTGTCAACGGGTCGGACCGGGCCCGCCCCGGGCCGCCCATGGGCCGCGGGCGGGTTTCGCGCCACCACGGGACGGGGGCCAATTTTACACTCGTATTAATGTGAATGTTAACATGTCAATGTGAATATTCACATTGTCAACGGGTCGGGCCGGCCCGGGTTGGGCCCGCCCTAGGCTGCTGGCCAATTTTATACTCTTATCAATGTGAATGTTAATATGTCAATGTGAATATTCACATTGTTAACAGGCCGGGCCGGGACCGCCCCGGGCCGCGCTACGGGCCGTGGGCGGGTTTCGGGTAGCCACGAGACGCGTGCTAATTTTACACTCCTATCAATGTGAATGTTAACATGTCAATGTAAATATTCACATTGTCAACGGGCCGGGCCGGGCCCGTCCCGGGCCGCTGGCGGGCTTTTGGCCGCCCATGGGTCGCGAACTAATTTTATACTCTTATCAATGTGAATGTTAACATGTCAATGTGAATATTCACATTGTCAACGGGTCGGACCGGGCCCGCCCCGGGCCGCGGGCGGGTTTCGCGCCACCACGGGACGGGGGCCAATTTTACACTCGTATTAATGTGAATGTTAACATGTCAATGTGAATATTCACATTGTCAACGGGTCGGGCCGGGCCAGGTCGGGCCCGCCTTGGGCTGCTGGCCAATTTTATACTCTTATCAATGTGAATGTTAACATGTCAATGTGAATATTCACATTGTTAATAGGCTGGGCCGGGACCGCCCCGGGCCGCCCACGAGCCATGGGCGGATTTCGGGTAGCCACGAGACGCGTGCTAATTTTACACTCCTATCAATGTGAATGTTAACATGTCAATGTGAATATTCACATTGTCAACGGGCCGGGCCGGGCCCGCCCCGGGCCGCTGGCGGGCTTTTGGCCGCCCATGGGTCGCGGACTAATTTTATACTCTTATCAATGTGAATGTTAACATGTCAATGTGAATATTCACATTGTCAACGGGCCGGGCCGGACCGGACCGGGCCCGCCCCGGGCCGCCTATGGGCCGCGAGCGGGTTTCGTCCCACCACGGGACGCGGGCCAATTTTACACTCCTATTAATATGAATGTTAACATATCAATGTGAATATTCACATTGCAATGGGCCGGGCTCGCCCCGGCTCGTCGGCAGGTTTCAGGCCGCCCACGGACCAATTTTACATTTCTACCGATGTGAATTTTAAAATATAAATTTTCACATCATTAAATTGCTAATCCTTCAAAAAATATTTATAAGGGTATCAAAATTGAATATAAGGGCATAAGTGTCCAAGAAAATAGTGTAAATCAAGAAAATGGACTTTATGGAATAAAATTATACATACATGGGACTAAATGGGTTAAAAAATTCCTTCATGGACTTCTTAAAACACTTCTAAATTGGACTTATCAATAAAAATCCCAAAAAAATATTTAACATTGTAATATAGGTTATTAATTTTTTAATTTTTTTTAATAATTTTTTAATTTTTAAATTAAAATATTGTGTGGCCAAATGAAAACTTATTGAATCTAAATTTTGATACTTAATTTCATTATAACATATATTAACAATAAAAACATTAAGAAATTATTATTCACAAAAAAAAAAAAAGATAATACATTGCAATTAGCAAAAATATTATAGGTGTTACATGGCCCCATAGAAAGAGCTTCCCAAGTCTAATCCTAATTTACAAGTCCAAAAACAAAAAAAAACAAAAACAAACAAAACAAAAAAAAAAAAAAATCTCCATCATATCCCCTAGAGAGAGAAAGTGAGGAGGAGAGAGAGAGAGAGAGAGAGAGAGAGAGAGAGATTGGGAAACTTTCCCAAATTCGATCATGTTCTTGAATCTGTCTCCCAAAATTTCAACAAAGAAAACAAATTCCAAAACTAAACAACTTCATCTCTGGTCCTCCTAAACAGTGCAAAGTATCCTAATACGGCACAAATGGCGGCGACAACATTCCCTTCCTTGATCAAGATCTTGACCACAAACCCAACAATCTCCCTCGTCAATTTCTTGCCTTCAACCACCAGAGTGGTGCGTGGCTTCCCACAGAAAGCCAGCAGCACCAGCACCGTGATCCACGTCACCATGGTGGCCGGAACCGCCACGGCGAGGGCGGCCGCCATGGAGAGGAGGCCGAACAGAGCACCCAGCGCCACCGAAGCGTAGAGAGCAGAAGATGAGGTAGTGGTTGTTTCGTACCATGAGAGTATGGATTTAAGGATGTTCCATGAGGATGATAAGAGAACAGTGTAGACCACGATGAACAGACATGCCCATGTTCTTCTTTTACTCATCAATCTTATTATCAACATCGATGAGGACGAGGATGTTGATGTTGTTGGAGATGCTGATTGTTCTTCTTCTTCTTCTTCTTCAGCCATGGATGATTTTGTAGTTGTGGATTGATTTTGTAGACTCTTTTCACTCTTTGTTTCTTTCTTTCTTTCTTTCCGTGGTTTTGTTTGGTGTGAGGACTTTTGGGGGTTTTGTGTTGGTGAACTGCAGCAGATATTCCTTAGATGGATGGAGGACACGCGCTTGCAATTGGCTTCATGTCTTTTTGGAATTTTTTCAAGAAATCTACTGGAGAAAAAGTTTGCTTTTGCCTTGAGCAATTAAATTAAAAAAAATTCAAACTATGAAAAATAATATACAACTTACTTTTTTGAATTTACTTTATAAATTTAGTGATGTATAATTAAGAAAGATATGAGAAAGGTATTTTAAAAAGTTAATAGGATTATTTATACAGAAACCTCTTAAATTATTAAAAAAATATATTGACCTTGTTTGGTAGAGTTGTGGGAAAGTGATTATAACTTATAATTTAACCGTTTATAACTTATAGTTGTAAACATAAGTTAATTTTTGATTTATAAATTAAGTTTTTCCTCCCTCACTCAAAGAATAAGTTGATTTTTGATTTACAAAAAGCTATAAGCTGTATTGTTAAGCTGAACTAAATACATTAAAATAACTTAAATTAAGTTAAAAGCTGAAATAAGTTGAAAATAAACCCTACCAAACAGGGCCATTGACCTCTTAAATCATTAAAAAGTATCAATTTATCTTTTAAATTATAAAAGAGGTACAAAATAGATCTTTTAAATTATTAGCGTGCTTTGCTTTGATCCTTTCTGTTAACTATTCAATTTGTACGTTTTTATAATTTAAAAACATTTGTATGATTTTAAAATTTAAAAAATAAAATGATATTTCTCAATAATTTAGAAATCTTAATGTAAATCACCTTATTTAATATACTATCACATCGTTTGAGGGTTTTAATGACTTCTTAAACACAATAATTTTTTTTTAATTTCTAAAAAAATCAAATAAATAAATAAATAAATAAACCTCAAACATCGATTTATAAAGTTAGTGTAGTAAGGGGTTTATTGGCCAAATAACTCGCTAAGCATTTGTTTGGAATGTGGATTGGTTTTTTAATTTTTTTAGTTATTTTAATTTGAGATTAAAAAGTTTAATTTGGGATGGAATTTTTTAGTTTTTTTTTTAATTTTTGTGAGGAAAAAAATGAAATGATTATGGTTCAGATGTGACATTTTGTTTTATGGGATTAAAAAATTTATTTTATTTTTTTGCAACTATTTTAGCCAAAAAACTTCTTTTTAACTTATGTCAAAGCACGACTAAGAGCTCGTTTGGGAACACATTTTTTTTGTAACTTTTTTATTTTTTTTGGGTTAAAATATGATTAAAAAATTAGTATATTTGGGATAATTTTTTGATTTTTTATAAAAAAATATACAAAAAGTAAAGAGAAAATGAAAATTTTAACTTTTTAATATATGATATTAATTTTTAGATTTTTTAATAACTTTTTTATTTTTAAAAAGTAATGTTATTAAACGAGACCTAAGTCTACTTGATTCACTTATAATTTACAAAGTTTGAGATTATAGTTTCTGTTTGGTAAGGAGGTTTGGGGCTATTTTAGTCACAAAAGACAAAATAGGCTATTTTAATCACAACAAACAAAACATCACATCCAACCCATGATCATTACACTCTTCTCTCACAAAAAAAGTCAAAAAAATCAAAAAATTCTTCTCAAATTAAACTTTTTAACCCAAACTAAAATAACTAAAAAAAATTAAAAAAAAACTAAAAAGCCAACTCCCTCCCAAACGGAGGCATACTCATAAAATTGGGTTGGCAAAAATTTTGAGCTCAATTATAATGAGTCTAGTAGGCTAGCCTGGTCCGGCCAGCTCACAATTTATATTCTAATATATATATGTTTTATATTATTTACGACCCCGCTACGTAGCTCGAATCTCTGACTCGAATTTGTGGCTCGACACCAAAACGACGTCGTTTTGGTGTCTCTTTTTTTTTTTTAAAACTTTTTCCGTGTTTTCTGAAGATGAACAAAAAGAAAAAGAAGAACAGAAGAAGAAAGAGCAATTAGTTCAAACAAATCAAACAAATCACCCGAGCAAAGAGAGAGATCAAACAAATCAAACCCAAATTTCTGCAAATTTCTGCAAATTTCTGCAGATCATCATCAGATCAAAGTAAGGAGCAATTAGTAAACTTGGGTTTGAAAGTTGGAAGAGCATGATGATCAGATTTAAGATTTAAGATGATCATGATGATCATTATGATCATGATCAGATGATCTCTGCAAATCAAGAACAGATCAACCAAAAGTTGGGTTTGAAAGTCAAGGAAGAAGAAGAAGAGATCAAAAAAAAAAAAAAATCAAAATCATCAGTCTGCAAAATCACCCAAAAAATCACCCAAAAAAAAAAAATTTCAAAACAAAATCAAAACAACCAAGTCTCAAAACAGTTGAGCCGAAGACCCATAGCCGAACATCAAGCTTCGGCCTCGCCTTCCATGGCGGATCAAGCTTCGGTCTCGCCTTCCATGGCGCTTCGGCCTCTCCTTCCATGGCCGATCAAGCTTCGAGGGTGATGAATTGCAGATTTGAGAAAGAAGAAAGGAAGGCACATCGATCCTCCTCCTCTTCCTTCTCTATTTCTCTCTTTCTCCTCTGTTTGTCCATTCGGTTTCTCCATTTCTCTCTTTCTCCTCTTCCTCTGTTTGTTTGGGTTTGGAGTGGAAGGGAAAGCAAGAAAGGAAAGGGAAAAAAAGTCAAGCGACGTCAAACGACGTCGTTTCCGAAATCGAGCCAGAATCGAGCCTCAACATTCGAGCACTCAAACATTTTCCTATTACTTATTTTCATTTTTATAATATGTAAATAATTTCTCCAAAAAAAAAAAAAAAAATTTGTTAGGTAAATAATTAGTTATAAATTTTGAATTACTAGTCTTGAATAAATTAAAGAGGCACCTAAATGATTAAATTAATTATAAATTTTTATTTTAAAATAAGAAAACTAATATTTATATTAAATAATATTTGGGCCATGTGGATGGGTTTAAAAATTTTTATTTTGTTTTTGAGCATGTTTGGAAATAAAGTATAAGCTGAATTTGCTAAATAACTTCATTATGTAATATAAACACGGCCCAAAGCCACCAAAGTCCGGCCCATATTCATTCCCATGATGAACGTTCATTTGGCAAGAGCTGAACGTTCGTTTGGCAAGAGCTAAACGGGGCTTTTTTGACTATTTTAGTCACAAAAGACAAAATAGGTTATTTTAGTCACAACAAACAAAACATCACATCCAATCCATAATCATTGCATTCTTCTCTTATAAAAAAAGTTAAAAAAGCCAAAAAGCCAAAAAATCCTTCCCAAACCAAGCTTTTTAGCCTAGGCTAAAAAAGCCAAAAAAGTCAAAAAATCAAAAAGTCAACCCACTTCCCAAACGGAGGCTTAAAATGACTAACCAAACTATTATTTTAACCGATCATTTTTCCTATACATATTTTAATAATAGTCTCTACTTTAGATAATGGTCTCTCTCATGTCACCTTACTATCCTCTCCACAAGTAAATATAATATTAGAGATCCACACATTTAATTTATAAATAGTAATGTTAGGTATTATGAAAAACCTTTCATGAAAATAATCATGAAAATTTTGTGACCCTTAGATTACACTTAGAAAAAGCACCATATAACTAATCAAGGTAATCCAAGGATCATAAATTTTTCATGATCATTTTCATGACAAAATTTTTATGATACCTAACTTTTCTCATTTATAAATTCATCGAGAATGATATGATAAGGGAATTGGACTCCCAAATACAAAGTATATAATAAATCAAAAGTTAATATCTATCATGACATATTATTATGAGTAAAGTGTAGGAATTTTTTGAGTCTCAAACATATTCCAATCCACCTTCAACTTACCTCATCAAAAAGTCCATGGCCATGGGTCACCGAGAGCTTGAGCTCGAACTAATGCCCTAGCTCAGAATTGAGTTGGGCTTGGGTCAATAATAAGGCCCCAAGGCCGGACCCATAAGCCCATGACAAAGGCCCATATTAAGTTCATATATTTTGTTTTTTTATCTTTTTTTTTTTATTTAAATTTTATTTAATAAAGGACTAGTATTAAAATTGATAAATTAAGTAACACACCAATTATGAAACTAGTGATTATATTTTCACAAAATTAAAGATGCATACCATTTAATAATATAATTATAATGAATGTAATTATGTAATTCAATAAATAAAGTAAAGTTTCTTTTACAATTTTTCGTGATTCAATTTTCAATTCTATTATCATAATGCATTTCAAAATTTTTGTATTTTTTAATTATTTTTATTATAATAATAAAAAAAAAACCCACCAAAAAGCCCATGTTTGGCCCATGTGGGCCAGGCTAGCTTGAAGTTTATAATTCCATATTTTAGCCCATGGGTAGAACTTTGGGCGTTAGAAAATTGCATGGCCAACTCGAGCTTGACGCGCTGATTGGTTAAAGTCTATGAGCTTGACCCAGGCCTTAAATTTTCAGTCTAACTCAACTTGGCCCATCGTCAAGAATTATCTTTGTGGGAGTCAAAAAGAGAAACACCTAAAACAGAAAACATAGCATCTATGCCCACCTAAGATAGGCCGAATGAAGCCAAAGCCCACTAGACTGAAAGCCATTGCCGAATAGACATGAAAGACAATAAAGAACGTCGAGTTAAGGGTACTTGTGTCGTGCATCAAAGTCGAGTATGTCAGGAAAATTGGCATGGTCCAATTAGGTGGAATCAGACTGTCCTTTTTAAGAAAGTATAATAGGGAGATGGGCCCGGACAGAGTGATGATGGAAAGCTAAGCTGCATGGAGAAGATATCAAGGAGAGCGACTCTATAAAAGGAGGATGGAGATTGAAAGAGCAGGTATGTGCTAAAAACCTTGGACCTTAAGAAACCAGAAAACACCAATCTTTATACATAAACTAACTTGCCTGTCAGATTATTAATTCTGGCACCACTGACCAAAGTTCTTTTTCTGTTTCTGGTGACAATTAGGAAGATCTTACAAGGGCTTGTTTGTATTAAAGGAGTATTCCAAAACCACCTACTCACAGTTGGCGACGTTTGTGGGAATACTCAAACTCATGCATGGCAAATCCAAACCAAGATCCTCTAGTCATCGGAGTTAATAATGCTACAGCAAGAGTAACTTTAGGTCTAGAAGCAACCCCGTAAGGAGATCTTTGAATTTTGACCAGCTAACCCCATTTCAGCCTTCAACATCCACAGAGGATGCCATGCAAACAATGATGAGTCAGATGCAACGTAGTGAACAACGTCTCGAAGACAAGGAAACAGAGAACAAGCACCTACGTTAGGAGTTGGCAAAGTCCTAACAATTGCCACCTCCCCTCAAGCGCGATCTGTCACCAAAAGTGCAGAAGATGAGACAGCGTCAGCCTTGGGGACATGGTAGCAGTACATTAGATTACTCTTGGGAAAAACCCAGAAAGCAAGGCTGAGTAGACACATCTAGCTCGTCAAATCGTGGAAGTCCTTTGCAAGTGCGACGTAGACGTAATAAAAGTGGCGATGATTCAGATTTAGAGGACAAGCATGATCCTTTCATACGACCTATTGCCAAAGTTGTCTTTCCTAAGAAGTTTAAAGCATCATTGTTTACTCTTTATGATCGAAAGTCAGACCCGACGGATCACGTTTGTCAGTACAAGCAAGCAATGACACTGCATACAGACGACGAGGCATTCATGTGCCAGATATTCCCTAGTAGTTTGGGACTGTTCGCCGTCAGATGATATTACAAGCTTGAGCCAGCTTCGGTTGAGAGTTTTCATCAATTCCAAATATCCTTTAGGGCTAGATTCATCGCCAATGAGACCCAACTGAAACAAGCAGACTTTTTGTGGGCAATGAAAATCAAGCTAAATGAGACTTTGCGTGAGTACTAGCGCAATATTGGGAGTGCTTTAATTTAGTGGATGACGATTGTAACGACTCCATAGCAATCACTGCCTTCAAGATGAGATTGTATCCCGTTAGCCTGCTCAGGAGTTTGCTGACTCGAAGGCCCCCCAAGACAGTCTGGGCCCTGATGAAGAAGGTCAAAGAATATTGCAAAGTGAAAGATGATGCAATTCGAGTTAAAGCCGGACTACAAGCTGCTGATTCGATAACACCTATCTTGGTGCAGCCATTGACTACTGCACCCCTGAATAAAACCCCAAGGAGCCTAAAGCCAAGAGGCCGACCAAGAAGGGAGAACTGTCGAGATTCGTGTCGACAGAACGAACAATATTAGGTGGAAAATAGGCGCTCTAGATGGTCAGATAAGAAATACACAAACAATATCAGGTGGACAATAGGCACTCTAGGCAGTCAGATAAGAAATACACAGAATTATCTAAGCCGATCAGCAAGATTCTACCAAAAATTCAACATTTGGGTTTCTTCAAATGACCGACAAAGATGTCTGGGCCCCCAGACATAAGATGGAGAGACCTGAGATACAAGTATCACAAAGACCATGGGCATGCAACCGACAAATGCTATGCCTTGAAAGATCATTTGGAAGACCTGGTCCAGTGTGGCCGACTAACGGAATACCTTCCAAAAAGGGTTGACTCACAAAGTGTACTTGTCGTATGCCCCGATTCACCTCAACTCGGCATAATACACATGATATATAGATTACCCCCGCCAAACAGGCTGAATACAATCTAGTCACAACAATCTTCCCAACCTAGGTCTAAGCCCAGTATATTAACCAAAAGACCACGACTGTCAAATGAAATTAGCTTCTCCGATGCCGATCTTGAAGGGGTCACCATGCCTCATGATAATGCCCTCGTGATTGAGTTGCAAGTAAATAAGTTCGCCGTTGGGCATATCCTAGTTGACCAAGGGCGCACCTCTGAAATAATATACTACAAAACGTTTCTAAAACTCGCTTTAAGGATGTGGATCTCATGCCGGACGACTACCCTCTTTTTGGCTTTAACGGTGCGTACAAGCACCAAGATGCTAGAGGTTGGATTCCTAGTCATCAAGCTTCCATCACCTTACAACATAATCATGGGCCGAACATGGCTCCACACAATGTAGGCCATACCGAGTACTTACCACTAGCTCCTTTGATATCCGACTCAACATGGCATCGAGCAAATCCTTGGTTCACAAAAGTCGACGAAGAATTGTTATCTCACATTCGTAGAGAAGAGGCTAAAGGAACTGGAGGTGAATTCAATTGAAATTTTAAATCAAGAGAGTTTTGAGGATGTTGGGAAGCTACCTGCTGAGAAAGTAACAGAAGATTCGGATTGAGTACTAATTAATGATGATCTTGAGAATTTTTTTTAATCTACACAAGTCTTAGTGCCACTGAGCAATAAAAGTTGGTTTCCTTCCTCCTCGGTAGCATCGATGTTTTTGCATGGTCACCTTATGACATGCCAAGGGTAGGCCCTGCTGTAACTATGTATAGCCTAAATATCGATCCCAAGGCTAAGCTAGTCGTTCAGTGAAGCCATCGTTTAGTTGCCGAACATGCCACGATTGTAATTGATAAAGTTGACAAGCTATTGAAAGCTGGAGCAATTCGGGAAGTTACCTATCCCATGTGGTTGTCTAATACTGTCGTAGTAAAGAAGAAAACAAGGTCGTGGCGTATCTGCGTAAACTTTACAGATCTGAACAAAGCTTGCCCTAAGGGTTGTTTTCCTTTACCTAGAATTGATCAACCTGTGGACGCAACTGCCCAACATCAGCGCATGAGCATCCTAGATGCTTACAGAGGGTATCACCAAATTACCATGGATCCAGTCGACCAAGACAAAACAATATTTCTCACTCCAATGGGAACCTATTGTTCTAAGGTCATGTCCTTTGGACTAAAATATGCTGGGCCAACATATCAAAGATTGGTCACTGCCATGTTGAAAGATCACATAGGCAAAACCATGGAAGTATAGAGAAAAAGGGTGCACACTTCAGCCGATCTTGCCACAACTTTTGATATTCTCTAGAAATACAAAATGAAACTCAATGCCTCAAAATGTGCATTCAACATTGGATCAGGAAAATTCCTTGGCTATGTTGTCAATCATCATGGAATCGAAACTAACCCGAAATAAATCAAGGCCATCATAGAACTTGGCTCACCAGGTTTGGCCAAAGAAGTTCAGAAGTTATGGGAATGACTGCAGCACTTAACAAATTTATCAGCTGGTTCTCAGATCAATGTTGGCCATTCTTTCAAATACTTCGGCAGGGCAAATTATTTAAATGGACTCCAGAATGCCAAACCGCTCTGGAAGGGTTGAAAGCTTATCTTAGTTCCGTTCCACTTTTGGTTACCCCATTGCCAGGCGACGTGCTTATCTTATATCTGGCGGTATTTGATTGGGTAATAAGCGTTGTCTTGCTTAAGGAGGAACTCGGTGAGCAAAAGCCCATCTTCTATGTTAGCAAGGCAATGGTGGACGCCAAAACCCAATATTTACCCCTAGAAAAGTTAATTCTAGCTCTTGTAGTGGCTACTAGAAAATTGATGCATTACTTTCAAGCCTATACCATAAAGGTACTAATGGATTATTCCCTCAGTTCAGTCCTTCGCAAAACAGAATCATCGGGATGAGATTCCAAATGGGTATTGGAACTTGGACAATACGACCTCTAGTTTTCACCAAGGACGGCTATTAAGGGGCAAGTCTTGGCTAACTTTATTGTCAAGTTTTACTACACCTACTTCCCAAGCTTAGCTAGACCTTCAGGACCAACTGATTCCCCAGTCACAACCATAATGAAGAATGTATGTCAGGGATATTTGGCAGTTATATTGTGACGGGTCATTCAACCAACACGGCAATAAGGCATAAGTAGTTATTATGACCCCCAAACGAGTAGTGGTAGAACAATCGGTTAAACTTGACTTTGACAACTCAAACAACAAGGCCGAATACGAAGCCTTGCTGGTCGGCCTTAGAAACTCGCTTCAAATGGTAGCTAAACAGCTGTAAATATTTTATGACTCAAAATTGGTCATAAACTAGTTAAAGGGTGAGTATGCAGCTAAGAATGAGCACATGGTGGCCTATATGAGGATAACTAACTTCTTGATTATAAAATTTGATAGCCATGAACTGAATCAGAAACTACACATGCCGATGCTCTCGCCTGTTTAGCTTCAGCTATAAACTCAGAAGTTAAGCGCACTATCGAAATGAGTTTCATTTCGGAATCAAGTATCAGTGTCCCCAAACATCTTGTTGTGAACACCATCCAAAGGGAACTGAGTTGAATAGATCCCATTGCTACATTCCTTGCTTCATAACAATTGCCAGAGGACAAGAAGGAAGCTTACAAGCTACATAATAAGGCTTTGAGATATTATTTGGATCCTCAAGGAAAACTTTAGAAAAAAATCTCTTTCTGAGTTTTACTTAAAATATGTCCATCCAGACAAGATTGAGGATTTTTTGGTTGAGATTCACGAAGGCAGTTGCGGCGCTCATGTAGAAGGAAGATCATTAGCTCATCGAGCCTTTACACAAGGGTATTAGTGTCCGACTATGTGTACCAATGCTGAGGATTATGTTAAAAAATGCAAACAGTCTAGAAATTTTCTCCACTAACACATCTGCCCGCCGAAGAACTGAACTCTGTGACCAATCCTTGGCCTTTTGCTTAATGGGGCATGGATGTAATTGGGCCACTACCAAAAGCTCCAGGCAATAAGCGGTTCCTAATTGTTGTTATTGATTATTTCACAAAGTGGGTTGAAGCAGAATCATTGGCACATATACAGAACGCAGATATCAAGCACTTTTTTTGAAAAAATATCATCACTCGATTCGGTATACCTGGGGCGCTTATTTCTGATAACGACACTTAGTTTGATTGCAGCGTCTATAGGGAGTTGTGCGACATGTATGGCATTCGACCTTATTTTTCTTCACTAGCTTACCCACAGAGTAACGAACATGCGGAAGCTTCTAACAAAGTAGTCCTGGACAACATCAAAAAATGTTTGAAAAAGCCAAGGGCTAGTGGGTTAAGGAATTGCTGAGTGTATTGTGGGCCGATCGCACTACGCCAAGACATTCTACGGGGGAGACACCATTAGCCTTGTGTTTTGGCAATGAAGCTATCATCCCCTTAGAGATTGGCCTACCAACCCTTTGATCAAGGGCTTTTGATATAGGCTGAAATGATATGATGTTAGCCTTGGATATAGATTTACTTGAAGAACACCGAGATCGGGCCCTTGTGACTATGGCACGATATTAGCAGCAACTTGCTAAGTTATACAATCAATGAGTACATTTGCACCGGTACACTCTCAGAGAACTGGTCCTTAAAAAAGTACTCTCTGCTGCTAAGAATCCTGCGAACGGTAAACTCGGCCTCAATTGGGATAGCCCATACCAGATTGATTTCATCGTCGAGGCAGGGCCGTATCAACTTTCAGACATGAACGATAGGAAGTTACCTCGACCCTAGAATTCAACTCATCTCCGTATATTTTATCATCAGTGTTGATGGTTATATTAATTTCTCCAACTCTCACATTAATGTTTGTTGGCTTTTGTGTATATCACTACCTTGTATCTATATAGTCAATCAATGATACAAGATGTTGTGTTATTTGTTTACTTCTGATTGTTTTACTTTTATTCAACTTTTGAATTCGGAGAAAGTGCTCTTCATGCTCGGCACGAAGTGCCATCACTTAAGCCTCTGAATTTGAAGTGCTCTTTGTGTTCGGCATAAAGTGCTATCATTTAAGCCTCCGAATTTGGAGCACTCTTCGTGTTCGGCACGAAGCGCCATCACTTAAGCCTCCGAATCTAAAGTGCTATTCGTGCTCGACACAAAGCTCTATCACTTAAGCCTTTAAATTCACACACCCTTCGAGCTTGGCATGAAGTGCCAATGTTTAAGCCTCCGAATTCGAAGCATCATGTAAGGCATCATTTTCTAGTGAAATTTGGAAACATAATTAGCTTGATGAATGCAAACATACGAAATTGATTTTTTATTAACAAAGCATCATGACAAATTCAAATTAGATTATAGGTACATTTATCCTAAGGCTGATTAGCATCCTAGTTACAGGAGTTGAACCTAAAAATCAAACTGGGGTTTATTATGCCGATTAGCTCTGCTTAGGGTTTGCAGCCTCTTGCTCATTGTCTATTTTTTTCGATGTCGTAGGCTTCAAACGGCATTACATAGCTCTGGTATAGCGGCAAAGCAGAATCCACAATTGCCGCTTGAACCCTTGATTTTCATATTGGTAGACGTCATCGACCAATTGCTCATTCTCTTCTCAATGTCAACCTTCCTTCCCTCAAAGAAGCCCTTATTGTAGGCTCGGCTCTCTATTACTTCCCTGACAAATATTTTAGCCATATCTCAATCGGCTATTGCTTGGACCATAAGGCGTTGGGCTACTCTATCTTTTGATATTATTGAATCCACTGCCCCTACCGCCTTGAGTTCAGCCATTCTAGCCTTCCGATCCTTGTTCTCTACTTGCTCTTAAGCTTCCTCAAGTCGACACTCTAAGTTTTGAATCCGCCTATCTTTATGATCAATTTCCTTCTGGGTGGCATGAAGGCACATGTAGACTTCATATGAGCTGGACAGTCATTTGATAGCCCTGTGGACTCCTTTCCTAAAAATCTCATAGTTGGCCCAATTGGTCATTGATTGATGCACTTCATGGGGAAATATTTGTCGTGTAAATTCAACTGCCACATTTGGGTCGTGGATGATTGAATCGGCTTCGGTCATGGGTTTGTTCCTAATAAAAATGGAGAAGCTCAATGGACGTGGCATTTTATTCGGCTCATTTCGTGCTGAGGCCATGGCAACAGTCGTTCTTGTGTTTTTTTCTTTTAGATCCCACTTCTGGGAGTCTGCTTCGTTCATCCCTTCTAGGAGATCTAATTGGTAGCCTAGGTGATTAATGCATGTTCTGCTCCTCTGGTTTAATGGTGTTTTTGCGTACAGTCGCTTGGCGCTTAATGATTCATTTTTGCGTTTAACTCCGCTAGAGTTTTCCCTTCTCATTTGCTATCAAAAAATAGTCTACCTGGCATACTCAAGCTTCTGAGTTTTGCTGGAGGTGAGTTTCCTCGCTACATTCTATGCTACACCAGCGATGGAATTTGAGGTGTAATAAACCGTTGGCAACACAGATGTCTTTTTGTAGTAACAACCCTCATGAAGCAAGCACACTAACTATAAGAGGACACGCTTTCAATGTACATCTTTAAATTACTCACAGAGGCGCCACTTTCAATACCACCTAATTATTCCATGTGTCTATTGTCCCATTAATAGTTAGAGCACAAGCTGCCGATCGCATTTTATGTAGTTGACCCATGTTTTCCTTTATTCCAGCCAGGGCAGGGCAGATATATGAATCTACTCAGCGTAAAAATTGCCCTCCTATAACTTAGTAGGATTCATTGTGCCGATCTTAATGCATTTGTTCCTAACCAAGGCAGGAGTAGATATATGAATCTGTTCGGCACGTGATATATTCCGCCTAAGAAATGAAAATACGTTTAATCGATTTATAGTTAGATGTGGGTAAACACTTAATCCACTCATCAGTTGCCTTCATTTCTAATTGAGGTAGGGGCATATATATGAATCTACTCTTCGTACACATTGCCCCTCCTATAACTTGGCAAGATTCAATGTGCCAATCTCAATGCATTCGTTCCAACTGGGGCAAGAGCAGATATATAAATTCATCCGGCTACTCAGCGTCCACATTGCCTCGCTTATAACTCCACAGGATTCATTATGCCAATCTTAATGCATTTGTTCCCAACCGAGATAAGGGCAGATATATGAATCTTTCTGGCACTCGATATATCCCGCTTGAGAAACAAAAATACGTTTAATTGGCTTATAGTTAGATTATTAGGGACGGTGGTGAATATATTCGGCAATTAAGTCTACAATTGCATCAATATATATTGTGTCGATTATACGAGCATCAATTTAGAAATGATTTAAATACAATTCTATTACACTCATTCAATAAGACAATTTTGATGCACTAAAGAATGTTTTCATTTAAAAACTAACTAGATACATGAGTTGGTCACTTTACATATGAAAATGGCCTTAACACATCTATTACAAAAAATAAAACAAAAAACAAAATGAACTCGAAGCATTACAATAAAAGCATTTAATCTAAACTATTTGGCCTCTAAGCTCTCTGAGTTTGACTCTAACGACTCAACGTCCTCTACCTCAAAAAGAATCAGCACGTTGAGCGAAACTTGAGCAGCACTAAGGGCCTTTTGTCAACCATGTTTGAAGCCTTTATTTTTTAAGGACAAAACTTGGTCAGCATATTTTCCGATGGCAGCCTTCTCTCTTTACTTAAAGGTCTTCATCGTCACCGCTTGAGCCTCCGCTAACAGTCTCTTTACCTCAAACAACTCGGCTCTCAATTTCCTTAACTCACCCTTGGCTGTTTTTAGGTCCTCCTCAGAAAGCTTTGCCCTTTCTTCAGCAAATTGGTGAAACAAGTCGGCATGCTTCGCTTTCTCTTCTTCGGTAGAAGGTTTCTACTGCTCTTTTGCAGCCATTTGCTGTGTGGTCTCTGCTTTTTGTGTCGCAACTACCAGCTCAACCGTTGCCAACTCCGCTCTATGTCATTCAACTGTCATTTCTGACTAAAGCTAATTGCTTAACTCCACTGCATCATGGAGACGGCGGCCAATGTCGGCAATTCGTTTGGTAGCCTGTGAAATAAGTTTCTTAAGTCACTAGACATTTAAGATGCTAGACATAACCATGGGACAAATAATGGAACTTACTAAAATAGCCGATTGCGCGACTATTGCAACAGACAAAGTATTAGGTTCAGCACAGAACATTGTCTTGTCCAACGGTAGTGTAATAGAGGTCGACATGCCCAGAGCGACCCTAGGCTTCTTAATGGTCAAAGCACCTGTCAAAATCGGAACCCCTTTGATTTTAGGCTAGATTTGGAATGGCGCTGTCAAGTCAAGACTAGATGCAACTCTAGCTCTTATTTCAAAAGGTTACTCCGTCAACTGTGAAGATTTGGTAGGACGCTTACAGTTAGTCGCGTCAGGGCTTTTACCAATGCCAACGAAGGGACTTCAACCGATGCCAACGGTGATGGTTGCGTCGATATTTCGATTACGGCTTGCTCGTTCGTCTAGACAGCTAGAGTACTGTCTACTTGGCTAGTGGTATCAGCAGATGCCTTCTTGGACTTAACTCTTTCTGCGTTCCTCTTCTTGGAAAATTGGGCAAGGGAAAAGGATTCACCCGCTATCTCTTCTGACCTAGGTCTAGGCAAATCTCCTAAGTCGATAAAGATATCTTCCTCTTGAGGACTTTCAATATCTATTCAGTCAGGGAAAGCCGCAAGCTTTAAGCAGCCAACTCTTTCCCTGGAGCCGACTTGATCAAAAGCTATATCAAACTCCCTATGTGAATCTTGCTCTTCTACTTGACGGGCATCTCATTTGGCGGTAGCATTCAACTCCGCTTGATCGTTTTGCTCGATTAGACCAATGTTTTGTTCGGTGTCTTATCCTACGCCTTGTTCGACATCCTGACCACCATTCTCATCGCCTTGTTCACTGGCTGATGAATCCTCAACCCCAATATCTCTCAAATTAAAAAGTTGGGAATATAAGAGCCGAGAGTTGTTCCTCATCTCTAGAAATCAGTTTGTGGTCGGCCGTTGTGAATGATGAGTAGAAAGGATCGTATCTCAGAAGGATGTGGGCAGCGTGTCTCTGTCCTTGGGGATTAGTGCCCAGCGAAATCAAGAACGACCTTTACTTAAGCGAGAACGACTTTGTCTCTTGAAGTATGAGACTTCATAAGATTGTTGCTTGCAAGAAAAAAAAAATATGGCTATTCTACAGAGGAGCCGATTAATAAAAAAATTGAGAAGTGAACTACTAGGCCACCTGGTTCGCCCTTCTGCCTAGGCACAGGATTCAGGCGATCTTCTCCTTCGCTGAATTCCCAATTACCTCAAACCATAACCATTACGTCATCTACCATTTTGCCAAAGCTGGCAAGCATGGTCACTAGATGGTGGTTAGTGTCCTTGGCTCTTAAGAACAGTCGTCCTTGTTAACCGGATGATTTGGAAAAAGCATAGCAATACTGAATGGGAGGAATCCCTAAGTTAAGTCGGAGTCGATGGTTTAACTCTACTATGCCCATTCTTAGTCGGTAAAAATTCACATTGAGTTGTGAAGGAATAAGGCCCTAATAATGAAGAACAGTTCTGAGTAAGGGGTGGAGAGGGAAATAAACTCCACATTTGGTAATCGCCAGTAAAGGGAAGACGATGGTATTGACGTTAGCCCTTTCCATGTCAACCTCTGCGTCCCTGACGAGGGTCAGGTGAACATCATCAGGGATCGAGAAGTGATGACGGAAGGCGATGACTATCCTCAGATAAGAGGACTTTCAGGTGTTTAGCTATAAGAACACGATAGAATGCAAAACGGAGAAGTAACAGAAGAATGGACCAAAATTCTAAAAACGAAATAAAGAGTGAGGCTAAGAGGACTTACAAGTTGAAGTGAAGGATTCACAAACAATAGATAGAGCAGAGCAGTCACAGACGAGGTCTTGAAGGTGGAGAGTTACAAAGATGCAAGGATAAAGTCTTTTTAGAAACGGAAGGGTGGAGGGTTCAAATCGCATTAAAGGAATGGAAATTACGAAGAGGAAAGAAACTACAATCATTTCACATCGCGTCCCATCTGACCTGTCAACAATGGAATAGTGTGTCCATCACACGCCCAGATTTCTAGGCATGAAGTATAATTAGTTTTGAAGTCTGTGAACAGCAGAAGCTAAGCACGCAGCCCACTAGGCATATGAGTTAACCCAGTGCTCGGGGGGGGAATTGTGGGAGCCAAAAAGAGGCACACCTAAAACGGAAAACAAAGCATCCAAGCCCATCTAAGATGGGCTAAATGAAACCAAAGCCCACTGGACTGAAAGTAATTGCCGAATAGACATGAAAGATAATAAATAAGAACGCTGAGTTAAGGGTACTTGTGTTGTACGTCAGAGTCGAGTATGTTAGGCAAATCGACATGGTCCCATTAGGTTGGACCAGATTGTCCCTTTCAAGAAAATATAGTATGGAGATAAACGCTGATAGAGTGATGATAGATGACTAAGCTGCATGGAGAAAATATCAAGAAGAGTGACTCTATAAAAGGAGAAGGGAGGCTGAAGGAGCATGTATGTGCTAAAAACCTTGGATCTCAAGAAACTAAAAAACACCAATTTTTCTACAAAAACTAACTTGTCTGTTGGAGTGCTAATTCTGCTACCACCAACCGGAGTTTTATTTCTATTTCAGGTGATAGTTGAGAAGATCTTACAAGGACTTGTTTGATTGAATGAGTATTCCAAAACCACATTCTCACAATCTTCTACCATCTTTCCCTCACCTCCCTCCCTCTAGGCAACCCACCTCTATGTCCACCACCACTTAAACCCTATGCCTTAAACCCTTTTTCTTAAAAGACAACCCCAAATTCTAGCATAGGAATTAACACATTTATTAACTTAGGAATTGACACATTTATTAATAAATTTTTTAAAAAAAAATTTAAATATGAATTACAAAATCAATTTCTAAAATAAAAATTGTAAAATAATACGAAAACATTTTCAAATATTATTTTATTATATCCACATTAAGTTACAAAAATATAGTAATTGTAAGATAATATATCTATTAAAATGTGACATATTAAATTGTATTTGATGTTTTCGTATTGGTCAATGTTAAAACTGACATCAAAATCTTAAATAAATTTCCCTCAAAAAAATGTGATCAAGTAACTTGTTTGACTTCTGTTCCTCATTTTTGTAATCGACATTAGTTATCAAGAGTCAACAAAGATAATTAACAGGAAATATTAATATAGTAAAAGAATTTTTGGAAATAATATAAGGGATTGTCTTCTCTCCCATCGAAATCTGAATTGGAGAGGACTATTCGGGTTCGTGGGGCTTATTACGAGTCTTGTTTTGATAAGTTAAACCGTTTATTTTATTAATCACCGTATGCATATTATCCATGAAAAAATTAGGTTGATCCAATATTCGTAGGTCCTTCATTTTATAAAATTTGTCTTCAAAAAAATTAACGGTCAATGTGTTTTAAAAATAGACTTTGTTTTATTTATTTATTTATTTATTTTTATGAATAATGTACACAAAGGGGTGAATAAAATAAACGATTCAATTATCAAAACGAAACTCGAAATAAATTTTATAAACCCAAACAACCCTCTTAAATCTAGATTTGGACAAGTAAGAAGCCTCTCCCATAATGCCTTCGTTTGGAAAGTTGGCTATTTTAGTAAACTATCTTAGCTTTCGACTATGAAAAATGCTATAGACTCCAAACAAATTATCAAATTTTCTATTAAACTTCTCACATAGATGTGGGACCCACACACATGTGATTTGTGTGGATCCCACACATATGTGAGAGGTTTGGTAAAAAATTTGCTAATTTATTTGGGGTTCCTAACCTAACTCTTTGACTATTTTAGTATACTAAAATTTTTGTGTTTGAAAAGATTGTTAGATTTTGTTATAGTTGGATGTAATATTTGTGAGAAAAAAAATAAAATGATTATAGATTTAATATAATATTTTATCTTATTAACTATTTAAATCTATTTTATTTTTTTTAATGAATTTTAGCTATAAAAAAAAAAAAAATCAAAAAATCTCTTGCCAAAGAGGGAATTCTACTCTAGGTTCTTGCTTCCTTCTCGTGAAAACCTCTGAATTAGATATCATGGCTTCTGCCGAGCATAGCTACTTTCAAATTGGCAAATGAATAATGTTTTAGAACTCTAATAGTAAGTTTGGTTTGGGAATTTGAAAAGTGACTTGAAAAGAGAAAGAAAAAAAAAAAAGTGTGTAAAATGGGTTTGGAGTGGCTGCTGTGCAGCGAAATGACCCATTTCGAAACCCATTTCAATGATTTGAACCGTTTATATTTTAAAATACATCAAGTAGGATATACCTGTAAAAATTCAAATTAATCGGATATTGTTTACCCATTTATCTACTCATATTTATATCTACAAAAATAAAAAATAATTGTGATTTAATGTATTAAAATGAATATAAATGTGAGTGGATGAATGGGTAAACAATATCCGATTAAGTTAATTGTTTGTAGGCATGTTCTATTTGATGTATTCTAAAACATGAATGGTTCGGATTATTAAAATGGGCCCTGAAATGGACCCATTTTGCCGTACAGTAGCCACCTCAAACTCGTGTGAAATTAGGTAAAATGTGAATACATTTTACCTACCTCTATATTTTTCCTTTTCAAATCTCCCAACCAAACACAGAGTTTTAAAAGAGTTTTAATTTATCTTTTTTCCATTATAATTTGTCTTGTTTGTTTGTTTGTTGTTGTTGTTTTTTTTTTTTTCTCACTGCCAACTATATAAAATTTTATTTAGAACTCTATACTTCGAAATCTCTATCATTGTGGTTGGCAAATAAATGATGATCACCCAGTGGAATCAAGATGTAGCTATTTTTCTCACTCATTGATAGAATATTTATATAAAAGTTCAAATTACATTTTACACCCTTAATTTTTGATTTATATCATTGTGTTCCTTTTGAAGTAAAAATTATAACACTTTACTATCTTATTTATTAAATGTTTTTTAATTTATATGTGAAAGACAAAAATATCCTTTCAATTGTAGGAATAAATTTGTTTGAATCTCAATTCAATTTGTTCGATAGCCCAACACATCAACTCTACTCTTGTTCATACAATACGCTTATTTGTTTGTGATATTCCTTTCATGAGATTAATTCTATTTGAATACACTGTACTTAGTAGAAATAACATTTCAAACTCTTGCACCTTCTATTCATGGCTAAATTTTCATATTCATGGCTAAATTGGATTATTCAACTAAGGCTAAGTTTGGAAAGACTAAATAAGTGTACTTTTTGTCTTTTTTGACTAAAAAATTGAGGTTGAAAATATGGATGTTTGGGTTAATTTTTTGACTTTTTATGGAAAAATGTGTAATAAAAAATTGTGAAAATTGGTTTTTAGAGGAAAATTTGAATTGGGAGTTGTACAGCCGTAATTGTTGACTTTTGGTGAATAGTGTTAACTTTTTAACTTTTTGAGTAATTTTTTGACTTTTTAGATTATTTGGGAATACCCAAACAAGGCCTAAATTTTCAACTAAACAACAAATGCTAAAATTCCTTTTTTCTCTGTGAATCCATAATTATAATTTTCCAAATTTAGCTGAAATTTTTTGTCCCAATTTCGGTCAATTGAAAATCGGTCAACCAACCCAAATCCAATTTTTAAAGAAAAGTCTTATAAATTCGAATAATTTTCAAACTAGGGGTCACTGTCATTGTAATGCTCGCCAGAATATATAATGACAATGGACAACCATATTTGAGGTGCTTTGTCCTTGCTTCACACCTAGCACTGCTCGGTTAGGTCTCACCTTTCTTTATGGTTATCCTTTATGTCATTTTTGGGTAGATTCCAGGCCCAAAGCCCTAATTATATATGAGGAATAGCAAGGTCCCCCCACCCCCCACAAAAAAAATAAAAAAAAATAACCTGGTATGTTTAATTAAAATTTTAAAATTTTAATTTTTATTATATTTTAATACAAATTTACTAATAAAGACAACATAAAATTTGAAAATAATTTTTTTTTTTGAAAATACACCATAATCATTTATATGTATTCTTCATATTTAAATCTTTTCATATTTTTTTCCTAAATTTCAATTATTTTCTTTTTTTTTTACTCACTGCAAAACTCTAATCTCAAAATACACCATAATCATTTATATGTATTCTTCATATTTAAATCTTTTCATATTTTTTTCCTAAATTTCAATAATTTTCTTTTTTTCTTCCTCACTGCAAAACTCTAATCCACGCTACCAAAACTCACTATTATCATCAATTTCATTATTTCTTATTGTGTTATTACTTGCAAATAGAAGAAAGTTTGAACAAAATTAAACAATGGATGAGAATAATAATCAAAATTATTTTTTGAAACAACCCATCAAAGATGAGATAAGTATTCTTAGAAATATCAAAATACAATTATTGATTTATATATATATATATATTACATAAGAACTTATATTCAATCTATTTTACGTCAATACTGTTTGGACTTTCAGATCCAAACTTTGTTCGGATCTAAAAGTCCGAGTAAAACAATTTTTTTCGGCACCAGAGAGCCGAATAAGTTGACTATGTTCGGCTTTGGATGTACTATAAAATTAAAATATTATTTGGATGTACTATAAAATTAAAATATTATATTATTCAAGGATAATTTATAAAAAAATGTAAAATTTATTGAGAGTAAATTATATATCTAAATAATTTAATAAGGAGTACTAAAAAATTTGGTATACTAATTAATTTTTTGAGTGTAAATAGAATCCCCAACATAACAACTTTAAATATAAGTTAACCAAAGTAGTGTGATGGAGTGGTATGACCTTGGCAGTGTGTTATATTTAACCATACACACTCTTAAAATAGTATGTACCATATGCAAGTTATGTTATTTGTGAGTTTGATTATCACAAATGATAGAACTTTAATATTATGAGAGCCATAACTACATAATAATAATAATAATAATAATAATAATAATAATAATAATTTGAGTTATGACCAAACATCACATGAAGTATAACCAAGTAATTCTTAGATCATAATTAAAATCACAATATGTCATAACTAACAACATAATGGGTCATAACAAAAAACACAAAAGTTGTAACCAAAAATGCATATGGTACCCACCAAAAGGTGGTGTGTATCATAGAATTTCCCTATATTTAAAGTTTCAGGTTCAACTTTCTTTGGGGTTAGTTATTTGAGCGATAACATATACAGTTGGTAGAATGAACCTTTTAGACCTGAGAAAACCGTGTTGAGTCTTAGAAATGTGGGTTCGAATTCTTGCATGTGTGTGAATATATGACTTACTGCTATATGGTTAACTGGTTCTACTATATAGCACCACTTAGGAGTGACCTATGAGGTCTTGGCTCCATTAGGGTTAAAGTCTCACAATTCTGATATAAGTAATCTAAGAGGTTGATGTAAAGCCAAAGAATGGGTGTTCATGGTGATAGAGAAGTATATTATGGGGTAGAGACCTACTTAAAACAGGTCTTTCTTGGAGAGAAGGGGATGGAAAGCAAATAGACCCGTTTGAAGATCAATGGATACTAACTTTAAAAAATAATCTCTCAGGTCAGGGTGTTGGGCGGGTTTTTAGCTCATTCTGGGTTTCTCATTTGATAAATGATGAGCGAAAGGAATAGCGGGAACAATTGGCCAGATTACTTTTCTTCCATTAATGGTAAGTCATATTCTTAACATTTATATACCGCATGAAAAAACTCCTGATTTGATTATTAAGGCAACAAATTTGAATGTCGTCTATTCGATGAAACCGGGTTATTTTAAAAGATTGGATTCAAGTAAAGGACAGCGAGTCTTGAGAGGGAAGAGAACGCATGGTATTGGAAAAAACTTTGGAAGCTTCACTTACGTCCTAAGTGGGCTTTGTTTATTTTGAAACTATAACATCAAATTTTGCCGGTTCAACTGTCATTATTTACAAGAGGAATTTGAATTGATTCGGCTTGCCCAAGATGTTTAGAGGATGAAGAATCTTTAAAACATCTCTGTTTTCAATGTCCTTTGTCTAAACGTATATGGCATGGATTTAGGTTGGGTCTGAATTTTGATGTAAGGGTAAAATTATCGGCGGAGGGATGGTTGAAACAATGGTTCAGAACTGCACCAGACGAGGAAACTATCTTAGACATGAGAAAGAAATAGAGAAAAAGTGGCTTTTTCTCTATTTATATAGAGACACCATCACGAGCGTGACCAAGCGAGTCTCAGGCGCCAGGATTTTCACAGACAAACTATTGGGACATGTTTTTGGTCCCAGGTGCGGTTACCATGACTGCGAGCGCGATTACACACGGGAAATTTGCTGGTTTGCTGTTCTGAAGCTATTCCAAGGTGTTATAAGGTCAAACTCAACAATGTAAGGTAAATGTCAACCAAAACAAATACACACTCCAAACAGAAAAAGCAAAGCAGGTCGGGTTTCAACTTGAGCCGTTACACCATACAAGGAGCATTTAGGTTTGCTGCACCACAACGATTATGTATCATGCATCTCACATAAAGGATCCAAATTTTTATTTGGCAGCTCCGCACAAATGATTTCATCAATTTCTTCAGCTGTAGCTGGCTTATTTCCTGGTGCTAATGTTAGAATAGTGTGTGAATGTGGCAATCCTCGCTTCTGGAATTCAAGTACAGAAATATCTGTACAATTGCATAATTAAAAAAACAAGTATATAAACTACCTATTAAGGGAATTGAAAAATAGATATTGAATATTTGAAAATTGTATTGATTCTTGCTAGTACTGTGCCAAAGAACTTATTTTTCTTCAAATCTACCATCAATTGTCTTATGTAGATTCAAAAAACTCATGCAATAATCAGGTCTATCATTTGCATGTTAACTAGTTATTCGTGCAAGTTCATTTTGTATTTCTGGCCACTTAGGATTGCATGTAAATGTAATAAAAAGATCAAGTGGTCCAATAGATTGACATATAGCTATGGCATCCTGATAATATTGAACCATGTTGCGTAGCCCTCCAATAAACGATGAAAGCACCACAAATCCTCTTCCTATTGTCGATGCACAACATCGCCAGCAACCACTGCATCTTCTAAGCCTTGATACAAATCTGCACGTAACTCAGATTGATGGGTTCTGATAAAAATCAACCTACATTATTCAATGGCAGCATAACAATCAACCACAAATTGTTGGACCAAACGCCACCCTTGAAGTAGTGTTTTCCCTTCAATTTCTCGATACTGCAATATGAATGCATAGAATTCTCTTATTGATATCCTTTTTCGAGAATTATTTGAAGTGTCACTAAAAGATATGCATCTTCTCCATCCATTTGTACCATAAGGAAAAAGTAGAGGGTATTGTAGTGGCATATATGATGGATGAGTTTCATTTATCCTCTTTAAACTTCCATCACACTTATGAACAATGAATGATATCATGATATTCTACATGTCTCGTCCCATCACTAACAATTAATGCAACTATTTCGTTCGCAGTTGGCTTTACATATTGGCCCCATTTGGTAGAGCTGTGGGAAAGTGATTATAACTTATAGCCTAACAGCTTATAACTTATAGCTGTGAACATAAATTGATTTTTGACTTATAAATTAAGCTTCTCCTCCCCCACTCAAAGAATAAGTTGATTTTTAACTTACGAAAAGCTATAAGTTATATTGTTAAACTGAACCAAACACATCAAAATATCTTAAATTAAGCTAAAAGCTGAAATAAGCTGGAAATAAGCTCTACCAAACAGGGCCATTGTTTTCCATCCCGTCAGTGCATCATACGCAAATGTCAATGTCAGACATTTTGTTTGTCTAACAAATTTCTGGCATTTTGGAACACCTTCACATAAGGATATATTATGTTCAACATTTGTTGTAATCCTTATAATATTGAAATATTCACTCCCGGTACAATACCCTTGTTGCTTAAGACAGCCAAGCGATTTTGTATTTCATATTCAATATCGTAGATATATTGGGCGAATTTAGGTTTCTTCCCTGGTTATGGAAGCAGTGAGCCAATTCTATGATAATTTTCTCCATTTATTCGAAATGCATAAGGACCTCTGTGATGACCCCAAAATGCTAATCATGATTATAATTAATTATGTGTTAAACTTCAATTGTGAAATGAGCCATGTGAAATTTGTACATATATGTCTAATTCGAAAATTATCTGTTCTGATTTCTGTTCAAAAATTTAAAATTGATGGCTTAATGACGTCAAAAACCAAAATTGGCTACATGAATGGGCTAATTAGAATTTTTAGAACCATTTGGTGAGTTTAATTAAAAATTGATTCAGTTTGATTAATTTAGTTGTATTTGACAAGCCTAATGTTCTAATTAATGTATTATAGCATCATAACTATATATATATATAAATCTTAAGCTCATTTGAGCTCAAAACTCTTCATTCTAAGTCGAAAATTCTTGAGAGAGCTTTTAGAGAGAGAAAGGAAGAAATTGAAGAAGAATTTCAAAGACTTGCTAGAATCCATCAAGATTAAGCTAGAACAAGAGTAGTTCAAGACTATAGGTAAGCTTTTGATCATCAATTCTTGTAGATTATGTGTTTTAATGTTGAACCCATGGAGTTAACATGTATTTTGTCATAGAAGGCCAAGATAGAGTTGAATCTATACATGCATATATATATATATATAAGTGTTAGACTATCATTTTGATTATGAGTTTCATCCTCTATGTTGAATTTGGAGCATGAAATTGAACATGCATGCATATTTGACCAAGTTTTGTGAGTGAATTTCATGTTTATAAAGTTTTGGAAAGGAATTAGGAAGAGAATTCTACATGCATGCACAATGCCAGGGATAGTACGTCGGCAAACACGATGCCGATCTCTTGCTTAGGGCAAGAAACAGACCTATGAGGATTCTTCTAAAAAAACCTATCCTAAGGATAGAACATTGGTAAACACGATGTCGATATATTGCCTGGGGCAAGGAACAGACCTATGAGGGTTCTTCTAAAAAAACCTATCCCAGGGATAGTATATCGGCAAGGAAGATGCCGATCTTTTGCTTGGGGCAAGGAGCAGACCTATGAGGGTTCTTCTAAACAACCTATCTCAGGGATATTACATCAACAAAGACGATGCCGATCACTTGCTTGGAGCAAGGAACATACCCACTAAGATTTTCTAAATCAAGGTGAGCCTATGGAGGTTCACCAAAACAAAGGTTTTTTTAGTGTATATCAGCAACAACAAAAAATAGATGTCCTAACTAAACAGGCAAGTCTCCATTCACACAATCGAAAGTAATGCAAAAATGAAAAATAAGACTAAGCAGAATAATTCCATAGCATAAAATTTTTAAAACCATCAAAGAAAAACATACATCAATTGTTTTTGTAAAAATAAAAATAATAAATAATAAATAATAAAAGAAAGGGCAACAAACAAAAGAAAAAATTAGCCCAAGAGGATGTAATATTATGGGTTTTGAAGTGTTTTCCAGAAAATTAGCCCAAGAGGATCGAAATTGATGCTTTAAAAGTTGGTTTTGAGCTTGGAGGTTCAATCTGGGATTTCCAGAATTTGGACCCATGCTCGAGCATAGGACTTCACGCTCGAGCGTACACACTGAGTTCATGCAGTCCGCTCGAGCGGAGAAAGTGACGCTTGAGCGTGAAATGCGTGTATCCAGTACTTTGCATGTGTTTACAGTCCGCTCGAGCGAGGACTTGTGTCTCACGCTCGAGCGGAGGTCGAGCGCCCATCGAGCGTGAATTTCATGCATCTAGTACTTTTGTCATGTTTTGCAGTCCGCTCGAACGTGGTAAGTGACGCTCGAGCGGGGCTCCTTTGTCTGCATGTCTGCTCGAGCGTAGAAAGCCACGCTTGAGCGAGACCCCTGTTTTTCTTAAAATTTTGAGAAGTGTTTCTAAGTACATCTTTGCATCCTCTTTCCATCCTAGGCATTCCTAGGGCATGTTTAAGGCGTCTTAAGGAGGATATTGATGTAGAACCACACTGAGGCAAATTAGGGATTAAGTTATTATTTCCCAACTGTGTAGCTTAGTGTGTGTTCGTTCTGTAACTGTGTAGGGTTGGCATCCGAGGACGCTCTAGCTGCTTATAGCCCAGTGAACTGTACTGCTTTCTGAAAGGATATTTTTTACTGAATGAATGTTTATCCTATTTGTGAACTGTATTCGTGGCGTCCATAGTAATTTACTGTTACTGTACTGTACTGCTACTGTCACAGAGATCTCTGTCGGTTCCCATGTGAAACCACTACTGTTTACTGATATGATGGCCATCAACTGACTGTTCGGTCTGTTAAGACCTACTGTACTGTTTGCTATTGGATGTACCACATATGACTATTATAGTTTTTGAATGACTGTTATGGCATGAAATATGAGCCACAAACTGAATGACTGATATACTAATAAATGATTGTTTTCAATACTGAAAGGACATTCATTCTTAACCTCTTTACGCATATGTTATTCACTGGGCTTTAGCTCACTGCTCATATATATATGTAGGTGTACAGGCACCGGACCGTTGCTAGGAGCGTCAGGCTAAGCTCTTGTTTTGTCAAGCCTCCCTGAGAGGTTCCAAGCCTGACCGAGCCAAGGCTGTTTGGGGTGTTTTAGATTCCCCCTTTTTTGTCTCTGTTTTGTAATACTGTATAGACTGAATGATAATTGTATTGTACTGTTCTGATAGGGATTAGGTCTTTGTCCTGGATGATTGTATATGTATGTACATACTGTTTTTGTTCTGCATGTGAATATGTTATGAAAGTCTTTTTGCTTACAGACTGTCACAGCTCATTGGACATCTTTCATTTACTGTTTTGGCTTCCGCCAGCCCCTGTACTCTGTATTACTATTATTACTGTTAAGCAGGCCTTCAGTAATCTCGGATTACTGGCTGGTTACGGTGCTAAACCCATAGGGGCGGGTTTGGGTCGTGACAGAGTGGTATCAGAGCGATGCTAAACCACGAGTTATACCGTACACACGTGTCCAAATGAGCTTTAGGATATCCTAGAAAAGTAATTAGGACATTACATGAACATGAAAAGTGTGTGTGGCCATAACATGAATATATGTGCTAATGTGTTAATATGTTTAAAGTATGCAACTGCCTATGTTTATTATTATCATAATTGCCTATAGTGAAATGGATAACGCAAGAACTACTGATGGAACTGAATCATCTGACGCTAGAATGGCGCGAGTTGAACTGCTAGCTGAAGCCTTAAGGCAACAGCAACAACAGAACCAACAACCCCCACATCTTCCGGTACAGCCGGAACAGAATATGAATGATGACATCATTGCTCTAACACAGAAGTTCAGTAAGATGAAACCGCCATCATTTCAGGGAGGCCTTGAACCATTGAAGGCCGAAACGTGGGTGTTAGAAACTGAAAAATTATTTGAAGTGTTTCCGTGTTCTGAAGCACACAAAGTGCTACTGGCTACCTTCACCTTACAAGAAGAGGCCAGAAGGTGGTAGATGCTAGTCCGTGACACCAATACTGCTATGAATTGGGCTCAGTTTAAGGGAGCCTTCTTTGAGAAATACTTCCGACAGTGTGTCAGAGACCGCAAGGTAACTGAGTTTGAACAGTTGAGACAAGGTACCATGTCCGCGGCTGAGTATGAGTCAAAGTTTACTGAACTTGCCAGATATGCACCACACATGGTTGACACTGATTACAAAAAGGCCAGGAAGTTTGAAGACGTCTTTAATGTAGAAATTCTTGACAGAATTAACGTTTTGAAATTGCTGAAATACGTGGATGTTCTTGATCGAGCAATAATGGCTGAGTCGAACATCGAAGCATTGAAACAGACTGAAACACCAGCGTCTAAATGGCGTGGTAAGAGACGAGGTTTTAAATTTAAGAAAGGCAGGAACAGTTCGTTGAACAAAAAGCAAAATATAGGGTCAACAAACAGTTCTAGTTAAGGAAACCGTTCTATACCGCCCTACTTTGAATGTGGTAAGAATCATAAAGGGGTTTGTCATAAAATTTCAAGTGCTTGTTATAGGTGTGGCAAGGTGGGCCACATGGTCAAAGATTGCCCTTCCACTTCACAAGGCAATAGTAAAGCTGTACCAAGCGCAGCAACATCAACTGCTCCACCAAGACCCAACCCTAAAGCTATTGGAAAAGAGCCTATGAGGCAAGGCCGAGTGTTCGCACTCGTACCGGGAGATGTACAGAATACCGAGACCGTTGTGTCAGGTATACTCTTAATCTGTACTCAAAATGCATATGTTCTGATTGATTCGGGGTCTACACATTCATATGTATCGCATGCTTTTTCACGAAAATTGAATAGACCACTAGAACCTATGAACTATCTGTTAGCTGTATCTTCACCTGTTGGAGGATCCATGACTTGTGCTTATATGTATCTTGCATGTGAAATTATTGTTGGGGATGTTCATTTGTATATTGATTTACTGCCCTTGAATATTGATCACTTTGATGTGATATTGGGAATGGACTGGTTAACAAAATATCATGCTACCATAGACTGTGTAACAAAACAAGTTGTTTTCCGTCCACCTGGACTGCCTGAATTTGTGTTTAACGGAATTGGAGTAGTACCTCCCCCATACCTGATTTCATCCATGAAAGCTTTTAAATTGATTAGAAATGGATGTAAAAGGTATCTATGTTCTGTATTGACTGTACCTACTGATGATAAAACTGATGTGAACAGTATTCCTATAGTCAGAAAATTCCCAGATGTTTTTCCAGATGATCTACAAGGGGATTTGATTGATAGGGAGATTGAGTTTACCATTGATGTGATTCCGGGTACACAGCCAATATCTAAAGCTCCGTGCAGAATGGCACCTACTGAATTGAAAGAGTTGAAAGTTCAACTGCAGGAACTGTTAGATAAGAAGTTCATCAGGCCCAGTACTTCACCGTGGGGCGCGCCAGTCTTATTTGTGAAAAAGAAAGACGGCTCACTGAGACTCTACAATGACTACCGTGAACTGAACAAGGTAACAGTGAAAAATAAATATCCATTGCCTCGCATTGATGACTTATTTGATCAGTTACAGGGTGCCCAAGTGTTCTCCAAAATTGACCTTAGATCTGGATACCACCAGTTGAAAGTCAAGACAGGGGACATCGAAAAAACTGCCTTTCGCACGAGGTACGGACATTACAAATTTCTTGTTATGCCTTTCGGAGTTACCAATGCATCTGCTGCATTTATAGACCTTATGAACAGAATTTTCAAACCATACCTTGATGAATTTATAGTTGTTTTCATAGATGACATTCTGATTTATTTCAAAAGTACGGAAGAACATGAACGTCATTTGAACTTTGCCCTACAGACCCTAAGAGAACAGAAACTTTATGCAAAACTAACTAAGTGTGAATTTTGGTTAGACAGTGTGATGTTTTTGGGACATGTGATTAGTAAGGATGGTATTACAGTTGACCCACAGAAAATTGAAGCAGTAGTGAACTGGCGTAGACCAACAAATGTTACTGAAGTCCGAAGTTTTCTAGGCTTAGCCGGGTATTACAGAAGGTTTGTCAAAGATTTCTCCAAAATTGCCCTACCATTGACACAGCTGACTCAGAAGGGAATATCATTTCACTGGACCAATCAGAGGGAATCAGCTTTTCAAGAGTTGAAAACTCGACTAGTGACTGCACCGATTCTCACCTTACCCTCAGGTACGGATGGTTATACTGTATATAGTGATGCTTCTTATAAGGGTTTGGGATGTGTTTTAATGCAGAATGGTAAAGTTATTGCATATGCTTCCCGACAACTGAGACCGCATGAAAAGAACTACCCAACCCATGACTTGGAACTTGCTGCAGTAGTATTTGCACTGAAAATCTGGTGTCACTACCTTTATAGGGCAACATGTGAGGTGTATACCGACCACAAGAGTTTGGAATACTTCTTCACACAGAAAGAACTGAACATGAGGCAGTGGAGATGGTTAGAACTGATAAAAGACTATGACCTGCAAATTTTGTACCATTCAGGAAAAGCTAACATCGTTACTGATGCACTGAGTCAGAAATCAATTGGAAATTTAGCTTGTTTACTCACCGGGCAGAAAGAATTGCTATGTGACCTTAAAAGACTTGAAATTGAGATTGTTTTCCGTGAACAAGGTGGAACAATAGCCGCTATTTCTGCTCAACCGACACTTATTGAGGAGATTAAAGAGAAACAGTAACAGGATGACTTCTTGAAGAAGATCATCGAAGAACGGGAATCCAAACCGAGGCCGGATTTCAAATTTGAGAATAATGTGTTGAATTTCAGGGAAGATTGTGTGTACCGAGTGATTTTGAACTGAAAAGAAGAATTCTGCAAGAAGGCCACAATTCAAAACTGTCTATCCATCCGGGAAATACAAAAATGTACCAAGACTTGAAACTGAATTTCTGGTGGCTGGGAATGAAGAAAGAAATTGCTGATTTTGTGTCCAAGTGTCTTCATTGCCAACAAGTTAAAGCCGAACATCAACGACCCGCAAGTTTACTGCAACCCTTACCGATACCGGAGTGGAAATGAGAACATATCACTATGGATTTCATTGTTGGTTTACCTCGCTCCAGTAAAGGTATGGATTCAATTTGGGTTATTGTTGATAGACTAACTAAATCTGCTCATTTCTTACTTGTCAAAACAATTTATAATGCGGACAAATTGGCTGTAATCTATATTGATGAGATTATTAGATTGCATGGAGTGCCTATGTCCATTGTTTATGATAGAGACTCGAAGTTTACATCGAGATTTTGGCAAAGTTTGCAAACAGCATTGGGTACTGAACTGAAACTGAGTAGTGCATACCATCCTCAGACAGATGGTCAGTCAGAAAGAACCATCCAGACTCTGGAGGATTTACTGAGAATGTGTGTTCTTGATTTCCAAGGAAATTGGGAAAGCCATTTACCTTTAGCTGAATTCGCTTACAACAACAGTTTTCATTCGAGCATTGATATGGCGGTTTTCGAGGCTTTGTATGGCAGGAAATGTCGATCTCCGATTTGCTGGGCAGAAGTTGGAGATGGGTGTTTGGGCCCGAAATTGTACATGAAACTACCAAGAAAATGAAACTGATTCAACAAAGACTGAAGACCGCACAGAGCCGACAGAAAAGTTATGCGGATGTCCGGAGGCAAGACAGAGAGTATGAAATAGGTGATCATGTTTTTGTTAAAGTGACACCGATGAAGGGCCAGACTTGTTTTGGAGTCAAGGGTAAGCTAGCGCCGAGATATGTCGGACCGTATGAGATTATTGAAAAGATTAATCCGGTGGCGTATCAAGTAGCGCTTGCTCCCGAAATGGAGCATATGCATAACGTGTTCCATATTTCTATGTTGAGGGATTATTTTCGGGATCCCTTTCATGTGATTGAGCCTACCCGTGTAGTGCTAAGTGATGACTATACTTATGAAGAACGGCCTATCCAGATTGTAAACCGACGGATCAAGAAGTTGAGGAACAAAGAGATTCCGTTAGTGAAGGTTGATTGGCAAAACCATGGTGGCATATATGCCACTTGGGAAAGAGAAGACGATATGATGAAACGGTATCCTGAATTGTTCCCACTGAATCCTGTTTTCTTCCAAAATGAAGGTAATTCGAGTTTGGAGGACCAAACTCTTTATAAGAAGGGGAGAGTGTGACAACCCTCACCACTGATTAGTGCTAATCTATGATTAAGCATGTTAACTGACTGATTGACTGAAATTCTGAACTTATTGATTGAGTGTATTAGTTTGAATGCATGTCTATCTGTCTGACTGCTAAATTATCTGTTCATGTATTATGTTTAAACTATAAATTGAAGGCCTTATCGGCGGCCGAATCTGAAATTGATTGGTATTTCATGTTAATTAGAATTTATGTGATTTTATGGTATATTTAATTGAAATTTGATTTGGTATGATTAAATTGGATTAAATAAGCTTAATCACATTAGTTGCTTGAATTATCAAAATGCCACTTAGTGGACTAGTTCATGGGCCTTTTATTTGATTTCTATATGCTAGCATTATAACATTTCTTCAGCCATTTCTTGAACCACAACCGACTAGAGAGAGAGAGAGAGAGAGAGGAAAAACTTGATTTCAACAAATTTAGCTTGGAGATTTGAAGAATTTGGAAGAGAATTGTATATTTGAGCTTGTATACCTTGAATTCAAGACATAAGGTAGAAATTTCAACCTCTCATTTGTGAATTGAAGTTGTGTCTTGCATGATTCATGGAAATTTAGTGATCTAAGTCTAGAATTGGTTTACAAGTGTGGAATTGAAGCTTATTTCATGCATGCATGTTCATATTGTTGAGTTTTGAAGTTGTTTCATAAGGATTTCTTCATGCATGTTCATATTTTTGGTCTTGATCCATGAACTCACCACGTTTTGAAGTTAGACATTGCATTTGACCTTGTTTTATAGCATTGGAGTTCGTAGGAACCCATGCATGTGTTGAATTTGCATTGTTCTTCATGTTCATGAAAATTTCTTTGAAATTGTGTTTAATTGAACTACCTTTGGGCTTTGATTTCTCAAATTGATATTTGAAACATGTAATATTATGGGTTTTGAAGTGTTTTCCAGAAAATTAGCCCAAGAGGATCGAAATTGATGCTATAAAAGTTGGTTTTGAGCTTGGAGGTTCAATCTGGGATTTTCAGAATTTGGACCCACGCTCGAGCGTAGGACTTCATGCTCGAGCGTACACACTGAGTTCATACAGTCTGCTCGAGCGGGAAAAGTGACGCTCGAGCGTGAAATGCGTGTATCCAATACTTTGCATGTGTTTACAGTCTGCTTGAGCGAGGGAATACACGCTCGAGCGAGGACTTGTGTCTCACGCTCGAGCGGAGGTTGAGCGCCCATCGAGCGTGAATTTCATGCATCCAGTACTTTTGTCATGTTTTGCAGTTCGCTCGAACGTGGTAAGTGACACTCGAGCGGGGCTCCTTTGTCTGCATGTCCGCTCGAGCGTAGAAAGCCACGCTTGAGCGAGATCCTTGTTTTTCTTAAAATTTTGAGAAGTGTTTCTAAGTACATCTTTACATCCTCTTTTCATCCTAGGCATTCCTAGGGCATGTTTAAGGCATCTTAAGGAGGATATTGATGTAGAACCACACCGAGGCAAATTAGGGATTAAGTTATTATTTCCCAACTGTGTAGCTTATTGTGTGTTCGTTCTGTAACTGTGTAGGGTTGGCATCCGAGGACGCTCTAGCTGCTTATAACCCAGTGCTCTGTGAGTAACAATGTGTAACGATATGTTCAACCGTGAATATTTTCTGAATGAACAACTGTACTACTTTCTGAAAGGATATTTCTTACTAAATGAATGTTTGTCCTATTTGTGAACTGTATTCGTGGCATCCATAGCAATTTACTGTTACTATACTGTACTGCTACTGTCACAGAGATCTCTGTCGGTGTAGACACCCCATTTTGACCAGCCTTAAGACTTGGGCACTTTGTTTTGACCACCCGCTGATGAAAATTGAAATATGCCATTTTATGAATTTCTCAGCTGAAAAATCAAATTGCAGCACTTCACCCATTTTGGCCATCACTAATATTTTATTAATTTGTAGTATTTTATAATTTTATTTTTTTTTATATATAACTTTATGTGTGTACCTTTGTTTTAGGCGTGTTTTATATAAATCAATAAATATTTGATAAAAAAAGAGAAGAAATTATTTTAGGCGTATTTTATATAAATTGATAAATATTTGATAAAAAAAAAAAAGAGAAGAAAGTAATAAAACAAAAAAAAAATAGAAAAATAGAAAATAAAATAAAATAACAAAAAGTTTTGGTGAGTGTGTTTTTAGGTGAAGAACAAAACAAAGAAAAGATGTTGAGTGTGTGGTGGAGTGGTGGAATGATTATGTTTTGGTGGGCAATAAACAAAAAAAAGAAAAAAAAAAGAAGAATATGGAGTGGTGGAATGATCATAAGATGCACTGATAACACACAGCAGCAACACAGAGGGGACTCACCTGGACACACGGACATGACAGCACACATACATTCACTCACACCCCCACATGCACACACAGACAGATGCACTAGCTCTCTCTTCTCTCTCTAGGACACAACCTGATACACTCTCAACACACACGCATAGATTGGTTTTGGAGAGAGGGTTGTTCGATGAAGCACAACCCAGATACACAACATCCTCAACACACCATGCATTCACACACCCAGTAGCCACACTCACATACACACACACACACAGGAGGCACGGCCTCCTTGGCTGAGCTCTCTCACTAGCTGGGTTTCTCTCTCTTCACCATAGACAGCTCACACACACAACCCAGCGGCTCACACACACACCCAGCACCACTGCCACAACCCAGCGGCAGCAACCATCACACACCACACCACCACAGCCATCGCACACCACACCACCGCAGCCAACACACACTGATACACACACACACAGAAAGGCACAGGAGGGGGGGGTCAGCCTCCTTCTCGGGACTGGCTCTCCCTTCATTTGTTTACAGATCTCTCTCTCCATCACATGCAAGGAAATCCCTTAAAACCGCCATGAACGATGTTGCTGTTTGGGTGAAAGACAATTTCAGCAAAAACAGGTTCTCCAAGGGCAGTCCCCTCGGGCTCTCACTCATTCTCTCTCTCGTGTCTTTGGTACTAAAAAAGGTCTGTTGTGTTCAATCTTTCACTGAAGAATGAGGGGTGATCTAGCTGGAGTTCGGCTCTCTCTCTCAAACAAATATCAACACACAGGCCATCATCCCTCTCTCTCTCAGCCCCTGGTTCTTCTTCAAGCAACCACCATGGCATACAATGAGGAGCTTCCTCCATCTCAGTCACTGCCGTAGCACATGATACAGAGGCAACACACATGCAAACCAAGGGGGAGACCCACCAACTTTTCTCTCTCTAGAGAGATGCCCACCTCTCTCTCCCTCTCGGCAGTCCCATACACACGGCACACCTATGCATAGCAGGCACACAACGCCAAACCCATGCATCACAGCCAAACACACGGCCGGACTAATACACAGGCTCCATGCACACGGAGAAGAGCAGACACCAGCTCTCACACATGGACCGAACTCCCTCTCCCTCTCGGCTCTCTCCATAGACACACATAGATACACTCGCACCCACACCATGCACAGGGGGGGGGGGGGGGGGAGCAACATACACAGACTCACTCAGATTCACACCCAGACACACGGTCTCTCTCTCTCTCTAATCTCTCTCTCGGTATGCATGGAGAGGGAGAGCCCTTGATGAGAGCTAAAGACATCACACACAGATACATGCATTCACCAACCCACTTTCTCTTTCTCTAACCAGTTTTTGTTCCAATCCTTCTCTCTCCTAAAATTTCAAACTTTGTACAATAAGTTGGTGGAGAGATATCCACACGTTGAAAAGGATCATTTGGTAAAGCTTCTGAGGCAACTGATATTGAATGTGTTTACTTTGTCAGGATGCATGGTTGATGGGCCCATGGCCTTCTGGATTGTTGCGGAATTGGGCCAATTCTGCTATGTTCATGCTTAGTAGATCAAAGTGAACTCACATCTCTGGGCTTGCAAGCTGAGTTATTTTGGGCTGAGCCCATATGATTAAATGGAGATGAAATGGCAGGACCTCCATTGAAGATGGGTTTACATGGCCTGCTGGATCGAAGACACATGAACCTTTGCTAGTTAATGAATTTTTATTTTGAGTATTTGTGAGGTTTTATTTTATTCTTCTCTCCTCAATCTCTCATTCAGATTTGTAATATTTAAAGTGTTGTAATAATCTCCCACCCCGCTTCTTTCTATCCCATTCTTTAATCATTTTCCCTAACTGACATGCCATGCATATCCATGTTTTACATTCATGTCTCATTCATTAAGATTCGGCTACATTTACATATGTGGATTTAATCAATTCTTCTGTGATTCTATGCGCTACCTCATGTTATTGAGATGATTCACATGCCATATTTTAAAAGCCGAATCTTTAGTGTATTTCATGAGTGAATTGCATTAGGATTCTGTATATAAGATCATGCATATTTTACTAACTTTGTTTTGTAGTTGTTCGAGGGACGTCGATCAATCTGTGAGTTTTTATGCTTTAGCATCCCATTTGTGTGTGATTTTCTTATTATGTTTAGTATCCTACCATGTGGCTATTTGCTTAAGTGATAAACTGTTTGAATGCCTGTGGATGAAGGCTTGTTACTTAAATTGGAATGATTCAAAGATTGTATGTTTTAAGCCCACTTTGTAGTGGCAAATTCACAAACTTTAAGCCCACTTTGTCAAGTGGCAAATTCAAACTCCTTTTCGAAAAACAAACATGAAGTTGAATTGTTCTAATTTGAGCAAAAACTAGTCTATACTTGTATGCTTCACATAGTAAATTTTAGGATTTACTAAAATAATCAGAACATGAACATATAAAGAAAATAAAAGTCATATCATGGTTTAGTAGAGGCCGATCTTTTGATCGGGTGAGCGGGGGTGCTCATTATTGACCTTCCCCTTTCATACCTAAGGTTCCGAGCCAAGCATCCTTGGTTACGACGAACAGTGGCCTTGGCACGAGTCATGGGTTTCCTAATTTCCCAAAATATTAGATGGCGACTCTGAGATTTGATGACGCAGTCCATTTTTGACAAAAATGCAATAAAATGGATTTTCAATAAAAGTTATCAAATCTGGACTCTCATCTGCGCTTCACATTGCACACGTGAAACTTAAGATCAAAGAGATCTCGAGAGTCCGAACTGTTTAACGCGCGCAGGTACCCCCCAGGCATGTTACAGTCGGTACCCATGTGAAACCACTACTGTTTACTGATATGATGGCCATCAACTGACTGTTCGGTCTGTTAAGACCTACTGTACTGTTTGCTATTGGATGTACCATATATGACTATTATAGTTTCTGAATGACTGTTATGGCATGAAATATGAGCCACAAACTGAATGACTGATATACTGATAAATGACTGTTTTCAATGCTGAAAGGACATTCATTCTTAACCTCTTTACGCATATGTTATTCACTGGGCTTTAGCTCACTGCTCATATATATATGTAGGTGTACAGGCACCGGACCGTTGCTAGGAGCGTCAGGCTAAGCTCTTGTTTTGTCAAGCCTCCCTGAGAGGTTCCAAGCCTGACCGAGCCAAGGCTGTTTGGGGTGTTTTAGATTCCTCCTCTTTTGTCTCTGTTTTGTAATACTATATAGACTGAATGATGATTGTACTGTATTGTTCTAATAGGGATTAGGTCCCTGTCCTGGATGATTGTATATGTATGTACATACTGTTTTTGTTCTGTATGTGAATATGTTATGAAAAGTCTTTTTGCTTACAGACTGTCACAGCTCATTAGACATCTTTCATTTACTGTTTTGGCTTCCGCCAGCCCCTATACTCTGTATTATTGTCATTACTGTTAAGCAGGCCTTCGGTAATCTCGGATTACTGGCCGGTTACGGTGCTAAACCCATAAGGGCGGGTTTGGGTCGTGACATAGGCAGAGAATAGACCTTGTAAAAACAGAAGAAAGCAAGGCATAAGGTTGACAGAAATTCACGAACACCTTAAAACAAGATGATGGTAAGCACTTACCACTAAGGAAAAATGTAAGACCAGCGAGAAAACGCCTACATCAGACTGCTCAGCCAACCAAGCAGCGTCTGCATGGAGATGGAGGTGCGGATAATTACAGAAACGACTTTAGCGTTACCCATAGCCGTGTCAACATTGGTTATTTGACGATCCTTCATAGCAAGCAAAAGGATGATCAAAGAACCAATGGCTGCCATCTCCGAAATAGAGGCTGGAGAAGGAGCAACAGCAATAACAGAAGGATCTTTTTACGGAGTTGCTTGATCAGTAGGACACTTGCCCGATCTCTGGCCCGAAGGTTTGAAAGGAGTGTTCTCAGTAGTGGCTGCGGCAGGAGAAGGAGGAGAATCATCTATTACCACAATTAGCGATCGCTGGGGCTGATCAGAAGTGGTAGAATCAGAATAGCTTGGAAGGCTGAGGCAGACTCACCATCTCTTTGACGCTTCCTAGTGGTAACGATCTCCAACATATTAATCGGCAGCATGATGTCCGATATAGCAGCCTCCGAGCTAGATGACTCCTCTTGAGGATTTTCTACTTCAGGTGCTACCTCCTCAATATTCTCCTGAAGGTGAGGAAGAACGTAGAAATCAAAGCCCCCGTCAGCTCCAAGAATGACGTCAATTACGATCACAATGCTGTAGTTAGGGCTATGCACAATACCGCCAAAACCGCTCCGAATCGCTCCGAACCGTACATTTTTTCAACTCTGGCGAGCGGGTTGGGCGGGTGGGACTTCCAAGAGTGGCGGGTCGGCGCGGGTGGCGGTTTGAAAATTGCCAACCCACGTAAACAACCAACCCAACCCGACCCGCATATCAATAGTTCAAAGCCTACTGCTGTATATACAATACAAACACATGGCAGCAAATGTAAATATACTCTCTCATACGCAATACTTCCTTAATTAGCCCTAATTGACGCCCAAAACATCTCATCTCATTCACACATCATCGTTGATTCACCGCTGCTCTCATTCACACCCAAACACCCAAACATCATCACCGATTGCCGCTACTCTTCACTCGGCGTTGCTGTTCTCTGCTCACCACCGCTGGTCTCCTCATCATCGGTACGTACCCCTCTCTCTATCTGCCCTCTCTCTCTCTCTCTCTCTCTCTCTCGGTCTGCTCTCTTTCGCTCTGCTCTTTTCTCTCTCTCTCTGTGCTCTCTCTAAAGTTTGGTATGTATGACTTTGTTTCAGATTTTATTGATGGTAATCGGATGCATACCATTTTTAAAGAATTTGATACTTACACCTAATGCTCATCTTTACTTCCTCACAGACAATTGCACATTTCTTTGGTATGCTCTGTTCCATCTCTCCTTATCTTTATTTGGTGTTTCTTTTTCTTTGAAGTTTTGCATATATATATGTATACATATTTGTATATATTGTTATACCATTTTATCAAGTGTTTCTGCACATGAAACATGATTTTAATATATAATATGCTTGACAATAGAACTTCAGAAAGAATAATGAACGAAATCAATGGGGTAGACATAGAAATGAAACCCTGTATCCATTTCTTGGATTTAGGAATTACATATTTGGGGTAGACTCCATTCTTATTCTTGAATATTATTTTTTTTAATGTTATATTAGGTGAATATTTTAATTTTGACTATTTTAGTTAATTTATAAATTAGATTTTTTTACTCTTTCGTTCTAGTTATGTAATTTGAATTATATTTTTTATAAACCGCCAATCCGTCCGAATCGCCAAAGCAAATTCGTCATTATTTGCCAACCAAACCGCCGATTTTTTATAAGAAAAATGGAAAATTCTAATGCCACTTTTATCAATCCGCCACCCGCCATACGATTTCTATTTTTCTCCCAAACCGCACTGACCTGCACCGCTGTAGACACCCCATTTTTGACCGACCTTAAGACTCAGACGTCACCGATTGAGCGCTCGGTGATGTTGCATATTGTGCTCGTTCAGAAGTCTCAGAGTTGCGGCCGAGCGCCCTGCCTCCGGACTTCCGAACTTTCTCCTGTGCCTTGCCTCGGTTTGCGAACCAGACTCGGTTTTCTCTGTTTTCTTTCCTGAGGGAAGGGAGTGGTCCTGTAGGCTATCTCTCAGTGGCCGTGAGCTACTTTTCGTGGCCGTAGGCCATTTTGCCCATTTCGGAGCCCGGTTCCCAGTTTTCGGAGCCGTCAGGCCGTGTGCCTCGGTTCGGGACCGCCCAACCATCTCCGATTTCTCCGGTTTTTGGCAAGTGCCTCTGTTTTATCATACTGAGGAACACTGGGGTCTCAGATACCCACTTCGTGGCCGAATGCCACTTTCGGTGCCTGCAGCCTATTTTCGGGACCCCGAACTGCGTGATTTGGGCCCCGAGCATTCATTTTGCATTAGTTTTTGTTCAATTTTTGCAGGTACCTCTGTTTTAGCACCAGGAAGATCACTGGAGGGTGGGAGGCCAGCAATTGTTCCAGAAAACCAGTTTCGCTCCTCCGGCGCCCGTTTTGCTCACTTCCGGGCCAATGTTGAACACCCTAGGGGTATTTTCTTCGAGCCGAGACTACATGTTTGTGATGAGGGGACATGGGAGGACCCTAAAAACTGGTGGTCGGCCAGTAATTGTGTTTTTCATTTTTGAGCCTCTCTTTCAAATGCAATGTTGTGTCTCCTGTTTCAGAGTTGCCAAATTCCAACCATGGGGTCTTGTTCTACACACATGGGAGGACCCTAAAAAGTACTGGTCGGCCAGTAATTGTTACTTTCATTTTTGAGCCTCTCCTTCAAGTTCAATGTTGTGACTCTTGTTTCAGAGTTGTCAAATTCCAACCTTGGAACCTTGTTCTACACACCTGGGAGGACACCAAAAAGTGGTGGTCGGCCAGCAATTCTTCAATTCTTTTTTTTGGCCATGGCCGGCCGGCCAGGGGGAGTGGCTGGCCGACCAGTTGGGGTGGCTGGCCGGCCACCTTCAAGAAATCCACCTGGCCGGCCAGCTTTCTGCTTTTGAACCCTTTACAGCTGTCCAGCTGCTTTTCAAAATATCCCTGTCCTCCGGGGGATATTTTGGGAGGGAAAGCTTGGATGCATTTCCCTCCCCTTTTACACCCCTTTCTTGCCCATTTAAGGGGTTGGCCTCCTTCTTTGTTAGGGTTACAAAAATTCTTCTCAAGAGCCTCTCTCCCATAGCCTCCATCTTCATCTCCAAAACCCTAAAACCAAGCTTCAAGTCTTGCTCATTCCTTCATCAACCCTAAGCCTCACCATCACCACCTCCATTCCAGCAGCAAAGGAGGGTTTTTCAGAGGCTAAGGACCAACAAATTCAAGCCAAGAAGCCACAAAAGGTTTGTCTCCAAGGGTAAGTCACTAATTCCCTTTTTCTAGCACAATTTTGCATCAATTCTTTACCCTATTTGCTCACTATTTTGGGCTTCGACCCCTACTTAAAATGTCACTATTTTGAGCTATTCTACAAGTTTGATTAAGGGTTCAACCCCATTTGAGAGCCCCATTTGGTACTTGTTTCAATACCTCTTGGAATGCCATTATTTTGCATGCTTTCTTTAGCTTATGAGTGATCTGATTTCGAGTCTGATATAAACTGTGAGTGGGCCTATTTTGAGCCTCTCTTCAACATTGAAGAAGGGCTCAGCCATTTTTGGTGACTCTATCATGCACTTGCTTTGTAATTCCCTCAATTTACCGTAAAATTTCATGCTTTGTTGGGCTTGCTTGGCTTCTGTTTTGAGCCTTCATCAGGCTTAGAAAGTGTCTTATTTTAGCCCATTCTTCATGTCTTGTTAAGGGTCCAAAGCTGTTTGGTACTTTCTTTTGGTACCTCATGTTATAGCCTTTGTTGGCTCATTATTTTGCATGCTATGTCTAGCCTATCTACATACTGAATTGGGGGATGTCATCTCTTGTAAATATGCATATTTTTGGCCCCTCTTTAATTTTGTAGAACTGTGTTTTTCAGTTTGAGCATTGTATATACCACTTGCTTTGTAATTCCCCTCTTTTCCCCCATTTTTGCAAGCTATTTTTTCCATACTTGTGATCATTGTTTGGCCATACTTTGTACTGAAAAAATGCTAGTTTAGGGGCTGCCTTGCTACTTTTTTATATGTTATGTCCATATTGCGCATGTTTAGTAGGGCTGTAGGCCGTTTCGGGTGCATAACATTGCATTTCGGGCATCGGGTGTAATTTTGTCATAATTCGGGGGCTATTTGTGCATCATCTTAGCTACTGAAATTTACATTTATCATATGCCATATGCCACGTTTCATTTGCATGCCATTTCATGCCTGTATGTCACTGCCTTGGTTTGCGTGCCCGTATGCACGCATTTCGAGGCAGCTCATCCTCATCTCTCGGCGGCTTATGTGAGTGCGGCTGAGGCCCTCTCATGTTGGTGTAAGCCCTCATTTCATTTCGCATGTCATTCCATGCCTTAGGGCCATCGCCTCGATTTGCGTGCCCGTGTGCACGCATATCGAGGCACTTCATTTTTTTTTATCCGATGGCCTCTTATGTGAGTGCGGCTGAGGCCCTCTCATATTAGTGTAAGCCCAATTTGCATTTTCCATATCATTTGCATTGCGTATGCCACCGCCTCGGTTTGCGTGTCCGTGTGCACGCATTTCGAGGCACTTCATTTTTATCCGACGGCATCTTATGTGAGTGCGGCAGAGGTCCTCTCATGTTAGTGTAAGCCCGATTTTGCATTTTCATGCCTTTATATCATTGCCTCGGTTTGCGTGCCCGTGTGCACGAATTTCGAGGCACTTCACTTTTCATCTATTGGCCTCCTGTGTGAGTGTGGCTGAGACTCACTCATGTTGGTATAAGCCCATATTACACTGTCACGCCATTTTTAGTCTCATTATATCGCGTGTGTCATTACCTCGGTTTGTGTGCCTGTGTGCACGCATTTCGAGGCATCTCGTTCTCACCAGCACAGTGTATACTAGGTTGTATCTTAGATTGCATTCATGCATTACCTCGGTTTGCGTGCCTATGTGCACGCATTTCGAGGCATCTCATTTTCATCTGTATTGTGCATACTAGGTTCTATCTTAGGTTGCATTCATGCATATCATGCATATTGCATCGTGTTCGGGATAGGAGTTAGTCCGGGCACGGGAAACGAGGCACGTTTCGTACTCCGAGTGACGGAACGGGTCTCAATTCCCAAGTCACCGACACTCCGGATTACCCATGATGGAGTTAGGTTTTGTTGTAGCATTCGTGTGCATTCATCCTATATTGAGTTGTGCAATTCGGCTCCTCGGCCATCATGCATCGGTATGCGTGATTGGTGGCACGAGGATCGAGGCATGCATCTATTTGTGAAATACATTGCTATGCCCTTTTCCTGCTCTCTGTTGTAGCAAAATGAAGAATCAGCAACTTTTCGGAGTCTGGCACGCATTTCGAGAAAAAATGCAAACAGAGGCTAATCGGGGCACCGCCATGGATTTCCGCGCAAAGGCATCCGGGCATGCATCATTTCATCATCAGGAGCAGAAGCAAGGCAGTCCCTGGCTTGCATGCCATTTTACAGCTTTCTTATTTAATTTGTTAATTAATTAGGAATTTGTATTATTTTGGGCTGTATATTCAGACTGTACTATTCTTTTATTCGAACTGTATTATTTATTTGGACCCTCTGCGCGAGGGCAAAGCTGTAATAAGTGTGGGTGTGTGTGATGTATGTCTTCCAACCCCCATTTCTTTCTCCCTTTTATTTATCTGCTTATGATGATTAGATATAGGACATATTTCAATTAGCATACAGTATGACAGCATGTTTGCATCATTCATCTGTTTTGCATGCACCGGGCTCGGCGCATCATACAAACTGCATTTGTTTTTTTCAAATTGAATACGTGTTAGTTGTAGCATTCCATATGCCATGTTTAGAATAGCCGAGCCTACTATAGTTTGCATTTTTGCATGTGTTGCATTAGGCATTTCTGTATACATAGGATCATGCATGATTTCTAATCAGCTTTTGTTTTGGCTTGGAGTACTCGGTGAGTTTTATGCTTTAGCATCCTTGCATGTGTGTGAGTGTTGCCATGAATAGCATGCTTGCCATGAGGCTATTTGCTTATATGATATAACTGCCGTGAATGCCTGTGGGTGGAGGTTGAGTTATTTGGATTGGAACAATGCATTGACTGTTCGTTTTAAGCCCACTAGATAGTGGCAAAATCATGTTTTCTTAAGCCCACCCGAGGGTGGCAAATCCACGTCTTAGCCTACTTGCGGGTAGCACCATCAAACCATTTTCAAACAAACAAACAAACATGAAATGTTTTGTTCCGATTCAGGCGACTCAGTCTATACTTGTATGCTGTGCGCATCACATAGTAACCTAGGCTAATAACCGGAATAAGAACATACAAAGTTTTCAAAAACAGATATCATGGTTAGTAGAGGCCGGTCTTTGACCGGGCGAGCGGGGGTGCTCACGATGTGACCTTCCCCAATCGTACCCAAGTTCCCGAGCCAACTTTGGTGATGACGGACACGTGGCCTTTGGCACCGAGTTAGGGTTTCCTAAATTTCCCATTTAAAAAATATTTAGGTGGCGACTCTGTATCTGGCAAAGCAGTCCATGTTTGGCACTTCTTTCAAAAAATCTGTTTCCAAAACGATTTGCCGGATTTGGACTCTTTGGTTCAAGATTTAGAACCGTGGCACAAATCGAGTCCGAACTGTAGCGAGGTCCCTCGCGGGCTTGTTACAGTTTCTGGCGACTCTGCTGGGGATTTAGAGAACTTGACTCGAACTCATGATATCTGTTTTTTACTACACTTTTGTGTCTCTTTGCATTGCATTTGCATCGGTGCGTCTAGGACACCGTGTTTGCCATATGCCATTCCCGAACGATTTGCCGGAGGCTTGTCTTGTCAAGGCATGACCATAAGGCTGATCGGCTCTAGGCTCTGACAGCATGGGAACACAAACCCCGGTTTTACCGGGGCACCCTTTTCGACCATTCGACCTAGTGCATATTCGGATCCATAGTGACCATTCCATACTAGGACAGGTTGCTTACCCGTTTATAGGTTGTTTGAAACCGCTGCGTGCGTAGTGAAACCCTAGCTCCTGACAAAATAGGACAGGGGAACCCTACCCCTCCATAGGGGTGTTTTGGCTCTCACTTATCTGTTATGTGCTTGTTAGAGTGCGTCTCTACAGGGAATGCATGTATCAGTTGAGTTTGGGCGTCAGGCCTGCGGGCATCAGTCAGTATATGAGAATCAGTTATCCGCGGATACCAGATTCAGTTTTGGGGACAGTGATACAGGAACAGTGATCAGTGGTTGAGGACAGTGTATTTCCAGCTTATCAAACTGCGTGTTGTATGCCCGACTGTGTGTTGTGTGTATTTAATTTAAGCTGTTATGTTGTCCGTTTTTCTGGTTATTTATTTCCTTTTCGCTTTATTTATCTTTTTGCTAGGGCAGTTTTCAGCACGATTGCTTCTGAACCACTAGATACTTCCCAAGCACTTTGGACACGAGGTCGCCGACTTATTCGATCCGAGGATCTGATTGACGGACATCCAGTGTTCCACTCGCTACCCCCAGTTGTTAGGAGAAGGCCGAGAAGGCGCAGTCCGTCTGAGCAGAGATCATCAGGGCAGAGGCCTACCCTAGCAGTGAACAATCCGACTGAGGTCGCTATTTCCGCTATAGAGATACACTTGCCGGGTATTCAGAGTGGAACAACAGACTACACCAACGATGGAGGCGATGATGCGCCAGATGAATGAGAGCATGAAACAAATGCAAGATGATGCTATCCGCCAGGCGGAATTTCTAAACAGCAGGCCGCTGTCATGGCCCAGCAGTCTGAGCTGATCACCAGATTACAACAGCAGAATGCAGCATCTGCTTCACACCAGGTCCCTCCTCCACTAGGGGCGCATCAGATTCCCCCTCCACCAGCGGCTCCACTGCCTGAGCAGGCACCCACTGGCCAGAATACCCAGAACACCCAGAATGCCCCCCCAAATCCCACACAACGCTCCGCCAAACTTCCAAAACACTCAAGAGGACACGAGTCTTCCAACGGGGCTGGCTCCGCCCCCGCTTCCGCCGCAACTGTCCAAGAATCTTACACCTAATCACCCGGACTCTCCATTTGAGTTCGAGGGTAGACCAGACAGCTCTGAAATTGAGCAAATTGGAAAAGCTCTTCAAGAAGTCACAGGGAGTGAAGGCCATCCCAGATATTGAAGACGGCTACCTACACTGACGTGGCCGTGACACTGTCCGAACAGATTTAAGATGCCGCAGATTGATCGTTTTGACGGATCAGGGGATCCTATGGTCCATCTCCGGCTATTTTCGGACGTCTTGAGGCCGATGGGCCTAACCCGACCGCAAAAGCTTTCTTTATTTGGCAGAACTTTGTCAGGGGTTGCGGCCATCTGGTACGCAAAATTGGAAGATGATGTGAAGAGAAATTGGGATGAGCTAGCCGAGGCCTTCGTTGCACAATACTCATATAATACTCAGATCGAGATTACAACACGTGATCTCGAAACGACGAGGCAGGAACAAAAAGAGACTTTCTCTGATTTTGTAACTCGGTGGAGAGCAAAGGCATCGATGATGACCTTAAGGCCAACTGATAAGGATCAAATCCGGATGATTGTGCGCAATCTCCAACCTAAGTTAATGCAGAAAATGATCGTACTCCCTTTCCACACCTTCTCAGATTTACACGAGATGGGGGTACAGATCGAAGATGCGATGAAGCAAGGATTGATCCGATCAGGATCGGGAGCAGCCCCGAAGAACATTCAACCGTAATAACAATGCGGGCCCGAGTGGTCTCCGCCAACACAAGGACTTCAAGGTCGGTATGGTCACCACCACTCCCCCTCCCCAACCAAGGCCCCGCAGCGGCCACACCTTTTTCTAGATGCATCTGGGAGCAGTAACCAAGCTTCAAGATACCAATCCAGGGGTCAACGAACCTTCTCCCCCACTACATATGCCTTTGTCCAAAGTCCTCGGGGTTCTAGTCAGAAAGGGACATCTGAAACCCTTGGGAACCGAGGCCACCCTCCAAATCCACTCCCCCCCTCCCACAACCCAGCCAAATATTGCAAATATCACCAGCAGCATGGTCATGATACCGACCAATGTTACAGGCTGCGTCATGAGATTCAAGACCTCATTGACAAAAACATCATTCTACCCTCCCGAGAGACCCAACGTCACAACTAACCCACTCCCAGCACATAACCAAGATCACACCCAAAAGAATCGCAATCTCATCCAACTGGGGACGTGTCTTACGACCCTAGTATCTACATTACCCCCTCTCACCTACCCAAGCCAAAGGTGATCCCTTCCTGATAGCACTGACTTGTGCATGATGGACACCTCCACAACCCAACCTTGGCCAGAAAGGTGGTGACCACCGAAAATGGAACGGGCAGGCTTCCGAGGAGAGCAAAACTGTTGAGTCTGGGGTGGAGCAGTCTGAGAATTTAGCTGGCAGAGCTTATGATCCGAGTGAATATATCTTGTCAATGGGCCAGCCTAAGCTGAGTGTGCGGGATTGCCAGAGAAGACTGAACTGTGCATGATCCGGGGGGACAGACCTGAACAAGGGGGCAGATGATCTGACTACAATGGAACAGGACTTCGCCAACCTCCAATTTTTCAACGACCAAGAATCAGCGGATGCAACTATCAACTGGTTTGAATACGGGGAGTCAGCGGAAGTTTACTGGGTGGTTAGATGATCAGACCAGACATCGTGGAATTTCAATCAGAGCAAGGCTCGGCAGGGGCAAAGGCCGAGAGTCAGATCGAATTGCCGGAGAGCGCCGGTACAAAGAATTCCGCTCGGGATCAAGACATTTTGAAAACCGAACAATTAACGCTGGAGGAACAAGAAAAGAAGTGGGATTCTGAGAGGATCCGAAAAGCAAAGAACCATGAAGAGGTTGAAAGTGCTGCAAGCACGGGGGGCAAGACATATTGTGAGCATGTGGAATGAAAATGCTGAGAGTGCAAACATGCCCGAACCAGACAGGTGCCTGTTAGATGCTAATGGGATGTGGTGGGAAGATGACGACTTGTATCTCGCCTACACAGACGAAGATTGGGCGGGTGGCCAACCAGACAGCACCTGGTATCTCGAAGAGGTGGACCATATGACAAGAAGTGGGCGGTATTTCAAGCCCCCACACCTTGATCAACCCGAGGCATCGGGGAAAGATAAAGAGGCGGAAAAACAGAGAGAGAAGCAAGTGGAAGAAGAGGCTGTACTGAAGCAGTTAAAGAAAATACAAGCAGACATCTCCATCTGGGGACTGCTTATGGCTTCAAGGGTACATAGACAGGTTGTCCTATCTGCTATGGACAAGGCCAAACTCTCCATCGAAACTACACCAGAGCAGCTGGTTGGGCTGGTTTTTCCGGGAGGAGGTTCCCCGGCATTGACCTTTTCAGACAAAGAGCTGCCGCCTGAGGGCGTGGATCATAACAGACCCCTCTACATCTCTGTAGAATGCAGGGACAAATGGATTCCGGTGGTACTTGTTGATACCGGGGTCCGCTATCAATGTCTGCCCAGCCAGAACGGCGTATGCAATCGGGTTGAAGCCCGTAGACTTCACACCGACCACTCAAGTAATCAGAGCCTACGACAATACAAGTAGGGATGTCCTGGGGACAGTAAAAATCCAAACCAAGATTGGGCCTGACAACACGAGGTAGATTTTCATGTCTTGGAGGTCCCTGCATCTTATGCTTGGTACATGCTTTTGGGGCGACCCTGGTTGCATCAGGTAAAGGCCGTCTCATCCACTCTACATCAAATGGTGAAATACCCCTATGGAAAGGGAGTAGCCATTGTGTTTGGGAACTCATCAATCCATCCCCCTCCGGAGATATCTACGCCAGTCCTGGAGATTGAACACGGCATGGAAGACATGTTCATATCAGGATTTACTTTGGCTGAGGCCCGGGTGGTGCAAAACATTATGGCTGTAAATGAGGGTGTGTATGTCAGCGCTCAAGCCGTCTACCTCATGAACAAGCTACAACATATCCCCGGGATGGGATTGGGAAGAAGCGGCAGGAAAGGAGTCGCAGCGTTGGCCGAAGTGCCACACAATCCACATACCTTTGGACTGGGTTATCTGCCCACCAAAGAAGATTGGGCAAGGAAAGGTAAGGAAATGGCGGGCAGAGCCAGAGCAAAACAGGCTGGGAAGCCTTTTGATTTAATGCATAGGCCCATTCAGGGTACCCTGAACGGACGCTTCGTCCGGGAGGGGGAGGACTTTCCATTTTCCGGCTTCCCAAAGCCGTGGCTGAACGCGGAGAAGAAGCGCGTGCCAGGCTTCGAGATCTTTTTCGACCTGTAACTATCCGGGGATGACGTTGCCACAGAGCAGACAGACCCAACAACTGAGGATGAGCAGAATAAAGCAGTGGATCCTGAGGGCATTGAATTTGAAATGGGGGTAGCACTGGCATGTCTCCTCTCTGATCCTCCGATCGACCAAGAGTGCTTGGGGGATAACTTTGTGGTTTCCATGATTGGGAATGAAACGGCTGCGAGCCGACCAGCAGCTATCTTGGATGCATCAATCGCACCCTCTCTCACTTGGCAGTACGAGGAGGGATTTCTGTACAGCAGCACCGGGTCAGGTAGTGAGCCGGAATCTGATTCCACCGAGTCCTGTGAGTCGGAATCAGATTCCAGCTCGACTGAGTCTGAGTCTGGTACTCCTGGGGGTGTCAACCCGGATGCCACAGTCCTGTCCAGGTCGTCTTTTTCCTTTTCATTTGAGTCTGTTGTAACCGATGAATTGGATGATTTGGATATGCCTAATGAGAATGAACTGCCTGTGGTTTCCGAGTACTTTTCTGTGCCCCTAATTTATTGTATTAATTCAGACTTTCAAAATTTTGATGAAAACGAAGAGGACGAAGTTCCTCCGGTTTTGCAGCGTCTAATTGAGCAGGAGCAGGAGAGGTTTGTTAAACCCCTAGTGGACGAAATCACTACCGTGAACATTGGTACTGAGGAGGACCCGCGGCTGGTCCAGATCGGGTCCACGTTGTCTTCGTAGGAACGCGAGCGCTTAGTCGCTTTATTAAAAGATTTCAAAGATGTTTTCGCGTGGTCCTACGAAGACATGCCTGGAATCGATCCTGAGATTGTACAGCATCGGATCTCCCTTGACCCTGAGGCCCGACCTGTCAAGCAGAAACTCAGAAGTATCCGCCCGGACTGGGCTCTCAAGATTAAGGAAGAGGTCACCAAGCAAATCGACGCAGGCTTCCTGCTGGTATCTGAGTACCCAACTTGGTTGGCCAACATTGTTCCGGTGCCAAAGAAAGATGGCAGGATTCGGGTGTGTGTAGACTTTAGGGATTTGAACAGAGCTAGTCCGAAGGACGACTTTCCCCTACCGCACATCGATGAGTTAGTGGACTTCACAGCAGGACATGCATTGCTCTCATTCATGGATGGCTTCTCAGGGTACAACCAGATAGTGATGGCGCCAGAAGATAGAGAAAAGACTGCATTCACCACCCCGTGGGGAACATACTGCTACCGGGTAATGCCGTTTGGGTTAAAGAACGCTGGGGCTACTTATCAACGACCACAATACTACATGATATGATCCACAAAGAGGTTGAGGTGTACGTGGACGACATGATTGTCAAGTCCAAGGAAAGAGAGGGCCACTACACCGCCTTGCACAAGTTTTTCCAAAGGATCAGGGAATTCCGGTTGCGGCTAAACCCTCAGAAATGTACATTTGGTGTTACAGCGGGAAAAATGCTGGGGTTTCTGATTACGCAAAGGGGCATCGAAGTCAACCCTTCCAAAATCAAGGCCATCCTAGAAATGCCCCCACCAAGGACTGAAAAGGAGGTGAGAGGCTTTCTGGGTAAAGTGCAATTCATAAGACGGTTTATCTCAAAATTAACCTTGACTTGTGAACCACTTTTTGGTCTCTTGAAGAAAGGAAAGAAGTTCCAATGGGACGGCCGATGTCAAGCTGCATTTGAACAGATTAAAGAGTATCTACAGAACCCGCCCGTGTTATCACCACCAGAACCGGGGAAACCGTTGATTTTGTATCTGTCAGTGACTGAAACTACAATGGGCTGCATGCTTGCACAAGAATCAGAAGACAAAGTGGAAAAGGCCATCTACTATCTAAGTAAGAAGATGCTAGAATATGAGACCCGGTATACACCGTTGGAAAAGGCTTGCTTAGCTCTGGTATGGGCTACCAGGAAGCTGCGGCACTACCTGTTAGCTCACTCTGTAATGTTGGTTTCACGACTTGATCCCATCAAATATCTCTTCGAGAAACCAGCACTTACGGGTAGGCTAGCTCGTTGGTTGCTGTTGCTCTCCGAATTTGATCTCACATATGTCACCCGCAAGTCAGTCAAAGGAAGAGCGGTAGCAGAGTTCCTTGCCGACCATCCGGTTGAGGGGGATGAAGCAGTTGAGTATCTATTCCCAGATGAAGCAATTCTGTATATCGACGATGAAATTTGGACGATGTACTTTGACGGAGCGTCAAATCAACATGGGTATGGGATAGGAGTGTTGCTGATAGCACCCGACAATTCCCGTATCCCTCTAGCCTTCAAACTCCGGTTCAAAGTCTCGAACAACGAAGCAGAATATGAGGCGTGCATTGCTGGTTTAGAAGCAGCCCTAGAACTAGGGGCAAAACGGCTGGATGTCATTGGGGATTCGAACCTTGTTGTGTCTCAAGCTAAAGGAGACTGGAAAGTAAAAGAGGAAAATATGATGATGTATCACCAGACCTTGGACTTGCTGATTCCTCGGTTTGAAAAGTTAAGTTTTACTCATCTACCGAGAGAGAACAACAGGTTCACAGATTCTTTAGCAACTCTATCATCTATGAAAGACATCCCGACTGGAATCCGGATGCGTCCAGTCATCATTGATCAGAAATTTGCACCTGCCTATGAGTCGATTGTAGCCATAGATGAAGTTCAGGACGAACACCCTTGGTATCACGATATCTGGAATTTCTTGGAGAAAGAAGCGTACCCGCCAGGGGTAAATGCCAAAGACAAAAGGGCAATAAGAAGATTGGCCGTTCAGTTCATCATTTGCGGAGGTAAACTGTATAAAAGGGGTCATCTGGGAATGCATAAACTGTGCGTTGATGCAGAAGAGTCAAAGCGTCTGATGGAAGCCATCCACGGAGGAGAATGTGGAGCACACATGAATGGGGTCATGCTGGCAAGGAAGATCCTCAGACAGGGTTATTACTGGTCCACCATGGAGGAGGATTGTATTGGTTTCGTCCGGCGATGTCACAAGTGTCAAATTCATGCAAATCGCATGAACATTCCGCCGTCAAAGCTGTACAACATGACTTCGCCATGGCCGTTTTCTGTCTGGGGAATTGATGTGATCGGGGCTGTCACGCCAAAGGGGTCGAATGGGCATGAGTTCATCTTGGTAGCGATAGATTACTTTACAAAATGGGTTGAGGCCTAGTCTTATGCGGTGTTGAAGGCTTCGCATGTTGCAAAATTCATCAGGAACAACATCATCTGTCGCTACGGGGTCCCAAATGAAATAGTTTCGGACAACGGTTCTCACTTCAAGAAGGAGGTAATTGACTTGTTGGAGAAATACAATGTGGCTTTTCATAAGTCATCCACATACCGGCCGCAGACCAATGGAGCGGTTGAGGCCGCCAACAAGAATATCAAGCACATATTGCAGAAGATGGTGGAAACCTACCGGGACTGGCCAGATAAGCTGCCGTTTGCTCTATGGGGCTACCGGACTTCAATCAGAACTTCTACAGGGGCGACTCCGTATTCATTAGTCTATGGGATGGAGGCCGTTCTACCAATTGAGATTGAGGTTCCGTCGTTGAGAGTATTGGCCGAGTGCCAAATAACCGAGGCAGATTGGCAGCAGAATAGATTTGAGGAACTCATGCTTTTCGATGAAAGAAGGTTGAAGGCACTGTACCATGTTCAAGGTTATCAACGTAGAATCGCCTGGGCTTTTAACAAGAAGGTTAAGTCCAGGAATTTGAAAGAAGGAGATTTGGTACTCAAGGACAACCGAGCTCCCATCCACGACCCTAGGGGCAAGTTCAGACCTAATTGGACTGGTCCTTACATCATTAAGTCAATCTGGTCAGGTGGAGCTGTGGTTCTGATGGATTTAGATGGCTTGGAGTTCTCACAACTGATCAACATGGACAAGTTGAAGAAATACTACCCCTGAGAGGCTCGCTAGGCCGAAAACCCGAAAGGGCGACCTAGGCAAAACTCAGAGCACAAAAAATTTGAAATTATAAAAACTGAGCTCGCAAGGTTGAAAACCCGCAAAGGGCGGCCTTGGCAAAAGTTAGAGCGCAAAAGGAGAGTAAAAATACCCGAGCGAACCTAAGCCTGAACTACGTAAGGCTTGATTCCCATCTTCGGGATACGTAGGCAGCTTCATCCTGAAGTTCAGCCATAATCTTTTCCCCGATCAACTTTGTCCATTTGATCGTCTCAGTCATCTCTACTCATCAGCATTTATCGCAATCTCTGGTATAGTGCTATTCAAACTGGGGGCAACTTTCCGTTGCAATGGAGTGCTGCGGTACCATTTCAAACTAGGGGCAACTTTCCAATTGCTAGGATCCGGGGTTGTGCATCTCAGTGACAGATCTCAGGCGTGTCCAGTTCTGATCCTTATCGAAAATAGTTTTGAAAAGTTTTAATAAAAGTTGACTTTGTTCAAATTAATCTTTTCACAACTAAGACCATTTTTAGACCAAAGCGGAAAATTTTCAGTACCACAACCTTCAATTTCATTGATTTCCAAAACAGAGTTCTCTTGCTCTTGCATACAATTGAAGTTGCTTTTTCATTACACTCATAAAGAAAACTTGAAAGTACTAATAAAGCAATAAATCTAGGGCATAGTCAAGTCAGGTGTCCCTGCGCCCCCTTCCAGAGCTAGTTGAAGCCTCTGGTGCCAGCCTAGGCCCAACCTGTGCTTCCTCGTTGAGCCAATCCCAGCACTCGTCAGATAAAGTGCAACTGAAAATAGGAGCAGGGGCCAAAAGCTCTCTAACTCTCCATGCTGCGGCTTGTCAAGCCAGCTGTGTGCCTCGAACTGGAAATGTAGCCGGATACTCTATCCCCTCCGGTGGGCAAGTCTGATCATGGCCAAACTGGCGCAGAATACGGAATGGGAAATAGAACACACAATGAGTCAAGCCGATCAGTCGAATCCCGACCTGCCGGGACATGCTATAGCTCATTGCCGGGAGATTGAGCCAAGGACAACGCCACGCAATGCGATCCGCCGACAAATTGCACATCCATTCAAACCACCATCCCTCATTAAGTGCATTCACTAGGCGTTGCCGAAAGAAGTAGCCACGGGCTGAGTAAGCAGGACAAGAGTCCACAACTTGCAATTTATCCATCAACCATATCTGGGGAGGGATGAAAAATGAGAGAATAAAGAGATGTGCGATGAGAGAAAAGTAAGATAAGGGTTTTGTGAGAAAAACGAGCCCGAGGGCCGAGTGATGTGAGCAAATATACATGTGAGCTTGGGTGGGAAACATTACCTGTAGCAGTAGTGGACTCCCTGCAAACCTGGTTGTCTCCCGGCAGTGGAAAGCATCCAAGCCCGTCAGTGTCTCGGCCAGAGTCATGGCGATGCAACTTTTTCCTTCTCTCAAACCTTGGGCGACTTCAATCAAACGGATGCTACATCCTCCGGAGCCCGAGACAAACAGAAAATGAGATAGTAGGCACAAGCAGAGGGCGTGCTGCCGGAAGCCTTGCCAATAGTGGTTGCTGCGGTCACCGGCATCAGAAAATCGGTAAATCAGGCTCGGGATATCCAACATGCCATCACCAATCAGAGATCTAGCATCATGCGCATTAAGACCGCACATCCGCCCTAAGGTCTGGGCATAGCCAAAATTGAGCTGGGGCAAGATCTCCTCGCCTCGCTCGGATTCCATCAAGGCTTGAAAATCTTCAAAAGTAGGGCATACCTCTTGCCCTCCGAAGCTGAAGACGTGCGTCACCGGGTTCCAAAACCTTGCCGCGGCATAGAGGAAAGGAAGATGCAGTGGAGTCCGGCCCAGCGTGAACAGTGCATTCAAGCCAAAACCCCGGAAGTTCAACTTCTCCGAGCCATCTAAAGAAGAAATCCAAGATGTGAGATTTTCTGCGAGAAATGCCTCCATTTTTGTGAGGAAAGGTGATGAAATGAATAAGGTTCAAGGGTGGGGCTTTTATAGAGGGGCAAAACACTATTTAAAGGACACATGTCAAATTTCTGGAGGTTACGGGGGAGGTGGCTGGCCGGCCATCTATTCTAGTAGGCCGGCCACTCTCTAGTCTCCAAATGCAAAATGTTTTCGGCCGCGCGTTGGTCCTGTTTTGCCCGCCGGAAGGAAGTTTGAGGCACTTTCATGCATCGGGAATGTCGAAGGCCTCCATTTCTCTCAGTTACGGGTGCGTTCCATCATTCGGATTGTCCGTCCGAAGTTTGTTCTGTTGTATTTTGCTTATCGAGTTGTTGTTTTGTTTATCGAGTTGTAAGTTTTGTCGAGCTGTCGTATTTTGTGTTTTGAATTGTTACTTTTTGGTTACACAATTTTGTTAAGTCTTGTCTATTGAGTCGTTAACATTGTTGTATTTTGCTTATCGAGTTGTAAACTTGCTAAGATTCTGTTATTTCTTAGTGAGTCGAGTTGTTTTGATTTGTTGCGTCGGTTCATTACCTGACCCGGTAAATACACAAGGCACATTTCCATTCAATTCCATTTTTGTGCAAAATGATGCGATGCGATGCTAAGAATTTCAAATACAAACATCTTTTCAAAAGCTGTTTCATTCCATCATGTTTTTACAACAAAATAAAGGTACAAGTTTTACAGGAAATAAAACTGCCTAATAATGTGCAAAGTGCTACAAACTACTAGCCAAAAGGTAAAATAAAGCAGGAAATAACATCAGTATCCTCGGGAACGGGAATGAGGAGGCCCTCTCATCCTCTTTTGCGGGACAACCTCTGCACCATCATCACCATCCGGATCAGAGCTGTCATCCTCCGGATCCCCCTCAGCCTCGCCTCCGCTCCCGGAACCAAGACCGGAGCCTCCCTCCCCAGGAGATGTCTCTGACACACGGTCTGCGACCTCCTCCTCCTCATCCTCGATAATGGGTGCCCTGCGTCTGCGAGACGACCCTGCTCCTCGAGCTCCTCGGTAAGGCCTGGATGGCCCAGCTCCTCGGGGCCCAGTACCTCGAGTAGGTCTAACACCTCGACCTCTCTGAGAAGGCCCGGGTGGCCCACCTCGTGTCGAAGCATATACGGGAGGCATCTGAAAATGAAAAGTGCAATACATCAGTTCAAACATAAAAAGCAGGTGCAAGTATAGTATGTGAGTGGGGTGTGTGCCAGATGTGTTCTACACAGCCTATCAGTGCAGCAGAATGCTCAAGACCAGCATGTCATCACAAATATGATAAATGCAAGAAAGATGAAGGGAACCTGGAAGCCCATGACGGACATCTGCGCCTCTCTACGCAGGACCATCCCCTCAAGTGAGGCTAACATCCCAAGCATCTCATCCATGTACTCAACTGGAGGCTACAGACACAAATGCAAAACTATCAGTAAAGGAATGGATGTCCAAATGTCCGACTGATAAATCAAAGCTGTAAAACATACCGGTGGTGAATCAGGGTCTCTGACATATTTGTGGCCAGGCACCGGAGGCTCTATAGGGATCGGAATCGGAGAAGTAGTCCCATACTGCCAACTCATCAACTCGGTCGGCATATCTGGCCATCCAGGATGATCGAGAGTCGGAGGGATCGGAGGAATCGAACTACCTCTACCCCTAGATGCACCAGCCCTACTAGAAGAGGGGATGTCTGCAGCACGGGCACGACTCGAAGATGGTGCGCCAGTGGGCCTCAGTGGTGGAGCCCGTACTCCCGTCAAGGGGGGCATCAGATATATGCGGCGATAGGTGGCGTAGTTCCCCTCAATGAGATGTAATAAAGCATCGGTGCCCTGCATGTCCCTAGTGACCTCCTCAGTAGATAGCCTGTCGGCAGTCCGCATAGTGGGTGGAGGCACAGCATGAGGGTCCTGAGACTCATACCCCCACACCTGACGCTGAAAGCGTTCCCCCAGGAACCAAGCCCTGCCGACTGGTCCCTCGAGCAGGAACCTATACTGGGAACTAGTCGACCCTCCGGGGTACTGATTCTCGAGATCGTCGCCAAAGACTGCCCAGGGTTGCCAGGTGATCTGCGGATAACCAATGTACAAATCAATCAGAAATCAAGAAATACAAAGCAGATCAAAGATGAAAATGAAAGGAACTGAGAGTTCTGAAATACCTCTGTCGCGCGCACGGTGTCGAAGTACTGTCGCAGAGCAAAGAGAGTCTCTCGAGGCCTCGATAGGTGCTCGCCCTCAAACATCAATGAAAACGGAGTCATAGAAGGTCCTGCCACCTCCATCTCCGGGGCTAATGTGGGGAAATATGCATATACCCATAGCTGAGAAAAGCAGTGCGGAATGTGAATGCAAAGTGCTAAAGGCAGAATACAGAATGCAAAGTGCGCCGTGTGTGCAGTGAATAAGTAATGAGGAGCAAAAATGTAAATCAAGAGGACAGAATGTACCTCCCAAGCTCTCCAGTAGCCGCCGAGTAAGTCCCCCCGCGTGCGAGAGACTGCGCTCATGTAACAATAAAGGGTAGCCAGGCCAGCGCCGCCCCAATCATACTGATTGACCTGTGATAGGTCTACTAGGGCACTCAAGAGATACAGCCCAACCATGTTCCCTCTATCAGCAAACAGAGTGGTGCCAAAGAGGAACATGAGGAAACCACGGGTATACTGCTCGACCTCCTCGGGAGACTCAGGCTCCATCTGTGGCCGCCGGAAATGGGAAGAGAACCAAGTATACCGAACCCTCCCGGAAGCTCTGTCTACAGGCGGGAGTGCCCCCAATAGATGCATCCAAGCAGCCTCCCACTCACCCATATCCTCGTCATAGAGAATGGGTCCACCGCCTAGGTCTAGGCCGGTGAGTACAGCGAAGTCCAGTGGGTCATGGTCATATCCCCGGTCGCAGAAAAATGGAAAGAATTGGTGGTGTCCCACCATCTCTCCGCCAGAGCAGCAAACAATGTCCTACTGATAAGACAGTGAGATAACCCCCTGCAGAATGGTCCGAATCCTGCAAAGTCAACCAAATCCCGGACAGCTTCCGGAAGCTCAGCATACCACTCCCTCGCGGCAGTGGAGCCATACCCTCGCACGGTGCGAGAACCAACCTGCGTTCAGAATGAATACATGTGTTCAGTACACAATAAAAACGAGCTGTGTGCAAATGAAATGAATGAGCTATGTATGAATCAGTGGGCTGTGTGTTCACTTCAAATCTGAGCTGTGCGTTCAGTAAATTGGTATTTGGGCTGCGTGTTCAATTCCTAATCAGTGGGCTGTGTGTTCACTTCAAATCTGGGCTGTGTGTTCAGTAAATCAGAATTTTGGGCTGCGTGTTCAATTCCTAATTAGTGGGCTGTGTGTTCACTTCAAATCTGGGCTGCGTGTTCAGTAAATTGGTATTTGGGCTGCGTGTTCAATTCCTAATCAGTGGGCTGTGTGTTCACTTCAAATCTGGGCTGTGTGTTCAGTAAATCAGAATTTTGGGCTGCGTGTTCAAATCCTAATCAGTGGGCTGTGTGTTCACTTCAAATCTGGGCTGCGTGTTCAGTAAATCCGTGTTTTGGGCTGCGTGTTCAATTCCTAATCAGTGGGCTGTGTGTTCACTTCAAATCTGGGCTGCGTGTTCAGTAAATTGGTATTTGGGCTGCGTGTTCAATTCCTAATCAGTGGGCTGTGTGTTCACTTCAAATCTGGGCTGTGTGTTCAGTAAATCAGAATTTTGGGCTGCGTGTTCAATTCCTAATCAGTGGGCTGTGTGTTCACTTCAAATCTGGGCTGCGTGTTCAGTAAATCCGTGTTTTGGGCTGCGTGTTCAATTCCTAATCAGTGGGCTGTGTGTTCACTTCAAATCTGGGCTGCGTGTTCAGTAAATCAGAGTTTGGGACTGTGTGTTCTACTCTTAATCAGTGGGCTGTGTGTTCACTTCAAATCTGGGCTGCGTGTTCAGTAAATCAGAGTTTAGGGCTGTGTGTTCTACTCTTAATCAGTGGGCTGTGTGTTCACTTCAAATCTGGGCTGCGTGTTCAGTAAATCAGAGTTTGGGACTGTGTGTTCTACTCTTAATCAGTGGGCTGTGTGTTCACTTCAAATCTGGGCTGTGTGTTCTGTAAATCAGAGTTTAGGGCTGTGTGTTCTACTCTTAATCAGTGGGCTGTGTGTTCGCTTCAAATCTGGGCTGCGTGTTCAGAAAATCTGAGTTTGGGACTGTGTGTTCTACTCTTAGTCAGTATGTGCTGTGTGCCCATTTTCAACTTCGGGCTGTGTGTTCGGTGAATCAATGTTTGAGCCGTGTGTTCAATTTCTAACTAATGTGTACTGTGCGTTCACAATCAGTCAATGAGCTGTGTTCATGAAATTCAAGTGTTTAAGTCACAGGTTCCAGTTGCAAGCAAAGTACTATGTCATAAGCTAAACTGTGTGTCTAAGCATGGCAAAGGTACAAAATGCACGAAAGATACAGAAAATAAAGTAAAATACCTCTGCATTGTGGGAGAGGTGCTGCTCCGGCTCTCGCAGAAGAAGATCCCCTGGTACCCGATCTTTGAACTCAGTGAAATGACAGAAAACGGCTCGCGGAAGCCTATGTACCGCTGGGGCGTATCGATCGGGAACAAAAGGGCGAACCCTCAGGGGCAATGTCATAATATCAAAATCATCTCCGGCGCCGGGAAAACCTCCACCGTGAGGGAAATGACCCGCCATGTCAAGAAATCTGCAAAGAGAAGCAAAAATGAGCAAAATGAGCCAAAATTGGAAAAAGTCAACAAAAGTCAACTCTCGGGAAATGAAAAGTCAACAAAAGTCAACTCCTGGAAAAATCTTCCAAATAAAGAGACAAACTTACCTCAAGTGGTGACAATGAGAAGAGAAGCCCCGGAATCAAAATTTAGTCGGCTCAAAGTGCTTAACACTGGAAGATTTCGCGAAAACAACTTGCGTGGAAGGCCGGAGGACGCGTATAAAATGCAGATTTGAAGGAGAAAATGGTTTAGGGAGCAAGAGAAGAAGATTTCACGGCTGTGGGTGTGATTTCGGGGTGAGTGGGCAAGTGTATATATAGGAATCTCCAAAATGACCAAAATGCCCCTGCTTTTGGCAGGTGGCCGGCCGGCCACCTTTTCTGGCTGGCCGGCCATTTGCTTTTCCTCCCCTGGCCGATGGCCTCTCCTAGGGCAATGAGCTGGCTGACCATGGTCCCCACCCCCTCCCCTACCTCTCTGCAAATTTTGAGGAAAATCGGAGTTCCCGGGACCTGAAAAAGTTCAAGAAAAGTGCACTTTCTGGCGCCGAATTGCTCCACCGGAACTTCAATTGCAATTTCTGACATGTGTCTCATCATTATTCATCAAAATCAGAGTGTATCCTTTTTAAACATGTTGTGACCTCTCCGAGAGGTGAATCAGAGGCCGCGATCGAGTTGCCGTCGCCGAAATGCGCGTTTCCCAGCTCGTTGTTGCGCAACAAACAGGCACCCTGATTTGTGCTCGTTTTGCATTATTTGGCTCATAATTTGCATTCTCATGAATGTTTTGCATTGTCATGCGTGATTTCTTGGTGTACAATACTTCTATGCTTGAGCATACGTTGTCACGCATTATCTTTTCTCGCATTGTGATGCATCCACTCGTCGACACTGCGTGTGTCAAACTTTCAGAATCACAGGAATCACATTGAATATATGTTGTTGGCATATTGTTCTTGTTGAATTTCTCTATTTTGCAGGCACGATATTGTATGTATGGTTCATTTGAGGCTGGTACGACCAGACGAATCGCGCAGGTATCGTATCTTCTCCGTGTAAGACGCGACGAGAATTGAATAATTCTCCGCATTCCTAACTGCATGAAATGTAGTCGTTGCTTTGCATTCTTGCTTAAAACTGTTGCATCTATTTGTCAATACTTGCTTCATTACAGCTTGCTGCATTTGCATGATCATCTGGCTCTGTGCATGTCGCTTTGCATTTTGCCCCCCCTTTGCCTGCGGGCACGCCTGCGGGCACATCTCTGTTCATCTTGTATGATTGTCTAAGTCTTCGGCCTTGTCAAAAATGGGTCGTCTCTGGGCTTTGACATTCACTCCGGTCACTTCTTGACTTCCGAATTCTGTCAAAGAGGGGCAACTGTAGACACCCCATTTTTGACCGACCTTAAGACTCAGACATCACCGATTGAGCGCTCGGTGATGTTGCATATTGTGCTCGTTCAGAAGTCTCAGAGTTGCGGCCGAGCGCCCTGCCTCCGGACTTCCGAACTTTCTCCTGTGCCTTGCCTCGGTTTGCGAACCAGACTCGATTTTCTCTGTTTTCTTTCCTGAGGGGAGGGAGTGGTCCTGTAGGCTATCTCTCAGTGGCCGTGAGCTACTTTTCGTGGCCGTAGGCCATTTTGCCCATTTCGGAGCCCGGTTCCCGGTTTTCGGAGCCGTCAGGCCGTGTGCCTCCGTTCGGGACCGCCCAACCATCTCCGATTTCTCCGGTTTTTGGCAAGTGCCTCTGTTTTATCATACTGAGGAACACTGGGGTCTCAGATGCCCATTTCGTGGCCGAATGCCACTTTCGGTGCCTGCAGCCTATTTTCGGGACCCCGAACTGCGTGATTTGGGCCCCGAGCATTCATTTTGCATTAGTTTTTGTTCAATTTTGGCAGGTACCTCTGTTTTAGCACCAGGAAGATCACTGGAGGGTGGGAGGCCAGCAATTGTTCCAGAAAACCAGTTTCGCTCCTCCGGCGCCCGTTTTGCTCACTTCCGGGCCAATGTTGAACACCCTAGGGGTATTTTCTTCGAGCCGAGACTACATGTTTGTGATGAGGGGACATGGGAGGACCCTAAAAACTGGTGGTCGGCCAGTAATTGTGTTTTTCATTTTTGAGCCTCTCTTTCAAATGCAATGTTGTGTCTCCTGTTTCAGAGTTGCCAAATTCCAACCATGGGGTCTTGTTCTACACACATAGGAGGACCCTAAAAAGTACTGGTCGGCCAGTAATTGTTACTTTCATTTTTGAGCCTCTCCTTCAAGTTCAATGTTGTGACTCCTGTTTCAGAGTTGCCAAATTCCAACCTTGGAACCTTGTTCTACACACCTGGGAGGACACCAAAAAGTGGTGGTCGGCCAGCAATTCTTCAATTCTTTTTTTGGCCATGGCCGGCCGGCCAGGGGGAGTGGCTGGCCGACCAGTTGGGGTGGCTGGCCGGCCACCTTCAAGAAATCCACCTGGCCGGCCAGCTTTCTGCTTTTGAACCCTTTACAGCTGTCCAGCTGCTTTTCAAAATATCCCTGTCCTCCGGGGGATATTTTGGGAGGGAAAGCTTGGATGCATTTCCCTCTCCTTTTACACCCCTTTCTTGCCCATTTAAGGGGTTGGCCTCCTTCTTTGTTAGGGTTACAAAAATTCTTCTCAAGAGCCTCTCTCCCATAGCCTCCATCTTCATCTCCAAAACCCTAAAACCAAGCTTCAAGTCTTGCTCATTCCTTCATCAACCCTAAGCCTCACCATCACCACCTCCATTCCAACAGCAAAGGAGGGTTTTTCAGAGGCTAAGGACCAACAAATTCAAGCCAAGAAGCCACAAAAGGTTTGTCTCCAAGGGTAAGTCACTAATTCCCTTTTTCTAGCACAATTTTGCATCAATTCTTTACCCTATTTGCTCACTGTTTTGGGCTTCGACCCCTACTTAAAATGTCACTATTTTGAGCTATTCTACAAGTTTGATTAAGGGTTCAACCCCATTTGAGAGCCCCATTTGGTACTTGTTTCAATACCTCTTGGAATGCCATTATTTTGCATGCTTTCTTTAGCTTATGAGTGATCTGATTTCGAGTCTGATATAAACTGTGAGTGGGCCTATTTTGAGCCCCTCTTCAACATTGAAGAAGGGCTCAGCCATTTTTGGTGACTCTATCATGCACTTGCTTTGTAATTCCCTCAATTTACCGTAAAATTTCATGCTTTGTTGGGCTTGCTTGGCTTCTGTTTTGAGCCTTCATCAGGCTTAGAAAGTGTCTTATTTTAGCCCATTCTTCATGTCTTGTTAAGGGTCCAAAGCTGTTTGGTACTTTCTTTTGGTACCTCATGTTATAGCCTTTGTTGGCTCATTATTTTGCATGCTATCTCTAGCCTATCTACATACTGAATTGGGGGATGTCATCTCTTGTAAATATGCATATTTTTGGCCCCTCTTTAATTTTGTAGAACTGTGTTTTTCAGTTTGAGCATTGTATATACCACTTGCTTTGTAATTCCCCTCTTTTCCCCCATTTTTGCAAGCTATTTTTGCCATACTTGTGATCATTTTTTGGCCATACTTTGTACTGAAAAAATGCTAGTTTAGGGGCTGCCTTGCTACTGTTTTACATGTTATGTCCATATTGCGCATGTTTAGTAGGGCTGTAGGCCGTTTCGGGTGCATAACATTGCATTTCGGGCATCGGGTGTAATTTTGTCATAATTCGGGGGCTATTTGTGCATCATCTTAGCTACTGAAATTTACATTTATCATATGCCATATGCCACGTTTCATTTGCATGCCATTTCATGCCTGTATGTCACTGCCTTGGTTTGCGTGCCCGTATGCACGCATTTCGAGGCAGCTCATCCTCATCTCTCGGCGGCTTATGTGAGTGCGGCTGAGGCCCTCTCATGTTGGTGTAAGCCCTCATTTCATTTCGCATGTCATTCCATGCCTTAGGGCCATCGCCTCGATTTGCGTGCCCGTGTGCACGCATTTCGAGGCACTTCATTTTTTTTTTATCCGATGGCCTCTTATGTGAGTGCGGCTGAGGCCCTCTCATATTAGTGTAAGCCCAATTTGCATTTTCCATATCATTTGCATTGCGTATGCCACCGCCTCGGTTTGCGTGCCCGTGTGCACGCATTTCGAGGCACTTCATTTTTATCCGACGGCATCTTATGTGAGTGCGGCTGAGGTCCTCTCATGTTAGTGTAAGCCCGATTTTGCATTTTCATGCCTTTATATCATTGTCTCGATTTGCGTGCCCGTGTGCACGCATTTCGAGGCACTTCACTTTTCATCTATTGGCCTCCTGTGTGAGTGTGGCTGAGGCTCACTCATGTTGGTATAAGCCCATATTACACTGTCACGCCATTTTTAGTCTCATTATATCGCGTGTGTCATTACCTCGGTTTGCGTGCCTGTGTGCACGCATTTCGAGGCATCTCGTTCTCACCAGCACAGTGTATACTAGGTTGTATCTTAGATTGCATTCATGTATTACCTCGGTTTGCGTGCCTATGTGCACGCATTTCGAGGCATCTCATTTTCATCTGCATTGTGCATACTAGGTTGTATCTTAGGTTGCATTCATGTATATCATGCATATTGCATCGTGTTCGGGATAGGAGTTAGTCCGGGCACGGGAAACGAGGCACGTTTCGTACTCCGAGTGACGGAACGGGTCTCAATTCCCAAGTCACCGACACTCCGGATTACCCATGATGGAGTTAGGTTTTGTTGTAGCATTCATGTGCATTCATCCTATATTGAGTTGTGCAATTCGGCTCCTCGGCCATCATGCATCGGTATGCGTGATTGGTGGCACGAGGATCGAGGCATGCATATATTTGTGAAATACATTGCTATGCCCTTTTCCTGCTCTCTGTTGTAGCAAAATGAAGAATCAGCAACTTTTCGGAGTCTGGCACGCATTTCGAGAAAAAATGCAAACAGAGGCTAATCGGGGCACCGCCATGGATTTCCGCGCAAAGGCATCCGGGCATGCATCATTTCATCATCAGGAGCAGAAGCAAGGCAGTCCCTGGCTTGCATGCCATTTTACAGCTTTCTTATTTAATTTGTTAATTAATTAGGAATTTGTATTATTTTGGGCTGTATATTCAGACTGTACTATTCTTTTATTCGGACTGTATTATTTATTTGGACCCTCTGCGCGAGGGCAAAGCTGTAATAAGTGTGGGTGTGTGTGATGTATGTCTTCCAACCCCCATTTCTTTCTCTCTTTTATTTATCTGCTTATGATGATTAGATATAGGACATATTTCAATTAGCATACAGTATGACAGCATGTTTGCATCATTCATCTGTTTTGCATGCACCGGGCTCGGCGCATCATACAAACTGCATTTGTTTTTTTCAAATTGAATACGTGTTAGTTGTAGCATTCCATATGCCATGTTTAGAATAGCCGAGCCTACTATAGTTTGCATTTTTGCATGTGTTGCATTAGGCATTTCTGTATACATAGGATCATGCATGATTTCTAATCAGCTTTTGTTTTGGCTTGGAGTACTCGGTGAGTTTTATGCTTTAGCATCCTTGCATGTGTGTGAGTGTTGCCATGAATAGCATACTTGCCATGAGGCTATTTGCTTATATGATATAACTGCCGTGAATGCCTGTGGGTGGAGGTTGAGTTATTTGGATTGGAACAATGCATTGACTGTTCGTTTTAAGCCCACTAGATAGTGGCAAAATCATGTTTTCTTAAGCCCACTCGAGGGTGGCAAATCCACGTCTTAGCCTACTTGCGGGTAGCACCATCAAACCATTTTCAAACAAACAAACAAACATGAAATGTTTTGTTCCGATTCAGGCGACTCAGTCTATACTTGTATGCTGTGCGCATCACATAGTAACCTAGGCTAATAACCGGAATAAGAACATACAAAGTTTTCAAAAACAGATATCATGGTTAGTAGAGGCCGGTCTTTGACCGGGCGAGCGGGGGTGCTCACGATGTGACCTTCCCCAATCGTACCCAAGTTCCCGAGCCAACTTTGGTGATGACGGACACGTGGCCTTTGGCACCGAGTTAGGGTTTCCTAAATTTCCCATTTAAAAAATATTTAGGTGGCGACTCTGTATCTGGCAAAGCAGTCCATGTTTGGCACTTCTTTCAAAAAATCTGTTTCCAAAACGATTTGCCGGATTTGGACTCTTTGGTTCAAGATTTAGAACCGTGGCACAAATCGAGTCCGAACTGTAGCGAGGTCCCTCGCGGGCTTGTTACAACCGCGCACACCCCTAGTCATAGTAAGGGATGTAATGAGCCGCCCAACCTTGACCTTATTATTCTGGTGGACCTCTGTATGACCAGACTTGCTAAATGAGGGGAAGGTTTACTTGATCTTCCTACTCACTGGGATGCAAAAAGACTTCAGGTGCTGCAAAAGGGAAACAAAATAGCGTTAATAACAAATATCATGAAAATCGGCATCATAGGCAAAAAGAAAAAATGGAGGTTAAAATGGTCGGCCGGTGACCTTGGGGATAGGTTGGACCCGATCAGCACCATGAGAGAATTCCCAATTCCCCTCCACTATGATCTATACATTATTAACACCCATGCCAGAGTCAGGAAGCATCTGAACAGGTTGACACTTCATCGATCTGTGCTTGAAATAAAATTTCGACCTCTCTTTGGTAGTAGAAACAAAATTTTAGCATTACTTAATCTCAGGCAGTCCTAAGTTGATTCCTCAGATACCGTTCAAGGCGATTATACCCATAACTATTCTAAAAAAGTTAGGGAAAAGCTAAAAGGGAGGTACCTTATAGAAATGAAGCACCTCCCTGAGGAGAGAATGTAGGGAAAATCGAACTCCCCCCTCAACAATGTCTATTAGAGGAAGAGGAATCCGTTTCTCTGATCCCTCAACGATGCTATCAATGGAAGCAGAAATACAGACAACGATGTCATCAAGGATGATATATAGAGTTCTAATGTGACGCCCCAAAATTCAAGGACATCATAATTAGATTTAGAACTTCAAGTTTAATTTTCTTAATTAAGAACTCTTCTTAATGTTGCCACCAAGTTTACCAACATCTATTAACTAACATCCCATAAATTAAAAGTTCTTAAGTTACAACTCCAAATAAACTTAAAACTTAGTCTTAGAATAATAAAAAAAAACACAAATATAAAAAAAATAAAACTAGGAAAATGGTTCATGGAATCTTGGGCATTCTTCAAGCTAACCAAGGCTGAATATCGCCTTGCAAGGCCTCAGCGCTTCCTTCGGTTTCTTCAATACCTGGCATAAAACGCCAGGGCAATGGGAATGTCAATGAGCAACGAGCTCAATAAGATACTATAACCCGAAAATACCCACCCCGATAATTATACTCACAAATAATAAATATTGTGGAATAACAAAATAACAAGTAGCATTTAACAAACATAACCGGAATACTATTGGTTGAAATATTAACAATAGACAATAAAAACAATGGCAAGCGGAAACAGTATTTCATAATAAGGAAAAATGCCAACCTTTCTTTTTAAATTGAAATAGATTCAGCTTAACAGGTTAGTTTAAGTAACTCCCCGCGGAGCATTATTTCCACTCAACCGCTAAGCAATGACCACGGGCAATTCTGACTCCCCCTTGGTCAAATATTCAAATGTTACTTACTGTAACTACCAATGATGCCCACGCACCAAGGTTAAGTACCCGAGTCGTGACATCACGGTCTGCCCCAAGGGAACGGTCTATGTTGTCGTTCTTGCTGTCATTGAATCCATTTCCCCTAGTTCTTCCTGCTATTTTCTGCATGAAGGATATTAATTGTTTACTATCAACACGATGTAAGTACTTATTTAATTATTTATTTTATGCGAACAAGCATTCACTAAGTTTAACTAGAACTGAAACTTTTCACTGCAACAAAGGATCGGTTACATAACCAAAAATTACATTTATCACCAGACCGAGGGGATTATTTCACCCCATTTCATAACCACTATTAGACTAGGCTTTTACAATGAAATTTCAACAAAATTGTTTACCCGCCTAGTCTACCCTCTTTAGTCTCTCCTTCTCTCAAACAAAAAGCCATGGGTAGTGCTGATGCATTTGCCAGGCATACTCCTAACTCTCATCATACAGCCCATAACACTTCCAACGGACTAACAACCTGAGCCCTCCTATTCTCGCATGTTGGCCCAAGATCCTTACAAGGACTTCTTCGTAGGTGAGTGGGTGGGAGAAGTCGACTGTCCCGTTCGTGGGTACGAGCTTTCCAGCCGGTGGGGCTACCAGAAAGATGTCTTGTTGGTGGAAGAAATTGGTGTAATTGTCTTCCAGGGCTGGTGGTAGCGGTCCTACTTCATACATGGCCCTTGCCAACTCCCGGATAACTCGCACAGACCCTAGATATTTGTTGTCCCCCCTTCGGTGTTTCCACTTGCAAGGTATTAATGGTTCTAGCTTAACATAAGCCTCTAGCCCTATCGGGAATGCCCCCATCTGCACTACGTCCCCCCAGTCTGCTTCACCTTCTTCGAAGGCATATTCAATTGAGGAGATGAGGTTGGACTCAGTGTCACTTCCTACCCAACCAAACTCTTCCGGCGGAATGGCGGCCAAGGGTTCCACGACTTCCACTTTCGCATCTACCTCTGCATCTTCTTCGTCTAGCGGTTCTTCTTCTGGATATTCCTCCAAATCTTCCTCCTCAGACTCGGGCTCCTCTTCATCATCTTCATCCATCGTCTCCTCTTTCGGATCCTCATCCGGGTCCTCTTCCTTATGGATTGACTCTGAAGTTTCCGCCCCTACCTCCGGGTTGGTTAATAAGGGTTCTTCTTCAGGTTCGAGATCCGAGAGCCAGTCCTCGATGTGAGATGGGCTTGACATCCTACAAGAAGAATACAACGTTGTTACATTCTCAGTATGGTCTTGGGTCATCAAATGTTTTTTAATTAAAGTGTAGTAAATGACACGTGTTTAAGCCTACCCAAGGTCTCAAGGGTTTCTAGACCTAAGTTCTGATACCAAGTTGTGACACTCCAAAATTTAAGGACATCATAATAAGATTTAGAACTTAAAGTTTAATTTTATTAATTAAGAACTCTTCCTTAATGTTGCCACCAAGTTTACCAACATCTATTAACTAACATCCCATAAATTAAAAGTTCTTAAGTTACAACTCCAAATAAACTAAAAACTTAGTCTTAGAATAAATAAATAAAAAACACAAATATAAACAAAATAAAACAAGGAAAATGGTTCATGGAATCTTGGGCATTCTTCAAGCTAACCAAGGCTGAATATAGCCTTGCAAGGCCTCTACGCTTCCTTCGGTTTCTTCGATATCTGGCATAAAATGCCAGGACAATGGAAATGCCAATGAGCGACGAACTCAATAAGATACTACAACCCGAAAATACCCACCCCGATAATAATACTCACAAATAATAAATATTGTGGAATAACAGAATAACAAGCAGCATTTAACAAACATAACCAGAATGATATTGGTTGAAATATTAACAATAGACAATAAAAACAATGGCAAGCGGAAGCAGTATTTCATAGTAAGGAAAAATGCCAACCTTTCTTTTTAAATTGACATAGATTTAGTTTAACAGGTAAGTTTAAGTAACTCCCCGCGGAACACTATTTTCACTCAAACACTAAGCAATGGCCACGGCCAATTCTGACTCCCCCTTGGTCAAATATTCAAATGATACTTACTGTAACTACCAATAATGCACACGCACCAGGGTTACGTACTCGAGTCGTGACATCACAGTCTGCCCCAAGGGAACGGTCTATGTTGTGACACCCGCACCACCAACCTTATATCGCCTGTACCGATAAGAGCCGAAATACCTTCCCATGCCATGTTAGGGTTCGCAACTCACATGCGCCAGATTTTAAACCGGGCTCACCCCCTCATTTTTAAATTTTAATATATCTGTTCAATTCTGTGTCCCTTTACTTTGTCCAATTCACATTTTGATGCATGTACGAGTTTTAGTTTGAAAACTACAGTGACATAATGTTTATATAGCACAACAAAATCGTGCATGACAACCAAAATAAATATGATCGAATGTCTTAGGAATTATCACAAAATTTCTTAGGAATTCACACACTTCTGCTTTCAGCACTGTATGGTCAGAAAAAAAAATATGAAACCCATACCAAACGATGTTCAACTATTACGATATTTTAACTGGTGCTAGTTCATTGAGTTAGGAAAATATTTCGAGGAGAATATCAGAGCTAAAAATGATTTTAAAATGGAGAAATAAATTTTTGAAGAAAACTGGTTTTTCTGGGCAGTGAGTTACAGTGCTTCCAGCACAGGTGATCTGTGTTGGAAAAATAAAAAGCGGCCTCAAACGGTGTCAAAAGGAGGTATGGTTAGAACGGCTTGTTAGATACTTGAGTTTAGAACATATTTCCAGAAGGATTCGAAGACTGAAAATCAACGGAAGATGATCAAATAATTTTTCTAAGAAAACTGGATAGATTCTGTCGCATTTTAGTAAAACTACAATTTCTCCTTTTAGACTTATCCATTTTTTGTGAAATCGGTGGCAAATGAAAGATAACTCTTATATCTAACCATTCCAAGTGGTCATGCATAAAAATATCATTTGTAGAGAAAATAGGACCTGTTTGAAGCCACTGTTTCTGCTGTGTTGTAAGCGACGCTTAGGGAAAATATTTGTTTCGGTAAGAAAATGGTGTCCAATGATTTTATAAAAAATTTACATGGTGGATAACACCTATATATACTTCCAGTATACACAGATTTTTAACATCAATTATTTTCAATTTATTAGAGCCCTCTTTTCACCCGATAAAGTCTGAAACAGTGGGGAAGAATCTAAGTTTCAGGTAAAAGGAAGTCATTCTCATCTCATTTTACTCTCTTGCAAGATTATTTCAACAATGGAGAATATTGAACACATAAAAACATTAGCTAAGCCATATATCTATGTTTGCAAGAAGGAATATGAAATTATAACATAATGAAACCCTCATCCTATCAAAATTTTAAACATGCATGATACGATTTTGCTATATATGACTTAACCATTCTTAATCTTGCATATATAAATTATATAAATTCAGTTAGAGGTATCTAAGGGAGGATAGAGGTGATGTATTCTTATCTCAAGAGCTTTTGCAAACACTTCTCAAAACTAAGTTTGAAATTGGTATTCACCAAGTACCCTCTCTTTTTCCTCTCTTTCTCTTTTCTCTCTTTTCTACTCTCTTTTCTCTCTTTTCCTTCTTTGCTCAGCTGCGTGAATAGTAGAATAGCTGGCTGAATGGGGGTTTCTTATGTAGGAGTTTGGGGCCCTTTATTTATTTATTTATTTATTTTATTCTTCTTGGCTTGGGAATTATGATCTACAAGGATAGACTTGTAGGATGTTTTTAAGCATGCTTTGGCAATAGCCCCTTAGGAAGAAAACAACCGGATTCCTCTGCGCAATAATTCTGAATTTTTTTTTTTTTGTATGTTTAAAATGAAAATCAATGTATATATATATATATGTCCTAGTCACTAGATGTTTTTCTCCCTACTATCCTCTAACTAACTTGATAATTATTTATTTAACTCGTTTAGTTTTCCACAACTGTGTTTAGATACAAAAGCTTGATCACAAAAGGATAAAAAAGTATATATATTTAATGGAATTTAATGTTGGTGTTAATCGTGATGCTATTAATATAATAATTTAATAATCACAATTTATTGACTTAATATTATTATTCATAAACTAATTAGTTGTCCAAAAAATTTCAGGTTCTTACAACCTATCCCCCATAAATAATTTCGTCCTCGAAATTTTGACACATACCTTTACCTTCAAACAACTGAGGGTAGTTGGTTTGTATTGCATCCTTTCTTTCCCAAGTAGACTCTTCCACTCCTTGATGCTGCCACAACACTCGCACCAAGTGGATGACTTTGCCTCTTAAGTTCTTTTCTCGTTGGTCCATAATTTTTATAGGCCTTTCCTCAAAGCTTGCATCCTCATTGAGATCAATCTCCTCCCAATTGATAACATGTGAAGGGTGTGGCTCATATTTCCGTAACATTGAGATGTGAAAGACATTGTGCACTGCTGCGAGCTGCGGTGGTAGTGCTAGACGGTATGCTACCTCTCCTATTTTGCTCAGAATTTCAAAGGGTCCCACATAACGAGGTGCAAGTTTTCCTTTCTTCCCGAATTGCGTAGTACCTCGTTGAGGTTGAACTTTGAGAAAAACATGATTGCCTACCTCAAAAGTTAAGGGTCGTCTCCTTTGATCCGCATAACTCTTTTGTCGACTTTGGGCTGTGATTAGTCGTTGTCTGATCAGTTTTATCTTCTCAGTGGTCTCCTGAACCAGGTCTGGTCCTAGCAAGGTTGCTTCTCCTACTTCTGTCCAACAGACTGGTGATCGACAAGGTCGTCCATAAAGTGCTTCATACGGTGCCATTCCAATACTGGCCTGGAAACTATTATTGTAAGCAAACTCAACGAGAGGTAAGTGTTTCTCTCAACTTCCATCAAAATCCATAACACAAGCTCAAAGCATATCCTCCAAGGTTTGTATCATCCTTTCAGACTGTCCATCTGTTTGTGGGTGAAATGCCGTGATAAAACATAAGTTCGTGCCCATTGCCTTCTGCAAGCTCTGCCAAAATTGGGAAGTGAATCGAGGATCACGATCAGACACAATGCTAACTGGTATTCCGTGTAATCTGATCACTTCTTTGATGAACAATCTACTAAGTGAGTCTAACGTATCTGATGACCCGACAGGTAAGAATTAGGCTGTCTTAGTTAGTCAATCTACAACTACCCATATGCCGTCATGTCTCTGTGGTGGTCGAGGCAAACTCGTCACAAAATCCATGGTTATATATTCCTATTTCCACTTCGGGATTGGTAAAGGTTGAAGTGTTTCTGCCGGTCTTTGGTGTTCAACCTTTACTTGTTGACATGTCAGCCACTAAGACACAAACTTGGCTACATTCTTTTTCATTCTGCCCCACCAATATTGGCGTTTTGAGTCTTGGTACATCTTAGGAAAAACGCCAACCTAAGCTAGGTCAACCTTTCTTTTTAAATTCACATAGGTTAAGCTCTAATAAGGAAAAACGCCAACCTTTCTTTTTAAATTCACATAGATTTAGTTTAACATGTAAGTTTAAGTAACTCCCCGCGGAGCACTATTTCCGCTCAACCGCTAAGCAATGGCCACGGGCAATTCTGACTCCCCCTTGATCAAATATTTAAATGTTACTTACTGTAACTACCAATGATGCCCACACACCAGGGTTACGTGCCCGAGTCGTGACATCACGGTCTGCCCCAAGGGAACTATCTATGTTGTGACACCCGTACCACCAACCTTATATCGCCTGTACCGATAAGAGCCGAAATACCTTCCCGTGCCATGTTAGGGTTCACAACTCACTTGCGCAAGATTCTAAACCGGGCTCACCCCATCACTTTTAAATTTTAATGTATCTGTGTTCAATTATGTGTCCCTTTACTTTGTCCAATTCACATTTTGATGCATGTATGAGTTTTAGTTTGAAAACTACAGTGACATAATGTTTATATAGCACAACACAATCGTGTATGACAACCAAAATAAATATGATAGAATGTCTTAGGAATTATCACAAAATTTCTTAAGAATTCACACACTTCTTCTTTCAGCACTGTATAGTCAGAAAAAAAAATATGAAACCCATACCAAACGATGTTCAACCATTACGATATTTTAACTGGTGCTAGTTCATTGAGTTAGAAAAATATTCTGAGAAGAATACCAGAGCTAAAAACGATTTTAAAATAGAGAAATAAATTTTGGAAGAAAACTGGTTTTTCTGGGCAGTGAGTTACAGTGCTTCTAGCACAGGTGATCTGTGTTGGAAAAATAAAAAGCAGCCTCAAACGGTGTCAAAAGGAGGTATGGTTAGAACAGCTTGTTAGATACTTCAGTTTAGAACATATTTCTAGAAGGATTCGAAGATTGAAAATCAACAGAAGATGGTCAAATAATTTTTCTAAGAAAACTGGATAGATTCTGTCTCATTTTAGTAAAACTACAATTTCTTCTTTTAGACTTATCCATTTTTTGTGAAATCGATGGAAAATGAAAGATAACTCTTATATCTAACTATTCCAAGTGGTCATGCAGAAAAATACCATTTGTAGAGAAAATGGGACCTGTTTGAAGCCACTGTTTCTGCTATGTTGTAAGCGACGCTTAGGGAAAATATTTGTTTCGGTAAGAAAATGGTGTCCAATGATTTTATAAAAATTTTACACAGTGGATAACACCTATATATACTTCCAGTATACACAGATTTTTAACATCAATTATTTTCAATTTATTAGAGCTCTCTTTTCACCCGATAAAGTCTGAAATAGTGGGGGAAGAATCTAAGTTTCAGGTAAAAGGAAGCCATTCTCATCTCATTTTACTCTCTTGCAAGATTATTTCAACAATGGAGAATATTGAACACATAAAAACATTAGCTAAGCCATATATCTATGTTTGCAAGAAGGAATATGAAATTATAACATAATGAAACCCTCATCCTATCAAAATTTTAAACATGCATGGTACTATTTTGCTATATATGACTTAACCATGCTTAGTCTTGCATATATAAATTATATAAATTCAGTTAGAGGTATCTAAGGGAGGATAGAGGTGATGTATTCTTACCTCAAGAGCTTTTGCAAACACTTCTCAAAACTAAGTTTGAAATTGGTATTCACCAAATACCCTCTCTTTTTCCTCTCTTTTTCTCCTCTCTTTTTCTCCTCTCTTTTTCCTTCTTTGCTCAGCTGCGTGAATAGTAGAATGGCTGGGCTGAATGTGGGTTCCTTATGTAAGAGTTTGGGGCCCTTTATTTATTTATTTTATTCTTCGTGGCTTGGGAATTTTGATCTACAAGGATAGACTTGTAGGATGTTTCTAAGGTGCCGTTTGGTAACACTTAGGGCCTGTTTGGTAACGTTTACGTTTTCAGTTTATATCTACAAAAATTTTATAAATTGGTTTTTGTTTATTTTTTGAAAAACATAATTACAAACGCGTTTGGTTTAGACAAAATGTTTAAAAAAATTTAAAAATATAAAAAAGAGTAAGAAATGGCAAGTGGTGACGGGTGGTGGGTGGAGAAGAGTGGTGGTGGCGGAAGACGGTGGTGGAAAATGGTGGCAGGTGGTAGGTGATGGTGGCAGAAGACGGTGGTGGAAAGTGGTGGCAAGTGACGGGTGGGTGGATGGTGGTAGCGAGTGGGTGGTGGCGGCGGGCGGCGGCGGGCGATGGGTGGTGATGGCGGGTGGGTGGATGGTAGTGACGGGTGGGTGGTGGGTGATGGTGGTGGTGGGTTGTGGGTGGCAGGTGGCGGGTGGTGGATGGTGGTTGCAGGTGGGTGGTGAGTGGTGGTGGCGGGCAGGTGGTGGGTGGTAGTGGCGAGCGAGTGGATGGTAGTGGCGGGTGGGTGGTGGTGGTGGCAGCGGCGGCGGCGGCGAGTGGGTGGCAGGTGGATGGTGGTGGCGGGTGGTGAGTGGTGGTGGCAGGTGGTGGTGAGGGGTGGGCGATGAGTGGTAGTGGTGGAAAACGGTGGTGGAAAATGGTAACGGGTGGTAACTAGTGTTGGGTGATACCGTTTTCAAATGAGTCTTCAATGGTCATGTTTGGTGTAACTGTTAAAACAAATTATAAATTATAACTTAACAGATTATAGATTATGACTTTAATCAGAAGTTGTTAATCTGTTTGGTGTAGCTGTTAGATTATAAATTTAAGTTGCTGAGTAGTGTTTGTTAAATAAGCTGTGAAATAGTTTTTTCAATTAATTTTTATTTTTTATTATTTACTACTTGTCTACATTTCTCATAAATAATAATAATAATAATCGATAGTCCATTTAGGTCTTTTTATATTTTTTTTAAAAATAAAAAATAAAAAAATATAACAATATAACCATAAATTAACATGTCCACAGCAGAAACTGATAATCAGAAGTAAGGGATGAGCAGCTTCTTAGAATAATCTTTTTTGAGTTAAAATAAGCTGTTAGAATCAGAAACTGTTTGAAATAAGTTTAACCAAACAGTCCAAAATAACTTTTTCAAAGCTAAAAACTATAAGTTAGCTTTGAAAAGCTGAAACAAACACCCTCAATATATGAAATTTTCAAGATGCTTAGAATTGTGTAACTGAGTAAGTGTGCATTAAAAATAGATATGGATTTACAATGTGATGAGAATTTTAAAATATAAAAATCTCGACATACAATTATATAATTAAAGAGTAGGCCTGTTGGGTCCGTGAAGCTTATCAAGAGTTCTATTTCAATAATCCGAATCGTTCAATGTGTATATCTTGTCGAGTACTTTATTCTTGTAAAAAATCACGGTGATTGGATATCGATAGTTACTCGATCGAATCAGATTTTTGTCAACAATTTATTTTAAAAATTATATTTACCGGTGACAGAAATTTGATTTGATCAAGTAGTTATCGATATCCGATCAACGTGATTTTTATAAAGATATAGTACTCAACAAATTTTACTTATTCAATGGTTCGGATCATGGAAACAAAACCCATGGTGGCCCCCCATGGATTCAACAACATGCTCTAGTCTAATCTTGAACTGAAGAGAAGCCTGATCCATAATTAAAAGTGTATTAAAAAAAAATTTTGAAGACAGAGGCTCATGTGCCGTGAGACAACACAAGGGTTTTGCTAGGTATCATGAAAAATCTTTCATGAAAATAATCATGAAAGCTTTGTAACCCTTGGATTGCACTTAGAATAAAGCACCACACACTAATCAAGGTAATCCAAGGATCATAAATTTTTCATAATCATTTTCATGAAAAAATTTTCATGATTCCTAACTTTTCCCTTTTAATTTCCGTTATTCGAAAACCCACATCTTCAAATTCGGATACATTATTAACGAAAGTATCTAATTCAGTATTACAATCTTATTCCACTTAAAACATACTCTCCCACCAAAGACTAAGCTCAAAAGGCTTTGTAATACACTCACAACAATAACAAAACTCTCCTTGCAATGAACAATTCATATTAAATATAGGAGAGTTCACTCTTTGAAAACTTCTTCAAGTTCATGCTTGGGTTTTTGATTGGCAGGGAGAGATGGGAAGCTTGTTGCAGTTGCAGATTTCGATCAGGTACCCATCTGGGTCGTGGAAGAACACCTGTTCCACCTGGATCTCTCCTACCTTCACCACCATGGTTATATAATTCCATCCCCATTCATCCAGCCTCGTCTTCGCGAGTTCAACATCACTGCACTGTCACAAGATATACCAAAATTTTCATCATCATTATTGTTCATGCATATTACAATACAACAAAACTATGATTTAACCTTAAGCTTAGGTTAAGCATATTGATTTTTTAACCTTTTGATATTGATGCACTCTACTATAAAATGACGGGAGTTTTTTTTGTTTCAAAAGTTCTCTCAATTTTGCTTTCATGTTTGAAAACATTTAAAAATTTAAAATGCTTGATATTCCCGATATTGTTATTAATCCAACTAAATACCGTTTCGTTATTTAAAACCTCGGTTAAACAAAAAATAGTAGTTCTTACTTGAAAGGCCATGTGGTTATCCCTGGGATTAATGGGTCGTGGTTCATTCATGGTGTTGTACTGATCACTGGACTCTTTTTCAAGCAAGTGTATCCCAATTCCAATTCCATAATTGAATAACCTGAAGGGAAAGAAAGAAAAAAAAAATCATACAAGGTGGTTAGTAGTTTGATATATAGTGATTGATAATTTGATATATATGAAGAAACAGAGAAGCTCTGTTTCGGTCGCTTAGATGAACAACTAAAGAACAAAACAATGAATTGAGTTTTTCTCTTGAAGAATGATTCCCAAATACAATTTTTTAATTCAATAATTTCATTGTTGGAAAGAAAGAAAAAAAAAAAAAAAAACTCATCTCAAATCATGTGAGAGCGACGAGACAGGATTATAGTTGTGTTTTAATTTTTGAAATGAAAATACCATACAAGACCACTTGATTCACTTATTTTTATAGAAAATCTATACTATATATTAAGCAAAAGGGGATTTTTAACCCCAAGGTTTATGGAAGCTCCAATCTCCTAATCCTAATTTTCTAAATTTTTGATTTAAAAAAAAAAAAAAAAAAAAAACCTCAGCATTTATTGACTTCTCCCAACCCAACCTTAGCATTTATTGACTTCTCCCAACCCACAATCCCTTTTGACTTCTCTCATAATTATTGCAACACCCTTTTCAATTTCTCTCATACACTATGGTTACACACAAAAATAAAAAAAAAGATAAAAATTTAACTATAGATCTCAAAAAGATATAACATATAAATTTGAATTATGAGTTAATAATATAATTGTGTATTTTTTATTATGTATATCTATCAAAATTTTAAATCACTTAATGGGACAAATTAATCAACTTTCCAAAATTATTGATTTTTAATTTACAAAATAAATTAAAAAAACTATTGATTGATTTATTTTTTTAATCACAAAAATATTTCATAATCTCTCCCTCCTAATCTCTCTCATAAATTTTCAAAAACAAAATATTAAAACTTGCATTCCTTTTCTCTCCCTCAAAAAATCAGATAATATTTTTTATTAAAGTTGTAGATATCTACCTATATTTTATATATCATATTATAACATAACCAAAAAAAAAAAAAAAAAAAAAAAAAAAAACTAAAAAGCTAAAAAAAAAAATCTTTAAAGTTTATCTAAAAGGAGATTTTTAATCCCAAGGCTTATGGGAGTTCCAATCTCCTAATCTTAATTTTCTAAATTTTTTATTTAAAAAAAAAAACCTCAGCATTTATTGATTTCTCCCAACCCAATCTTAGCATTTATTGATTTTTCACAACCCACAATCCCTATTGACTTCTCTCATAATTATTGAAACACCGTTTTAAATTTCTCCCATATACTATGGTTACACACAAAAATAAAAAAAATAAAAAAGATAAAAATTTAGCTATAGATCTCAAAAATATATAACATTTAAATTTGAATTATGAGTTAATAATATAATTATGTATTTTTTATTATGTATATCTATCAAAATTTTAAATCACTTAATGAGACAAATTAATCAATTTTCTAAAATCATTAATTTTTAATTTACAAAATAGATTAAAAAAACTATTGACTGATTGATTTATTTATTTAATCACAAAAATATTTCATAATCTCTCCCTCCTAATCTCTCTCATAAATTTTCAAAAAAAAATATTAAAACTTGCATTCCTTTTCTCTCCCCAAAAAAATCAGATAATATTTTTTTATTAAAGTTGTAGATATCTACCTATATTTTATATATTATATTATAACATAACAAAAAAAAAAACTAAAAAACTAAAAAAAAAATATTTAAAGTTTATATAAATAAACTTTAAATAAATAAAACTCACATGTCTATCACATATCTAACTCACATCATAATTTACCTAAATAATAATAATTAAAAACAAATGAAAACCACAGATAAATTAAATTAAAAAAAAAAGATACCCACAACTCAGTCTTAAATAAATTGAAAAAAAAAAATACAATTTTTCAAAATTATTGATTTTTAATTTACAAAATAGATTAAAAAAACTATTGACTGATTTATTTATTTAATTACAAAAATATTTCATAATCTCTCCCTCCTAATCTCTCTCACAAATTTTCAAAAGAAAATATTAAAACTTGCATTCTTTTTCTCTTTCCAAAAAAATCAAATAATATTTCTTATTAAAGTTGTAGATATCTACCTATATTTTATATATTATATTATAACATAACAAAAAAAAATAAAAAACTAAAAAAAAAATCTTTAAAGTTTATCTAAATAAATTTTAAATAAATAAAACTCACATGTCTATCACATATCTAACTTACATCATAATTTATCTAAATAATAATAATTAAAAACAAATGAAAACCACAGATAAATTAAATTAAAAAAAAAAAAAGATACCCACAACTCCATCTTAAATAAATTGAAAAAAAATACCCGAATAGAAACCACACAAAAATAAAAATAAAAATAAAAAGATATATCTATCTATCTATTTATCTATATATTAAGAAAAATGGGGTTTCTAACCCCCCAAGTCATGTGGGAGCTTCAATATCCCCATCTAAATTTCCTGATTTTTTATTTTTTTTAAAAAAAACCTTAACATTTATTAACTTTTCCCAACCCCTAAGTATAAAAAAAAAAAAAAAATGAAAAGTCCAACACATATGAATTCCTTGAAAAGTCTCAACACATACGATTATTATCCCTCATAATAACACTTTAATACATTAAGAACAATCATAAAAAATAAAAAAAAAATCTTGAAAAGTCCAACACATATGATTATCATCAAAATATTACACTTTAATATAATATAAAAAAAAAGACATTTAAAAAAAAAAAACGACATTTAAAAATCACAATTCACATATATATAAATAATTGTGAAGTATATATGAATTTCTTGAAAAATCCAACACATTATTATTATTCCTCATAACAACATTTTAATGCATTAAGAACAAACATGAAAAAAATTCCTTGAAAAGTCCATCACATATAAATTCCTTGAAAAGTCCAACACATATGATTAATATCAAAATATTAAATTTTAATATAGTATTAAAAAAAAGAAAAAAAAAAAGAAAGATAAAGTGATGAAACACAACCCGTGCATAGCACGGGTGATATGCTAGTTATCTATTAAGAAAAAACATATGTTTGAATAAAGTCGCTATTATTCTATGTCTTAATACATTTCGTTTGAATAAAATCATATGAAAATCTCAAAGATGAGAATGGATTGTGATAAAAAAAAGAAAAAAAACAAAAGAGAATTTGGAAACTTAGGATTCCGTGTCTAAATAAAATTATATATTTGTGTTTAATTCACGAATAAGAAAGTAAGATCATATTAAATACATGCAAGATAAAATAATCCAACTCTTGGGTCATATTTTATTCTTCATATGTAGGATCATTTTCTTTTAGAAAAATAATGGGACCACTTATCCAAAATTAATCCAAGAATAATTCCCGTCAAATCGTGCTTGCTCACAAATTAAATGCTGACAAAATAGTTTTTTATTTATTTATAATTAAGGGAATAAGCTAACTTACGTGCGTCTCGACTAATAATTTAAAAGAAAAAGAAAAGACAAGAGAGAGAGAGAGAGAGAGAGAGAGGTGCTAACCAAGCTCCATGGAAAGTAAAGTTAGAGGGGCGTTTGATGTGGCAAAAACCCAACACATCTTCATAGAAGCGCACAGAAGTCTCCACCGATTTCACTAAGAAAGATACATGGTTCAGTGATTCAAGAGGCAGTGGCTCACCACCTTCAAGTACATATGGAGAGCAGTGATCGAGAGTCTGATGGAACCAGAGTTCCTGATTGGTCGAGTAATTGTTGCTGCTGCTGGTGTGGTTGTTGAGGATCTGAGATGATGTTACGGAGACTTCTGAGTCTGGGAGTGTTATCATCAACAAGAAGGAGGCGAGGAACATCAACAAGAAGGAGGCGAGGAACAAAGCGAGCTTCATATCTGAAAAGTTACGCGAAGAAAGTTTTGGAAGATTGCTTGTGATGTATGTTTGGGTTAAATAACCGCGATAGGATTCTCTGGAGTGATGCCCCCTAGAGTGATCTCCTAAAGTAAAAGAGATGGGCGCGACACCTGTCCCACTAATGAAACTAAGGGTTGAGATCAATCCCTCATGAAAACGGCGTCGTTTTGGTGGGAGAAATTAAAAATAAAAAAAAAATTCAAATATCTTTTTTCTCAAGTCCTTCGTCTTCGTCAACGCCTTCATCTTCGATCTCTTCTGCCGCCGCCGCGATTCCAACACCTTTGGTTCAATTCAATTGCATTAGCAAACCACAGATTGGTCGACGAGCTGAACCGTAGTCACACCGTCGTCTTTGATCTCCTCCGCCGATCTCCATATCGGTTGATCGGATCTGTTGATTCTATTGCTCATTTTGATTTTGATGATGATGGGGCCTGTAAATCTATGGGGTCTGTAAATCTTCTCTCCCATTTGCTAAATAATAATTATAAAAAAAAAATTCATATTACAATAAATCAAAATTGGAAGATCAGTTGATAGTTTACACATAATTTTTAAATTTATTTTATTTTTTTTCTTTGAATCTTGTCCCCAATATATATACAGTTTGAAGCCTTTTTCTTTTTGTTCTATAACACAAACACCCACCTGTGTGTTCCATTATTTGCCAAAATAGGTTTGTGTCTGGTATATATCATGGACCATGCTCTGTTTTTTTTTTTTTTCAAACCAGCACTCTGTTTTTTTTTCTTTTTTCCTGACCAAGTGTTTTTTCAAACAATTTTTTCCAACAGATTTCAGTTCCAGCACTCTTTTTTTTCTTTAAGAAATTTTTTCCAACAATTTCAATTTTTTCCAACAGATTTTTTCCTGACCATGTGTACTTAACTCTTTTCCAACAGTATGGCCATGAATCTCTATCTTCTCTCTTCTCATTCGGTTTACGTCTTTTCTTCTTCTTTTTTTTTCAAAATACTCACCAAAACGACGTCGTTTTGGTGAGTATTATTGTCAGCCGTCCGATTATCCACTTTAGGAGATCACTCTAGAGGATTACTCTAGAGGATCCTTGCGCTAAATGCCCCATATCAACAATTGTTTGGCCTATAGACCTTTGTATACAAGGACTTTTGATCGGTTTGTGGAGAATTTGTTGGTAGAAGCATTAATTCATTTCATTTATTGCGAAACCCTTAGGTGCCGTTTGGTAACACTTATGTTTTTCAGTTTTCTGTTTATATTTATAAAAATTTTAAAAATTCAAATAAAAACTTGTTTGTTAAATTTTTGATTTATAAATCAGTGGTTTTAGTTTATAAATTTGGCCAAAAAATGTAAACTAAAAAAATATATTTCCGTTTTGAGTTTTGAGTTTTTTTTTTTTTTTATCACCCAACACTAGCCATCACCCGCTACCATTTTCCACCACCGTCTTCCGCCACCACCACCCACCTCCCACCACCACCTGCCACCACCCGCCACCACCACCCACCTGCCATCCACCTGCCACTACCATCCACCGCCCGCCAGCACCACTCGCCAGCACCACTCACCACCCACCTACCACCACCATCCACCACCCACCACCACTAGCCACCTACCACCACCAGCCACCTGCCTACACATAATTTTTAAATTTATTTTATTTTTTTTCTTTGAATCTTGTCCCCAATATATATATATATATACAGTTTGAAGCCTCTTTCTTTTTGTTCTATAACACAAACACCCACCTGTGTGTTCCATTATTTGCCAAAATAGGTTTGTGTCTGGTATATATCATGGACCATGCTTTGTTTTTTTTTTTTTTTCAAACCAGCACTCTGTTTTTTTTCTTTTTTCCTGACCAAGTGTTTTTTCGAACAATTTTTTCCAACAGATTTCAGTTCCAGCACTCTGTTTTTTCTTTAAGAAATTTTTTCCAACAGATTTTTTCCTGACCATGTGTACTTAACTCTTTTCCAACAGTATGGCCATGAATCTCTATCTTCTCTCTTCTCATTCGGTTTACGTCTTTTCTTCTTCTTTTTTTTTCAAAATACTCACCAAAACGACGTCGTTTTGGTGAGTATTATTGTCAGCCGTCCGATTATCCACTTTAGGAGATCACTCTAGAGGATTACTCTAGAGGATCCTTGCGCTAAATAACCCATATCAACAATTGTTTGGCCTATAGACCTTTGTATACAAGGACTTTTGATCGGTTTGTGGAGAATTTGTTGGTAGGAGCATTATTTCATTTCATTTATTGCGAAACCCTTAGGTGCCGTTTGGTAACACTTATATTTTCAGTTTTCTGTTTATATTTATAAAAATTTTAAAAATTCAAATAAAAACTTGTTTGTTAAATTTTTTATTTATAAACCAGTGGTTTCAGTTTATAAATTTAGCCAAAAAATGTAAACTCAAAAAATATATTTCCATTTTGAGTTTTCAGTTTTTTTTTTTTTTTTTTTTTTTATCACCCAACACTAGCCACCACCCGCCACCATTTTCCACCACCGTCTTCCGCCACCACCACCCACCTGCCACCACCACCTGCCACCACCCGCGCACCACCACCCACCTGCCATCCACTTGCCACTACCATCCACCGCCCGCCAGCACCACTCGCCAGCACCACTCACCACCCACCTACCACCACCCGCCACCACTAGCCACCTACCACCACCAGCCACCTGCCACCTTCCACCCACCCGCCACCACCACCACCTGCAACCCACCACCACCCATCTGCCACAATGTACTTTTTGTGTATTTTTTTAATGTATTAATTCTATAATTATAGCACTCAGTGTGTTTGGTTTGAGTTTTCTGGATTAAGTTTTTTGAAAATTGAGTTTTTTATTTTTCGTATTTTTTTATTTTTCATGACTATTTTTAAAATTTTAAGCATTTTTTTTTTACTTTTTTAAGATGTACCTTACTTGGATGTATCTAAAAAGTAAAAAGATTGTGAACAAATATTTTAAAAAATTAACAACTACATAAAAATACAAAGAACATACTAAATTTTCGTATTTTTTTTGTATTTTTTATATTTATTGAATTTTTAAAGATTTTTTCATAAAAATTATACTTTTTATGTGTATTTATATTAAGTGTGTCTAAAAATTAAAAAACATTGCTTAAAATATTAAAAAGTTCAATAAAAATAAAAAAAAATACAAAAAATAAAAAGTAAAATTTTCTGAAAACTATTTTCAGAAAAACGAAACCAAACAAGTTGATTTGTTTTCAACTTAATTTGTGATTTTATTTTGGATATACAGTTTGGACAAAAGTCAAGGGAGGAAATATTTCTCGGAGACCCGTTTTCGATTTTGTAGATGGCCTTCATATCAAAATCACAGAAAAGAGCAACTGAATGGGATAATATTTCACAGAAGCAAAAACCAGTTCTGCTTTATAGCCTTACGGGCATGTTTGATTGGGTGGATTAGAGCTTGAGATTGGGATTATTAATCCGTGGGCCCAATTATCCTTTGTTTGAACATTTTGGTTTAGGATTATTAATCCAATGGATAATTAATCCAACAAATTTGTAGGATTATTAGTAATGGAGTAGGAGTGGGATTATTAATCCAATGGATATTAATCCAATTGGATAGTGAATACCAAACTAATTTAATAGAATTGTTAATACTTCACTATTAATCTTGTGAATCAAACATAACCTACGTGTACTATTTTTTCTTGGTTACTTTGTTTTAGGTTTTTTTGTTATGTAATTCATACTGTTATGTTGTTCAAAACTACATACTGTTCTGAAATGGCTACCCCATGTTTGTGATATGTATGTATACTTTTCATTAATAAAGTTTCTTTTTTTTTTTTTACTGATCAACAAAAAAATATATATATATTATGTAAACTATGCTCTATGCATAAACAATATTGCTTCCTTTGTACTTCGGTAATAAAATTTCTGAATACTTTCCTTAACCATTGAATGAACACTATAGTTTGCTGTTATTCCTCTTGTTGTTTGGCTTCATTGAGCAGTTAAATTTACAAATAAAGAAAATCTCCATCTGCTTCCCTGGGATTTTTTTTTTCTTTTGTACGACCTCATCATGATAGTACTCCAAAAATGTTGAATAATTTTCTAACATGAAAAAGACTATTAACTACTACATTAGGAGGAAGTTTCTCACCCTTCACCTTCTAAAGTCGGGACAAATTCTTGGGAATGAGATATCAAATGTCTGTTAGTGAATATTTAAATCTTTAATTATTTAATTTTATAGAAACTAATTACAGAACCTTCGTGTGGACGTGGAGTCCACAAAATTTGAGATATAATTGATATTAACCTTTTTAAAAATGAGAATTGCAAATCAATAAAAAAATAAAATAAATTGGAAGTTAATGTGAAAATATGTACATGTAAGTATAGTTTGTGTTATGGTACCAGTAAAATTACAACCAATCAAACCAAGTCTTAAGTCTCATCAAATGAGATCGGTTACATGAATCATTTTTCCCCACTCGACTCTATCAAAGGTCATTGCGTTAGTAAAATTTAAGAGATTCATATATCTATTTAGTACATTACCCCATATCAATTTAGGTCTATCATTCCCTTAACATTTTCATTTATCGTTACTATATCTCATTTTTTCACTACTGCCTTTGTTAGTTTTCATTGTATATGACTAAACCATCTCAATCTATTCACTCTCAACTTATCTTCTATCAGTACTACTTCTATATATTTTTGAATACATTCATTCCTAACTCTATCTTTTTTAATCTTGCTATACATCCACCTTAGTATACTCATTTCAACAACACTCATATTGTCTAAATGTTGTTACTTTCTTAATATTTCGTCCTATACAACATCACTGACCTAATAGTCATTCTATAAAGCTTTCCTTTTAGTTAGTTGGTATTCATTTATCACACAACATCAGACGTACTCCTCCACTTAAACTACCCCACCTTAATTTTATATACCAAATCCCTTTCAATCTTCTCAGTTGTTATGATAATCGATCATAAATAACGAAAATATTCATTCTTAGGTAGTTTTTGGTTCTCAATCTTCACTTCTTCCATTGTTACTGTTATTAAAAGTACACTTCATGTATTCTGTCTTAGTTTTGCTTATCTTAAATTCTTTAACTTCAAGTGTTTCTCTCCAAATCTCCAACTTATAGTGTTCACTCATTTTCTAGTGTTATCCACTAACACAATATCATTTGTAAAAATTATACACTATGGTACATCATCCTGAATATTTCTTATCAACTCATTCATAATTAAAGCAAAAAGATAAAGACTTAAAATTGATTCTTGGTGTAACTCTACAGTAATTGAAAATTCATTTGTCTCTCTAACAGGCAATCTAATAGTAATTATCACACCTTCATACACGTCCCTAAATCACATTAATGTAATTTTTTTTCATCCCTTTCTTCTCTAACACCCCCACCACATTACATCTTCATATACTTACAATTATTTTCATTTGAGTGCCTATTTAAAACTTAAGTGGCCTTTGCAATATTTTGATTGGACTCCTTGCCATGCCCCTTTCCATACAAAAATTATTCGATGTGGTTTACAACAATGGCGGTAATTAACACCCTTTTATGACTTTTACAACGGGCCTTTTCAAATTACGAAAATGGAATAGATTTATCAAACAAAAATGTCATAGACTTGAAAAATAAAAATAAAAATCAAATATTGAAAACAATAACCACATGTGATGTTGGTATCACATCTATTTGAGTACTGAATAAAATATTTGATAATTTTTTTTTTTTTTTGGAGTTCTTAACCTTTTTTGTTGTTGTTGTTGTTGTTCTTAACATTGATCTCATCAAATTTGACTTGATCTTGAATTAAGTCTATATTTATGTTGTTAAGTTTGCTTAAATTAAAATAATAAATTTGAAATCTGCCCATATAAACCAAATATTGTTTAATAAGAATATTTTTGTCAAATTTTAAAATAAAAAATATATTTACTCTAAATATTTGAATATCTCTTTAACCATTTGAAGATTAGGATTTCAAATTTTGTAAACAATTCATTTAAATGCTTGTAATACATATTTATATACACTACAGGTTTGAAAGGATTAATGTTATATAAGCATAACTTTGTATAAAACATTCACACAGAATAATAAGATATTTTGTGATCTATTTATTTGAGAGACAAAATATCCATTATTGTATCATAAATCAATTTTCTCTTGAAAACTGATTGTGTGTAATGACTCCTGAAGCCACAGCTAACTTGTACAACTTGGCGGGCAGATTCTGTAATTTAATAATTGGATTTAGCCTCCGTTTGGGAAGTGGATTGATTTTTTGGCTTTTTAACTTTTTTGACTATTTTAGCCTGGGCTAAAAAGTTTGGTTTGGAAGAACTTTTTGGCTTTTTGACTTTTTTGACTTTTTTTGTGAGAGAAGAGTGTAATGATTATGGGTTGGATGTGATGTTTTGTTTGTTGCGGCTAAAATAACCTATTTTGTCTTTTGTGGCTATTTGAGCCCCAACCTTACTTGCCAAACGGACCCTTAGTCAACCAAACTAATTTAATTATGCCGAAGCAATGACACCGACCCAACTGTCAAAATATCCTTCATTGGTGGTCTATCTTTTAATATAATTTACGTATTTATTTAGTATTATTATTTTTAAAAATAATATTAATAATAGTAACAAATGTTTTTTTTTTTTTTTTTTTTTTATGCAAGTAACAAATGTATCTTAATTATTGCTATATTTATTAGTGGAGGGCAGATTCTGTAATTTAATATTTGGATTTTGTCAACCAAAATAATTTTTCCAAAACAATGACACCGACCCTGCCAAAATATCCTTCATTGGTGGTCTATCTTTTAATATAATTTATTTATTTATTTAGTATTATTTTTAAAAAAAATAATATTAATAATGGTAACAAATGTATCTTCAAGATAACAAATATATTAGGTAGACACAATAGTAGGTGGACCCTATATATCAAGTGATGAATCTCACATCCGAATTTTGTATCTTAATTGATATATTTTTTGCTATATTTATTAGTGTAGTTTTGTAATGAAATCGGCCAAGGACATGGTGATCTTAAATTACTTTATTTTTTTATCTCGAAATACTCACAGTTATTAAATAATGTGAGAAATCTTTAAATAAGGTACAAATCTTTAACCAGACTAAAGTGTGTAATTTTTTATTTTATTTTTAAATAATGTTCCATTTATTTGAACAGAAATTATTTTTAAATGGAAAATATTTATTTTTCTCATAATATTCCACTTCCCTGCATGTTTATCATGACCAAAACTAATCAAGAAATTTTGGGCAAAATCGTAAATCAACATGTAAAGGCCCATATTAGAAAAAAAAAATTTATTTCAACACACATATTCACTTCTGTACACATATTTAATAAAATTTTATTCTAATGACAATTGTGCCCTAAAATAAAATTATTAGAATAGACATCAAATACACCCACAATATTATATCAGAATTTTCTATACACATCTTTTTAAAACAAAAAAAATCTCAATGCATTTGATTTCATCTAAAAATGCTTCCGGCAACTCTGTATTATGTAACCTTTATGCTTCGTTCTCCTCTTCTACTTGTACAGCTACTTCAAGAGATATCTCCTTGTATTTATTTTGTGAAAAATCAATTAAATAAAAGGTGTACAAAAACTCTAATGCACTGTAAATTGAAAAACAAGTAGACTGACATATGTTTATCTAGTGGTCATAGTTTTTCCATTGTTTGTCGGCGACAAGAGGCAGTGCTGCGGTGGTGGAACTGCCTGAATCGCCACACAATCTAGCAGCGGTGATGGAGGTGGAGGTTCAGGGTCTGTTTGGTGGACATGCTAGTGAAAATCGAGCTCCAAACCAACTTTTCGACAAGAATTACGGTATGTTTGGATGTGTTGAGAGTGCAGTGGTTGGGGATGACCCGGTTCTAGCTTGGTTCAGTGAATTCAACGACGAGAATGGCAGTCCAGTTCTCTATGATGGGTTAATTCGAACCCAGTTTGGTGGAAATGAAGTCCCAATTTCTGGGGGTGAAGTAATTCAGGGCATCTCCGGCAAAGCCTCCGACGGAATTGACAGTCTGAACCCTAATTCTGAACCATTTCAAGAACCCTCCGGCGAAATTGTAAGTACAGAGATCAGTCTTGGCGGTAAAAGAGCTCATGGTCAAACTAAGATTCTTGATAGTAGAGAAGTTCAGGGACTGTTTGGCATACCTATTGAAGGCATTAATCAATTTGGGAACTCCTCTGGTAGTAAAGAAATTGAAGTTATTGAGAAGAAGAATGGTGGGTAAAAGGGGTAAAACTGTATGGAATGAAGGTTTAGGTGGTGTGTGTGAAAATGATATGAATTAGGGTATAATTAGAATATTAAGGCTTGGTTTGGGGTAACATATATAATCCATCTTTTTATCTTTTTATCTTTTTTCCATCACATCACCTGTCTACTTTTCTGCACATCTTTTCGTAAAAAGACAAAAAGTACACTTTTTTAGGATACCCAAAACCAACCCTAAGTGTGTGGAATAAGAAAAAAATAATAAAAAATTAAATTAATAAATGTATATATGTATTGACAAATGATGTGCACTATTAGCCACGAAAGCTTCTAAGTTAGGAGTGTAAGAATGGCTCGAGGCCCGTGGACGGCCCAAAAACCTCTTGCGGCCCAAGGTAGGCTTGGCCTGTTTAGGCCCATTTGGGCTCAGGCCTGAGCCCAGTCCAAGACCCTGTGCCATCATTTGGAAATGCGACCCAGCTCGTGGCCCATCCTACTTAAGGCCCGGCCTGAGGCTCGACCCGCCCGGCCCGCCTGAGGTTCAGTGTCTTTTTTAGTGATAAATAATAAAATTTTAGTAGAAAAAATAAAAATTAAAAAAAAAAAAAAAAGTTTAGGCCTGCCCAAGGCCCGAATGCCCCCCTGGGTATGAGCCTAATTTTCTAACCCGTAGACCGGTCCGAATTTTTGCAAGAGCCCACGAGACCCGACATGGGTTAGACTAGGCAAAATTTAATCCTCTATTTTAAGTCCACTCTAAATATTTTTGAGACCATCGTAACCTTCCGTTTGTTTAGTTAGAAAAAAAAAAAAAAATTGAAAAATATTTTTTATATATTTTTTGATATTTGGTACAATAAAAAACAAAAATTAACAGAAAATATTTTTCATAGTTAAAAAAAAAGGCCTATATAGTTAGAGAAAGAAATTGAACATATAACCTTGAGACTTAAATTCCAAACCTTAATTACAATGCCACCCACCCCTAGGTTAGAAACTTACCTCTTTGCCATAGGGAAACTTACCTCTTTGCCATAGGGATATTTATAAAAGCAACTAGAATGCAGGGATGGAGGACAAGTGTCTACCGAAAAGTGAGAGAGGAAGTTGTTGATGTGTGATATTTGTTGACAAAAGTTATACATTAGCGTCTTAATTGGACTTTTTTTTCCCCTTGCTACAACTTCGTAGGACTTCAAACCATATAAATATCAATAATGATTCACGCCCTCACAAAATATTAATATCTGTAAAAGCAACTAGAATGCAGGGATGGAGGACAAGTGTCTACCAAAAAGTGAGAGATGGAGGACAAGTGTCTACCAAAAAGTGAGTGAGGAAGTTGTTGATGTGTGATATTTGTTGACAAAAGTTATACATTAGCGTCTTAATTGAACTTTTTTTTTCCCTTGGTACAGCTTTGTAGGACTTTGAACCCATATAAATATTAATAATGATTCAGACCCTTATAAAATATCATTTTTGTAATTCTTATTTATTTATGATTGATTCAAATAAAAAGAAAAAAAATATATATATAAACACATTATTAGTCCACATCACTATGGGAGTAGTGAGGGTCTCCCTAAAAGGAGGTCCCAAACATTATTCTATAAATATATGGGCAGCAGATTCTCTCAAGTTCACAAATTAGAATCTATAGAGTTAAATACATATATGTTCCTTGAACCAAATGTGAAAAGTTTCAAAATGTTCACGCCGAAGTTGATGATCGTCGACACGAGGCATTTTGAGCTTAAGTACTTCAAGGTGTTTGCTGTGTAGATTGAAATTTTAGCAATACAAAAAATTTAGTTGAAAATTCAATAAAACATAATAAAATATTGAGTGAGTGACTTAACCTACTTTATGAATGGTTGAACCGTGCTTGTATTGAATAAGATGTACCGATGAGCTTGTACCCAAGAAGTATTATCAAGATAAAAGCTTGTGTTTTCACCAATAGCATGACCCAAATTATCAGCACCACTATAGTTCCTCACGGGTGGACTAGATTTGGTTTCCACATCATTGAGATATTGTGCACAAAAATTCATGCATTCTTCCATAAGATATCCTTTAGCAATTGATCCTTCAGGATGAGCTCTATTACGCACGTATTGCTTCAAAGTAAGAAGATACCTCTCAATTGGATACATCCATCGAAACTGAATCGCTCCACCCAATAAGGCTTCATCAGCTAGATGTATAGGCAAGTGCTCCATTATATCAAAAAAACTCGGAGGAAATATTTTCTCTAGATGACAAAGTGTTATAGCGATACGATCTTGAATATATTGAAAATCCGTCGCACGATTCACTTTCGAACACAATTGTCTAAAGAAATTGCTCAATTCAATCAAGGGTTCAATTACATTCTTCGGTAACGATCTTCGAATAGCCAATGGAATAAGTTGTTGCATTAAAATATGACTATCGTGGCTCTTAAGACCCCCAATGCTTCTATCATGTAAGCGCACACGACGTGATATATTGGATGAATACCCGTCGGGAACTCTTACTTCCTTCAACACTTTCAAGAACAAATCTTTCTCATCCTTGGTCATCGTGAATTGTGCTGGTGGTAAATAGGCTTTATTCGACCCTCTTAACTGCAAATGTAGGAGTTTTCTAATATTCATATCTTGTAAATCACGCCGAGCATTAACACTATCTTTCGATTTTCCTGCAACCCCTAATATTGTCCGCAATGTTGACTAACAAAAGCACACCACCACAGACTACTGACCAGTGACCATCAACAATAATAACAACAACTGAGCAAAGTAAATGCTGTGGTCATCACGGCCAATCAACTTTGTCTTGGTCTAACCATACTAAGGTCAACTTTAAAAAGTTTCAAAAAAATTAAAAAATTAAAAAGTTATTCAAAAAGTTAAAAAGTTATCACTATTCATCAAAAGTCAACAATTACTGCTGCACAACTCTCAATTCTAATTTTTCCTTACAAACTAATTTATACAATTTTTTAATACACATTTTTCCATAAAAAGTCAAAAAGTTAACCCAAACTTTTATATTTTTAACCTCAATTTTTTAATCTAAAAAGATAAAAAATATACTTATTTAGGATATTCCAAACAGCCCCTAATTGTGGACTAGCACACCATCACAGACTGACCTACTGCATTACAACTACAACAATGATTCATCCCCCCTTTTTCCCCACCCCCTTTGACCCCCCTCTCTTTCTCATTGGTTACTTTTTCTTTTTCTTTTTCTTTTTTTTCCTGTTCCTCCAATCACCCCCCGCCACGTGACAAAAAGGGTGAGGGAGTGACCCTCAAAATGGGGTCCCAAGCATTATTCTTACAACTATATATGGAAAGTAAGCAAAGACTTTTTTTATTTATAAATTTAGTCATGAGAGAGGTGAGAAAGTAATTGCAAAGTCAAAGAGGTACATCAAAGTGAGAGTTATGTTCTATACGCGACAATATTTACTTGTACCATAACACAACTCCCCTTATATTTTTCATATTTTTACAATTTTTCAAAATTATTTTTAATTGATTTACTTTTTTTTTTATTGTCGGATTCGTCGGCCTATGAGCAGGCTTTCTATTCTTTTTACCTAAGCAAAAGAAAAATGTTAAATATTGTAATAATTACTTTGATGAAACCACTCTTTAAAGATGTGTCATTTCACCATTGACATAAATTTTGAATAAAAAAATAAAAGAAAAAAAGAACAGAAAAGACTTTTATTTTTCTCAATTAAAAATAATTAATTGCACCAAAAAGAATGCTCAAGTATTTTTCTTGTTGTGCAAAAATCTTTTTTGTTAAAGTTAGTAGTCCTATAAACAAGGTGATTTTTGCCGGACTAATGTAATGTAAAATTTTCTAAAATATAAATATTTAGGTAAATTATGTAAATAGTCCATGAAAAAAAAAAAAAAAAAAACATGTTTGATATGTATTATAAATTTTTTTTTCCTTAAAATAAGTGAGAAGTGGTGGTCGCAGGTGGTTGTTGGTGAAGATGGCAGACAAAGATAATTGTTGATAATCAAAGATGATGTTTAAACGTGATTTCCAACTGTTGAAGGTTGTGGTTTATGGAAAGAGGCGGTTACTAGTAGCAAAAGTGATTTTCCTAAGTGAGTGCCGATGACAGTAGCGAGAGGGGGTAATTATTCAGTAATTTCGAAATATGGATGCGTAGTATTTTATAATATTATGATTGGTGGAGAAGGTAGGTACGTGAAAAATTGTGTTGGGTGATTGAGGAATGTGAGGGATATATTAAATGATAATTGGTTAAGGAGTACAGATACGTGATATTCCTAAAATATTGAATAATTTCGTGGAGAGTGGTAGAGCACCGGATGCGTTGTCTCATAATGGTGATTACATGTTGATTTATAATTTTTTTCAAAATTTCAATAGAGTTGATCATTATGAACATGATAGTGAAGAAATATACTGTGAGAATACGATTTTTTTTTTTATAATAATTTTGTTGGACTGGGCGGGGAGATACATTGTTGACTAACAAAGCACTCCATTAAAGTTATTTATTAAATCCACTTTTAATTAATTATTTTCAATCTAAGTAGTTTTGAATTTATTTGTCAAATCTACATTGTTTATTGAAGTCGTTCTTTCACTTTTAAAAACACGAACTTCATGAAATAATATAATTAAAAAAATAAGTTTAAAACTATTCAAATATAATAAATAAATTTTAAATGAACATAAATTTGATTAAAAAAAACTCCACAAGAAAGTACTTGCATTTAGAAAATAGATTTTAAATGAACATTGATTTGGTAATTTTTATTTTTAGTTTTATTTTTATTTATTGGTAAGGGGGCAATTAAATAGAAATTTTTGATAAAAAAATCTTCATCATCAAGGGTGGACTCCACAATCAGGCAAAGTAAAATATTATTGTCAAAACTGTACCAATTATCGATGAGTCTAGGCACAAAAATTATTTAGCGTATATATATTTGTGACAGTCACGTTACAGTCATGGATTATTATCATTCTCATGACTCACGTACCTGAGTACTGTAAATTATTAATTAATTAATTAATTTTTTTTTTAACTCAGCAGGCGCTGTACTAAACTTGTTGTCTATAACAAAAGCACACTATCTTTTAGATTTCAACAATTATAGAGGTCGTTAATTTTGGAGCTCTAAAAAGATCACTAATGACATGACATTCAATAAAAAAAAAATATAACATCAAGGCCAAAACATCAAATGATTCATGGTGGGGTCCACTGCCACATCATTAGTAGTAACACTAATTAGTGCTCTCACTCATTTTCCTTTAGATTTTTGGCTAAGAAAAAGTATAAAAAGACAAAATTGGTTATCTAAGTTATTAAAATAAAATATCACATTTAAATTATAATTATTATATTTTTTCTCACATAAAAGTCAAAAAATCAAACCAAACGAGGTTAAAAAAGTCCAAATACAAAAAAACCAACTACAAAACTGAAAGATGAACAATCAATGGCTAAGTGATCGGTGATCCCATGAGGATATTTATCACGCAAAATGGAATTGATAATCCGAAGACAAAACAGGTGTGAATGTATGTTGATTTTCAATGCAATCCAGTAAACCCAATATGTCAACTATTTATAAGTATCTTGGCCACCATTGCCAAGAGTCACCACTTGTTTGGCGATGATCACAGTGCTTCAAATATGATGTGAAGCATTGTGTCTTTTAGTGTTCAAATTCAAAAACACTATTCAATTACCTTGCGGGAAGGTTTTGAGATCACCTATATCAAGATTTGATTCAGTATGGAGAGGCACACCACATTATGGTGACCAGCATTATGGTGTGGTCACACTTAATCTAACACAAAAGTCAATGACAAATGAAGACTAACATGCAACTATGGAAAGTAAATAAACATTTGAGGTTAGGGATCAATCCTGGCCAGAGACAAATTTTGATTATCTCCTTATAAAGGATTGTATTGAATTGTATTTTTTGTTTGGGGTTTGTTATATAAATACATTTTTTTTTTTATCTTTTTTGAGTCACATCACTTTTTTTATTTTTTTACATATTTTTTTATAAAAAGTTAAAAAGTGTACTTATTTAGATAATTTCAAATATTGTTTTTAGGAGCATTTTTTCATAAATCCCTTTTCACCTACTTATATTCCATTTAGTCCACATTATTTTCTTATATTCCAATAAGTTCTATGAGTAACATAATTACTAAAATATCCCTAATAATATTCACATTTATAGTGCGAATGTTTCGTGATGTGAATGTTCACACTGTCAATGTGAATGTTAACACGTCAATATGAATATTAATATTGTCAATGTGAATGTTCACACTATCAATGTGAACATTCACACGTCAATGTGAATATTTACATTGTAAAATATGAATGCCCATATCACCAAATTGCTAACTGTTCAAAAAATATTTGTAAGGATAGAAATGTTCATAAAATACCTTAAAGATAAAAATTATGATTTGGTAGATCAAATGTTCAAATAATAGGATTTATTAGAATACAAGAATATCTTATGAACTAATTGAAATACAAATACTTGAAAAAGAATTTTCTAATAAATCACCCATTTTTTTACCAAACCTTTTAATTTTAAATTATTTTTATAAAACTCATCTAGTTCATATATGCTTCAAGAATTCAACTTATAAATTGTAGTCAAAAGAATTATTAATTGTACCAAGATATATAATTTAATAATACTACAAACAAAATGGTGATAGTTGGACTAAAGTAGCCTAGACTTGTCCAAAATATAAAGAACTTGTTTGGTTTGTTTTTGAGAAAAATTTTTAGGAAAAATTCTTTACAAACAAATTTTCAAGAGTAATCAAATCAAACAAATTTTTTCAAAAAATATCTCAAAATTTTGTTTGGTTACCTACTTTCCAAAATCACTCTCTCTCTCATACATATTAAATCAATCACTTTTTTTAAAACTCTCTCCCTAAAACAATTTTCCAAAATCATTTCTGAAAAAGGCAAACCAAACATGTTTTCGTACTTTTTATCTCAAAAACTATTTTATAAACACAAACCAAATTATGGGCAAAAATATAAACTTCCTAATTTCTTTTTCTTTCATTTTCTTTCCTTTTTCTCTCTTGAGCAACTCCTTCCTCCTTTATATAGAAAGTGAACCGTAGGCACCAAGTCACGCGGCTGCCCACGTGTCGCATTCCCATTAATACGCCATTGATTGATGCTTATCTCTTACTTTTAGGTACAATTTCCAAATCTAAATTAATTATATATATATATATATATTTTCTCGATAATCTCATTTACAATTAAATAATACAAATATAAAATTTAAAGGACAACTTAAATTTTCGAGTTGTTACAATCTTCCCTTCTTTTAAAATTTCGTCCTCGAAATTTGTCATATGTGTAAGGTATCCGCTGCGCACTCTGATAAATATATATATAAATATATAAATAAATTTGATGATTAGTCTGATAATAGATTTGATGATTAATTACCTCAAAAAATTACCAAAAATAATTCACTGTTTATTTGTGAAAAATTGTGTTGGGTCAAAATGAGAAATTATGGGTGACTTTAAAAACTTTTCATTAGTTTTGTTTTTCGAAAAAAATAAAATAAAATAAAATAAAATGAGAACACAATTACACAAGCGACTAGAAGTGAAATGACAGAATTATATGCAGGAGTTGAAGGAATTTGAGATGAACTTCCATTTCTTTTATCTGTGAATTTTTCACTGATGGAAAATAGTTTCAAAATTAGTATCTTTATAATTTGAACTCACTTCTAAAAAGTTGAAATGAATTTTTTTTTTTTGAATATTGAACTGAAAATTATATGTATTTAATTATATTATAATTTTGGTAGGTGTTTGAGCTCGACATTCTTTGTTTCTTTTCCTTCTTTTATTATAACAAATATAAATTATATCTAATATCCTTCACAAATTAGGCACACAAAAAAAAAAATAAATAAATAAATAAAAATAAAAGTAAAAATTAATATATATATATAAAATCATATAAATTATAATATAATTAAATTGACGAACAAAATTTAATATTTAGGTACCAATTACCCGCTATCCTACTTCTTAAATGTGTGTGTCTTATACTCCAGTGATGATTTATTTATTTATTTTTATAAACCATGGCTCTAATATCATTTGTCACGACCCGTTCCCCGTACCCAAGGGTTAAGTATCGTGATGACCAGTAACTGAAGTTACTTCCGGCCAATTCTTGATCAAATTAATAAACGCGAGTGAAAATAATACTTAAGTGAGGGTATCAAAATAATCATTGGAGTTTCTATTTTTATAACAAAATTTATTGACAAAAAAGATTGATATTTACATATAAAAATATCATAAAAGTGCTGTGTGTGTCTATTCCACAGCTCGTGTCTAAGACTTTTCAAAAACTATTTCTGAATTGCATTGTTTCCTAAAAATTAATATATCATTCTTTCTTTCAACTACCAAAGACCTTTTCAATTTTCAGTATTTTCTTCCTCTTTTCCTAGTTTCTTTTCCTTTCATTACTTTCCTTTTTCTCTTTTGGGCAATTCCTCCCTCATTTATATAGAAAGAGAACCGTGGGCACCAAGCCACGCGGCTGCCCACTTGTCGCATTCCCATTAATACGCCATTAATTCATGTTTATCTCTTACCTTTAGGTACAATTTCTTAATCTAAACTAATTATATATATATATTTTTCCGATAATCTCATTTATAATTAAATAATACGAATATAAAATTTAAAGGACAATTTAAATGTTCAGGTTGTTACAGATGGTCATTACCGCCACTTTTAGGAAGTCAAAAAAGTCAATTTATTAGTTTATTGGCTTATTTAGATTACATCACTTCTATATTTTTTTACACATTCAAAAAAAAAAAAAAAAAAGTCAATAAACCAAAAAAAATCACTTTTCAAAATACGCCTATATTTGCCGCCTAACTTAGTTGTGTGCTTAAAATGGTGGACATGACAACGCCACGGACACGCAATCAAGACTACATAAAATTAAAAACAAACTGGTAATCTTTATATTTTAATTTATTATATCATTTTAATTAGCTTTGATTTTGATAATAAATTTAGAATTTTATTATAATTTAGTTCAATTGAATATAACTATTAATAATTTTTAATGTGAAATACGCACATAGACCGTATGTGTCATGATTATGGGCAAAAATATAAGTTTGCTCAACTTAGTGAGTTAACATTAACTAATTCAGTGATAATTTTTCATAAAAAATAGTAAGTGTTATCAATTAGACTAAATTAATACAAAATTTAAAATTAAGAGTAAAAATTAAGCCAATTGATAGTGTAATGACCAAAATGACATAAGGAACAAAATATAAAGAATACTGGTGTAAATTGCCCTAAAATTAATCATGCAACTAATTTATTAAATCATTTACTAATCAAACCTGCCAAGGAACATGAAATTGAAAATTAGAGAATGAGGAACAAAATATACTTGTTTTTTTTGGCGTTTTATTGGTAGTCTCTAAACATTTAAAAATCTAATTCAATTTGCGTATAAATATTTTTAAAAAAATATTTGATGCAGTTATACTAAAAAAAATAAAATATTGTTCCAATGTTCAATAGATAGAATATAAAAAAAATTACAATATGGGAGATAAATAAATTAACACACACAAAAGGTATCAAACTCATTTCTATTGAAATTAAACCTGAGATTTCACAAGAGGTGCTAAACAATCATTAGATCAAATGCCCTCATTGAATTCACTTCAAAAAATTCAAAAGAGATTGTCAACTTCCCTCCCATAAGAAAGACAACTCGAAACATAAATGCATGTTACATGTACGCATAAAATCCAAGAAAATCATACCAAAAATAAAAAAATAAAAAAAATCCAAGAACAAAGATATTGGACAGGTATATATGCAATTCATAAACATATGCGTGCACAGAAATGTAATACAATTTAAATAGATTCATTAATTTTTTATTTTCGATAACATTACAAGCAGAAACAGAGGAGCACAAAATTTAGACCAGCATCTCTAATGGAACTTCTTGCAAAAACCTTAAAAAATACACACACCAACTCAAACATTGTTGGTCACCAAGCTTCTTTTTTTATTGATGTATTTGGCGATGTAAACTTTTAACTGTCTAAATTTATAAATAATTTTTTTTTACCGATTAAAAAAATAAAAAAAATTGAACATCTCCCATCCACCATATCGAGGAATGAAGCGATATCAGAAACGTGGTCACAGACATTACTTAAACACACAAAAACAAAGAAGACCAAATTTAGCAGTTAAAAGGGTGAAAGGGAGGTAGATATATGGAAGTGGTAAAGGACTCCTATTTTTCAAATGGGAATGATTTCCCATATTTAGTGGGACACATTTTTATATGAGTATTGTTATTCTAATCCAAAAATTAGATCAATTTTCTAAACTCAATGAAAAACAAAAATATCCCAACTTCCTTACGAAAACCAAAAAATATATATATATATATATAAACTTTAAAGACAACGCGATATTGGCCCTGTTTGGTACAGTTTTTTTTTCAGTTTATTTCAGCTTTCAGCTTAATTTAAGCTATTTTGATGTGTTTGGTTTAGCTTAACAATGCAGCTTATAGCTTTTTGTAAGTCAGAAATCAGCTTATTCTTTGAGTGGGGCAGGAGAAACTTAATTTATAAGTCAGAAATCAGCTTATGTTCATAGTTATAAGCTATAAGCTGTTAAGGTATAAGTTATACACACTTTCCTACAGCTCTACCAAACAGGGCCATTTGATTATGGCAAGAAAGCAGCTGTGCAAATGTTGATGCTCAAAGCATATGCGCCTTTATTTAAATTCTTTATATATTTGAATTACTAATGGAGATTCTATCTAAAAAAATCTTTCTGGCAAAACGTAATTTGTCGATTTTCAAGTTTCTTCTTCTTCTTCTTCTTCTTCTTCTTTTTTTTTTTTTTTTTTTTTTTTTTTGTCTAACTCAATTTGTTTTTTCTTTGTGAGTTTCGAGAATATTTCCATTCATACGTCCTCTCCATGAATCAAAGATACAACCTTTGCAGAAGCAAAAACTTTAACGCATGGCCTTGTTTTGTCCAACCCGTTGATTCTTTTCAAAACTATTCAGTTTGGTATTTTTAAAAATAATTTTTTGAGTTTTTAATTTGTATTTTTTTTTTTTACATTTTAATCTATTTTTTTTTTTTAGATCAACTTAATCTAAATACACTTAAAAAGTATAATATTTATAAAAAATATTTAAAAATTTAAATACAACAAAATACAAAATGTACTATTTTTTAAATATATTTTTTGTAATCAATGAATTTCAAAATATTTTTTCATAAATATTGTACTTTTTAAATGTAATTAGATAAAGTAAATCTAAAAACTCAAAAAAGAGGTTAAAATATAAAAAAAATAATAATAAAAGCAAAAAAATACAAACTAAAAATTTTAAAAATTCCAAACCAAATAGTCAGTAAAATAGGCGGTTCTAATTTTAAAATTTTAGTCAACAATTATGATTGGATTGTAATAAAATGTATGACAAAATTTAAAATTTAATATTGATCAGATATGACTCATAACAATTATATATATAAAAAAAATCAATTAGTTAGCCATTAAATTATTGCATGTGGCTGATATGGTTGAACAAAGACGAATGATATATACGCAAAAGTAAAACAAAATTGTAAAGAAAGTATAATGTGTAATTGAGATTTATTTTAAGTGTTGTATAATTTATATTTAAAATAAATTTAAATTACACAATGTACTTTTTGTGTATTTTTTTAATGTATTAATTCTATAATTATAGCACTCAGTGTGTTTGGTTTGAGTTTTCTGGATTAAATTTTTTAAAAATTGAATTTTTTATTTTTCGTATTTTTTTGTTTTTCGTGACTATTTTTAAAATTTTAAGCATTTTTTTTTACTTTTTTAAGATGTACCTTACTTAGATGTATCTAAAAAGTAAAAAGATTGTGAACAAATATTTTAAAAAATTAACAACTACATAAAAATACAAAGCACATACTAAATTTTCATATATTTTTTTTTTATATTTTTGATATTTATTGAATTTTTAAAAGATTTTTTTACAAAAATTATACTTTTTATGTGTATTTATGTTAAGTGTGTCTAAAAATTAAAAAAAATTACTTAAAATATTAAAAAATTAAATAAAAATAAAAAAAAGTAGAATTTTCTGAAAACTGTTTTCAGAAAAACGAAACCAAACAAGCTGACTATTGTTTAGGCTTTGTTTGGTATAACCTATATAAGTACACTTATTTAAATAAGTGCTTTTATTTGAGTCATATCATCTCTTTAATATCTCTTCGTAAAAAATCAAAAACCCCTTAATAAAATAACGGATATGAGCCAATTGGATAACGTAAATAAAAAGAAAAAGAAAAAGAAGAGAGACATATTTAAGTTAAAAAAAATGACTTTTGTGCCATGTGAATGTAGATCGATAGAAAAGTTTAATACTTGCTAGTTGCTAAATTACGACTGCTGCTTCTATAAATAGACATGCAGGACACAACAACCCCATCATCCCTTATCCAAGAATAAGAGTAATATATCATCCCATATTGCTCCTTTTCTTCTATTGAGAGAAAAACATGTCGTCACTAGGAGTAGTTTTGAGCACCATATTCATAACTCATTGGGTTCACAAATGGAGGAATCCCAAATGCGAAAATGGTGTTCTCCCACCGGGTTCCATGGGCCTCCCTCTCATCGGAGAGACCATTCAGCTCCTTATTCCCAGCCGATCATTAGAACTCCATCCCTTCATTTCTAAGAGAGTCCAGAGGTAGTACACATAATTAAATTTGAAAAAAAAGAAAAGAAACGGTTTTCAAAAACAGGGTTTCGCAATAAATGAAATGAAATAATGCTCCTACCAACAAATTCTCCACAAACCGATCAAAAGTCCTTGTATACAAAGGTCTATAGGCCAAACAATTGTTGATATGGGTTATTTAACCCGAACATACATCACAAGCAATCTTCCAAAACTTTCTTCGCGTAACTGTTCAGATATGAAGCTCGCTTTGTTCCTCGCCTCCTTCTTGTTGATGTTCCTCGCCTCCTTCTTGTTGATGATAATGCTCCCAGACTCAGAAGTCTCTGTAACATCATCTCGGATCCTCAACAACCACACCAGCAGTAGCAGCAATTACTCGACCAATCAGGAACTCTGGTTCAATCAGACTCTCGATCACTGCTCTCCATATGTACTTGAAGGTGGTGAGCCACTGCCTCTTGTATCACTGAACCATGTATCTTTGTTAGTGAAATCGGTGGAGACTTCTGTGCGCTTCTATGAAGATGTGTTGGGTTCTTGCGATCTACAAGTCATGCAAATGTCAGACTTTGACGTTATCCTAGGAATGGACTGGTTATCAGCCCATAGAGCCACCACTGATTGCTATCGAAAGACGGTGACTGCTTACTCTCAAGACGGAACGTGATTCCAATTTAAGGGGGATAGACAAGATTCCCTATCACCGATGTTTCGAAAATCAAAGTGGCACGATCACCTAGCTGGATGGTTAGCCAGCTTAGTTCTGGAAGACAGAGACCGTATGGAACTAGGGCTACCTCATGTGGTACGCGAGTATACTGATGTATTTCCGGAGGAATTACTAGGACTACCCCCAAAGTGAGAAGTAAACTTTACCATCGAACTACAACCTAGCACATCACCAATCTCAATGGCACCACATCGTATGGCACTAGCTGAAATGAGAGAGCTAAAGGCACAGTTGCAAGAATTGTTGGATAATGAATTTATAAGGCCAAGCACGTCCCCATGGAGAGCACCAGCCTTATTCGCTAAGAAGAAAGATGGGACCTTTTGGTTGTGCATTGATTACCGCCAACTCAATAGAGTCACCATTAAGAATCGGTATCCACTACCTAAGATTGATGACCTCTTCAATCAGCTCAGAGGGGCAAAGTGTTTCTCAAAGATAGACCTCAGATCTGGGTATCACCAGTTGTGTATTCGGGAAGAAGATATTCCTAAGACTGCATTTCGAACCCGTTACGGCCACTATGAGTTCGTAGTGATGCCATTCAGCCTAACCAATGCACCAGGTGTGTTCATGAGTTTAATGAACAAAATATTCACGCCTTACTTAGATAAATTTATAGTAGTTTTCATTGATGATATTTTGGTGTATTCCAAGTTTGAAGAAGACCATGAACAACATTTGAGAATAGTACTTCAAACCTTGAGGGAGAGCCAACTGTATGCTAAAGCTAGTAAATGTGAATTTTGGATGGAGGAAGTAAAATTTTTGGGTCACGTGGTGTCTGCAAAGGGAGTATCGGTGGACCCAACTAAACTAGAGGCAGTGACAGAATAGAAGCAACCTAAGAACACATTCGAGATTCGTAGTTTCTTAGGGTTGGCCGGTTACTATCGAAGATTCATTCAAGATTTCTCAAGGTTGGCCAAACCAATGACACGCTTGACTCAAAAAGGAGTTAAGTTTGAATGGAACAAGTCTTTTGAAAATTCATTCCAAGAACTTAAGAAAAGATTGACGAGTGCCCCTATTTTCATAGTACCAGAGCGTGACGTTGGGTACAATGTGTATTATAATGCTTCCAAAAAAGGTCTGGGGTACGTGTTGATGCAAAATGGCAAGGTGGTGGCATATGGATCAAGGCAATTAAAGAACCATAAGAAGAATTATCCCACTCATGACTTGGAGTTAGAAGTTATAGTTCATGTACTCCAAATTTGGAGACACTACTTATATGGTGAAAAGTTTGAGATATTCACCGACCACAAAAGCTTGAAGTATTTGTTCACCCAAAAGGACCTGAACATGTGTCAGAGACGTTGGATGGAGTACCTTGAGGATTACCAATTTACCCTTTCTTATCATCCCGGCAAGGCTAATGTTGTAGCAGATGCATTAAGCCGCAAAAATAGAGGGATTGTTGCTAGCTTAGCCCTTAGAGCCCTTAGAGAATGGACTATGATTGGAACGCTTAATGAATTTGGGGTATAGATGGAGGTTCAACATGAAAAGGCTTACCTTTGTGTTCAAATTGCTACGCCTAAAATTTTGAGCGAGATATTAGAATCACAGCAGTACGATCAAGAGGTGGCATTCATCAAGGCACAAATAGAATCTAGTGAAACCATGCCTGGTTGGGAAATTCACACAGATGGGAGTTTGAAATATCAAGGTCGAGTGTTCGTGCCGAGTGACGACTCACTAAGAGAAAAGATATTTAAGGAATTTCACCATTCAGTATTTGCAGTACATCCAGGAGGTACTAAGACTTAAAACGCCAATATTGGTGGGGGGGATTGAAAAATGATGTAGCCAAGTTTGTGTCTCAGTGCCTGACATGTCAATAAGTAAAGGCTGAACACCAAAGACCGGCAAGAACACTTCAACCTTTACCAATTCCGGTGTGGAAATAGGAACACATAACCATGGATTTTCTGACGGCTTTGCCTCGATCACCACAGAGACATGACGGCGTATGGGTGGTGGTAGATCGACTAACTAAGACAGCCCGATTCTTACCTGTTGGCTCATCAGATACGTTAGACTCACTCAGTAGATTGTTCATCAAAGAAGTGATCAGATTACATGGAGTACTAGTTAGCATCGTGTCTGATCTTGATCCTCAATTCACTTCCCAATTTTGGCAGAGCTTGTAGAAAGTAATGGGAACGAACTTATATTTTAGCACGGCATTTCATCCACAAACAGATGGACAGTCTGAAAGGATGATACAAACCTTAGGATATGCTTCGAGCTTACGCTATGGATTTTGATGGAAGTTGGAAGAAACACTTACCTCTCGTTGAGTTCGCTTACAACAATAGTTTCCAGGTCAGTATTGGAATGGCACCGTATGAAGCACTTTATGGGCGACTTTGTCGATCACCAGTCTGTTGGACATAAGTACGGAAAGCAACCTTGCTAGGACCAGACCTGGTTCAGGAGACCACTAAGAAGATAAAACTGATCAGACAACGACTAATCACAGCTCAAAGTCGACAAAAGAGTTATGCAGATCAAAGGAGACGGCCCTTAACTTTTGAGGTACGTGATCATGTTTTTCTCAAAGTTCGACCTCGACGAGGTACTACGCGATTCGAAAAGAAAGGAAAACTTGCACCTCGTTATGTGGGACCCTTTGAAATTCTAAGCAAGATATGAGAGGTAGCATACCGTCTAGCACTACCACCACAGCTCGCAACAATGCACAATGTCTTTCACATCTCAATGTTACGGAAAGATGAGTCACACCCTTCACATGTTATCAATTGGAGGGAGATTGATCTTAATGAAGATGAAAGCTTTGAGGAAAGGCCTATAAAGATTATGGACCGACGAGAAAAGAACTTAAGAGGCAAAGTCATCCACTTGGTGCGAGTGTTGTGGCAACATCGAGGAGTGGAAGAGTCTACTTGGGAAAGAGATGATACAATACGAGCCAACTACCCTCAGTTGTTTGAAGATAAAGATACGTGTCAAAATTTCAAGGACGAAATTATTTAAGGAGGATAGGTTGTAAGAACCTAAAATTTTTTGGATAGCTAATTAGTTTATTAATAATAATATTAAGTCAATAAATTGTGATTATTAAATTATTATATTAATAGCATCATGATTAACACCAACATTAAATTTCTTTAAATAATTTTTTTTTTTTTTTTTTTTTTTAATCCTTTTGTGATTAAGCTTTTGTATCTAAACACAGTTGTGGAAAACTAAACGAGTTAAATAAATAATAATCAAGTTAGTTAGAGGATAGTAGGGAGAAAAACATTTACTGAGTAGGATATATATATATATAGACATTGATTTTCATTTTAAACATACAAAAAAAAAAAAAAATCAGAATTTTTGGGCAGAGGAACTTTTTTTTTTTTTTTTTGTATGTTTAAAATGAAAGTCAATGTCTATATATATATATATATATGTCCTAGTCAGTAGATGTTTTTCTCCCTACTATCATCTAACCAAATTATTATTTATTTAACTCATTTAGTTTTTCACAACTGTGTTTCGATACAAAAATTTAATCACAAAATGATTAAAAAAAAAATTATTTAAAGGAATTTAATGTTGGTGTTAATCATGATACTATTAATATAATAATTTAATAATCACAATTTATTGATTTAATATTATTATTAATAAACTAATTAGTTGTCCAAAAATTTCAAGTTCTTACAACCTATCCCCCTTTAAACAATTTTGTCTTCGAAATTTTGACACGTACCTTTATCTTCAAACAACTGAGGGTAGTTGGCTCGTATTGCATCCTCTCTTTTCCAAGTAGATTTCTCTACTCCTCGATGCTGCCACAACACTCGCACCAAGTGGATGACTTTGCCTCTTAAGTTCTTTTCTCGTCGGTCCATAATCTTTGTAGGCCTTTCCTCAAAACTTGCATCTTCATTGAGATCAATCTCCCCCCAATTGATAACATGTGAAGGGTGTGGCTCATATTTCTGTAACATTGAGATGTGAAAGACATTGTGCACTGCTGCGAGCTGTGGTAGTAGTGCTAGATGGTATGCTGCCTCTCCTACCTTGTTCAGAATTTCAAAGGGTCCCACATAACAAGGTGCAAGTTTTCCTTTCTTTCTGAATCGCGTAGTACCTCGATGAGGTCGAACTTTGAGAAAAACATGATCGCCTACCTCAAAAGTTAAGGGTCGTCTCCTTTGATCCGCATAACTCTTTTGTCGACTTTGGGCTGTGATTAGGCGTTGTCTGATCAGTTTTATCTTCTCAGTGGTCTCCTGAACTAGGTCTGGTCCTAGCAAGGTCACTTCTCCTATATCTGTCCAATAGACTGGTGATCGATAAGGTCGCCCATAAAGTGCTGCATACGGTGCCATTCCAATACTGGCCTAGAAACTATTGTTGTAAGCGAACTCAACGAGAGGTAAGTGTTTCTCCCAACTTCCATCAAAATCCATAACGCAAGCTCGAAGTATATCCTCCAAGGTTTGTATCGTCCTTTCAGACTGTCCATCTATTTGTGGGTGAAATGTTGTGCTAAAACATAAGTTCGTTCCCATTACCTTCTGCAAGCTCAACCAAAATTGGGAAGTGAATCGAGGATCACGATCAGACACGATGCTAACTAGTACTCCGTGTAATCTGATCACTTCTTTGATGAACAATCTACTGAGTGAGTCTAACGTATCTGATGACTCGACAGGTAAGAATCGGGCTGTCTTAGTTAGTCGATCTACCACTACCCATACGTCGTCATGTCTCTGTGGTGATCGAGGCAAAGCCGTCACAAAATCCATGGTTATGTATTCCCATTTCCACTCCGGGATGGGTAAAGATTGAATTGTTCCTACCGGTCTTTAGTGTTCAGCCTTTACTTGTTGACATGTCATGCACTGAGACACAAACTTGGCTACATCCTATTTCATTCCGCCCTACCAATATTGGCGTTTTAAATCTTGGTACATCTTAGTACCTCCTGGATGTACTGCGAATACTAAATGGTGAAATTCCTTAAGTACCTTTTCTCTTAGTGAGTCGTCACTCGGTACGAACACTCGACCTTAATATTTCAAACTTCCATAAGTGTGAATTTCCCAACCAGGCATGGTTTCACTAGATTCCATTCGTGCCTTGATGAATGCCACCTCCTGACCATACTGCTGTGATTCTAATATCTCGCTCAAAATTTTTGGCGTAGCAATTTGAGCACCAAGGTAAGTCTTTTCATCTTGAACCTCCATCTGTACCCCAAATTCATTGAGTGTTCCAATCATATTACATTCTCCAAGGGCTAAGCTAGCAACAATCCCTTTATTTTTGCGGCTTAATGCATCTGCTACAACGTTAGCCTTGCCGGGATGATAAGAAAGGGTAAATTGGTAATCCTCAAGGTACTCCATCCAACGTCTCTGACGCATGTTCAAGTCCTTTTGGGTGAACAAATACTTCAAGCTTTTATGGTCGGTGAATATCTCAAACTTTTCACCAAATAGGTAGTGTCTCCAAATTTTGAGTGCATGAACTATGGCTGCTAACTCCAAGTCATGGGTGGGATAATTCTTCTCATGATTCATTAATTGCCTTGATTCATATGGCACCACCTTGCCATTTTGCATCAACACGCACCCCAGACCTTCTTTGGAAGCATCACAATACACATTGTACCCAACGTCACGCTCTGGTACTATGAGAATAGGGGCACTCGTCAATCTTTTCTTAAGTTCTTGGAATGAATTTTCACAAGACTCGTTCCATTCAAACTTAACTCCTTTTTGAGTCAAGCGTGTCATTGGTTTGGCCAACCTTGAGAAGTCCTGAATAAATCTTCGATAGTAACCGGCCAACCCTAAAAAACTACGAATCTCGAATGTGTTCTTAGGTTACTTCCATTCTGTCACTGCCTCTACTTTAGTTGGGTCCACCGATACTCCTTTTGCAGACACCACGTGACCCAAAAATTTTACTTCCTCCATCCAAAATCACATTTACTAGCTTTAGCATATAGTTGGCTCTCCCTCAAGGTTTGAAGTACTATTCTCAAATGTTGTTCATGGTGTCCTTCAGACTTGGAATATACCAAAATATTATCAATGAAAACTACCACAAATTGATCTAAGTAAGACGTGAATATTTTGTTCATTAAACTCATGAACACACCTGGTGCATTGGTTAGGCTGAATGGCATCACTACGAACCGTAATGGGTTCGAAATGCAATCTTAGGAATATCTTCTTCTCGAATACGCAACTGGTGATACCCAGACCTGAGGTCTATCTTTGAGAACCATTTTGCCCCTCTGAGCTGATCGAAGAGGTCATTAATCCTAGGTAGTGGATACCGATTCTTAATGGTGACTCTATTGAGTTGGCGGTAATCAATGCACAACCTAAGTGTCCCATCTTTCTTCTTAGTGAATAAGGCTGGTGCTCCCCATGGGGACATGCTTGGCCTTATAAATTCCTTGTCCAACAATTCTTACAGCTGTGTCTTTAGCTCTCTCAGTTCAGCTGGTGCCATACGATGTGGTACCATTGAGATCAGTGACGTGCCAGGTTATAGTTCAATGGTAAAGTCTACTTCTCGTTTTGGGGGTAGTCCTGGTAATTCCTCCGGAAATACATCAGTATACTTGCGTACCACACGAGGTAGCCCTAGTTCCATACGGTCTCTGCCTTCCAGAACTACGCTGGCTAACCATCCAGCTAGGTGATCGTGCCACTCTGATTTTCGAAGCATCGGTGATAGGGAATCTTGTCTATTCCCCTTAAATTGGAATCGCGTTCCGTCCTGAGAGTAAGCAGTCACCGTCTTTCGATAGCAATCAATGGTGGCTCTATGGGCTGATAACTAGTCCATTCTTAGGATAATGTCAAAGCCTGACATTTCCATGACTCGTAGGTCGCAAGTTAAACCTAAACCGGAGACTCCTAATTCTCATGATTTGTATACGAGATCTACTCGAGTTTGACCTCCTAGTGGTGAAGCTACACTCATAAGTGTTTCTAATTGTCTAGGATCTAGTCCCAAAGTTGTAACACACGAAGCAGATATAAAAGAGTGTGATGCTCCAGAATCAAACAAGACTTCTACATAAGAGTTCATAAGGATAAGTATACCTTGAATCACTAAAGGATTTCCAGTATCTTCTCCTTTTTGGAGTGCAAAGACTCTTCCAGTGGCACCTTGATTTGGCCCCCAAGGTTTCCTTATATTGGCATCTCTTAGTTGTTGAGCCCTCAGTTGTCCCATATTCCGATTAGCTGGCAGCTGACCTTTACTGAATTGGGAATTTTGCACAGCTCGCGCTCCCTGAGTTGGCGCGCATTTGTTCCGTTGAGTGGCCCTTCCTTGATTAATGTAGTAGCCTGACCTTTGAGAACAGTTATTCCTAAGGTGCTCTTCTTGGCCACATTCATAACACCTCCTAGCCCCTTCCCTACTACGCTGTTCAGGATTATACCCTTGCTGTTGTTGCGGCCTCCTAGCTACGCTGTTCAGGATTATACTCTTGCTGTTGTTGCGGCCTCCTAGCATAAGGTATCGAAGCAGCAGGGGTCCTATTGTTCCTTGAGGGTCCTCTGCTTCGTTGCTGGTTGGCTCTAGACTGCTGACCTTGAGTCCTTGCAATGTCCATCTTCTCACTTTCCAGAGTAAGAGCTCTATCTACTACCTGTGCATAAGTAAGTAGCTGCATTGCGACCGCCTTGTCTCGGAGTCCCGAGTTGAGTCCCCACTCAAAGCGCCTTACCTTGTCTGTTTCATTTGCCACTATAGCTGTGGCATGGCGAGAAAGGGCCTCAAACCGATTGGCATACTGTGTCACAGTCAGGCCCCCTTGTTTCAGTTGGAGAAACTCTTGGATCATCTCTTGCCTCACCGAGATAGTTCTGCCACTTGACGACTTTCCTTGATCATTGTCCACTAGAAATCGGCCTCCCCTTCGAAGAGAAATGAGGCGAGGGATACTTGGTCTTGCTCATTCTGAAATCAACCATTCTACTATTCACGCAGTTGAGCAAAGAAGGAAAAAGAGAGGGGGAAAAGAGAGGAGAAAAAGAGAGTAGAAAAGAGAAGAGAAAGAGAGGAAAAAGAGAGGGTACTTGGTTAATACCAATTTCAAACTTAGTTTTGAGAAGTGTTTGCAAAAGCTCTTGAGGTAAGAATATATCACCTCTATCTTCCCTTAGATATATCTAACTGAATTTATACAATTTATATATGCAGGACTAAGCATGATTAAGTCATATATAGCAAAATAGTACCATGCATGTTTAAAATTTTGATAGGATAAGGGTTTCATTATGTTATAATTTCATATTCCTTCTTGTAAACATAGATATATGGCTTAGCTACTGTTTTTATGTATTAAATATTCTCCATTGTTGAAATAATCTTGCAAGAGAGTAAAATGAGATGAGAATGTCTTCATTTTACCTGAAACTTAGATTCTTCCCCACTGTTTTAGACTTTATCGGATGAAAAGAGGGCTCTAATAAGTTGAAAATAATTGATGTTAAAAATCTATGTATACTGGAAGTATATATAGGTGTTATACACTGTGTAAAATTTTTATGAAATCATTGGATACCATTTTCTTACCGAAACAAATATTTTTCGTAAGCGTCGCTTACAACACAACAGAAGCAGTGGCTTCAAACAGGTCCCATTTTCTCTACAAATGGTATTTTTCTGCACGACCACTTGGAATAGTTAGATATAAGAGTTATCTTTCATTTGCGATCGATTTCACAAAAAATAGATAAGTCTAAAAGGAGAAATTGTAGTTTTACTAAAATGCGACAGAATTTATCCAGTTTTCTTAGAAAAATTATTTGACCATCTTCCGTTGATTTTCAATCTTCGAATCCTTCTGGAAATATGTTCTAAACTCAAGTATCTAACAAGCCGTTCTAACCATACCTTTTTTTGACACCGTTTGAGGCTGCTTTTTATTTTTCCATCACAAATCACCTGTGCTGGAAGCACTATAACTCAATACCCAGAAAAACCAGTTTTCTTCCAAAATTTATTTCTCCATTTTAAAATCGTTTTTAGCTCTAGTATTCTTCTCGGAATATTTTCCTAACTCAATGAACTAGCAGCAGTTAAAATATCGTAATGGTTGAACATCGTTTGGTATGGGTTTCATATATATATATATATATATATATTTTCTAATTATACAATGCTGAAAGAAGAAGTGTGTGAATTCCTAAGAAATTTTGTGATAATTCCTAAGACATTCTATCATATTTATTTTGGTTGTCATGCACGATTGTGTTGTGCTATATAAACATTATGTCAATGTAGTTTTCAAACTAAAACTCGTACATGCATCAAAATGTGAATTGGACAAAGTAAAGGGACACGGAATTGAACAGATACATTAAAATTTAAAAGTGATGAGGTGAGCCCGGTGTAGAATCTTGCGCAAGTGAGTTGCGAACCCTAACATGGCACGGGAAGGTATTTCGGCTTTTATCGGTACAGGCGATATAAGGTTGGTAGTGCGGGTGTCACAATATGGACCATTCCCTTGGAGTAGACCGTAATGTCACGACTCGGGTATGTAACCCTGGTGCGTAGTTACAATAAGTAACATTTGAATATTTGACCAAGGAAGAATCAGAATTGCCCGTGGCCATTGCTTAGCAGTTGAGTGAAAATAGTGCTCTGCGAGGAGTTACTTAAACTTACCTGTTAAACTAAATCTATGTGAATGTAAAAAGAAATGTTGGCATTTTTCCTTATTATGAAATACTGCTTCCGCTTGCCATTGTTTTTATTGTCTATTGTTAATATTTCAACCAATAGCATTCCGATTATGTTTGTTAAATGTTGCTTGTTATTCTGTTATTCCACAATATTTATTATTTGTGAGTATTATTATCCGGGTGGATATTTTCTTGTTGTAGTATCTTATTAAGCTTGTCGCTCATTGGCATTCCCATTGCCCTTGCGTTTTATGTCAGGTATCAAAGAAACCGATGGAAGCACCAAGGCCTTGCAAGGCTACATTCAGCCTTGGTTAGCTTGAAGAATACCTAAGATTCCATGAACCATTTTCCTAGTTTTATTTTTTTTATATTTGTGTTTTTTTTATTTTATTCTAAGACTAAGTTAAGTTTATTTGGAGTTGTAACTTAAAAACTTTTAATTTATGGGATGTTAGTTAATAGATGTTGGTAAACTTGGTGGCAACATTAAAGAAGAGTTCTTAATTAAGAAATTTAAAGTTTAAGTTCTAAATCTTATTATGATGTCCTTAAATTTTGCGGCGTCACATCTAAACTCTATGATACTCTCCTTAAACTCAAAGAAACATCTTAGGCGATTCATGGTGGGTAAAAACAAAAAAAGAGAAATGACTGGAAATTCAAAATCACAAGAAACAAATGAAAGGAAAGAATCAACTTACAAGAAGACCAAATTGAAACTTCAAACTGTAGACAAAAGGAACATGTATAGACTTCTAAGAAGACGGTGAGCAAAGTAGTGAAGGACAAGGGACATCTCCTCAATTAATGTGTCAAAAGCAAAACGGCGGATGGAAAGACAAAATGACGAATGTCATCATTAATATGGAAAAATAAAAAAGACGCGGGTCGTTGGCAGAAATAACAACTTAGGTCTCCATTTGATTGGCAATGTTGTCTTCGGCAATCCTCCACAGATGAACGTCGAAGAGGGGCAATTATGAAAGGATAAAACATTGGCCTAAACCCAAGCCCAGCCAAGCAGGATGTCCCAAGGGAAAAGCCCAGATAGCCAAAAGGTCCGTTAGATAAGGGGACAATGTCACGTAACCAAAGCTAGAGTAAAATCGCCTTTTAAAAAGAGATCTACAGAATGTATGAAAGCCCTTAGATCCATCCTTAATCAACGATGAGGACAACAATTGTCAGAGATAAGGACGTAGGCACAGCCTACACAAATGACACAATCATCTGATGATCTTAATCAGACAGACGAAGCATTCAACAAATTAGCCACTAATATCTGACATAATCTAAGTCACCCACAGCAAGATGATCTAACGGTAACGGATCAAGACAAGGTGGCCACTTGCCCGACTAAAGTCCAAAAGCAAACAGAGCCCTCAAATCAAGATATTAACTCAACGACCGAGGCCCAAGATATTAGTACTATAAAAAGAGGAATAAGAAAACGTAAGGAGACATGCAAGAGATCACAAAATACTATGGGGGTGTTTGTTGTGGAAGGATTGGGCATGAGATTGGACTATTAGTCCGAATGTTGTTTGTTTCAAAAGTTTTGTTCCGGACTATTAGTCCCATATTTGTGGGACTATGCTATCCCATTGGGTGGGGGTGGGGGTGGGGGTGGGGGTGGGTCCAAACCATGGGATAACTCATCCCATGGGATTAGCTAATAAAATTACATTTTTACCCTCTAGTATTTAATTATGTATTATATTTAGTAAAATTTAATAAAATTTAAATATCTCAATTTAAAAATAAAATAATTTTATTTAATTTTTATTTTTGTTTTATTTATTTAATTTTTTAAAATAATTTTTTATAAATATTTTATTGATGTTTTAATTTAAAATTTTGTTCATATTTTATTTTATTTCATTATTTAATTATTATTTAAAATTTTAATTAAAAAATAACATATTTTTATTGATATTTAATTTATTTAATTTTTTAAAAATAAATTTTTATTTAATCTAACTAAAAATAATTAAAATATTAAAATTATGTTTAATATTGTTATTACTTAGTAAATAATTGAAAATGATAAAATAATCATTTGAGCATATTCTCCATAATATCCCAAACAAACATTAGATTCACTAAAAATAATCCAATCCAGACATCTAATACCATGACTAAACAAACATAAGATACAAATCCAGTCCAACCAAATAGTCCGAGAACAATGTATCCCAAGACTAATAGTCCAATAGATTTATTTAAAATTTTAATTAAAAATTAACATATATTTTTATTGATATTTAATTTATTTAATTTTTTAAAAATAAATTTATTTAATTGTGCAAAAAATAAAATAAAATAAATTTTTATTTAATCTAGCTAAAAATAATTGAAATATGAAAGCTATGTTTAATATTGTTATTACTTAGGAAATAATTGAAAAGGATAAAATAGTCATTTGAGTATTTATTCTTCTCCATAATATCCCAAACAAACATTAAATTCACTAAAAATAGTCCAATCCAGACATCTAATCCCATGACTAAACAAAATAGGATACAAATCTAATCCAACTAAATAGTCCGAGTACAATGTATCCTAGGACTAATAGTCCGATGAATTACAATCTCCCCTTATCCAGTCCGTCCAAACAAATACATCCTATATGGTCGATTAGCATTCTGACTCGATCGTCAGATGTTCCTCCCGACCATCTCTGGTTGGGAGTGATCACTGACGAATTGGTTTCTCATTGCAAAATAAAAGAAGGGGCACTCCATCTCACTTTCCCTGTGGAGAGTATTTCTACCTTCCACAACACAAAGCATAGTCCTCAAAAAAAATAATAAATAAATAAAAAAAAAAAACAAAAACAAAAACAAAAACAAAGAAACAAACAAACTAACTAGATTAAGCAAATTCTTCAAATCAACACAAAAAAATAAAATAAATAAAATAAAATAATGAATTTCAAAAAGTAATTAGGACACCAAAAAATAGATTTAAGACAGAGCGAAATATTGAAATTTTAATTCTTATCATACCTTAATATAAATTTATTAACAAGGACATTACACATTAAACCTTAAAATAAAATATTATTCTTTTTGTCATGATACACTCTAATCACTTATACATATTTTTTATATTCAAGTTTCTTTATCTTCTTTTTCAAGTCTCAATTATTTTCTCTTCATTTTCTTCCTCACTTCAAAAGTAATATTCCAGGCCAAGTTTGGTATACACAAAATAATCCATCTTTTTATCTTTTTATCTTTTTTCCATCACATCACCTCTCTACTTTTCTACACATTTTTTTGTAAAACGATAAAAAATGCACTTATTTAGGTCATCCCAAACAACTCATCATTGGTCATTTAGCTAGGGAATAGAATTGTATTGCAAAAATTTAAAAAATAGAGTGTTCAACCAAAATATTAGGATGCATTTAGAGCCACCCATCAAAAAGCCTTCGGTGCCCTGACAATGTGTTACCAAATGCAAAACAATTTCATTTCCACCCAAAACAAAAACTGACCACTTTTAGAAATAAATTGAGAGAAATTTTGACAAATTGTCAAATTTGACATTTTTATTAATTATTAGACATTTTCGGGAAAACTACAATCACCTCTTCTGATAATTAATCACATAATTTTGATATAATTATACTAATCTCCTTTTTGATATTGTTAAAGTTACCAAAACTAACGCCAACGGTAGACAGGCAATGAAATAAATAAAAATAAATTTACATTATAGCAGAAAAAATATAATAATATTATTTTTCTCATTCATACGACTAACGAATTATTGATAAAAAAGTGCAAGTATTGTGTAAATTAGAACCTTGACGAAGGTCAGTATAATTATGTTAAAAATATGAGACTTAACTGTATTTTCTTTAAACCTCATGAGGGGAGCGTAATTTTCCCTATATTTTATGATCCAATTGTGGTTAGAAAGATGAGATGATGGTTGCGCCAAAAATAACACAAGCATTGTAGCAAGGCTGACAAATTTCGGTATTTTTGTACTGTAGTATATAGCAAAAATTTGGGAATGGCATGCTCAATTTGGCATTTAGAATTGAAGATGTTCTAAACATATGGCATATGAGCAATCTGTGTTCGTATTTGCAACATAATGTAATTCTTGATGCATTGGTTAGGAGAGGCAAAAAAATAGTTACAATTAGTTCACAAAAAGCGAAAAAAGTAAAATCTTACAATAAAGTGTTTAAATACTCACTTATTGTGGTGTATTTCAGGTGTGGATACAGCTTTGTCCCATCCACCCCACCGGATGACTCTATATCGAAATACGTATGATCCCCTTTTACAAATGCGGAATATATGAAAACCATGTCCATGTTGTCTGGATAAGGAGTCTCTGAAAAATGCAACAAGTGACTCAGTCAAGCATGGAGAAATACAAATTCATGCAGAACCCTCTATCTAATCATTTATCTCATCTATTCAATCATTTATCATATTTAATCCCATTAGTACAAGTTATCCCCACAATCCTATTAATAATCCCATCTGACAATCAAACGAGACCTTTGTGTATAATAGATACACATTATCCACACTAGTGACATACCTTTAATTTTCTTGAGAAGCTCCTCCTCTGGCACATAAATCTTTTCAAGCTTCTTCCCAATCTTACTCTCCCAAATCTCAACCAGCTCATTCATGGAGTAAACATTTCCTCGAGGCCTCAGGTGAAGCACCTTATTCAACGTGCGTGGATCATCCACAGCACTGATGGTGAAGGAAGCAACATCACTTTCCTTCATGAAAACACCTGCAGAGGATGAAACGAAAAGGAACAATTTTGCTGAAATTTTCTAGTTTCTGAAGATTATGAGACCTTAGTGTCCCACCAAGAAAGAGAAATGAACCCAAGATAAATGTTGATTAACAGACCTTTTGCATTTTTATCTCCAAAAATCTTGATTTTGTCCCTTGGAGGGGACTTTAGGCCTGGCTGAACTATTGATGGAAGTAAGTAGCTCATGAAGAAGTTACAACAGATGTAGGTGTATGGAATGCCTTCTGCTTCTACAAGACATCGAATTTCTGCTTTCCTCGCATAGAAGTTGTGGTCAAGGCCAGATATTCGAGTTTTACATGGATCCACTCCAAATTCAGATGGAATGAACTTCTGCAATAATTCAAGTTACTAGGTACCTCATTTGAGAAGAAGAAAAAAACAATGGTGCATAATGAGAATTTCCATTTATCTCCCCAGAACTATAAACCTCAAAGAATAAATAAGTCCAATTCATTTTGTAGGAGATTCCCTTAATGGTCTAATTCATGCATAACTATTTTCTACAGAGTGAATACTTTTGAAACATGAGTAATTACGAAGAAGGTTAGCCAAAATTTATTAAAAAAACAAGAAAACTTATCACTCATGTTTTGGGTGAAAAAAAGGGAATGTGGTATGATCCTCATAAAGATTGTTGCCATAAATCTGAATTTAAAAAAAAATTAAAATAGCCTCATATAAATTTTTTGACCATATATATAATTACAAAACAATGGAAGCAAAAATAAATAAATAAATAAATTCCGAGTAATGCAAGTTTGTGCATCTTATACTCTTTACATACTAGATTTTATTATGAGGATGAACTAAGGCCAAGTTTGGCACGTGGTCAAAAAGTCAAAAAGCTAAAAAGTTATTCAAAAAGTTAAAAAGTTATCACTATCCACCAAAAGTCAAAAATTACAGCTGCACAACTCCCAATCCTAATTTTTCCCTACACACTAATTTATACAATTTTTTAATACACATTTTTTCATAAAAAGTCAAAAAGTTAACCCAAACAACCATATTTTTTTCTTCAACTTCTTAGTCTAAAAAGTCAAAAAGTACACTTATTTAGGACATTCCAAACAACCCCTAAGAATACATGAGAAATGCCTAAATTTAAGTAAAACAGAAAAGCACACGGGTTCTTCCTTCTCTTCCTCGCACCAAACTTGTATCTATGACCGATCACACCTAGGAAGTACCATAGAACAATACTTTCATAAAATGAGTATAATTGATATGATAATACTTAGATGAATGCCTTGTACAACTAAAATATATAAAATTATAAATGAATATACTTGTGAAATGGTATAAATAATACCAATTGAAGATCAGTTGAGAGATTACATGCCAAGATGATTTGGTAATGAACAATGAAAATCTATAGAAGCAATAATTGCAAGGAAAAAAAAGAAAAAGAAAAAAGATATGATCACCAAGAAATGTTAGGGGAAGGGATGACATAAACTAATAGACCATGAAGCACGGGTGCGGATACAGATACTGGTACGAGTACGATATGGGTATGCCGATACAGCAAGACCTAAGCAAAGTACGATACGGTTATGGCTGGGGTACATTAATAAATTTTTATTTTTTATAATATATAGTTTGAGATTCAATCTACAAATCAAAGTTCAATACCAAAACTAAAAAGAGAAATTAGAAAACTAAAATAGAAATCATAGTTCAACAATATCAACACCAAAGCAAAGCGTATAAGCTATTTTAATGCCATTAAATAGGAGAAATTACAAAACAAAGTTTTATTCTAAAAGCAAGTCAAACAAAATTTAAAAACTTAAAACTTTAGTTTTCACTTCCATCAATTTCGTCATTGAATAATACATCCTTCATTTTTGACACATCAAGTAAAAGATTTACAATTTCAAGTAAATAAGAACTCTCTAATAAATTAAACATATCCCCACCAATGTCCCCATACCTTGGTATCCTCCTGATATACCCATGAATTACCCATCAAGTACCCATCGAGTTTCCAACTGCCAAAGAATATATAAAGAATATCCGGTACATATTTTGAGTACCTAACATGTATGTAACCCTATCGGTACGAGTACCAATACCTAGTACCAGTACGGCGACATTTTTGGACTACCATGCTCCATACTAATAGGGATGTGGTAAAAAAAAAAAAAGAAAAGAAAAAAGATTAATTTAATTTGACCGAACATATAAGTCTTGACAAAGCAAAATGGCAAAAAATAATTTATGTAGCCCACCCAATTGATTAGAACACAAACTTAGTTTGGTTTGGTTTGATTTGATTTATAATTAGGTCCTGAAGTTCTCAAAGCATCAAAGAAAAAAAAAAAACTCTTAAAACTAGCCAGATATATATATATATATATATATATGTTGAAATAGAGAGCAATGTGCGTGAGGAAATGGGAAAGGGAGAAGAGAGGGATGAACCTTGACGCACCCAGCTTGTTTGATAGCTGAAATGAGAAGCTTCTGGAGGAGGACCTGCTTGGACGAAACAGCACAAATCACGACATCCACTTGCTTGATGGCTTCTATGAGCCTTGTTTCATCTTCTAGGGAACCCTATAATTAAAATTCTTTTGAGGACTACTACAATCACAGAGATACAAAGATGTGATTTATTAGAGAGAGAGAGAGAGAGAGAGAGAGAGAGAACCTTGAGAAGTGTGGCGCCGGAATCGGAGAGGGTTTGAAGCTTGTGAGATTTGTGGGGATCGGAGAAGGATTCATCTCTGATGAGGGCAAATGTGGGATGAGAAGATCGGAGGCTGGCTTTGGCAATTTCAAACCCTAGTTTTCCCGTCCCTCCCACTATCAGTATCCTGCTCTTCTTCTCCATCGTTTCTTTCTCTCTCTCTCTCTCTCTCTCTCTCCCTCCCTCCCACGGCCCGGATCATCCAACCCAAAAGGATGAAAGCAAAACCACGATGATTGGTGAAAATTTATAAAAATAGCTAGAAGTCTCGCACGCACGAGTAATTGTACAATCATGGAACAAAAAAATAATTAAATTACAAAACTCATAAATTGGCTCTCCAAAATGCAATATTAAATTCATGATATTGCATATTACATATATCTCATGCGAATTAATTTTTCTGGCAATCACGTGATTTTACAAACTTGACATGACATGACGTATAATTATAATTTAAAATATTTAATTTTTTTTGGATTATAATTAAGGATGGTAAAATGTTTTGATGTGTCAACTTCTCGACTCTTTTCGATTTTAATGAGATGAATTTAGGAATAATTGAATAAGGTAGGGTTGGATTTGAAAAATCCGATTGAGTTCGGGTGGGGGGCGGGACGAATCCTAGCCGATCCACAAATATAATAATAAATAAATAATAATATTACATATATATGTAATATGTGTATAATATATTGTTAAATTTTTATAGAATATATATTGATTTTTTATTATGTTACATATATAATATAATTTCAATATATATACAATACATAATATATTTTTTAATTATAAATAGCATTTTTTAGTTTTAATTATTAAATATTAATATTGTTGTTGAATTTCTTATAGTGTTACGGATCGGGTAGGGTCGTGATGGGGGTTATATTTGCTAGCTTGAGTGTGGTAGAGTCCCATGAGAGACAGGTCAGGGGTAGGGGCAAGTGGCGGAATAGAGGCTCTCTGAACCATACCTACTTCTTGTCATCCTTAATTACAATCAATTAAATAGGGTTTAACCCTTTTACAAATAAAACACACAGGCAAGTAAGTAAGGCTCAAAAGCCAATCAACAAGGAGCATTTGCCTACATCCGTATCCATGCCCACTCAGAATCATATTCTAACATCAATACTTGTAAAATTATTTCCACTAAGGGATAAACCAAAGTCCAGTGCAGAAGTTCTTAAATTTATGAAATATGCCTTGACAATAGATATGATCATGATGTGAGTGCGATACGTAAATCTAGACATCATTTGCCCAAGTTCCTAATAAATTTTTTATTTTCCAAATTTAAGACATAAAAGGTTAATTTAAAATTTCTAAAACTCAAGTCAATTACACCCGTAATAAATCACCAAGTTAGTATCTGCCAATGGTCCTCAAAGGCAAGGACTACTAATAACACCCCCACTTTACTAGTTATTAGTCGGAAGCTACATTACACATAATCGTCACTTTTGGCAAAGTACCTGTTTCGACATGACATGACATGACATGACACGGGTACGAGTATGGAACCCGGCCAGGATACGGTAGTAAGAAAATGGATACTGCATACTAAAGATGGCATACCTACAATTAGGGCTACGAAATAGAGATTAGGACTTCTGTTGGCTACATATTTTGTAAAAGCTAATCACAGTTCGACACGTGGCGAAGTAAGGGCAATGCAGGAAGAATGTTTAATGTTCGATCATGATCGTACACGTGGCGGTTAATATTGGTTCTTGCGTGGTCTGAGTAGCATTGGATCAGCGAAGAGATACAAGGTGACGTGGCTTTAATGGTTACTCACATTCAAATTCACGTATAGGAGGGAAGTCCAACTGCAAGGAATGGCGTAGTGGAACTACTTCTAAGGCAGCATGATCAAGCAATCATGGAGGAGCAGTTCGAACGTTTGAAGTGCAGTTCGATGGTCATCTTTGAGGAGTATAAATAGCAGGGAAGCCCCCAGAAAAAACCCCCAGACTCAGATCCAACAAACCAGTCATTTACTTCATATTTTCTTTTCCATTTCCAGTTTTACATTTCCAGTCTTTAAATTTCCTGCACTTTAAATACCTGTTCTTTACATTTCTTGCACTTTAAATTCCTGCACTGCACTTCGTTCATAGGAGTAGTTTCAAGTAGATTGTTGCTGTAAACCTCTACGAGGTTGAGTTTGGATCATTGTAAGTTTTCATCTTAATGAAATACTTTAATTGTTCGTCATTTAACTGTTATTTTGCTTAATTTCTCCTAAGTCAAGCCACCAGTAAAAGTCCTCTTCATTAAGGCTGAAAGAACTAAAACACAATCGTCTGATAATTGGTTGGCAATTATAATTTCTGTAAGGACTGATTGATCCTTGCTGGCACGCTCGCATTTACAAAAATACCCTTTGAAAGCCAAAAAGTCAACATATATTTTTGGCACGCCCAGTAGGACTTGTTAAAATGGCTAGACGAAGAAGACAATGAGAAAATTGACGCTTGGAAGAAGGCATAAAAGGTGAGGTAGAAATACCTAATCCAGAGGATAATGTGGTAACAAATCCTATGGAAACTCCCATGTTATTAGAACCTATGGTCGAACAGACCAGTACTTCAGGACAAGAACCATATGTTCATAATATTGGACGAAACCAAGGAATTGGACCATCCACTGTTCCATCTACTCAGCCAACAAATCCATGGGATGGCCTAGTAGAAGCTATGAGACAACAATTAATGAACACAATGGAAAGGTGGGCAACATCCTTTTTGGATCGAATGAATAACCACCAACCAACAAACACAAGACACACAGAGGAAGTTTTAAATGTCCCTCAGTAAAGATTGGCTAGAGACAAACAACCTATGCAAGTTAATGGACATTCTAATAGTCAAACTAGTAATCAGAACTATGAAAGACCATCACCTCAGTCTTGGTATGAACCCATTTCGAGGCGTATAGCAGGCCAAAATGCCTCAGTACTCAACAATGAAGCCACACAAGTTGGTGGATCTGGTCAAGTACAAGAAACTGGCGTAAGAATTGTTACAAATCCCATGTTCGAAGCCATACCTGGCACTAGGGGGTATAATAATCCCTTATTCGAATTTATACCCGGGGGGTTGGAAGGTTGGCCTGCAAATGGAAGGGACACAACACCTGTTCCAGCACCTTTCGCAGGATAGGCTCAAAGGGGTTACCCACACCCCCAACAGCAACCTGCACCATAGGGACAACTAGTCCCAAATGTACCACCTTATGGACCAAGAGGACCACAAGCACAAGTTTGTCCACCAAATCCTGTGTTTGTCCCTCCAGTAGTGGTTCAGCAGGCACAAAATATGGTCCCTAGGGACCAAATTGCTGATATTGTTAGGGAGATGTGTGGACCGATGGCTCGGGGGGTCCAGACTCCTGTATACAGAAAACTATACCCAGAATGGGTAGATAGGGTACATGAATACCCAAGGGGGTTCAGGATACCAGATTTTACCCTTTTCTATGGGAGTGGAAACCAATCAAGAATAGAGCATATTGCTAGGTTTGCTGCTCAATGCGGTGAATTTACTAATCATGACTATATGAAACTAAGATTATTTCCAAATTCTCTAACTGGGGGAGCATTTGTATGGTACATCAACCTTACACCTGGCTCCATTCAAAATTGGCAACAAATGGAAGAGGCATTTCATACCCAATTCTTCCAATCGGAGCCAGAGGTATCCATGGCAGACTTGGCAAGATTGAGTCAAAGGCCTAAAGAAAAGGCTACTCAGTTTATTGCCAGATTTAAAAGGGCTCGAAATAAATATAGAGGCATCTTGCCAGAGCCAGAATTCGTAAGATTGGCTCAAAATGGCCTAGCGTTCAGGCTTCGAAAGAAGTTTGACTCAACTGAATTCAGAGATTTAGTGGAACTAACCTATAAGGTGTCTAGGTATGAAGCATTACTAGAGGAGGAACAAGATCGAAATAATGCATCGTACAAGACATATTATAGAGATCCTAATTATGAGATTGATACAGCAGAGATTGTGGGCAAAGAATCTGTGATCTGTGAGGCATTAATTCATAAGGATACAACAATTGACCAGCAGTTTAAAAAGAAAGACTTTCACAGAAAGTATTCTTTCGATTTAACAAAGACAGATGACATCTTTGATCATTTGCTCGCGGCCAACTTCCTTAAGTTACCTAAAGGAGTAAAATTGCCATCTTCAGATGAACTTAAGGGAAAAGTATATTGTAAATGGCATAACTCTTGGTCTCACTCGACTAAAAACTGCAATGTTTTTCGAGACAGGATCCAAGAACAAATTCGGAAAGGAAGTTTGAAGTTCCCAGCCAAAACAGAAAAGGCCATGGGGATCGACAGTAATCCATTTCCAGAAGTTGGAGAGACGGCAGCCAATGTCATTACGTCAGACTTCCAGAACTTGTCTTTGACAGAATTGGAAGAAGTCAATGTGCAGATGCATGTTGCTAACCAGACAACCATCAAGAAGGACACTAGAAACCCACCAGCTATTGGACAAGGTTTCTCACACCAGAGGGAACACTCTGATGAAGAATCACTGGATGATGATTCTCTTAGAGGCAGCAGTAATACAAAGGATGTGTCTCAGGTGCAGACTGAGTTATAAGTGGTTGAAAGGGCTTCCAGTTGATGGGAAGCAATATTACAGGGATGTATAGAGACGTCCTAAATCAACCAATGCTTACAACAAAAGGCCGTATCCGGCTAGTGATAGGCAGCGACCGCTAGTGGTTGAGCCTGCAATGGACAGAATGCATGCTAAAAGCAAGAGGCCCTTATATGCATCCAGGCCACCTAACTATTGTAGAATGAAGAGCAGTCATTCTGAAAGAAGACTGGAGAAAGGCTCAGTTCATGGGATCAAAGCCAGAGATTGGCCCCCTAGACCAGCCTCACGCAGGACAGAAAGTGGCTACCTTCATCGAAGGTCTGAATCAGGCTCGAAACATGAGGTTAGGGCCAAGCACTTACCTTCACAGCCAGCTTCGAAGATGGCTTCGAAGGTAGAAAAAAGCGGTTCAATATCTGAGTCAGTAAGTTCATGGGTACTTGGAGTTCCAGACTAGTTTGTAATGCAAAACAAACTTAGGGGAGTGCCTGCCCAGAGAGATGTTGGAAACCAAGGCAGAATGGTCAAGCCTCCTTTGGTGGCTCTAAACAATTGGGTATTGCTTAAACACCCAAAGACAAAGGACCCAGATATGGTCCCAGTCATTTCGAGATCACAAAGGAGAAAGATTCAGCGTAGGTACACTCAGTACCAGAACGATATGAAAGAAAATGGAGAGAGCTCTTCATTAGTCTAGACAAAAAGAAAGAAGATTCCAAAGTCAGACCATACTCCAAAGCCAACTCTACAAAGCAAAGTGGGTTGCAGCAGAGAACAGTTGGCCAAGGTTCATTCTGAACTAAAAGCCAGAGAGAAGTCTAGCTTAGCAGGATTGGAGAAAGCTCTGATGGAGAGTGATAGCGAGACAGAAGAAGAAATTGACATAAGCCAAAAGAAAGAAATGGTGGAAGAAGAAATGTTCGAAGCCTTCATGGCTGAGCAAACATTTTTGGTTGAAAAACCAGTTGAGAAAGATCCTTCGAAGGAATCAGTTAACAAAGAAGTGCCAGAGTGCAGCATGAAAGATGCTGCTGAAATAATTGAATAAGGTGGCCAAGGAAGGAAGTAGGTACAGCCAGCCATCCAATTTGGCTCATTTCCTCCAGTATCAGTCAATATGGTACACATACTACCTCATGAGTTCCAGGCTGGAGATGAGGACCAAGATGACCAAGACATGGATCCTATTCCTGTCTCTAGTGAAGACTCACAAGTAAGTATGGTACAAGATGATTCTGGAATGGCTACCCCAATGGAAACTGAATATGAGAGTGAAGAAGAGATGAGCATTAACCTCTCGTATCCTTTTGAGTATCCCTCGAATTCTATGACACAACATGTCAAGCCTTTGTACATCAAGGCTTTCTTCGATGGGATACAACTGAACTGAGTCCTGATAGACAATGGGGCAGCAGTGAACTTACTACCGAAATCTTCTTTGAAGAAACTAGGGAAAAAGAATCCCAGGTTGATCCCAACCAGCACAACCATCGTTGGCTTTGCTGGAGACAAACAGATGGCTCAGGGGATTCTACCCATTAACTTAAGTGTGGGAACCAGGGACTGCATGACAGTATTCTTCGTAATCGACAGTAATGCTAAATACAATGCTTTACTTGGGAGAGATTGGATCCACACTAACAAATGTGTGCCTTCCTCTTTGCATCAGAAAATTATGATGGCCTTAGGCAATGGAGAGACAGAGGAAATTGATGCAGATCCTCAACCCTTCATAGCCTGTGCAGACTTTGCAGAGGCCAAGTTGTATATTGAGGGAGTGACACCACTCAGTATACTGAGGAAAGCTGATGGCTCAGCCGAAGTGACGGCTGATGAGGAAGTGACACACCTGAAGCACTTAGTCCAAGAAAGTGCTGATGAAGAGATTGTCATTAAGGATGACAATGATGCCTGGTTGTAGGCAAAGAGATGAAGAAGAAGAAGCCAAGTCTTTGGCTCTAATTAAGTTTTCAACATTGGATGTAAAATCAATAGTCCAGCAAGTACAGGAGTAAGAGAGAAAAGTCATGATAATTGGCTGCAAACAGGAGCAGCAACAGGTCAGAATTTTGACCCTTGGCAAATACTGTGCATTGGACAGTGAAACAAAAGTTCAGGAGATACAGGAAGAGAATGCCTTATGGACAGATTTTGTCTATGAGGAGGAAGGCAAAGATGTTGAGCTAAAGAACCTGGGAGCAAAACAAAGCGAGAAGGTTGTTTCGAAGGTAGAAGAAACCAAGGAAGAAGCTTCAATAAGTTCTCAGACACAAGACCCCTTAGAAGAAGTAAATTTAGGGGAAGGTTCTATGCAACAGCCCACCTATATAAGTGCTTGTTTGAATGATCTGGACAGGGACCAGTTATTGGTTATTCTAAAGAAATATAAAGATTGCTTTGCATGGTCTTATAATGAACTACCAGGATTGGATAGGTCATTAATGGAACATAGGCTCCCTATGAAGCCTAATTTCAAGCCATACAAGCAGAAACCAAGAAGAATGAGTCCAGAAGTAATTCAGAAAGTCAAGGAAGAGATTCTTAGACTACTCAAGGCAGGCTTTATTAGGACAGCCAGGTATGTTGAATGGCTATCTAATATTGTGCCTGTAGTCAAAAAGAATGGTAAAATGAGGGTATGCATTGATTTCAGAAACTTAAATCTAGCAACTCCAAAAGATGAGTACCCTATGCCTATAGTGGATCTGTTGGTAGACAGTTCAGCAGGGCATCAAGTCTTATCAATGATGGATGGACACTCTGGTTATAACCAAATCTGCATTGCAGAGAAGGTTGTCCACAAGACAGCATTCAGATGTCTTGGAAATATTGGCACTTTTGAATGGGTTAAAATGCCATTTGGCCTGAAGAATGCTGAGGCTGCATATCAGAGGGCTATGAACACTATCTTTCATGACCTCATTGGAGGGTATTTAGAGTGTTATATTGATGACATTGTAGTTAAATCCTAATCCATGGAGGAGCATCTGTTTCACTTAGAAGTAGCCTTTGAAAGAATGAGGAAGTTCAAATTGAAGCTCAATCCTCTTAAGTGTGCTTTTGGCGTATCATCTGGAAACTTCTTGGGCTATGTGGTTCACAATTGACCATAATAAAGCCAAAGCCATCATTGAAGCCAGACCTCCATCAAGTAAGAAAGAATTACAAAGGTTCCTTGGACATGTTAACTTTCTTCGAAGGTTCATTTCTAACACTGTAGGGAAAACTAAAGTATTTTCTTCCTTGTTAAGGCTGAAAGATGAAGAGGAATTTGTGTGGACAGTAGGGCATCAAATTGCTTTCAAAGGTATCAAAGCCTACTTGGCCAACCCTCCAGTGCTGATGCCACCAAAAGGTGATAAGCCCTTGAAGTTGTACATAGCTGCAGCAGAAGATTCATTGGGTGCTTTCTTGGCTCAAGATAATGAAGAAGGCAAGGAACAAGCTGTTTATTACCTTAGTAGGCTTTTAAATTCTTGTGCATGTAAATATTCAGCTGTTGAAAAGCTGTGTCTTGCTTTGTATTTTGCTGCAATGAAATTAAGATACTATCTTTTACCTACAACTGTCTTGGTAATTGCAACCACAGATTTGGTTAAGTACATGTTATCTAGACCTATGTTGAGGGGAAGAATTGGCGAGTGGATACTAGCCTTATCAGAGTTTCATCTAGAATATGTCCCTCAAAGGGCAGTAAAAGGGCAAGTTTTAGCCAATTTTTTGGCAGACCATCCATCTCAAACAGAGAGCCAAGAGATAATGGAACTTGGTATGGCCAGTGTTGAGCCATGGCAGATGTGGTTCGATGGGTCAAAAGCCAATGGCTTAATCGGAATTGGTATTGTGATTAAATCACCATAAGGGGTAGAAACCACACATGGTTTCAGAGTGGATGAAGCTACTTGTTCCAATAACCAGGCTGAATATGAAGCCTTAATAGTGGGACTAGAAATTCTTATCGGATTACAAGTTCATGCAGTTGACATATTTGGAGATTCTCAATTGGTGGTTAACCAAGTGAAAGGGATTTTCAAGTGTCAAAGCATAAGCATTTTACCATACTATGTTGTTGCATTACATCTGCTTTCTCAATTTCAAATAGCAAATGTAACTTATGTTCCAAGATTCTTGAATAATAAAGCTAATGATGTGGCTCAGAAAGCTTCGAACTTCAAGAGAAGGGATAATGCCCAAAGGGACATAAGCCAAACAACATATCATAATTTGATACCACCTTTGAATAAAAGGAATGTGGTCTTGGAAATCAATCATAATGACTTACAAAAACAAGATTGAAGGCATCCAATAATGCAGTACTTGGCTCTTCGAAGGCCAGTAGGAAAATTAAATTGCAGTCTATGCAATATATGATATATGGTAATGCTCTCTACAAAAGGGGGGGAGATGGCTTATTGCTGGAATGTTTAGGCCCAAAAGAAGCATTGACAGCTATGGCTGAGGTTCATGAAGGCATTTGTGGTGCTCATCAGCCTGGTGTGAGTATGAGATGGTTGCTTCGAAGGCATTCCTATTATTGGCCAACTATCCTTAAAGACTGCATAGAGTATGCAAAGGGTTGCCAGGCATGCCAAAAGCATGGCACAATAAGGCATGTGCTCATAACTGATCTACATGTAGTAGTGAAGCGCTGGCCATTCAGAGGATAGGCTATGGATATGATGGGGAAAATACACCCACCTTCTTCGAAGCATCATTGTTTCATTCTAGTGGCCACTGATTATTTCACTAAGTGGGTCGAAGCTAAGCCGGTCAAGGCTGTAGACCAAACTGAGGTTATTGGATTTATCAAGGATCTAATCCATAGATTTAGCATCCTACAAACTATAACTGTGGATAATGGGACTGTGTTCGATGAGAAGATGGTGAAATCCTTCGTGGCAGAATTTGGAATTAGTCTCGTTAATTCCACCCCATATTATGCACAAGCCAATGGTCAAGCTGAATCATCCAATAAATCCTTGAAAAAAGAAATACAAAAGGTTATGGAGGACAATCCCAGGGATTGGCATAACTTATTGTTAGATGTTTTGTGGGCTTACAGAACTTCCCCGAGGTCAAGCACATGAGTCACTCCTTATGCCTTGGTATATGGGCATGATGCAGTGTTACCTGTGGAGATTAATGTTAAATCTTTAAGGGTAAGGTGCCAAGATCAGTTAGATCCTGAGCAATACCATCAGAGTATGTGCTTGGAATTAGAAGGCATAGATGAAGCCAGAATTCTGGCATTAAATAGCATTCTCTTGCAAAAGAAGAAAGTAGCCAAAAATTATAATAAGAAGGTCAAATATATTGGCTTTGATGAAGGTGATCTGGTATGGAAAACAATACTCCCAATAGGAATTAAAAGCCATAAGTTTGGCAAATGGTCACTTAACTGGGAAGAACCATATCAAATTCATAGAGTTCTGCCTTTTGGAGCATACCATTTGAGAAATTTGAATGGGTATATACATCCCAAAAAGATTAATGGCAGATATTTGAAGCCTTATTTTCCAATTATTTGGGAAACACAAGAAGTAGAATAAACATTAAGTATAAGAACATAAGATTACTCAGATGACAGATAAAAATTTGTTCTTTCATAAAGAATTAAGTACATGTTGTCACAAATTGGCCTAAAAATTGTTACAGTGTCTTAGTTGTTCTTTTACAATGGATTTCCTATTGCTAACTGATAAAACTAGTTGAATAGCTGTAGCCATCTCTTCCTTTCGATCAGCCAGTCCTTGGTTGGTGATTTGCAATTTGGTGTCAGTTCGGACTAAGGCTTGATTCACTGCAGACAGCTCATCTTCAAGCTTAGCTTTCCTTTCCAGGAGCTGGACTCGAAAATGTGGGAGGCAGAGGAGTGTTGTTCTTTCAGATTTGACACTTCGGTGTGCACTTAGGAAATAAAACTCTGATCTCTAGCCAGTTTCTCATCCGCAGCCTTAGCAGCATGACAAATGCTGAGGTAGAAGTCGACAGTAGCTGCTGCCTGAGATAGATGACTTGAAATATACATGCCAGACTGCTCAATAATTTTGCAGCATTGGAGGAACCCATTTCTGATTATAGGCCTTTGCAGAGCCTCGAAGGGAATCCTCGAAAAAGAAATCAATAGTTTCAGGCATGTGTCTAGGTCTATCAAAGGTGCAGAAGGCTTGCTGCTGGAAGAAGAAGAGCTCTCAAAGATTTCTAGCAAGGAGTCAGCCAAAACTAATGGCTCAGCTTCAACATTCAATGTTGGAGAGGTAGAGGGTACGTCGAAGAGACTAGCTAGTTTGGCTTTGAAGACGTCTACCTCATTCGTAGACATGAGAAGTGCAGAGAAAGTTGTGGTGGAAGGCATAAAGGACTGCATAGGGATAGGAGAAGTGGATGGAGCATCTTTAGCAGTCTCCATGGTCCTAGCCACTAATGAATCAAGTGAAGAAGGGCTGGAGCTAGGTAAAGGTGATAAACCACAGGTTGGAGAGCTACCAGCACCCTCAATAGGGGAATCAACTGCCATCGTAGATGGAGTAGCAGTTGGGATTTCCTTGGAAGAAGAAAGAGGAGCAAGGCTCGAAAGAGAAGTGTCAAGGGTCAAGTGAGGAAGATATGGAGTCAAACCAAAAGAAAGAGTTAAAGGAATGCTAGGACTCAAAGGGGGTACATGAAATGTGGGCCTAGGAAGTGGAAGTATTATCTGAATGGCTTTCACATTCTGCATCTGATCAACTTCAACTGAAATTGAGGGAGTCCTCATTGGAAGTATAGCCTCAGTAGTTGTTGTTGTCAAAAGGAAAAAACGTAAGGTCAAGCTCTAGTGTCGAAATCTGATAAGGCAAAACAGTAGAAGCATGAAAGAAATTACTTGTTTCAGAGATGTTGGCAGTAATGGGAGAGCTACGAAGGGAGTAATGCTCGGCAGTTTGTTGCCTTCTTGCAGTTTTCCTTTGTAGTGCATCAGCAGCAGCAGCTTCATCTCTTAGAAATTGTTGCTGCCATCTCTTCTCAGCCCTCTCAAAGACGATCATTGCTTTGGAATGTTCCTGTTCTACTACCTTGGCAGTAGCTTCATGGATAGGATCTTCAATCAAGTCAGTAGCAGGAACAGTCACTTTCTTTTTCTTCCTTCTTGGCAATGATGCTACTGGCTCCTTCTCAACCTCTCTCTCTTCAATTTGGGGATCAAGTTCTTCAGAAGTAAGCTCATGTTCCATTGCTTTGTCAACTGTCTCAGAATTAGGATCTTCGACCAAATCAGAAGAGGGGGCAGCCACCCTTGTTCTCTTTTTTCCTTGTAATGGTGTTTCTTGCTCTTGCTCAATCTCTCCCTCTTCATTTTGAGATTCAGATTCTTCAGGAATGAGTACCAGTTTTCTTTTCTTTTTCTGCTGTTGTCTGGCCTTGAGAGTAGCTAGAGTTTCAGCTCTTTTAGGAGATTTTTCTTGTGGAGACCCTGCACCAAAATATGTGAATATAGAGGAGGCAAACAAAAGAGTTGAAGGAAAGAGGAACTTAGAAATGCTTACCTTTCTTCGAAGCAGCTCTGGTAACTCTAGCTGAAGGAGGTGAGGCTGCAGGGGAAGTTGTGGTAGCTGCAGAAAAGGGAGGAATGTTCTCAACTGTCGCTGACTTAGCCTTCGAAGGCACTCCTAACCCTATTAGCAAGTCATGAGGGTGTGCAGATAGGCGCACTTCCATATTGGCTGTCCACCAGTTTTGGAATCTTTTCAAAACTAAGCCAGATGGAAGAAAAGGGATAAATTGAAATTCATTCAATTCCTTCAGCAATTTGAATATTGCCGCCTCTAGCTTTGATTTAGATATTCTCAAGTCTCTAGCCGTAAGGTGGACATTCGAGAGACTGTAAAGTGGAACAAGTATCCCTTAAGTGAGCCCAAATTGTCTGGCAAATTGAGAAGGGCAGTACACCTCAGATATGCATTTATAACCTCGAGGGTTTAAAGTGCCAATGAACAGCTCCCTAGGTAGCAAAATTGAAGCCCACATGTCTTTGTGTGGTGAGGTGGAGCACTCTTTATCAACCAGAAAAGTTTACAGCCAAGCAGGTCCTTTATTGGCATCAAAAGGACAAAAAAGGGAAGCAGGAGGAGAAATAGGGAGTTGATAAAAGAAGGCTCAAAAGAAACAGGGTAAAGAACAATCCTAGCATACTTTTCGCCATAGGTGTTAGGATCTTGAACAAGGAATTTTAGGCATTTTTTATGCAAATCAGTGAAATAGGCAAAGAGCCAGAGCTGGAGCACCCAAAGGGGACCTCCTTGGTTAACATCAAGAGGTTTTTCACAAAATTGGGAACAAGCTCTGTAGACATGACCTAAAAGATAAGGGACAACAACTATGTGTTTTTTCAAGACAAGTGCCTTCGCAAGTGGAGTGAACTCAGGCATAATCCTCTGAGATGAGGTGCAAAAGAGAAATTTACACAACCAGTATAAAATGAAGGAAAATAGTTCTCTGTCTCTCACGGGGCCTTCCCTTTATTTTCAGCCTTTACGAAGTCACTGTAGGAAGAGTTTAAGGCTGGAAGGGAAAATTTGACAGGGAGGTCCGGGTAGTTAGGAGTAAAGGGAGAGCCATGGGGTGAAAGCCCTAAAAGATGGCAAATATCAAGAACGGTGGGGGCCATCATGCCGCACCGAAATTGGAAGAAATTAAAAGCCATATTCCAAAAACATAGAGCAGCAGGAATTAAAAAGGGGTTCTCAGGAATGATGAACCTGGAAAGACGAAGAGCGTCGAGGATACAGAGCTCCTGTAGGTCATCTTCTCTCGTAGGCACCACCCTGTCATACCATTCCTCCCACTCGGTTCTCAATGTAGGCCAGCAGCGATAAGGCCGGGTCATTCTCTAATTGCTCCAGTCAAGCCCTCCTTCGTAGAGAAGAAAGTGATCCTCCAAACGAGGGTATAAAGCTGGGAGTTGGTCAGGGGCCTCTCGAAAGATGGGACCTAGGACGTACTCATGTTGGTTGCTGTGGCGAGGAACAAAGAGATGTCCATCTATGGCGCTTGACCCACCAGTTGTTAGCTTGGTGATTTCTTCATCAATGCATTTCTTCAAAGCCATGGTAGGGTTGATACGGTCGCTAGCGAGCACTTTCAGCGAGGAAGGATCCATTGATAGCAAGTAGCAAGGAAGAGAGGGTTAACAGAAGATCGGTAGGGTTTGTGTGTTAAAAGAGCAAGTGATTTCAGAGCACGAAACAAAGGGGTGTTTAAAAGTTTTTGTGTCTGAAAAATATATCGCGTAAGTCGTTAAGTACTAGAAGTACGAATACGAAGAGTTTCCTTCAATATTGATACTTTTGGAGGGAAAAATCACAGCCCAGATATTGAGGTTAGCTTCAAAGTAAAAATTTGGCTTCGAAGCCAAATTTTGGCGCCAAAAACCAAAAACTACGGCTTCGAAACGGAGAAGCTAGCTTCGAAGCACATTTCATACTAAAAAAAAAGAAGATATAAGTGTTTGTTTTACTCCGAAAGGTTAAAAGACCTGTTTTAGGTTTCTTAACGAAGGTAATGACCTTCGAGGCAAAACTTGAGACTCTTTAAGGATAGGATTTGGTGTTCGAAACATCAAAACCAATGGTTGGTTCACAGAAAAGTTGTATGTGGAACTAAAGCAGCATGAACTGTTATTCGAAACAAAAGATAGTCAATTTGAAACTAAATTGATCATACTAACCATGGTTAGATGTTGGTTATGGTTGAAACAAGCTTTAAGTGTAAGATTGCTAGATTCGAAACACTGATTCTGATTGAAAATCAAACAAAAACTGTTAACTTTATTCCATAAATTGGAAAAGTTCATAATTGGTTTTTTACAGTATTTCATTTAAGTCAATTGAGTCCAGGTTTGAAGGATGAGATTGTTAGTTCAAAGTCTTGAATGTGCTTTTAAAAGCAAACAGAGACAATGCCAAACAGAGGAAAAGTCTTAATTATATTTAAGCAAAAGTGATTACATCGAATAACCCTATTTGGGTACAAACTCAAGCTCATAAAAATAGGGAATGGAATAAATAACAAGATCATGAAATTTAGTCCAACTATGATCAATGAATTTCTGTTCTTTCTTCATTCTATCCTCTATTTCTTCTAACATTGGCTGCATGAGTTGGTGTGTTCTCACTTCATAAAAAAGCTCCTCAGCCTTTATTTCGAATGCCATTTCTCTTAGCCCTTGTTCCAACTCATCCATTTCCAAATCATCCCAGTATGCGGAATCCTTATTTTGAAAGTCGTTGTATTCTTCGACGAGGTTCTCTGCTTCATATTGAGAATGAACTCGGAGCGATGAAAGTTGATCCAAGGATTGAGTGGTAGCCAAAGAAGTGCGGTGCCAATGGAGAAGTGATGGAAGTTGGTCCAAAAACGTGTGAAGTTCTGCTTGAGCAATGGGGTTGAGAACGTGGCCCCGAGTCAGAATATTACAAGCCCATCGAAAGTTCTTAAGGGGAACATCTTCCTCAAGAACATTGAAGGGTAAATGAGAAAAGGCTGCAAGCAGGAGTTGGGCTTGCTTTTGTTGAGCTGGAGTAGGAGAAGGTGGAGGCTCGTAAGGAGGGAAAACTTTCTCTGCAGAAAGGGTAAGCCTCAACTTCTCTATCTAGGAAAGCTTTTGCGAAGGAGGAGGTATAAGGGCCCCCATTTCGAAAGAAAGAGGAAATTGAGGAGCATTGACACAATCAAGCCAGTCAGAAGGATGAAGCTTCGCCTTCTTGGCTAAAAATAAACGGTTATAGCCCTGTGCCTCTTCTAGACGAGGAACAGATCGTACCATTTTTGTAGGCATGGATGATGTGTACCATGCCACGAGTAGATTGTCCTCTAAACTGCATCGACGGTCGATAGGCATGTAAGGATAAACCACCAAGCTTCGCGCATAAGAAGGAAAGTCCAACGGGTCGGTGAATTCGACAATGTGATGGTTAATTCGCTCCCTTAATTCCTAGACCTCAGGTTTTGACCAGCCTGAAGCCCTGGAGGAATTTGAAGCCACAGCCTTATCCCATGCAGAGGATTGTAGAGAGGGGCCTCCTATGTCCATATTTGCAACCTTCTGAATCAAAGGACTAAGGGCAATTTGTTCACAATCCAAGGGTGAATCAGAAGAAGAATTTCCCATGTCCATGTTTGCAACTTTCTGAATCGAAGGATTAAGGACAATTTGTTCGTAATCCAAAGGTTGGTAATTTGCAAAGGCATCCATGACCTGAATATAGAAAGGCGGGTAAAGATGGCTAATGAATGCATGGAAGTTCTTTCGAGAGAAAACAACATCATCAGATGACTCTTCATGTACTTGATCAATAGAGAGGAAGTTTGGTTCAGTCATGAAAGAGATATTAGTCCGTTCGATTACTAAAGTGGTGGAGATGTTCCAAAGGTCGGAAACGAAATTAATGCAAGTAATCATCAATGGATGACGGTTGTGTTTCCATAATATGGACTCCATGCACGTTCCAAAAGCGCGGGAAAAGCTTTGATCCACTAATATCACCAAGTAATGGGTATATTAGTGTGGGGGGTAATGTTGGCTACATATTTTGTAAAAGCCAATCACAGTTCGACACGTGGCGAAGTAAGGGCAATGCAGGAAGAATGTTTAATCTTCGATCATGATCGTACATGTGGCGGTTAATATTGGTTCTTGCGTGGTCTGAGTAGCATTGGATCAGCGAAAAGATACAAGGTGACGTGGCTTCAACGGTTACTTACATTCAAATTCAAATATATGAGGGAAGCCCAACTGCAAGAAATGGCGTAGTGGAACTACTTCTAAGGCAGCATGATCAAGCAATCATGGAGGAGCAGTTCGACGGTTTGAAGTGCAGTTCAATGGTCATCTTTGAGGAGTATAAATAGCAGGGAAGCCCCCAGAAAAAACCCCCAGACTCAGATCCAACAAACTAGTCATTTACTTCATATTTTCTTTTCTAGTTTTACATTTCCAATCTTTACATTTCCTGCACTTTAAATACCTGCTCTTTACATTTCTTGCACTTTAAATTCCTGCACTGCACTTCGTTCATAGGAGTAGTTTCAAGTAGATTGTTGCTGTAAACCTCTACGAGGCTGAGTTTGGATCATTGTAAGTTTTCATCTTAATGAAATACTTCAATTGTTCGTCATTTAACTGTTATTTTGCTTAATTTCTCCTAAGTCAAGCCACCAGTAAAAGTCCTCTTCATTGAGGCTGAAAGAACTAAAACACAATCGTCTGATAATTGGTTGGCAATTATAATTTCTGTAAGGACTGATTGATCCTTGCTGGCACGCTCGCATTTACAAAAATACCCTTCGAAAGCCAAAAAGCCAACAACTTTGTAGCAGGAATCGTCAAATCTTAATCTTCTTTGCTTGATACAAGATCTCCTTCTCTGTCTTCTCTGTCGCTTGATCTTCCTCTTCTTCTTGCCTCTCTCCATCTCTCTCTAATTGATAACAAAATAAATCATATATAATATAAATTACTTATATTATAAAATAATTATATACATAAATTATTATTTTATTTATTATATATATAAAATAAATCATTTATTTTTAAATATATATAATAAAATCATATATTATATTAAATTTTATATTTTAGTGAGATGCCAATTCAAATACGAGTGATCAGTGGATGTAGTGTGGTGTGGTCAAGATAAATTATTGGGTGTGGTATTTTTGGTTTGAGGAGAAATTATAATAGAACCTCCATGTTATTAGAAAAATACATAATATTTTTTTGACACATCTATGTTTACTCGTATCCACAAGCTCGTGTCTAATTTTTTGGTTCTTTTTAGACGTTGTAACAATCCAGATTTTTAATTATTCTGTAGAATTTATACTAATATTATTTAATCACAGTTGGGAAAATATATAATTCATTATATATTATTATGTGTAATTTTGTAAAATAATATAATTATTAAAAGTTTAGGGGTCAAAATATAAATAATAATAATATTGATAATAATAATAATGGATGTGGTAGTAAATAAATAATTAATTTTCTGTTGGTATACGATAAATGTAATTTAATTAGGAATTAATTTATTTATATAATTATATTAAAATATTGGGTCAAAGGGTAATTATCTTAAATATCTATTAAGGATAAGAATAAATCTATATAATTATGAATTAAATCTTAGGGAAGTGACGCGTAGCCAAGTGTTGGCCCGCGGATGGCCTCACCTCCCTACAAATAGGGAGGCGTTTCACCTGGGTGAGGAAAAAGAAAGAAGAAAGGAAAAGAAAGAAGAAAGAAAGAAAATAGAGGAAAGGAAGGAAAAAAATAGTGGAAATTGAGAGAGTTTTTGATAGTGGAAAGAAAGATTGAGGTATTAAAGTTAAGGTGAGTTATATTATACCTTGAGTCACCATAATATAGTTTACGTATGTTTTGACTTACCATATTTATTTTATATAAGTTATGTTTTATAAACTATTATAAATTATATAAATATTTTAGTTACGTGGTTTGATTTTTGAACCCTATTTGTGAAAATGAAACCCATGGATATGTTTGTTTATATTTTAAAGAATATTTGACCACTTTGTGGCCCTCTGTCTGTCATAGATCCATTGACCTCTGTTCTGTGCGAAAAAAAAGCGCTGTGCGGAGATAAGTGCTATATTATTGTGGGAGCCACCTCTACAGTCCGTACGAGCCACCTCTTGAGTTCGTACCTCTGTTCTGACTGTCACTCCTGTGACCTCTGTTCTGTTCTGTTCTATACCGTGGTTATGGTTATTTATCTACATAATTTCTGTATTTCAGTTTCTGCCACTTAAATGATTTTTTTACCAAACTGAGTTATGTAAATGTTTTGGCCTAACTAATTATCAATGGTTATTTCGTGTTCCTTACACTCTTAGTATAATATTTCTCACTTTGTCATGTGCTTATAGTTGTTTATCAATTTTTAGAAAACAATGCAATTCAGAAATAGCCTTTATAAAGTCTTAGATGCGGGGCTCCGGAATAGACACACACAGTATTTTTATGATATTTTTCTATATAAATATCGACATTTGTGGTCAATAAATTTTGTAATAAAAATAGAAGCTCCGATAATTATTTTGGTACCCTTATTTAAATTTCACTTCCGCTTGCGTTTATTAATTTGTTTATGAATTGGCCGGAGGTAATTTCAGTTACTGACCATCACGATGCTTAACCCTTGGGTACGGGAAGCGGGTCGTGACAACTGATATCAGAGCAATGGTTTATAAAAAATAAAATCATCATTGGAGCATAGGACACATGCACATTTAAGAAGTAGGATATCGGGTAATTAATACCTAAATATTACATTTTGTTAATCGATTTAATTATATTATAATTTTATATGATTATATATATATAATAATTTTTTTTTTTTTAGTGTGCCTAATTTGTGAAGGATAGTAGATATAACTTATATTTGTTATAGTAAAGAATGACAAGAAAAGAAGGATGTCGGGTTCAAGCACCCACCAAAATTATAATATAATTAAATACATATAATTTTTAGTTCAGTATTCAAAAAAAAAAAAAATTATTTCGATTTTTTTAAAAGTGAATTTAAATTATAAAGATACTAATTTTGAAACTATTTCCCATCAATGAAAAGTTCATCTCAATTTTTTTTCAACTCTTGCATATGATTCTGTCATTGTGTTCTCATTTTATTTATTTTATCGTAAACAAAACAAGAGAAAAGTTTTTAAAGTCACCAATTATTTCTCATTTTAGCCCAAACCAATTTTTGACAACTAGACAGTGAGTTGTTTTTGTAAAGTTTTTTTTTTTTTGAGGTAATATTTTCTATCAGATTAATCATCTAATATATATTTATTAGAGTGCGCAGCGAATAGCTTACACATTGTAGACACCTCATTTTTGACCGTCCTCAAGATTTGGACGTCACCGTTTGAACACCCGGTGATCATCCATGTTTGTGTTCGTTTGGAGTTCCCGGAGGTCTCGGCTGCGCGTCTTGCCTCAGGATCTCTGAACTCGACTATTTAGTGTCTGGTTTTGCACCAAACACTTGTGTTTTGCCTTGAAGGGGTAGGGAATGCCTTGTGAGGCATCCCCACACATCACCGGCAGTGGCTAGAGGCCACCGGCCAAGGTTTTGTTGCCACTGGCAATATATATTGCCGGTCGGCACTCTTTGTTGCTGGTCGGCAGTGAATTTTGTCAAAATGACACTTTTTGCTAGCTGATCACTGTTCATCTACTTTTGGTAGATATTTTGTGCCAGCTGTGATAGTTGGCACCCACCTTTGCCCCCCTCCATACACGTGTATGGAAGGATTTCACTCTTGCCAAGCTTGTTTTGTAAGCTTTGTAAGAGTGAATATCTATAAGAGGAGACCTCTTCCTCCTCTTCTAGGGTTAGACAACATCTTGAGAGGAGCTCTGGTTTTAGCTTTAGGACTTATATCTATCCTATATCTATACCTTCTTCTCTTTGTAGTTTTGTGTGTGTTTTGTCTCACTATTGCACACAAACACATAGTGTTACACCTTTTCTTGGTTCCTTGAAGGATCAGAGGTTGTTCTTGAGGTCTTTAGGTGGTTTTGAGCTTGGAGAACCAGCTGGAGCTTCATTTTTTGAAGAGGTCTACAAGGGTGAGACACTAGTCCCTTTTTACCCCATTTTTGTACACCACTTTTACCTATCTTAGAACTGTTTTTGTGCTTAGTGTATAATACAGAAAAGTTCTGTTTTTAAGCCCTCTTGATTGTTTGTTAAGGGTGTTTTGTGATTTGGAGGGGTTTGACCCCTCTTAAGCCTTGTAAGGCTCCTTTTTGTGATATTTTGTGCAAGTTTCGGGACTTTGGTGTTTGGGCCTCTTCACCACTGAAATCTTGAGGGATTTCAGTGGTGAAGATAGTGCCTTAAAGTCTCAAAAGGGGGAGGGCCACCCCCTCTCTTTGTTGTCCTTGAAAAGGACCAATTTTGGCCTCTTAAGGGAGCATTATGTTTAAAGGTTTGTTGATTATGCCATGACTGTATTTTATGCTTATATTGTCATGATTTAACTTTGTATTAAGTTGGTTTTGGTACACCATGCATGCCTAGCATACCTACCATGTAATGCCTTGTTATTGCCTCAATATGCCTTAGGTTGTTAGCCTTTGTTCTAGCATGTTTTAGGCTAAGCCTTGTGAAGGTTTTGTGTTCATTTTGCCATGTATTAGGTCTGGCCATAGTTGCTTGGGTCGATCTTGGCATGCTTAGTATAGCTCCTTTGTATTTGAGCTTGTATGCTTCAAGTAGGTGAATGTGTAGCATGCATTGCTTGCATTAATTAGTGGTTTAGAACCATCCTACATGTCGTTTCAGTCCCTTTGACATGCTCATATGCTTGCCTTGGACACCTCTTTGATGCTTCAAAAGCTCGTGTTGTATGCTCCATGTTTGGCCATTATGCATGCTTTTGAATTTGAGCCACTTAGATGCCATCTAAGGGTCCCCTTTGCATGGTCAAGGTCTGCCTTGAACCTGTTTTAAGCCTTCTTGGCCTTGTGAGGCTTGGTTGGCTTAGCTATGGTTTAAGCCTCCTTGACTTGTTTCAAGCACTTGGGCCATTTGCATGCTAATGTTTGCTTCATTTGAGTTGGTTTGGCACCACATTCAGCATGATTTTTTAGAGCTTATGTTGCATGCTAATTGTCCACATTATGCTCTTTTCAAGTGTGCTTGAGAGTTGCTTGTTTAGTGCCTAAGTGTTGGTCCAACTTACTTGCATGTGTGTATGTATGTTTGATCCCAATTCCTTGGTGTTTGGCCACTGTTTTGGGCCTATTTAGAGTTGCTTAATTCATGTTTAAGTCCACCCTTTATTTATCTTGCATGCTTGCTAGCTTGTATGCTTGTTTGCATTGCCATGTTGCATGCCTAGTTAACATGCTTAGGGTTGCTTTACATTGGCATGCATGCTCTACCTCTTGACTAAGTCATGATGGAGGTAGAAGCCCCTTGGTTTGATTGTGTGCATTGCATTTCATTTGACATGAAAGTGCATGCTTGATTCTTTGGGCCATCATGCATGGAAATACGTGATTGGTGGTCCGAGAATCGAGGCACATGCCCCTTTGAGTCACAAACATGATAAGGGGCATAATTGGTGCATACATTGCTTGAATTGTATTGCCATGCAAGTTCTGCCCTCTGCTGCTGTGAGTTGCAGGTTTTGCAGGAACTTTTTGCCGACCGGCAATATTTAGTGCCGACCGGCAATGTATTGGTGGCCGATAGCCTCATTTCCAGCCGATGATCACATCTTGCTGCCGATGGTAATTCTATTCAGCCAGTGGTGTCCCCCATTGTCCAGGGAAGCATTCCTGAGACTTTGGCAATCTCCAGAGGGGAATAGCAGGGAAAACAGAGGCAATCCATGCATGGCAGTGCAATCCCGAGCAAGACCCGAGCATGCGTTGCATCGGGCTCTCCTCCCGAGGCGGTTTACTGTTTTTCCTAGTTTAGTTAGTTGTTAACTAATTAGGCAATTTGTAATTATTAATTAGCTTGCGTAGTTGGTTAATTTGTATTATTCTTTTGGTCCCTCCGGGCGAGGGCGAATCTGTAATATGTGTGGGTGCGTGTGCGTGCATGTCTTCCAACCTCCACTTCTTTCTCCTTTTTACTTACCTGCTTTGATGGTTAGTATTAGGGCACGTTTAAATTAGCATATCTCATGCAATGCATGCGTGCATCCATGCATTTGTCTTGCATGCACTGGGCTCGGTACATCATACAAACTGCATTGTATTTTCAATTCCAAATTGAATACGTGATAGTTGTAGCATTTCACATGCCACTTTAGGGTTTGCCGAGCCCATCCTAATCACATCCTGTATGTGTTGCATTAGCCACTTAACATGAACTAGGACATGCATGTTTGCTAACCAGTTTATTGTTTCGGCACGGAGTACGATGTAAGTATTTATGCTTTAGCATCTCGCATGCGTGTGAATGTTAACATGACAGTATGCTTACCATGCGGCTAAGTGCTTATATGAGATAAAATGTTTGAATGCCTGTGGGTGAAGGTTGGATTGTTTGAGCTGGAAAAACTCGTTGAAATCCGTATTTAGCCTACTTGCAAGCAGCAAATTTCAAAGTATTTTCAAAACAAACGGATATGCGATGCTTGTTTCCAAATTAGGCAATCTAGTCTATACTTGTTTGCTGTGCGCATAATATAGTAATTCTAGGCTAATAACCGGAACAAGAACACATAATGTTTTAAAAATCGGATATCATGGTTAGTAGAGGCCGGTCTTCGGACCGGGCGAAAGGGGGTGCTCATAGCTGACCTTCCCTGATCGTACCCAAGCTCCCGAGCCGAGGCAACTTTGGTGATGACGGACACGTGGCCTTTGGCATCGAGTCAGGGTTTCCTAAATTTCCCAAAATAAAATATTTAGGTGGCGACTCTGTATCTGGCAAAGCAGTCCATGTTTGACACTTCTTTCAAAATCTGTTTTTCTCAAAACGATTTGCCAGAGTTGGACTCTTTGGTTCAGATTAAGAACCGTAACAAACAAAAGGGAGTCCGAACTGTAGCGAGGTCTCCCGCGAGCTTGTTACAGTTTCTGGCGACTCTGCTGGGGATTTAGAGAGCTTGACTCGAACTCGTGATATCCTGTTTTGATTTCATTTATGTGTTTCTTTGCATTGCATGTGCATTGGTGCGCCTAGGACACCGTGTTTGCCATCTGCCATTCCTGAACGGTTTGCCGGAGGCTTGTCTTGTCAAGGCATGACCATAAGGCTGACCGGTTATGGGGTCTGACAGCATGGGAACACAAACCCCGATTTTACCGGGGCACCCTTTTGACCATTCGACCTAGTGCATATTCGGAATCCATAGTGACCATTCCAAACTAGGACAGGTCGCTTACCCGATGTTAGGTTGTTTGAAACCGCTGCGTGCGTAGTGGAACCCTAGCTCCTGACAAAATAGGACAGGGAAACTCTACCCCAACATAGGGGTGTTTTGGCTCTCCCTTACCTGCTATGTGCTTTTAGAGTGTATCTCCACAGGAATGCGCATGTCAGTTTGGCAAGATTGGGTATCCGGCCTGAGGGCACCGGTATCAGTGTTGTTGAGAATCAGTTATGTCTGCGGGTATCAGTTCAGTTTTGAACAGTGATTCTGGGGAACAGTGATCAGTAGTAGAGTGCAGTTGTTCGGCTACACCCGTGTTTGATCTGTTTGGGGCTGAAATACTGCTTGTTTCCGTTCAGTTCAGAGATTCAGAGAGTTGATCCAGAATAGCTAGTGTCTTCTTCTTGCTGAGGCAGAGCTTAGCATGACGCAGAATTCAGAAGAGATCGTGGTCACGACGGCCGCGTTGGATCAAGGAATCACCCTACACAGTGAGACTACTATTGATATGTCGCATCCACTTAGATCGCCGGTTGCGCACCCAGTCTGGGTCCCTCAGCTATATCAGGCTCGTGAGCCTACTACATTTGAACTAATGGGGATGATAGGTGATCTCCAGAGGTCTGTGGCGGATCTTGCCTATGGGATGTCAGCTTCACCGCCAGCTGCACCGTACGCCGGGAGCTTTGTACCCCAAGAGCCCCCGCTGTTGGGCTGAATTGTTATTGAACTTAGTCAACCGGAGATGCCTCCAGTTATAACAATGACGTGTCAACATCAACCCAAACCCTCAATCAGGCTGAAGCCAGAGGTAAAGACCAGATGAAGGCAGATGCCGACCCTATCGAACAACTGCTGTGGGCAGTAGAGGCTTTGAAAGCCGGGGGGATGAACAAGCAACAGATATCCGCAGTTGTGTCGAAAGCTGTGGAGGATGCTTTCCCCACTCTGCCTGAGGGCAGTTCCAGTCAGTCAGAGAACCGGGATAGGCCCCGTCATGCCAAAACAGTTCTTCTCGCTCCCAACCCTGCATCCGGGAAGGATCAGAAATCAAGCACACCAGCCAACCCGCCGATCCGTTCGCTAGTGCATCTAGCAAGAGTGCTCAGGCTCCAAAGTACCTGCCCCGAGGGCGCAGGGTCTTCCATGCTCTCTACATGCCATTGTCCAAGGCACTTCAGATCCTTGCTGAGAGGGGACACCTTAAACCCCTGGAGCCTCGGCCTCTCCCGAAGAATCTCCCTGCTACTCATGACCCTGCTCAGTACTGCGCGTACCACCAGCAGACAGGCCTATGCTACTGACAATTGTTTCCGCCTCCGTCATGAAGGTGCAAGATTTGATTGACAGCGAGGTTATCCTCCCGCCCACCTCAGCCAAGTCCGTTACTACCCAGCTATTGGATTTTGAGGATGCGGATACTGTGAGTATGTGATCAGGATGGGACCACTTATGAGCGGCGCCCAATGTTTTTGATGTGGCGTTTGGCACGCATTTTGAGCATCTGCGAATGCTAGTTTTGTAAAATCTGGCTTGGGTATCGAGTCAGTCTTTGTTTTGTTTTGTTTTGAGTCAGTCTCATTGTCTTGAGTCAGTCCTTTTGCTTACGGGTCTGTCTTGTTGTAGCGAGTCAGCCCCTTTGTATAGAATGTCAGGTGATTCTGGGGTTGTTGCCTCGAATGCCGTTTTGTAATTATCCTTTTGTTTTTCCTTTTGAATCTGTCTCGGTTGAGGAGCCAGTTGCAATCAGAGAATCTGGATGAAACAGCTGCGGCTATCACGTTTCCGTACTTGTTGTTGTTTCAGCTAGTTGTGCCAGAGGATGTGAATGGAACGATAATACATACCACCTACTCTCTTGTGCCTTAAACATCGTTGTAATGACCTAAGCTTTTTATAAAAACCCTTTTCGAACACTGCGGTGATAAAAACGAAGAGGAAGGAATTCCTCGGGTTTTGCAAAATTTTGATCATTTTGAGAGAAAAAGAGGCATGCTAAGCTTTTAATGAATGAAATCATGCTTGTCGGCGTGAGTACTGAGAAGGATCCTGGTTCGATCCGGACTGGTTCCACACTATCTTCAGCGCGAGTGATTTGTCGCTTTCTTAAAAACTTTCAAAAACAAAATGTCTTGCGTGGCCTTGCGAAGACCTGTGTGGAATCGCTCTTGAGATTGTGCAGCCTAGGATCACTCTCAGCCTCAAGATTCAACCTATCTGTTTCGAACTTGGAATCCGTTCATAACATTCAACAGCCAACTGCCATGAAAGACCCGTGTGGCCAGATTTGAAGCAGCCCTCGAGCAAGAGGCACCAAAGTCAGATCAAGAAGATCAGATCCCACCAGGCAAGGCTCGTGAAGCAACCGTGATGGACTTTTCTACAAATCAACACAACCGTCACTCTCCTGGATACAGAGAGGCTTCAATCTCAAAACCATTTGGCATGGGCTTGTTACACTTTTACCTTTTGAGAGGCTCGCTGGGCCGAAAACCCGGAAGGGCGACCCAGGCAAAAGTTCGAGCAAAGAAAAAAGAAAAAAAAGAAATAAAAAAAGAGACAAAAAAGAACAAAAAATAGCAAAATAAATTAAAAAAAAAATGAAATGAAAATGCAAAAGAAAAGAAAAAAAAAGAAAAGAAAAACATAGCTCGCAAGGTCGAAAACCTGCAACAGGCGCCTTGGCAAAAGTTAGAGCCTAAACAGTGAAGGTTAAAATACCCGAGTGTACCTTAACCGGAACTACGTAAGGCTTGATTCCCATGTTTGGGATACGTAGGCAACTTCATCCTGAAGTCCAGCCCCCAACGCTTCCATAGCGTCTCAGTCCATGTCATGGTTTTGATCACCTGTGCCTCCTCCGAATCCGATGTCTTGGTTACAGTGGCTGGAACTACGTGATCAACTTCCTCTTGAAATCCAACCACCAACACCTTCCAGGTGATTGTGTCCATATATTGATTCATACCGTCTTCGTCTCCTCCGCGTCCAAGGGTCCGATCGTCATCAACGAGGACTGGCTTACAGCATGCCGCGGCATCATCCAAACAAGGGGCAACTTTCCGTTGCCATACAGTGCCATAAGTTGCCCTGAGATGCCGTCCAAACCAGGGGCAACTTTCCGTTGCCTTATCCCCCATTAAGCCAGGGGCAATTTTCCATTGTCCCCGATCCGAGGTTGCTCATCCCGAGGGTAAGTTCCGTGCTCGTTGAGCATTGACTGTTTGTAAAAATAGTTTTTGAAAATTTTTACTGAGGTTGACTTATTTTCTCGAAAACTATTTCATTTTCCAAAATTGGACCATGTTTGGACCCAAAAAGGAAAATTTTCAGTGCTCACAGCCTGACTTGCATGATTTTCAAATCAAAAATCGAACAAGTGTGTCAATCCGACTCTCATTTTTGATCAAAACTATTTTACAAAACAAAAAAATGGTCGAAGTGATGAACTAGGGGCACAGTTGAGTCGAGTGTTCTGTCTCCCCCCCTCATCGTCAACGCACTTGCCGGAAAGGCACTCTATCTACCAAAAGAAGTGGCTGCAAGGTAGCTGCATCGGGCGTGAACCCACAACCTCTTGTTTACCCATCAACCACTCTGGGGAGGGATGAAAAATAAGAGAATAAAGAATAGAGATGAGTAAGTCGAGAGAAAAGTAAGAAAAGGGTTTTTTTTGAGAAAAAAAAAACGAGCCTGAGGGCCGAGTGATGTAAGTATCACAAATCAGAAAGGGTGGGAAGTATACCCGGACGAGCTGGCTCCCCGAGATTTGAGGTCTCCCATTTCGTAAACACGTCCGTGTGTCGTGTCTTTTGATTTGTCGGTCTCGATTTTTAGCTTTGAGTCTTTTCCGAGCATGTTTTGTTATGTTAGGTCGTGTGCCTTTTGTTCTTTGTTTGAGTCTGTCTCGCTGTGTTCTGTGGTAGGCTCGATACCCCGGTTGAAAACCCTTCTTTATTTCAAAGAAATTGTTTGTGCTCAGAATGCTGTGCCATTCTCTACATTTATGCGAGGCAGGAGAAGGAAAGGGAAAATTTGGGACGTTCGAGCGTGTTTCAACTCCAACCATTTCAGTTTTGTGGTCCGTCTTGTCAGATTGGGCTATTTTGTTCAGGGTTTGCTGTGTGCAGAATGAACCGAGTGCTGTATTATGGGTTGTATGCAGATCAATCCCCAGTAGAGTATGGGCTGTATATTCAGTTTGAGTAGTGGTTTGTATGAGTTGTTTGCTGTTAGTTGTTGGCTATCCGATTATCATAGTGCAAGTGCTCAATTTACAAGTGTTCAATTTTCAGACAACAGATCAATATCATTTACATTTGAGGTGTAATATGATGCAATGCAGTGCAAAGTATGAAATGTGCAGATATAACATTCTTTTAAACAAAAGTTTGTTTCATTTCATATCATCTTTTCAAGTACATAGTTTTGAAGAAAACAGAAATCTGCCTGCGGCAGTACAAAGTACCCTAACTACTAACAAAAAGGGGAAAATGCAAAAAGAAGAAAAACAGTAAAAAATCTGTATCGAATGTCAAAATGGCCCCGGGGCTATCAATCTGTCCTAGTCTTCTTCCTGGACGAAGGTCCAGGAGCATCATCACCAGGAGCACCACCAGGAGCATCACCGTCTGAGCCCGAGTCCGAGTCAGTACCGCCTCCGGTCTCCTCCCCAGATGACCCCGCCTCTGCCTCTGCCTCGGAGTCGGACTCGGACTCATCATCCTCGTCATCAGGAATGGGTGCCCGAGAGCTACTCCCACATGAGTACGCCCTCCCCTGGTACGGGGACGTGCAGTGTCTCCACGCCCTCCTCGAGCAGGAATGGAGGACCCGGCTGGAACACCACCAGCCAGCGGAATCTGGAAGGGAGGCTGAAAAGTACATAAGAGACAAATGCATCAGAATATCGTGAGCAGTTTAGCAATGCAGAATATAGCGTATGAGTACAGTGTATGAATACCGTGAGCAGTTTAGCAATGCAGAATACAGCATATGAGTACAGTGTATGGGTGCCGTGAGCAGTTTAGCAATGCAGAATACAGCGTATGAGTACAGTGTATGGGTGCCGTGAGCAGTATATCAATGCAGAATACAGTGTATGAGTACAGTGTGTGAATGCCGTGAGCAGTGTATCAGTGTATAAGTACAGTGTGTGAATATAGTGTATGAATGCTATGAACAGTTTATCGGGTGTTGTGTCGTGCATCAGATTATATGAAGCAGTTTGTGTATGGTTTGTGGCTGTGGTCAGAAAGAACATACCGGAATGCTGTAAAGGGCTAGGAGGTCGAAGGTCCGCTGTAGCATCCCCATCATGGAGGCATTCATCTCCAATGACTGCCGGGTGTACTCGGAGGACGCCTGCAAAAGTATCAGATGCATCAACATTCTGCGGAATATCAAATGAACTGAAACGAAATAACAGTACAAGATGCGAAATGAAGCGATAAATACCGGAGGCAAATCAGGGACATCAACCAACTCGTGATCAGCCGGGGCAGGAGCAAAAGGGATCTGGTAGGTTGCCCCACCCTGCCCTCTGAAAGTCAGTGAAGCAGGCAGAGCAGGCCAACCCGTCCCCCGCCCTCGGTGAACTCTGCCCCTGCCACGGACTCGAGCCCTCCTCGCCGCTCCCGCTCCAGCTCCTGGCGCTGCTGGCCTCTCCCTTCCAACTTGACGGTCACCACCCAAGGGTCGCATGATGTAGGCCCGGACATACTCGGCATAGTCGCCCTCGTCTCTGTGACGCTCCGCGCCCCAGCCAGCAGTATACTCTCTCAGGTGCTCGAGAGAGAGCCTCTCTGTATGCCTCATGTGTGTAGGAGGCGGACCCGGAACTATCTGCTCCGGTAAACCCAGGGTCTGACGCAAGAAGCGCTCCCCCAAGTACCAAGCCCGACAGACCGGGCCCTCCAAAAGAATCCGGAGACAGGCAATCTCCTCAGCACTCTTGTAGTGGTCCCTCACCACGGCCGGCAACGGGGCCCAAGGCTGCCAGGTGATCTGCGGGTACAAAATGCAGTTTGTTATCTATCTGTCATCGAAAAATACAGTGCTAAAGCGAAGCTTAAACAAACTCTAAAGTTGAACATACCTTCGCAGCGGTGATGGTGTCGAAGTAGCGGCGGAAAAAGATAAAGGACTCCCGGGGTCTCCGTACACACCTCACGTCAAAGCGATGAGAAAAGGGGACGTCGAGCGGGATCTCCACATCGGGTACTGGGGCAAGCCTGGGAAAGTAGGCATAAACCCACAACTGCAGAACAGATATCAGTATGACTATCAGATAAAGCAGAATACAGAATAAAACAAAAATGGCAGAGCCGTGTGTTGTGCAGTGTATTGCGCAGAGTGTACGGTGTGTGCAGGGTACAATCAGTGTAAAGCAGAATATATGTGTGTGCCGCGTGTGCAGTATATAGTCAGTGAGATAGACCGTGCAGCGCACAGAATACAGGAAATGCAGTGTACAGAATACAGAAAATGTAAAGCAGAAAGCAGAAATGTAAAAGGGGAAGAAGATGTACCTCCCAAGCTCGCCAATATCCGCCGAGAAGCTGTCCGCGGAGGCGGGAAGAAGAGCTCATGTAGCCATACAAAGTGGCCAGACCTGCGCCACCCCAATTATAGCGGCGGATCCGCCTGACATCCACCAGTGCGCTCAACAGGCATAGAGGCACGGTGTTCGCCCGGTCGGCGAACAGGGTCGTCCCAAGCAGGAACATGATGAAGCCCCGCGCATACTGATCTACCTCCCCTGGAGTCATCTGCGCCTCCTCCTCCAAGGCTCGCTGAGTCCGGAACTGAGTCTCGAACCATGAATATCTGACAAACCCTGCTCGAGCAAGGGGAGGCTGAGCGCCGAGCAGGTACAGCTGGGCGGCGTCCCACTCATCCATATCAGTGTCGAAGGGAATCGGATCCCCCCCTACCCCGATGCCAGTAGGCATCGAGAAGTCATAAGGGGTCATCGTCATGTCCCCTGCGACGGAGAAGTGGAAGGAGTTGGTGGTATCCCACCACCTCTCCACTAAAGCAGCAAGCAAGGGCCTGCAGGTAGTAAGCTGGGAGAGCCCCCTGCAGAAGATGCCGAAGCCCGCCTCGTCGACGATCTGGAGAACCGCGTCTGGCAACTATGCATACCAGTCTCGGGCAACGACATTCCCATACCCACGGATGGTATGGGAGTCCCCCTGTAATAAAAAACAGCAATTGCGAAGCAATATTCAAGATACAGTTTTAAGAAGCATACAGATATAGTGCGTGTGTGCGCGTTTTTCAGTATCAAGCAGACATCGGGTGCCGGTGTACTAGCAGGGAACTACGATGTGTGATATGTCAGCGTGTTGAGTGGTTCAGGGTAAATGCGGCATGTGTGCACATTTCTCAAAAATCAAGTAGACACCGGGTGCCGGTGTGCCCACAGTGAAGTGAAGTAGGTGTCGTGTTAATATGATTGGGCAATTCAGGGCTAGTGCAGTGTGTGTGCGCATGTCAGATTCAAGTAATTATCAGTTGCCAGTATATTCACAATCAACTACAATGTACAGTGCATCAGTGCATTTGAACTAAGCAATTAAAGAACATAATCAACAATAGCAGTTCAAGTATTCTACATTGTGAAAAATTGAAACCGGGGAATGTATGTACCTCGGAGGCGCCGTACGACAAGTGTGACTCTGGCTCACGAAGTAGTAGCTCGGGTGCTACGCCCCTCTCGAAGCTCCGGAACTGGCGTAGTCCGTCAGGGAGCATCACGTGAACCGCGGGCCTGTAGGTCTCCGGATCGAACGGCCAGAGGCGGAGTGGCAAAGGCTCGGCCTTGGGGCCCATCTCAAGCTCTGGAGGAGCCCCACCCTCTGGAAGATCATCCGCCATCTCGAAGAGAATGTGAAAATGGTCGGAAGAGAAAAAAAACGGGCGAGAATACGAAGAGTCAACAAAAAAGTCAACCCCCAGGAGGGTGGAAAATGGTCGAAAAAGCCGAGGTGAGGAAAAGCCATGGATATCGAGAAAAACTCGAGGGAAACAAGCCCCGAGTGGCGAAAATCAAGAAAGAAACACCGAATTGAAATTTCAATCGGTTCAAAATGTCCGAAACGCAAGGGTGAACGCGAATCGAACAACGAAATCGAGGTTAAAACGCAAGAAAATGAGAGGATCGAAGGACGAAAACACTCTAGAGAGAAGGAGGAAGAATTTTCGAGCAAGGAGGAAGTGAGAAAATAGGGCTAGAAGCCCTATTTTAAAACACCCGTGGCCAAATACCAAAACTGCCCCGATACAGGAATTTTGTGCCGGTTAGCCATACTCTTTGCCGGTCGGCACTATTTTGTGCCGATGGAATTGTTTGATGGCCGACGGACGGCCGGTGATGTGTTCTGATGGCCGGTGGACATCCGGTGGTCTTCCACAGTGTTTTTTAAGCCTCCTACACCTTTGTTTAGGCCATATGAGTAGTTTTTGGTCTTCATAGCTCAAGAAAGTGCAAGAAAGTGTATCTCTGACGCTCAACCGGCCTCCGTTTTGACCTCGGACCGCGTCTACTGTGCGTGGCACTCGAATTCGTGCAAGGTGTATCCTTCTGTATCCTTTTGCCTTTTGCAAGATTCAAAAGTTTCCCTCGTGTGCGTCGCACGCATTCATCGCACTATTTCGGTGCATTGCATCGCGCTGTCGTGCGCCTCACAGTTGCATTGTTATGCACGTACTACATACGTTGTAACACGCACCCCTTGCATTGTCATGCACATCTCTCATGAATTGTCATTGCATTTTTATTACAAGCATTGTCATGCATTTCAATACATACGTCGCCTCGCGCATCGTTCGCGTTGTCGTGCATCCCCTTACCATTGCATTGTCATGCTTTCCAAAACACGTGCGTTGTTATGCATTTAAGTCCATTTGCATTGTCACGCATTCTAGCACGTCACATGCATTGTCACGCACTTCGAAAGACATGCGTTGTCACGCACTTAGATTAAAAAACATGCGTTGTCACGCATTCGAATTCATTCACATTATCATTTGCAATTCATTTCCCATTCCTTTGAGGTATGCGTGCCTCAATTCCTTTGAGGTATACGTGCCTCAATTCCTTCACGGCATGCGTGTCACATTTGCATCATTTTACATTTCTTTGAGGCATGCGTGTCTCATTTGCACTTCATTTTATATCCTTTTGGTGTGCGTGTCATATTTCCATTGGCATGCGCGCCTCATTTGCATTGGCATGCGTGCCTCATTTCCATTGGCATGCGTGTCTCACTTGCCTTGTGCATCGTCATCACGGTCTAGGAGACCTTAAATCCTTCGAAGGTGCAAAACCTTTATTGTTACGCATGACCGCATGTGGTGTAGTACACATCATCACTTGCATCGTTTTGCATGACTGCACGCGTTGTAACGCGCATATTTTGCATCATCATGCACTTTTCCCGCATCACGGTCTAGGAGACCTTAAATCCTTCGAAGGTGCAAAACCTTTATTGTTACGCATGACCGCATGTGGTGTAGTACACATCATCACTTGCATCGTTTTGCATGACTGCACGCGTTATAACGCGCACATTTTGCATCATCATGCACTTTTCCCGCATCACGGTCTAGGAGACCTTAAATCCTTCGAAGGTGCAAAACCTTTATTGTTACGCATGACCGCATGTGGTGTAGTACACATCATCACTTGCATCGTTTTGCATGACTCCACGCGTTGTAACGCGCACATTTTGCATCATCATGCACTTTTCCCGCATCACGGTCTAGGAGACCTTAAATCCTTGGAGGGTGCGAAACCTTTGATGCATTGTCATGCATCGCATTGTAAATACTGCATATGTCATGCATTTCATTGTAAATATTGCATATGTCATTACATTGTAGATAATGCATACGTCATCCATTTCACTGTAATATAGTGCATTGTCATGCATTTCCACTGTAGATATTGCATTTACATTCCATTGCATATTTGTAGATATTGCATTGTAGCTTGCATGCATCCATTGCATCACTTCCATCTATGGCTTGCACCTTTCCTTGTTGAGCTTGGTCTGGTATGTGTTCATACTTTTCACGTCAAAACATAGTTCTGCATGTGTACGCGCCTATTCCACGTTGGTATGTTGGTTTGAGGGTTGCGGCACCTTTTCTGTGTTAGACATGGCTTGCACGTGTACATGCCTTTCCTAGGCAAGATTTGGTTTGGCCCGTGTGCCATATCCATTGTATCCATCTCCATTGCATTTTAGTTGCATGCATTCACTGCATTATCCTCCATCTATGACTTGCGCCTTTCCTTGTTGAGCTTGGTTTGGTATGTGTTCATACTTTTCACGTCAAAATACAGTTCTGCATGTGTACGCGCCTATTCCACGTTGGTATGTTGGTTTGAGGGTTGCGGCACCTTTTCTGTGTTAGACATGGCTTGTACGTCTACATGCCTTTCCTAGGCAAGATACGGTTTTGGCTGCACACTATATCCATTGTAGATATTACATTGTAGTGTAAGTTTTGCATCCGGCATTAGGATCATTGTTCTTTCCCCAGCGGGTTGTCACCCCATTTATGTCATTCCACCCAATACTCGTTCTTGTGTCTGTCTACATTACTCATAGTTCTGCATGTGTACGCGCCTATTCCACGCTGGTATGTTGGTTTAAGGGTTGCGGCACCTTTTCTATGGTAAACAGACTTATTACCTCCATCAATCTATTTGACATATGTGTGGTTTCGAACCGCTCATGATTGGATCATGATTCAATTGCTTTGCATGTAGTTTGCATTGTTTCAATTGCATTGCATATCATTTGCATTGTTCATACATAGTTTTGTATATATTGTATATCATTTTGCATTCGTTCTTGCATTGTCATGCATGTTGCTAACGACATTGTCCCTGTTAAGTTTGTTTTCTTTACAGGCACGATATTGTATGTACGGCTCATTTGAAGCCCGTGCAACCGGACGAACCGGACAGGTATTGTATCCTCCGCGTGAGACGTATTGAGGATTACATAATTCTCTTACATCCTTTCTGCATTGTAGTGTAGTCTGGTGTATGCTAGCTTAAAACTGTTGCATGCGTGCTTCGTTACAGCTTTCTTTGCGTAATTATAAGTTATGCTCGGCTTCTTGTATTGTCTTGCATTTTGCCCCTGCCATCGGGCGCATATCTTGTTTGTGTTGCATGCTTGTCCAAGTCTTCGGCCTTGTCAAAAATGGGTCGTCTCTGGGCTTTGACATTCACTCCCATCATTGTTATGACTTTCGAGTTCTGTCAAAGAGGGGCAACTGTAGACACCCCATTTTTGACCGTCCTCAAGACTTGGACGTCACCGTTTGAACACCCGGTGATCATCCATGTTTGTGCTCGTTTGGAGTTCCTGGAGGTCTCGGCTGTGCCCCTTGCCTCAGGATCTCCGAACTCGATTGTTTAGTGTCTGGTTTTGCACCAAACACTTGTGTTTTGCCTTGAAGGGGCAGGGAATGCCTTGTGAGGCATCCCCACACATCACCGGCAGTGATTAGAGGCCACCGGCCAAGGTTTTGTTGCCACCGGCAATATATATTGCCGGTCGGCACTCTTTGTTGCCGGTCGGCAGTGAATTTTGTCAAAATGACACTTTTTGCTAGCCGATCACTGTTCATCTACTTTTGGTAGATATTTTGTGCCAGCTATGATAGCTGGCACCCACCTTTGCCCCCCTCCATACACGTGTATGGAGGGATTTCACTCTTGCCAAGCTTGTTTTGTAAGCTTTGTAAGAGTGAATATCTATAAGAGGAGACCTCTTCCTCCTCTTCTAGGGTTAGACAACATCTTGAGAGGAGCTCTGGTTTTAGCTTTAGGACTTATATCTATCCTATATCTATACCTTCTTCTCTTTGTAGTTTTGTGTGTGTTTTGTCTCACTATTGCACACAAACACATAGTGTTACACCTTTTCTTGGTTCCTTGAAGGATCAGAGGTTGTTCTTGAGGTCTTTAGGTGGTTTTGAGTTTGGAGAACCAGCTGGAGCTTCATTTTTTGAAGAGGTCTACAAGGGTGAGACACTAGTCCCTTTTTACCCCATTTTTGTACACCACTTTTGCCTATCTTAGAACTGTTTTTGTGCTTAGTGTATAATATAAAAAAAGTTCTGTTTTTAAGCCCTCTTGATTGTTTGTTAAGGGTGTTTTGTGATTTGGAGGGGTTTGACCCCTCTTAAGCCTTGTAAGGCTCCTTTTTGTGATATTTTGTGCAAGTTTCGGGACTTTGGTGTTTGGGCCTCTTCACCACTGAAATCTTGAGGGATTTCAGTGGTGAAGATGGTACCTTAAAGTCTCAAAAGGGGGAGGGCCACCCCCTCTCTTTGTTGTCCTTGAAAAGGACCAATTTTGGCCTCTTAAGGGAGCATTATGTTTAAAGGTTTGTTGATCATGCCATGGCTGTATTTTATGCTTATATTGTCATGATTTAACTTTGTATTAAGTTGGTTTTGGTACACCATGCATGCCTAGCATACCTACCATGTAATGCCTTGTTATTGCCTCAATATGCCTTAGGTTGTTAGCCTTTGTTCTAGCATGTTTTAGGCTAAGCCTTGTGAAGGTTTTGTGTTCATTTTGCCATGTATTAGGTCTATCCATAGTTGCTTGGGTCGATCTTGGCATGCTTAGTATAGCTCCTTTGTATTTGAGCTTGTATGCTTCAAGTAGGTGAATGTGTAGCATGCATTGCTTGCATTAATTTAGTGGTTTAGAACCATCCTACATGTCGTTTCAGTCCCTTTGACATGCTCATATGCTTGCCTTGGACACCTCTTTGATGCTTCAAAAGCTCGTGTTGTATGCTCCATGTTTTGGCCATTATGCATGCTTTTGAATTTGAGCCACTTAGATGCCATCTAAGGGTCCCCTTTGCATGGTCAAGGTCTGCCTTGAACCTGTTTTAAGCCTTCTTGGCCTTGTGAGGCTTGGTTGGCTTAGCTATGGTTTAAGCCTCCTTGACTTGCTTCAAGCACTTGGGCCATTTGCATGCTAATGTTTGCTTCATTTGAGTTGGTTTGGCACCACATTCTAGCATGATTTTTCAGAGCTTATGTTGCATGCTAATTGTCCACATTATGCTCTTTTCAAGTGTGCTTGAGAGTTGCTTGTTTAGTGCCTAAGTGTTGGTCCAACTTACTTGCATGTGTGTATGTATGTTTGATCCCAATTCCTTGGTGTTTGGCCACTGTTTTGGGCCTATTTAGAGTTGCCTAATTCATGTTTAAGTCCACCCTTTATTTATCTTGCATGCTTGCTAGCTTGTATGCTTGTTTGCATTGCCATGTTGCATGCCTAGTTAACATGCTTAGGGTTGCATTACATTGGCATGCATGCTCTGCCTCTTGACTAAGTCATGATGGAGGTAGAAGCCCCTTGGTTTGATTGTGTGCATTGCATTTCATTTGACATGAAAGTGCATGCTTGATTCTTTGGGCCATCATGCATGGAAATGCGTGATTGGTGGTCCGAGAATCGAGGCACATGCCCCTTTGAGTCACAAACATGATAGGGGCATGATTGGTGCATACATTGCTTGAATTGTATTGCCATGCAAGTTCTGCCCTTTGCTGCTGTGAGTTGCAGGTTCTGCAGGAACTTTTTGCCGACCGGCAATATTTAGTGCCGACCGGCAATGTATTGGTGGCTGATAGCCTCATTTCCAGCCGATGATCACATCTTGCTGCCGATGGTAATTCTATTCAGCCGGTGGTGTCCCCCAGTGTCCAGGGAAGCATTCCTGAGACTTTGGCAATCTCCAGAGGGGAATAGCAGGGAAAACAGAGGCAATCCATGCATGGCAGTCCAATCCCGAGCAGGACCCGAGCATGCATTGCATCAGGCTCTCCTCCCGAGGCGGTTTACTGTTTTTCCTAGTTTAGTTAGTTGTTAACTAATTAGGCAATTTGTAATTATTAATTAGCTTGCGTAGTTGGTTAATTTGTATTATTCTTTTGGTCCCTCCGGGCGAGGGCGAATCTGTAATAAGTGTGGGTGCGTGTGCGTGCATGTCTTCCAACCTCCACTTCTTTCTCCCTTTTACTTACCTGCTTTGATGGTTAGTATTAGGGCACGTTTAAATTATCATATCTCATGCAATGCATGCGTGCATCCATGCATTTGTCTTGCATGCGCCGGGCTCGGTATATCATACAAACTGCATTGTATTTTCAATTCCAAATTGAATACGTGATAGTTGTAGCATTTCACATGCCACTTTAGGGTTTGCCGAGCCCATCCTAATCACATCCTGTATGTGTTGCATTAGCCACTTAACATGAACTAGGACATGCATGTTTGCTAACCAGTTTATTGTTTCGGCACGGAGTACGATGTAAGTATTTATGCTTTAGCATCTCGCATGCTTGTAAATGTTAACATGACAGTATGCTTACCATGCGGCTAAGTGCTTATATGAGATAAAATGTTTGAATGCCTGTGGGTGAAGGTTGGATTGTTTGACCTGGAAAAACTCGTTGAAATCCGTATTTTAGCCTACTTGCGAGTAACAAATTTCAAAGTATTTTCAAAACAAACGGATATGCGATGCTTGTTTCCAAATTAGGCAATCTAGTCTATACTTGTTTGCTGTGCGCATAACATAGTAATTCTAGGCTAATAACCGGAACAAGAACACATAATGTTTTAAAAATCGGATATCATGGTTAGTAGAGGCCGGTCTTCGGACCGGGCGAAAGGGGGTGCTCATAGCTGACCTTCCCCGATCGTACCCAAGCTCCTGAGCCGAGGCAACTTTGGTGATGATGGACACGTGGGCTTTGGCACCGAGTCAGGGTTTCCTAAATTTCCCAAAATAAAATATTTAGGTGGCGACTCTGTATCTGGCAAAGCAGTCCATGTTTGGCACTTCTTTCAAAATCTGTTTTTCTCAAAACGATTTGTCAGAGTTGGACTCTTTGGTTCAGATTAAGAACCGCAACAAACAAAAAGGGGAGTCCGAACTGTAGCGAGGTCCCCCGCGGGCTTGTTACACACATATGACAAATTTCGAGGACAAAATTTTAAAAGAGGGGAAGATTGTAACAACCCAGATTTTTAATTATTCTGTAGAATTTTTACTAATATTATTTAATCACAGTTGGGAAAATATATAATTTATTATATATTATTATGTGTAATTTTGTAAAATAATATAATTATTAAAAGTTTAGGGGTCAAAATATAAATAATAATAATATTGATAATAATAATAATGGGTGTGGTAGTAAATAAATAATTAATTTTCTGTTGGTATACAATAAAATGTAATTTAATTAGGAATTAATTTATTTATATAATTATATTAAAATATTAGGTCAAAGGGTAATTATCTTAAATATCTATTAAGGATAAGAATAAATCTATATAATTATGAATTAAATCTTAGGGAAAGTGACGCGTAGCCAAGTGTTGGCCCGCCGATGGCCTTACCTCCCTACAAATAGAGAGGCGTTTCACTTGGGTGAGGAAAAAGAAAGAAGAAAGGAAAAGAAAGAAGAAAGAAAAGAGAGGAAAGGAAGAAAAAGAATAGTGGAAATTGAGAGAGTCTTTGATAGTGGAAAGAAAGATTGAGGTATTAAAGTTAAGGGAGTTATATTATACCTTGAGTCACCATAATATATTTTACGTATGTTTTGACTTACTATATTTATTTTATACAAGTTATGTTTTATAAACTATTATAAATTATATAAATATTTTAGTTACGTGGTTTGATTTCTGAACCCTATTTGTGAAAATGAAACCCATGGATATGTTTGTTTATATTTTAAAGAATATTTGACCACTTTGTGGCCCTCTGTCTATCATGGATCCATTGACCTCTGTTCTGTGCGGAGATAAGTGCTACACTATTGTGGGAGTCACCTCTATAGTCCATACGAGCCACCTCTTGAGTCCGTACCTCTGTTCTGACTGTCACTCCTATGACCTCTGTTCTGTTCTGTTCCATTCCGTGGTTATGGTTATTTATCTACATAATTTCTATATTTCAGTTTCTGCCACTTAAATGATTTTTTTACCAATGATTTATTTACCAAACTGAGTTATGTAAATGTTTTGGCCTAACTAACTATCCATGGTTATTTCGTGTCCCTTATACTCTTGGTATAATATTTCTCACTTTGTCATGTGCTTATAGTTGTTTACCAATTTTCAAGAAACAATGCAATTCAGAAATAGCCTTTGGAAAGTCTTAGATGCGGGGCTGCGGAATAGACACACACAACACTTTTATGATATTTTTCTATATAAATATCGACCTTTTTGGTCAATAAATTTTGTAATAAAAATAGAAGTTCCGATGATTATTTTGGCACCCTTATTTAAATTTTACTTCTGCTTACGTTTATTAATTTGTTTATGAATTGGCCAGAGGTAACTTTAGTTACTGGCCATCACGATACTTAACCCTTTGGTACGGGGAGCGGATCGTGATAGACGTACCCATGTATCCCTCATTTAGAGGTTTGCCGAATCTGATCTCTAGATACATACATGCACTTCATAAAGGGAGCAAAACATAATTTCTCTCAACTTGGCCATCTCAACTTTGAGAGAGCGTTTGGGCTTGGTAGGCTAATTTTGGTGATCCTAACTGTTTACTTTGTAGGACTCGTTGAATAGAATATTTGAGCAAAACATCAAGATGATCGGACATTAGTAGCTATATATTTGGATCAAATTTGTATTACAAAAAAGTGATGGCTATTCTTGAAATTATATTTATCATCCATTTTTATAAAACAAATATGATTCAAATATATAGCTACTGATATCTAATCATCTTGATTTTCTGCATTAATATTTTATTCAACGAATCCTACAAAGTGAACGACTCAACTCACTGAAATTGATTCCCAAAATGGGTTTACCAAGACAAAACAGTCATGACTCGAACCTGTCCCTATAGGTTAAGATCATAACTGGGCAGTAATCTTGAGATTACCTACGACCTCAGACAAAATTCAATTAAAAATTAATAATATGGGGCAAGATAAGGAAGTAGAATTTTAATTTTTGTCCAATAAGCTGTTCATAAATAACATAACAAAAACTTTTCACATATATATAATAACTCACACCGAACAGAACATAAAAGATTAAACATGTCCAGGATCATTCAAAAAATTGACAAAACAAAAACCAAGGTTTATATACAGACTTGGTCTTACATGAACATCAAAAGGAAACAAAAGAAAATCAAAACAAAAGCCTCGTGCGTGAGGCAACCTTGGCTGACTCCAAAATCGCAGTAACCCTTTTACAGTCTTACTAAGGCTAGGGCTAGACATCCCGCTGTTCGCATACATACATATAAATAAAGAGTTAGCTAACGTCCAGTAAATAATACCAAAATAAAGAGGATGAGTGAATGAGCCCCTTTTAACAGATAAGTGTATCTAATCAATAAACATATATAATTAGTAAATGTTTTACATCAAAACAACCTCAGGTCTAGCAGAATATGCTGTACAAGTTCAATCATTCCTCAACAAGACGGCCTTGGGCCCAACAATGTACAGAATGACCTCAGGTCCAATAATTAACAGACTCGCTGATCGGATTCAGTCATCTCTTATCAGAATGACCTTGGGTCCAATCATTTATAGTATATAATGGCCATTCAATTATTGCAATTCCATATCAGTCATTCAGTTTTATTAGAGATTCAGTTATATCAAATTAGTCATTCAATCTTATCAGAGATTCAACCATATCATATTAGTCATGCAGTCTTATCAAAGATTCAGTCATATCATATCAGTCAATCAGTCTTATCAGAGATCCAGAATGACCTTGGGTTTACTTTATTAGATACACAAAACGGCCTCAGGCCTAATTCAGATATATTTAGCGACTTCACTCCATAATTCAAATATACACAAAATGACCTTAGGGCCACTGTTTATGTTTATGTCATGTCATTCATTTGTACAGATAATACTCTCATTAATATCATATTGTTCAGACAGAAGTTGGTAACTCATTCACACTTATCAAATCATAGGTTCAGAAAAGCTTACCACATGTGAACAGTCAGAAAATAGAGTATAAGTAAAATATATTTACTAAGATATTACTCACAGTGTTTAGTTGACTGATTCGTCCTTAGAGTTGACCCTACATAATTCGTAACACATACAGAAATTGGGTCACAATACAATTCAATCCGTTCTTTAATTCGTTTAACTTTCTTAGGCTTCTTTCTAATTCTTTAGTTCATTTGGAATGCTCAATGTATGCCTAAAAATGCTTAGAAATGAAAAAGAACAAAAATCGAAACATAATACAACTTTTAAAAGTTTCCTGAAACAGGGTACTTCGCTCGAGCACAACATTGGTCGCTCGAGTGGACCACTTGGTCTGCAAAAATACTGGATGTATGCAAAGTGTGCTCGAGCGACAGATTGTTCACTTGAGCGGTGAGGCGGAATTCTAGAATTTCTAGGACAAAGTTAAACTTCAAACACATAGTTTCAAATCATGGACTTGCATGGCTTATTCACAACTTCAAAAACATGGATTACAAGGTTCATTCTCAAAGGATGAACTCAACGTTCAAACTGAATGATTCTTTCCTCTCTTTCCTAATCATTTACTTATGTTGTTTCTTAACTTATTAATCCTTAATAAGTCATAATTCACGCTTAAGAATGCTTGGAAAGAAATGGAAACAAAGATATGAACTCGAAACGCCTTTTGAAAACATGCTGAACATAAGTTGATGGCTAGAGCCATCTTTTGGTCACTTGAGCCAAGTTCACTCGAGCAACCATTTAGTCGCTTAAGCCAACTTTTACAGAGTGAAAAATACTGAGAGCTCGCAATGTTGGTTCGAGCCACAACTTGGTCGCTCGAGCCATCTGTGAAATTTCTGGGTTTCAAAACAAAAAGTTTGACTTCCAAACACAAATTCAAAGCCTTGGGTCATGTTTGGCACATTCAAATACACAAAATTACTTTAGAAAACATATATACATGACCCCTTAAAACCTATTTGCTTTCAAATCTCATCAATTTGGCAAAATTGAGCTTAAAACCCGCATTTATGCAAGATTTTCAAACTCTTTTGTCAAAATTCAACTCCAAAGTGTATGAGCTTGCATGTTTGAAGCAAACTCTTGAAATTACATGGAAATACATATATATGAGCTCAACTTGAAACCATGAGCTCAAAAGTGTTATGAGTTGCCAAAATTGAGATCAAAACTTTTATACATGCATCAATTCAACTTCAATTCCCTTCCGAGACTTTCAAAACATGGAATTAATCTTCAAAACTCATGAACTTAACAATTTGGGCTCAAAGGCTACATGCATGTATAAAATCCTTTCCAAAACATGAATTTAAAAGTTAACACATGATAGATGAAACATGTATGTGCAATTTATTCCACAATTTCAACATAGATGCAAGAATTCAAACTCAACATGGCAAAATTCATCTTATTAATACATGCATGTAGAGCTTCTTTACTTTCTTGACTTTAATTGACAAAACACATGCAAATGGTCACATACAAGCCATGAACTCAACTCTAAATCACATCATCTTTAAGGATTAAGAGTTAGATGCTTACCTAGAGGCTTCAAACACACTTGTTCTTACATAATATTGATCAATTCAAGCTATGTCTTCGAGTTCACCTTCAATCTCTATACTCTCTCTCTCCCTCTCTCTCTCCCTCTCTACAATGTTATCTCAGATTTTTGCTCTAGAATGAAGAGAAACATAAGCTCAAATGAGCTTATGGGTCATATATATGGCTAGAGTGGCTTATTACAATAATTAGAACATTAGACCAATTAAACACAACTTAATTAATTAATCTGAATCAATTTTTGATCAAGCTTACCATAAGGTTCTAAAAATTCCAATTAGTCTAATCATGTACTCAATTTTGGTTTTTGGCACCATTAAGGCCTTCAATTTCAGATTCAGAGCAAAAATCACAATAGATTTTCCTACGATTAACAGATAGTTTCCAAATTGAATAGATATACTCAAATAAATCACATGGCACATATCACAATTAATAAATAACACGTATTAAATAATTATAATCATGATATGTATGTTGTGGTCGTTATATTCTTCCATCCTTTAAGAAGTTTGGTTCTCTAAACTTACACTATCTTATGTCAGAAATGACTCGGAATGCCTTGTATCAAAAACTGATTGAATACCTCAATCTCATATTCTTCCTTTTTGTAAGCAGATTCTTTCTAATCAATTCTATCATCGAAATTCGATCCATTCTCCTTTATCACAGAAGTTCGATTCGTTTCCAAGTTATTCAACAGTTCATAGTTCAATTCAATTATTTAGTTCAGGGACTCGTCATAGTTATTCAAAATCATTCAAGTTTATTAAGTGGATCCAGACATCAATTCTACAGTAGTAGAGGCAAGACCAAAGTAATCAATCACATGCTGTACATAATTTACATATTCCCATAGCATCGATTGTAAAGTACGATAAGACTGAGCAGTAAATCACAGAGCATATTGAATTCACACACTTTCGGATAGTCGAGGTTTTCTAATCCCAATAGTGTTCACAATCAAAACAGTTCGTGGTTAGCTATTACCATAACATGAATTCCAAAAATTCGATAATACTGAAGCAACTATTCTCCCATACAAAACAAATTCTGGTTAGTCAAAGGTAAATGTTTAGTATTGTTTATAATCAAATAAGTCTGTTGTTAACGGTTTCCATAGTGTTGAATTAATAAGAATATGGTAATGCAGAAGTAGTCAATCTTTAACAAAATACATCTATTCCTAATCAATAGAAGGTATATGTTCAAATACCGTTCATAATCACATAGTCTGTTATTGATAATTCGTATAATGTCTTCAAGGTGGTAAATATTTAAATCAAACACAAGTATTTGATCCATTAATTCTTATAGCATCAGGTCAAAAATACAGTAACATAAAAGCAGTCATTCTCTAAAACAATCAATTACTGGACTTGCACGATTCAGTTCATCTATGACACATATGTACCCAATAGTTGAAGGTTGGTTCTTAATGGTGTTCATGATTAGATCAATCTGTTGATAGCCCACATAAAGTCTTCTAAATAAGTCAAGTATTCAAAACAGATTCAAGTTTTGGGTCTATCAATTTTTTTGTGAGGAATAATTCAATCATTTGTTCATGAACAGTTCATAATCTCCCATAAACGATACCAAGTCAGATAGCTGTTCTCAAATCAGGCAAAGGTCTTGTCTAATTATATCAGATGAAGGTTTCATCAGGTCAAACTAAACAAAGGTTCTTTCAGATCGAGTCAGATAAAAGTTCTATCAAATCATTCTCAAATAGGGTACGTTTGGTTCTGTAGGTCATACTCTATTCGCTTAGGTACATAGTTAGTAGTTTCAAAATTGTTCTAAGTTCATCAGTTCTCAAAATCATATCAGAGTCATACATCACAATGGTTCATATCAAAGTGTTTCAGGTCATATACAATGTGGCATTCTCCAAATAAGTTCACATGTAGGTGCACATGCATGCAGTTGTTCATATCAAGATGTATGTATCATAATCAATATAGCAGTTCCCAAATAAGTCTTTCATGCAGGTATACGGTACACAGTAATGCATCATACAAAGTTCCTCGGTGGCACATAATGGCGAGTTTGTTATGCAGAAGTTCTAAATCAGTCATACAATCACAAAAGCATAGGTCTAATAGTCTAGTCAAATAGTCCCGTCAATCTTAAATAACTAAGTACACAGTCACACAGAATATACAGTTCATTATGTGGAGTGCCCAACTTAGTTACACAAGCACATGGTCATAGTCTTGATGGTCTAGTCAGTAGGGATAAATAATAAGATAAATAATTCTGAGCAAAGGTATAGATATTTATACGTGTCCGAAATCTATTAACATTCCCAATACGTATTCACAAGCACGATGCACAGATGAACACAAGACAAATTCTCTAGATACAATAGATAGGGCAATGATTCCATGGGTCTACAAAATCTAGATACAATTCTAGTAGAGACAACAGAATGCGTCATACCTAAATCAATTAACATCCCAAGCAAAGGTGTATATATACATGAATCTAGAATCAATCAACACATAGGCATTCATTTAGAAACAGTAAAGACACCTAGGACAACGGTCTTCAATATTCTGAGTGTTTTTTGGGTTGAGTGAAGTTGTTCTATCCTAACTAGCAGTTCCTATCATTGGTACGAATCCAGCTAAGGCGGCGAGTCTATTCACATTTTGTTCGGTCTGGGGACAGTTCCTTACCATATGATCCATTTTACCATATCCATAACAAGCCCAGAAATTTGGTAACGAATCCCTCAATGTTTCTTACCACATTTGTTACATGTTGGTGTGGTATTCCTAGTAGAGTTTGAAGTGCTCGATGATCCTGTATTTTGCTTTTTAAATGATCTTTTCTTTGAGAAAAAGCCTTGCCTCTTGTTTTTCTATTCAGAAGATCGGTTCATATTAGCTTCAGATATTAGTACTTGATCTACTACCTCAACATATTTTGTTACTTTTAAAACATTCACTTGATGCTCCTATACCGGTGGTGGCGGAGGTTCTTGCCGTAACGGTAGCTGTTCTTGCCATCTTAAGGTCTCTGACATTTCTATTACTATTCTTTCCAGTCTAGCAAGTTGGGCGGTGAAGGATTCTTCCAACTCATCTGTCCTTATTCTTGCCATGTTCTACATGAACTTATATTATGACAAGAAGTATAGAGATATACATAGATACACATAGACATAGTTACATGTAGGCACATATTCTCATATTTGCAGAGTCTGAATGCACATAAGCAATAATTCATGATTCACACGTTAATATACTTGCTTTATAACAAAAACAAAACTTGCTTGTATACTTATCAAATAGATGCACCTTAAGTCTTTACTAGACACCTTATGGCTCATTTGGACAAATGTGTAAGTTATTAACTCGTACTCTAATACTACTCTATCATGACTCGAACTCACCCATATAGGTTAGGATCATAACCGGTTAGTAATCAAGAGATTACCTACGGCCTCAGACATAATTCGATTAAAAATTAATAATATGAGGCCAGATGTGGAAACAAAACTTTAAATTTTGTCCAATGAGCTGTGCATACATGGCATAACAAAAACTTTTCACATATATATAATAACTCATACCCAACAACACATAAAAGATTATACATGTCAAGACCATTCAGAAACTGACAAGCCAAAAACCAAGGTTTATATCCAGACCTAGTTTTACATGACCATCAGAAGTAAACAAAAGAAAATCAAAACAAAAGCCTCGTTCGTGAGGCAACCTTGGCTGACTCCAAAATCTTGGTAACCAACCTTGGCTGACTATTTTCACAACTCTACACTTAAATCGTAATCAAATACATAACAAAAAAAATTAAAATATTTAAAAATATTTTTATAAAATAGAGTTTGAATTTATTTTTATAAAATATTTTAAAATTTAAAAAATTAAAATCGTAATATTTAAAAATTAAAAAATTTAAAAATATTCAAAAAATTAAAAAATTTAAAAAATCGTAACATATTTAAATATTAAAATATTTAAAATCTTAACAAAATTAAAATATTTTAAAATATTTAAATATTTAAAATATTTAAAAAATTAAAATATTGATTTGAATTGAGTTTTGAATTATGTGTTTGGTTATGAGTTTTGAAAAATAATGATTATGTTTTGAATTGAGTTTTGAGAAATGGGTGTAGAATTATGATTTGAAAGCTCAAAACAAACACCACACTCAAATCAATGGGTGGAACTATAATTTGAGAGGCTTAACAAACAGAGCCTTAATCTCTCATTTGGCTCGTGGGCCAGGCCTTGAGGGACAAACTTCTGTGGGGAATGTTCTCAATCAACCTGGGCCTAAGGATTCAACTGGGCTTCATTATTTTGTAACTGAACCCAATGACAGTCCACTGGTTCCATCCCTTAGGCCAATATTGCTTAATTTCTTGTCTAGCCGAATTGGGATTGAGGAAATTAGCCCTTCCTCTAGCCCAAAACGTGTGGATCTCAAGACTAAAGTCCTGGATGAGTGTATGGCATGTGTTTTTAACAGCTTGACTTTAAAACGAAAGGCCCAAGAAGACTTGGGGGTAGGTCAAGTTTGGCATAATTTAAATAATACAAAAAGTTAAAAAGTCATCATTTTATTTAAGTCACATCATCTTATTTAAATTACATTATTTCTTTCACACATCACATCAAACCCAACCTAAACCCAACCCATATAAGCCAATCCCAAACCAAAAAGTTGATTTTTTGATTTTTTTGACAAAAAGTTAGATTATTTTGAGTAAAAAAATTGACTTTTTTGACTAAAAACTAAAAAGTCAAAAAACTGAGGTAATTCTATTTCCATACACTAAAACATTTCATTCTATCTCCTCCCTCAATACACATACTAAAGCTAAGTTTGGGAAGTGGCTAAAATAGCCAAAAAGCCAACTAAAACACATTACATCACCTCTCTACTTTTCTGCACACCTTTTCGTAAAAAGTTAAAAAATTACTAAAATAGCCTGTTCTCAAACCAAGCCTAATTAATTTTAAATTTTGTAATTTTCCTCGATGCACAACTTTTTTTTGCAAAAATTATCCCTCTCTTTGCCTAAACCAACATCCATCCTCCACTGCTTTGGTCTGAAAAAGAATGCAAATCAAGAATTTCCCATTTACAACAGCGATCGACGAAGTCCATTACACCTCTCTCTCTCTCTCTCTCTCTCTCTCTCTCGGTTTTGAGTATATTCTTTCTTGATCTTTTAGCTTTGATCTGCAAATTTTCCTGAGAAAATTTTGCTCACATCACTAAAATTCAAGAGAAAATGAAGGTTAGATTTCCAACTCTCTGTCTCTCTCTCTCTGTTCCATCTTCAATTCAATCTACTTTTTCTTATTGCTTTCTACAACTTTTTCTAGATTCTGATTCTTTTCCATCTCTTTCTCTCCTAGGTTCCTCACTGTTAAAACGATTCAATAAATTTCATAAATGATTTTAGTGTTGAGGGGGTGTCCTCGGCGGTGGCCAGCGATTGGGAGAAGGTGGAGGTGGTAACGGCGGAGTCAACGGTGGTGGAGGTGATAATCTAGGGGACGACGGAGGAGGAGGAGGAAGGGAAGATCCAATGTCAACAATGGTGATTCCATTCAACAACGATCAAAGTGTGTGCATAGAGGAGATGAAGAAATTAGGGTTTTGGTAGAGGAGGCGAAGAAATTAGGGTTTTGATAGAGAAGATAATAACACTTTAGTAAGTTTATTTTAGGATAAAATTGTAATAAAAAATAAATCATTAAGTGTGCACAGGGGTAGGTGAGGTTGGGGAAATAGAATTTCCCAAAAAGCTGGTAAAAAGCTTTTTACCATTGTTAGAGCATTTTGGCAAGCAGCCTAAGCTGATAAAAGGAGCTGAACCTACTACAGTGTCTTCTACAATTATTGAAATTGATTTTCCTCCTTCATCCACAATTTCTCCAGCACAGGTTAGGTCGCGTGGCAGTGGTAGGAGAAAGAATGGGGTAAACAGTGGTAAAAAAAAAAGCTACAGATTGTGCTCTGTTTGAAGTCCAAATTGTTGCTGTTCTACCATTTTTGAATGGAGCTTCGATTGATTCTAAAATGAGACACTCCCTTGATGAGCTGGGTGATTGTTGGTCACAAGTCCCTAATACGTATCCTATCGAAAATTCGCTTGCAGATGAAGAACGAGCTTTGGTGGCTGGCCCAAAATAGCCACACCCACCATGTTGATTTTAAGTTGGAACTATTAGGGTTTGGGACGAACCTTGACAATCCAGATGCTCAGAGGGTTGGTGGCCACCCATCGTCCCAAAGTAGTCTTTCTTATGGAGGCCAAGAATAAATAGGCACCCTTAGACAGAATTCGAAGATGACTCCATTTTACCAACAAATGTTATGTAGAACCTGAAGGGCTATCGAGAGGCCTGGCGTTATAGTGGATAGATGACTTGCATCTTGATGTGAGGTTTAAATCTAGAAATATGATCCGAACTGTCATATCTATGTCAGATATCTTCACTAACTGGGTTGCCATTTTTATATATGCTCTTTCACAATGATCAACTCGCAGGAATTTTTAGGATCAGTTTAAAATTATGGCTTCGAATAACAGCCATTTATGGGTTTGTATAGGAGATTTTAACGAGATTAGCTTGATTGAGGAAAAGGAAGGAGGTGCGAAATGTCGAATGTCTTAATTTTGGAGGTTCCTAGAATTGCTTTCAGATTGTGCGCTTATGGATTTAGAGTTTAAAGGGGTTTCGTTCACATGGTCAAATAATCAGAGGGAAGGAGATCATGTTCGGGAATGCTTGGATAGGGTAGTGGCTACAGTTGAGTGGAGGGCTCTTTTTCCAAATGCCCAGGTTCTTCATAAGCTTCAAATAGGGTCTGACCACTGCCCTGCGACTCTAAATTGTTGTGTGCCTCTTAAGAAAGCCCCTAGATATTTCAAGTTCAAATCAATGTGGCCTACTAGCCCTTCTTGTGTTGATGTGATCAAAGCAACTTGGGAAATCAGACCAGTGGGTTCTCCTATGTTTCAATTAGTCAAGAACCTTCAATCCTGTCGAGATTGACTTAGAGCTTGGAGCAAGGAGCATTTTGGAAACAATCTAATTTAGATTACTAGACTTAAATCGGAATTGGCATCCCTCCAAGCCCAACCTAGTTCGGATGCAATCTTGAACCTTCAAAGCAATGTCAAGAAAGAATTGGACCTTGTGCTTGCCTGGGAAGAAATGTTTCTTCATCAAAGGTCGCTGGTGCAATGGTTGAATTATGGTGCCCAGAACTCAGTTTTTTAATGTGTCCATGATACAACGAAGACAAAGAAATCAAATTATTCAACTCTAATCAGAAAATGGTACATGGTTTAATACAGATTCAGAGATGAATCAACACATGCATAACTATTTTTCTAGTCTCTTTACTAGCAGTGGGACAAGAGATCTTTATGATGCGCTGGTTGTGGTAGAGCCATCGGTTATTGAAGAAATGAATAGCCAATTGATTTCCCATGTGTGTGATGAAGAGATCTAAGTAACAGTGTTCCAATTGGGTGCTCTCAAGTCTCCGCTAGATGGTTTTCCTGGGGTTTTTTTATCAGACCTATTGGCAAGAAGTTGGAGAAAGTGTTTGCAAGGCGGTGAGGAGTTTCTTTTTTTGGGGTTAACTCGCTCAACGAATTAAACCAGACTAATTTAATCTTGATCCCTAAAGTGGCCCATCCCACAAAGCTATCACAGTTCTGCCCTATTAGTCTATCCAACTTCAACCTTAAGGTCATAACTAAGATCCTTACAAATCGTCTGAAAAAGATTCTGAAGGACCTAATCTCTCAAAATCAATTTGCGTTTGTTCCTAGATGCTTGATTTAGGATAACATTCTTGTGGCCTATGAGGCTTTTCACTCTTTGAGATTAAAGAAGCAAGGTACTACAAGTCATATGGCGATCAAACTTGACTTCAACATGGCGTATAACTGGATAAAGTGGGATTTCTTGTCCAAAGTGCTTTGGAAGATAGGCTTTCATCCTATATGGACTGAATGGGTAATGGAATGTGTGTCTACTGCTACCTTTTCCATTTTTGCTAATGGTAAGAAAAGGGGTTCCTTCAATCCAGGCCGTGGGTTGTGGCAAAGGGATCCCGTATCCCTTTATTTTTTTATTTTGGTTGCTGATGTCCTATCTAATCTCTTATCTCGAAGCCTCAGAAACAATCAAGTTTTGGGTTTGAAGATCACAAGGCTATGCCCTACTCTTTCCCACATGTTATTTGCTGATGAAATGATTTTGTTTCTCAAGGTGGATTTTGGTGAATGCCAACATGTTTTGGACATCCTTCAAATCTTCTGTGAAGCCTCGGGGCAGAAGGTAAATTTTGACAAGTCCAATGTGCCATTCTCATTAAATACCCCGCCTGCAGTTTGTAGCTCTATATGCAACTTGTCAGGTTTTCAACTCTCTCAATCGGATGTGAAATACTTTGGGTTACCATCTTTCTGGGGTTGATCAAAAGTGGAAGCCTATGAGTTCTTGATTGAAAGGCTCCTCTCAATGCTGCAAGATTGGAAACAGAAATTGTTATCTCAAGTGGGAAAGGAAACTCTTATTAAAGCAGTGATCCAAGCTATTCCCACCTATGTAATGGCTTGCTTCGCGTTTCCTAAAAAATTTTACACAAAACTAAACTCTTATATTAGTAACTTCTGGTAGGGTGGGGATCCAAAGGGAAAAAGGGTTCACTAGACCAGTTGGGGGCTTTTGGGCATGTCAAAATTTGAAGAAGGGTTGGGTTTTCATGATTTCAACAATTTCAACATGGCCCTAATAGCTCGTCAAGGATGGCGTTTGATGAAATACCCAAACTCTTTTGTGTGCGCATTTTGAAAGGAATCTACTTTCCATACTCAAATTTTATGGAAGCTTCAAATGGCCGGTGGGCCTCTTGGGCTTAGGCTAGTATCTTATAAGGCAGAGATATTTTACAAAAGGGCGTTCATTGGCAAGTGAACAGTGGGACTGATGCAAAATTCTGTAAGGACAAATGGATCCCATCTATTTCTGGGTTTAAAGTGACCTCTCCGAAGCCTAGGGAAAAATGAATTTCATAAAGTGTGTGATGCTATTGATTCCACGAGTAAGAGTTGGAAGGTGGATGATCTTAAACTTTGTGTGTCTGAAATTGAAGTGGAGGCCATTCGCTCGATTCCCATTGCCTTGGAACAAAGTCCGGGTTCTCTTGTATGGCATTTTGAATCGAATGGGACATATTCAATCAGATCGGGGTACCACATTGCAATGAAAGAGGTAAGCAATTCTTTGTCCTACAATCCATCTACCTTCTTTCAGCCTCCAAAAAATGTGTGGAAGATGATTTGGGCTTTAAAGTTACCTCCAAAACATAAACACTTTTGGTGGGGAGTGTGTAAAAATGTGCATGCTACAAAAGACAATCTGTGCCAGAGAAGGTGTGTTATGTTGAATATGTTTCCTATATGCTAGAGATATCCTGAAACTGTCGAACACCTTCTTTTCGGATGCACATGGGTACGTGCAGTTTGGTTTGGTAGTGATTAAAGCTTGATGGAAATAGAGGACCTATGTTCTCGATTTTCAAATGGGTGTGTGATATGTTGGGCTACTTTAAATCGGGTAAAGAATGGGAATCCTTTTTCAGGCTTATAGTTTGGATCGGTTGGTTTATTTTGAAGGACCGAAACAATTTTGTCTTCAATCATATCAACATCGAGCCCTCCTCGACTTTACATTGAGCTCGAGTGGCCAAATTGGAGTATGAGTCTGCAACTGAAACTAAAGGAGAGGTGTATCCTCAGATTTTGAGCGAGAATTTTCAAGGGAGGACTGGTTGGCAAGCTCCTAAGCCTGGGACTCATAAAATCAATTGCGATGCGGTGATAAAGAAGGGCTCTAAGGTGGCCTCTATAGCTGTCTTGTTAAGGAATTCTAGGGGCGAGTTTGATTGATGGCCTTACTAGCAACTGAAGAATTTCATTTTCTCTTCAAGGAGAAGCTTTAGCTTGCAGATTTACATGTCTGCTAGCACGAGCTTGCAACAACAACCTGGTGGAGATCGAAAGGGATAACAAGACAGTGATCCATTTATGTGTTTCTAAAGCTATGCCTTCTTGGAAATGTGGAGCTATCTTCACTGACATAAAACGTTTGGCGGATCATGGGAACTTTTCCTTCTACTGGGCTCCTAGAATAGCTAATCGCGCAGCTCATTGGGTTGCCCAAGCCTCTCTCTGAGGCCGCCTTTCTCTTGATTTGGGTCTTTAATCCTCTTCCAGCTCTTGCTAATCTGCTATAGGAGTTTTAGTTTTGTCTGGCTGCTGTAATGCCTCTGTTTGTTGGGGCTTTGTTTAGATTTTCCTTGTTCAAACAAAAAAAAAAAAAAGTAAAAAAAAAAATCTCACCTAAGTAATGTTTTCCACTAATTAAATTATGTTGTAATTCTTACGGTAAGATAAAATTACCATTCAATAGTGATACATCACATGTATTACGAAGGAAAGTGATAGCATTGCATCCTCCTCTTTTCATTCTCTTTTCTTTTCTTTCTTTTCTTTTCTTTTCTTTTCAATCCTTTTCCTTTTAGGTTCTGTCATAATTATCCGCAAAGAAAAAACTAAATCAGATTTTTCAGATTATGTTTAGATATTAAATTTGTCAAGGGAAAGAAAAATTAATGCATTATTACATTTTGCCAACTCAACCAAACTAAAAAAATCTGATATTTGTTTTACTTCATTTCACTTCATTTTAATTTTCTATCTTTTATTTTTTATTTTCCATTTCTTCCATAAATCTAATATCCATAGCATTGAAGTTTCTTTTTCTTGTGGGCCAAAGACTGAGAAAATCCAACAAATCAGTTTGATTCTCTCTCGAAAATGCATACAGAGATCACACATACCGTGTGCTATATGCGTTGCATCAGTATTGTACACTACTCTCTCTTCTCTAATCACTCCAAATTTGAAATCATCGAAATAAATCAACAAATAAATTAGTATTTGATTTACTAGAATAAAGGTAGATTAGAATAGAAAGATTATTACTTAATCTCTTTATGGGATGACTATTACCGTATAGTGATAAATGATAATTCTATTTATAATATATAGGAAGCGTCTATTCCCATTTTACTTTACTCTAAATACATTCCCATTCTTTGTTCTTATTATAAATAGTTACATTACTATCATTTTTACTTTTACACATATACCTTAATTGCCCTTTTATTAAAAGATATTAATGTAATTATGTATAATAAGGAAAAAAAAAAAAAAAAGAGTATATTTAGAATAAAGTGAAGTGAGAATAGTGACTCCTTATATATATTTCTTATAATTTTAGTGAACGAAATGTTAGAATGAATATTTTGATGAAATAATTAATCCATTCCAACTCACTTCAATGAATCAGACACATCATAAGAGAAATAAGTGCAAGAGGAATTTAATGCATCACTAGGAAATTTGTGATAATCACACCATGCATATCATACTTGCATTTATTTAATTATGTGGAATTTGTAGTAATTATGTGTTATATGTTTGATTTGTATGTATCTGTTTGATTTTTGAAATATATGTTAGGAAATCCGTTCTAAATCAGAAATTGAAAGCCTAGAAGATTTGAGAAACCAAAATTGACAAGCTTAATTAGTTTAATTTAATATTTAGAGTCCAATGGGAATTTAATTAAAAGTTTGATTCTTATTAAAATTTATTTGAAATAATTAATTAGACATAAGCGTGCTTAATTAGTTTTAAGCTTACTTAATTAGCCTAATCTAATCCATACCTATATATTTGATTTAAGAAGAGGAACTCAATTCATCAATTGTGCTGGGATTTAGAGAGAGGATGAGGGATTAACTCTAGAGAGAGAGAGGACATGACTTTGAAGATTTGGAAGGAGAGGCTCAAGATTGTGCAATAATTCATCAAATTAAAGGTTCTAGGTAAGGATTTGAACCTTAATTCAAGAAGAAAATATGTCTAATAGTTGAATTCTTGAGGTAATTAAGATCATTGGCATGTAAAGTAAAAGGAATTAGCTTGAAGATGATGATAATTGGACTAGATGTGCATGCATGGTTGATTATGTGATATTTTATCATTTAGAGCATGGCTCTCATTACTATTGTTGAATTTGAGAGTTAGTTTTACATGCATCATTGATTTCTAAAGTTTTGAGAGTTTGATTTCATGAATTCATAAGTTCAAGTTCATGATTTGTCAAGGAAGAGAAAAGAGTTTGAAAATCTTGCATGCATAGAGTTTTTTACTTCAATTTTGAGAAAAAGTGATGAAATTTTCAGCAAATGATCATGTTTTTGATCATTTGTTTACTAAAGTGTTTTCATGTTTTTGAGCAAGTCATGCGAGACTTTTAAGTTTAATTTGCATTTGGACCATTTTTCTTGAAGTGTTGAGAAACCAGAATTCGTCCACACAACTCGAGCAATGAAGGATTCATCGAGCGCCCTTTTTTAATTTCCAGAACTTTTGCAATATGTTTGCAGACCGCTAGAGCTAACAAGAAACCGCTCAAGCAAACTCAGTCATTTTCTTGAATTCCGCTCGAGCAATTAAGTTATTGCTCGAGCCTACATTTGGACCATTCACAATCTGATTTTGCAGACCAAAGTACTGAGAGCATGCATTCACCGCTCGAGTGGTTAAGTTACTGCTCGAGCAATCACTCTGTATTTACCATATTTTGAAAAATACTTTTGAGTTTGTGTTTCTATTCTCTTTTATTTCTAAACATTCTTAGGCATGGAATAAGCTTCATTAAAGAGCTGATATGCTAGAAATCGACGTAATCAAAAGAATATAAAAGGATGATTTGATTAAACGTTGAGTTTTAATGTATGTGTGTTTATGTGATTATGTGTAGGTTGATCAACGGAGGAGTATCATCTAAATGGATCGTTGTGAGTAATATCTTAGTAAAGATATTTTTGTATAGTTTATTTTCTAAACGCTTTGATATAGTTTCTGAAATTATGTTTTTCTTAAACGTGAATGAGTTGTCCATCTGTTCGATAAGTATGATATACGTTAAATATGATAAGTGTTCATGATAGAGCTAAGGCCGCTTTGTATGTTTCATATAATTTGATTGACGATCACTTCTAATCTATCTATTATCTGATGGACCTAAGGGTCATTTTATCGTTTAAATACAACTGTAATGAATTGGACCAAAGGTCACTCAGTTATGATAAGCTATGTTCTGTATATCTATCTAATGTTATCTGAGTGTAACCCATTATCTGAAACCCTTGAAGGGTTTAACAAATCTTTGGAAGATTTGTGTCTATTCTGAATCTGATATAAGTATGATTCTAAATCTAATCTGAATGTTTATCTTACTTCCGTTTACTGCTCTAAATAAGGTAGTATCTTTTATATGAATTGTGGAACTCATTCATTAAATCATTTACTTTAGTATTACTCATAGAGCTCTAGTTCATCTCTTTTCCCTATATATGTAAGTGAGCATTAGGAGGATCAGCCCTAGAGTATGTCTTGGAGTCAGCCATTTTGTGAAGTTAACTAAAAGAACACCTCTGTGTTAAGGCTTTAGTTTTTGTTCTCTTTTGTTTTTGGTCAGGTCATGTTTGACCAAGACATGTACTTAAACTTATGTCTTGTATACTAATGAATTTGTACTTCATATGTATATTTGTATGTGGGTTATATAAATGTTGAAATTTTCTGTCTTTGCCATTTATGCACAACTCAATGAACTATGTTATTATTCTATTGATTATTTACTTCCACTTCAGGCCCCGATATAATTAAATACTTTGAAATTCTGTCTGAGGCCATAGGTAATCTATGATTATTAGTTGATCATCATTAGTTCAAGTTGTGACAGAGTGGTATCAGAGTATGAGTTATTAACCCACACACTTGTCTGTTTGAGCACTTAAGAGTTGCATTAATGATGCATACATGCACAAGTATGATATAACTTAAATATTTGAAATTGTGTATATGTGTGTATACGTTTGTGTTTATTATAATGCAAATTTACATAGATTATGGTGAGAGCAAGGGCAGATGAATTGAAGGAGTCTACCTCCTCTCGACTTGAAAGACTGGAAAGAATGATAGAAAGGATGGTTGATACTTTTAGGAAATAATAACAACAGCAACAACAACCGCTACCACCACTACCAATGCCTATACCGCCTTATGTGCAAGATAATCAGGGGGATGACCAAAGCATTGCTCTAATAAAAGTATTTAAAAAAATGAAACCACCACTATTCTGGAGAGAAGTTAATCCTCTGAAAGCTAAGGCTTGGGTTCTTAGAATCGAGAAATTGTTCGCAGTATTTAAATGCGCTGATGCACAAAGCGTTCTGCTAGCCACATTTACTTTGGAGGGTGAAGTCCGTAGATGGTGGATATTGGTCAAGGATGCAAATAGAGGTATTAATTAGGCACAATTCCTAGAAATCTTTTATGAAAAGTACTTTCTGCAGTGTATCTGGGATCAGAAAGTTTCTACATTTGAGAAGTTAAAACAAGGCAATCAAACAGTAGCTGAGTATGAAGCGCAATTCACTAAGTTGGCCAAATTTACACCGCATATGGTCGACATCGATTATAAGAAGGCAAGAAAGTTTGAAGGTGAGCTCCAAAATTCAATACAAGAAAGGGTAAATGTTCTGAAACTGCCCAGTTATGTGGATGTGTTAGATCAAGCTTTAATGACTAAAACCAATATGACTATGCATATTACCAACCTTCAGAATGAGGAGGAAAGAGGCAAGGCCCTTATTCAAATAAGGAAACAATGTCATCTAAGAAGCTAAATTTGGGAACGTCAGGTACTTCTAATTCTACTCAGGATTTGACACCAACTTGTATAGAATGTGGAAAGAAACATCAGGGAGTTTATTACTGTACTTCTAGAGCTTGTTTCAGGTGTGGTAAAAAAGGTCATATGGTAAGAGATTGTCTTCAAGAGGAATTGGGTTAATGCCTTTAACGAGTGTTATCAGAACGGAAAATCTAACCTAATTGACTGGAGATTCCAAGATCTAGGTTCAAAAGGACAACATAGTGAAAGGTTAAGCTAATGATACCTTATGGGGTGGAAGGTTAAGCTAATGATTTTAATGACCGATTGTAGACACCCCATTTTTTACGACACTTACGACTTGCATGTCATCACATGCACACCCAATGATGAGTCTATATGCTTGTCAAGTGCTCAAAGTCCTCAGCGGAATGCCACAGCTTTGAGCCTTTCAAACTCTACACACCTGTTGCCTCATTTTTTGACCAAACCCAGAGATCTTCAAGCCTGCAACCTCTGGTGGCCTGCCGGCCATCACTCTTGGTTGCCGACCACCAGTGATGGCTTGCCCGCCACCAATGTCTTTTGCAGATATTTTGTGACAATTGTGCCAGCTGTTTGCACAGATGCTTTCACCTGCTCCCACGTGTATGGTTGGATGTTCTTAAGGGAAATTCATGTTTTCTATATATAGACGGCCTCCCTTTCATGTTTTATGGTTAGAAAAATTTTTGAGCAAATTTTTTTCTCTCTCTCTTTTCCAAATTTCTTAACCCTTGCTTACATATCCTTCACCTTTGCCTATACACTCTTAACCAAACCTCTCCATATTTAAGCTGAGGTATTCTTCAGCCTTGTTTGAGCTCTTGAGGGTGTGTTTGCTTTGTTTTGTTGCTTGGAATTGGTTCTTCTTTTCAAGAGGTATAAGGCTTTGCCTCTTTAATTGCTTTATTTACTCTTATTCCTATTGTTTTGGGGCTGTAAAAACTCTATATTTTTGGGCTGAAATTTGGATTTTAAGGCCAATAAAGGTTGAGGGGTGGTCCACCCTTCTCTACACCTTGCTTTCAAGGCCTTTACCCTTGTGTTTCTCACACTTGCACTATCCTTTTTTGATCTTTCAAAAACTGATTTTTAGAGTTATTTTAATGGCCAAAATCATGTTTTGAAATCCAAATTTGTAGGGGTTAGCCTCCCCTCCTTATGTCTTGCTTGCTAGCCTAGCTTGTGCTATATTTTAGCTTATTAATCTAGCTTTTTTTTTGTCTTAATTCCAGCATGTCTTAGGTCTGTTTTTAGACTATTTTAGCACTATTTTTGGTTCATAGTTGCATTTGAGCTTTGTTTTGCATGCTTATAGTGTAATTGTCCTCGTGAGTTTGGTATTCTAGGCCTTGGACACCATCTTATTTGAGTTAATTGCATTTATTTATGACTTTCCATACTTGTGATCACTCTTAATCATCTCTGCAACTTCCCTCCTTTCTTGGCTTTTGTTTTGCTTTGAAAGTGGTTTCAATTTACTTGTTTGTTTAAGCATGGGATTGAAATGTCATGCTTAATGGTTTAATCCCTTTGGGGGTTCATTACCAACGGCATGATGTCTCTTTCATGCCCAAAGCAACACTTGATTTGAGCCCTCTTTCCATTAGAGGACTTAAAACTCACTATTAGACTCAATGAATTAAAGGATGGTTGGTAATTAAAATGAAGTAATTAAAATGGGATTAAAATGATACAAGATAAGAATTTGGTTTTGTGTTCAATCGGACGTTAATTGAATACATGGAAGCTTGAGACATTTCATACTCATTAGTGATGAAATGATTCAAGTTTCCAAGATCACCACTTCTCTTGATCAATTCTTGAAAGAGAGGAGGTTAGAGTCTTATTTTGTTGCATTTATTGCACTTTCACACTTTGGTTCATAAGCCATCATGCAATGAAATTGCTTTAGTTGATGGTTTGTGGACCATGTTTTGTCTTTCCTTTGATCTATTCATTATAAGGAATGGTGAATTGTGCAAACAAACCCGTGAGAATACCCTGTGTATGCTTTGCTTGTTCTCTATTATAGCAAGATGAACTGTGTAGTGGTGACCAGCATTTCCATGGCTGGCAGACCACCTTTAGTGGCTAACAGGCGATCACTAGTGGACGGCAGGCCATCACTCTTGGCCGGCCGGCCGGCCACCTCTACAAAATCCAACAATGTGTTTTTGGGGCAGAACAAAGACATTCTAGAAGCGGACAAAAGTGTAAGTGTTTTACTGTGCAACAAAGGCTTTTTGGAAATAAAACAGTGGCCTTTTTTGGTGAAAACCGAGCATGTGCACGAGCATTCCTAGCGTACCGAGCCTATTTAAGTTTAAATACTTAACTTAGATATTTATTGTAATTAATTAATTGTAATTAATTAGTTGTAGTTAGTTGATTTTGTAAAAGTGTTGTAATTATTTTAATTAACTAGAATAGTTAATTAATTTGTTGTAATAATTAGTTAAGTAGTTTAGCTAATTATTCATTTCGGTTTGTAATAGTTAGCTTGATTAGCTTGGCTTTAATTAGTTAGCTAGTTAGTTTATTCAAACTCTCTTTCGTCAGAGTACAATGTTGTAATAACGTATATGTCTTCCAACCCCACGTCTTTCTCCTTTTTATTTACTAGCTTATGATGGTTATTTTAGGAGCATCACGTTTTGTTTAGCATTCTCCATGTTTGTATCCACTTGTATTACATGCACCGAGGCTCGGCGCATCATTCTAACTTGTATTGTTAGTTAAATACATTCATTGAATACGTGCTTAGACCGCATGCTATCAACTTGATTCATATGCCATATTAGCAGCTGAGCCTAGTAAATTGCATATTACATGTGTCGCATTAGTCATATCACATAAGTTGGGATCATGCATTTTTCTAACTCATCTTTCTTTTGGCTTAGAGTACTAGGTGAGCCTTTACTCGCTTTAGCATATTGCATGTGTGTGATTGTTGCCATGTCTAGCATGCTTGCCATGAGGCTAAGTGCTTAAGTACTATAAACTGCCCGAATGCCTGTGGATGAAGGCTAATTGCTTGAATTGGGATAATTTGAGTAATGTTTATATGCGATCACTTTTTCAAGTGGTACATATTCGAAACAATTTTCAAAACAAACATGAATCAAGTGTTCCAATTCTTGTAAAGATAGTCTATACTTGTGTTTGTGCGCATCACATAGTAATGCTAGCCAAATAAATCAGAACAAGAGCATATAATGTACATAAGATTCATATCATGATTAGTAGAGGCTGATCTTTGATCAGGCGAGCAGGGGTGCTCAATTCATGACCTTCCCCTCTCGTACCTCAGTTCCCGAGCCGAGACAATTTTGGTGATAACATGTGGTCTTTGGCACTAGTCATGGGTTTCCTAAATTTTTTCAAAAAATATTTAGGTGGCGACTTTGTATTTGGCAAAACAGTACATTTTTAGCAATTTGATTCAAAATCAATTTTCCAAAAGATTTGCTAGATTGGGACTCTTTGGTATTTATCTATTTCACATTGCACTCGTAAGGTCAGATTCAAAACCGCGGGAGTCCGATATTGTAGGGCTTATTTGTCTTTCGAAAGGGGGCGCGAAAAAGTCAAGCTACAATTTCTGGCGACTCAGCTAGGGAATTAGAGAACTTGACTTGAAAATCATGATATGAAATTTTATCTACACTTATATGTTTCTTTGCATTGCATTTGCATTGGTGTGTTTAAGTCACTGTGTTTGCCATCTGCTATTCCTGAACGGTTTGTCGGAGGCTTGCCTAAAAAGCTTGCCAAAAAGCTGACCGGTCACGGGCTCTGCCATAATGGGAATACAACCCTTGGATCTGGACTACCGTTGTACCGTTTGATCTTCCTTTCACTTATCGGTGTTAGGTGCGAGAGGTATATTTGGTAGTCTTGCTAAGGTACCTTTTTGACCATTTGGCCTAGTTGCATATCCAAACCATAGAGACTATTCCAAACTAGGATAGGATGTTCACCCGAATACAGGATTGGATGAAATCGTTTTGTTTGAATAGTGAACCCTAGTTCCTGACGAAACTATGACAGGGTAACCCTACCCCCCCATAGGGGTGTTTTGGCTCTCACTTAACTGGTATGTGCTTTACAGTGAAACTATACAGGAATGTGCGTATCAGTTGCAAGATGGGTATTCGTTTTGAGGGGCAGAATTCAATGTTGAGTGCAGTCCTACAGCTTTGATTGCATCTGTGTGTTGTTAACATCATTAGCTAAAGTGCTTCGCGATTTCTGATTACTGCTTTCTTTTTGCTTTATTTTTTTTGCTAGGTAGTTTAACACCATAGCTTCAGAAAGTTCGGATATCCCCCAAGTGCTCTGGACCCGAGTCAGAAGGCTTTGCAAAGCCGGGGATCTTGTTAAGGGACAACCCGTGTTTACTTCGCTCCTACCGGTTACTAGACAGAGAAGAGTCAGACAGAGTTCACCGCTCTAGTTTCTACAGCAGTCATCCCTCAATTCACCTGCATCTAGTCAGGCTCAGGGACAGTCTTCTACATCTAGTCCAGCACGAGATCACTCACCCATCTCGATGGCACAGTATCCCCCAGTCAGTATGGAGGAATTGATCCATCACCTTCAGCAAACAGTTGAAACTCTACAACAAGACGCTGCTCGTCAAGCCGAGGTCACATCACGTCAGGCTAAGGTAATAAATAGGCTGCAACAACAATAACCACAGTCGGTAGCAGCTTCTGTATCTCATGCACCTCCTACGAGTATTCCAACACTCGGAGCCACTGCCCATACTGAAAATCAGTGTAATCCGGCAGAGCCGATCCTATTACAAGCCTCTAAAACACCTATGTATTAAACTGAGGCTCTATTTGAATTTGAGGTTGACCCAACTGTGCTTAAGGTCAACAAGCTGGATAAGCTATTCAAGAGAGCACAAGGTGTTAACTCTATTCCCGACATAGAAGATGGGTATACCAACTCTGCAGTGACATTCCCAGATCGGTTCAAAATGCCGCACATCGATAAATTCGACGGCTCCGGAGACCCCATGGTTCATCTACGACTATTTTCAGACATCTTGCGGGTGATAGGCCTAACCAGATTGCAGAAGCTCTCTCTCTTTGGCCGGACCATGTCAGGAGTAGCAGCCATATGGTATGTAAAGTTAGAGGATTTTGTGAAACAAAATTGAGAGGAAATGGCTGAGACCTTTATTGCTCAGTACTCATACAACACATAAATCGAGGTCACGACTCGTGATCTTGAGGCAATGCGCCAGGAGCTGAAGGAGGGCTTCTTAGAATTTGTGACAAGGTAGAGGGCTAAGGCTTCAATGATGACCATACGGCCTTCTGAGAAAGACCAGATAAGGATGGTAGTCTGTAATCTGCACGGGGAAGTTGTTGCAGAAAATGATTGTCCTATCTCTGTTCACATTCACCGAGCTCCATGAGATGAGGGTTCAGATTGAAGACGCCATGAAACAAGGGCTAATTACTCGATGAGAAAGAGCAAGAAAAAAGGCCTTTTGTGCGCAGTTCCAATGCAACCACCAGTGGTAGCACAATTGTATGGCCGTCGGATGTGAGCGTTGTCACCACCATAACCAAGACCGCCAATCCCTTTGCCAATACAACTCCACAAACTTCAGCCAACTCTGCTTGATCCCAGAGGACCTATACCCAACTCTACATGACCCTATCTCAAGCCATGAAGGTGTTGGTCAAAAAGGGGTACCTCACACCATTAAAGTCTCGCCTACTACCTGATTCTCTTCCACCCAAACATAACCCGGCGAAGTACTGTGCGTTTCACCAGCAACATGGTCACGACGCCGACCAATGCTTCAGACTGCATCATGAGATTCAAGACCTTATTGACAATAAGGTGATCACACCGCCCCAGAAACCAAATGTAACAACAAACCCTCTCCCGGCCAACAATCAAGTCCCTTTACCTCAAAATCTAAACCTAATCCATACACTGGCTATCCCCTACGACCCCTGCTTATATATTACCCCTTCCCACCTATCCAGACCGATGGTGTTCATTCTTGAAAGCACAGATTTGTGCATGATGGACACGTCCGCACTTCAACCTCAGCCTGTGGTGGTGACAGTTGCAGTAGAAGGGAGGCTGGTCTTAGAGGAAAATACAAATCCATTGCCTGAGTGCTCTGAGGACTTGCCCAAAGGGGTGTATAATCCAAGCTGCTACATTGTGCTGATTGATCAAGTCAAGTCGGAAGTGGTATTGTCAACTATAGTGTAGGTTAATGTGGTTAAGGAGGATGGCCTGAGCCAAGGTTTGAATGATTTGGAAGAACTTGAGGAGGACTTAGACAACCTGCAGTTCTTTAACGAACAGGATCAAAGGGATGTGCAGATTGACTGGTTCGATTTGAATGGATTAATGGACAACTCTGGGTGGTTGAGTGATAAATCGGACAAGGAGGAAGGAACTGAAACAAAATCGGAGGAAAAGAAAACAGGAATTACTATAGTGGCCGGAATGGCCAATGAAAAGGGAAAACTGCCGGAGAACACCAGCGTGGAAAATTAGCTTAAGAACTGGGTACTATGAGTACTGTGGACACAGAATAGGAATTTGCACTGAAGCAGTTTGCATAAGAGATGGTTGAAGACGACCAGGAAGCTATAATGGCCCAACACCTAGCGGAGGATGCCTGTGAGGTGAAAGTGATTCGAACAGAGTTGGACAACTATTTGTCAACTGCCGAAGGTGTATGGTGGGATGATGATGATCTACATCTGGCCCACACCGACGAAGACTGGGGTGAGTGCCTCCCAGACAACACGTGGTTTGCGGAAGAGATAGATCACATGACAAGAAGTGGGCAGTATCTCAAGCCACCGCACTTAGATCAAGCTAAAGTATCTGGGAAAGACAGAGAGGTTGAAAAATAGAAAGAGAAGTAGCTGGAAGAAAAGGCAGTGTTGAAGCAATTGAAGAAAATCCAAGCTGACATCTCAATTTGGGGTCTTTTCATGGCCTCCCGGGTACATCGACAGGCAATACTGTCAACAATGGACAAAGCCAAATTGTCCATTGATAATACCCCTGAACAGCTTGTGGGATTAGTCTTCCTAGGTGGTGCCGGGCCAACCCTAGCCTTTTTTGACAAAGAACTACCACCGAAAGGCTCAGCTCACAACAAACCCCTGTACATATCTGTTGAGTGCAAGGAAAAATGGGTACCGGTGGTGTTGATGGACACTGGTTCAACTATTAATGTATATCCTTCTCGCACAGCTTATGCCATTGGCCTTAGACCGGCAGACTTTGTACCCATAGCCCAAGTAATTTGGGCATATGATAATACAAGTAGGGAGGTTATGGGCACGTACAAATCAGAGTCCAGGTAGGCCCAACTCAGTAGAATGTCGAGTTCCATGTCCTAGATGTCCCAGCCACCTTCAACTTACTGTTAGGGAGGCCCTGGCTGCATCATGTAAAAGCAGTCTCCTTTACCCTTCACCAAATGTTGAAGTATCCCCACGGGAAGGAAGTGACAATTGTTTTTAGGAATTCATCTATCCATTCCCTGCCAGAGATAACTACACCAGTGTTGGAAATCATTCATGGTGAGGAGGATGTATTCTTCTCAGGGTTTACTTTGGTCGAGGCCTGGGTAGTGCAAACCATTTTAGCTGCTGATGAGGGCATGTATGTCAGCGCCCAATCTATCTATGTCATGAACAAACTACAACATGTGCCAGGAATGGGACTTGGAAGAAGTGGCCGGAAAGGTATCACAGCATTGGCTGATGTACCGCACAATCCACATGCCTTTGGCCTAGGATATATACCCACCAAAGATGAGTGGAGCAGGAAGGGAGAAGAAATCAGAGGCAGAGCTAGAGCCAAGTAGACCGGAAAACACTATGAGCTCATTCACAAGCCAATCAAGAGAATGTTGAATGGCCGCTTTGTTAGGGAGGGAGAAGATTTCCCTTTTTGCGGTTTTCCAGAGCCCTGGATGAATTCTACGAAGCAGTGTGTTCCTGGGTTCGAAATCTTCTTTGACCTGCAACTGCAAGATAGTGATGCCGAGGAAAAGGCTGAACCAAGTACTGAAGCTAAACAGAGCATGGAAAGTGACTCAAACAACAACGAGCTTAGAACAACAGCGAGCTTAAAGTGACTCAAAGAATTTGGGGGATAACCTAACCACCTCCATAATCGGGGACCAATCGCGTGTGAACCCATCTAGCAGCATTTGGATGTATCAGAGGCACCGTCTCTTATCTGGCAGCTAGAAGAGGGCTACATGTCTAGTTCTGAGTCGGGTGATGAGCTCGAATCTGATTCCACTGAGTCTGTGGAGTCGAAATCAGATTCCGGTTCTTCCGAGTCTAAGTCTGGTATTCCTAGGGGTGATAACTCAGATGCCAAGGTATTGTCTAGGTCCTCTTTTTCTTTTGTTTTTGAGTCGGTTGTAACCGAAGAGCTGGATCTTATGAATGAGAACGCTACCAACTCTGAGTATTTCTTTATGTTGCTTGTTTATTGTATTGACCAAGATTTTTAGAATTTTAATGAAAACGAAGAAGAATGAATTCCTCTAGTTTTGAAAAACTTGATTAATCCAGAGGAGGAGAGGTTTGCAAAACCCTGTGCTGATGAAATCATTGCTATTAACGTGGGTCCATCTGGATTGAGCGTTGAAAATCAAGGAAAAGGTCACTAAGTAGATCGAGGCAGGTTTCTTATTAGTATCTAAGTATCCAACTTGGTTGGCCAACATCATCCTATTGCCAAAAAAGGATGGTAGAATCTGTGTGTGTGGACTTCAGGGACTTGAACAGAGCTAATCCAAAGAACGACTTCCCTCTGTCGCACGTTAATGAGTTAATGGATTTCACTGCGAGCCATGCATTGCTATCCTTTATGGATGGGTTTTCCGGGTACAACCAGATTTCGATGGCGCTCGAGAGTAGAGAGAAAACCGCATTCACTATGCCATGGGGTACCTACTGCTATCGGGTTATGCCGTTTTTGAAGAATGCCGGGCTACTTATCAGAGGGCTGCAACCACTATTTTGCATGATATGATCCACAAAGAGGTCGAGGTGTACGTGAACGACATGATTGTCAAGTCCAAAGAAAGGGAGGGCCACTACACCACCTTGGAGAAATTCTTTCAACGAATCAGGGAATACATGTTGAGATTGAACCCGCAGAAGTGCACCTTTGGCGTAACAGCAGAGCAAATGCTGGGCTTTTTGATCACACAAAGGGGCATCGAAGTAGATCCTTCCAAAATCAAGGCCATCCTAGAAATGCCACCACCAAGGACTGAAAAGGAGGTACGAGGCTTTCTGGGTAAAGTGCAATTCAAAAGACGGTTTACTTCCAAATTAACCTTGACTTGTGAACCACTATTTGGTCTTTTGAAGAAAGGGAAGAAATTCCGATGAGATAATTGATGTCAATTTGCCTTTGAGCAGATTAAGCAGTACCTTCAGAATCTGCCTGTGTTGTCACCGCCAGAGCTGGGAAAGCTTTTGATACTGTACCTATCAGTGACAGACATGACTATGGAATGCATGCTAGCTCAAGAATCTGAAGATAAGGTGGAGAAAGCTTGCCTAGCCTTGGTATGGGTTACCAAGAAATTGAGGCACTACTTGTTAGCTCACTCTGTAATTCTGGTTTCGAGATTAGATCTCATCAAATATCTTTTTGAGAAACCAGCGCTTACGGGTAGCTAGCTCATTGGTTGCTTCTCCTCTCTGAATTTGATCTCAAATACATCACTCACAAGTCAGTCAAGAGAAGAGGTGTAGTAGAGTTCTTGGTAGATCACCCAATGGAAGGGGATGAGGCGGTGGAATACTTGTTCCCAGATGAAGCCATTCTGCAAGTTGAGGAGGAGACTTGGACGATGTACTTTGATGGAGCATCCAATCATACGGTTATGGGATAGGTGTGTTGCTAATAGCACCCGACGACTCCGATATACCTTTAGCCTTCAAACTCCGATTCATGGTGTCCAATAACAAAGCAGAATATAAAGCGTGTATCGTTGGTTTAGAAGCAGCCCTGGAACTAGGGGCAAAAAGGTTGGATGTTATCGGGGACTCGAACTTAGTTGTTTCTCAAGCAAATGGGGATTGGAAAGTCAAAGAAGAAAAGATGAAGGTTTATCACCAGACCCTGGACATTCTGATTTCTAGGTTTGAAAAGCTAACTTTCACGTATCTACTGAGAGAGAACAACAGGTTCGCTGATACTTTAGTAACTCTATCTTCTATGGTAGACATCCCACTTGGAGTCCGGATGTGTTCGATTATCATTGAGCAGAGATACACGCCAGCTCGTGAAACTATCGCCGCAATAGATGAAGCGCAAGACAAAAACCCTTGGTACTACGATATTTGGAAATTCTTGGAAAAGGAGATTTATCCACCAGCGACAAATCCAAGGACAAAAGGGGAATACGGCGAATGGTCGTCCAATTTATCATTTGCGGAAGTAAACTATATAAAAGAGGTCATCTAGGAATGCACAAGTTGTGTGTCGAAGAAGAGGAATCAAGCGCCTAATGGAGGCTATCTATGGAGGAGTGTGCGGAGTGCACATGAACGGAGTAATGTTAGCCTGGAAGATTCTCAGGCAAGGTTACTACTGGTCCACTATGGAGGAGGATTGTATTGATTTTGTTCGGCGATGCCACAAATACCAAGTTCATGCTAATCGCATGAACATCCCGCCATCAAAGTTGTATAACATGACTTCGCCATGGCCTTTCTCAGTCTGGGGAATCGACGTCATCGGTGCAGTCACACCAAAAGGGTCGAATGGGCACAAATACATTTTGGTGGCAATTGATTACTTTACAAAGTGGGTGGAAGCTCAGTCCTATGAAGTGTTGAAAACATCGCATGTAGCCAAGTTCATTAGAAATAATATCATTTGCCGGTATGGAGTCCCAAACGAGATCATATCAGATAATGGCTCCCACTTCAAGAAAGAGGTGATAAACTTGTTGGAGAAATACAATATGGCTTTTCATAAGTCACATATAGGCCGCAAACCAATGGAGCTGTTGAAGTCGCCAACAAGAACATCAAGAATATCTTGCAGAAGATGGTTGAGACCTACAGGGACTGGCCAGATAAATTGCCATTCGCACTCTAGGGCTATAGAACTTCAATCTAGACGTCTATAGGGGAAACTCTTATTCTCTTGTCTACGGAATGGAAACTGTTTTGCCAATTGAAATAGAAGTCCCATCACTGCGAGTTATGACTAAGTATCAGATAGCAGAGGCGAACTGGCAACAGAGCAGATTTGAGGAGCTGATGCTGTTTGATAAGAAAAGGCTGAAAGCATTGTATCATGTTCAGGGCTACCAGCGCAGGATTGTCAGGGTTTTTGACAAGAAAGTTAAGTCCCGTAATCTCAATGAGGAAGATATGGTGTTGAAAGACAACCGAGCTCCCATTCATGACCCTAGGAGCAAGTTCAGACCCAATTAGACTGGTCTTTACATTATCAAAGCTATCTGGTCGGGTGGAGCTGTTATTCTCATGGACATAGATGACCTAGAATTTTCGCAACTGATCAACATGGACAAGTTGAAGAAATACTATCCCTAAGATGCTCGCTAGGCCAAAAACCCGGAAGGGCGACCTAGGCAAAAGTTAGAGCAGGAAAAATTAGAAATAAAGAAAAACTGAGCTCGCAAGGTTGAAAACCTGGAAGGGTGACTTTGGCAAACGTTAGAGCACAAAAGAAGAGAGTTAATACTCGAATGAACCTAAACTGAACTACGTAAGGCCTGATTCCCATCTTTGGGGTACATAGGCAACTTCATCCTAAAGTTCGGCCGTAATCATCTCCAATTCAACTGTCCTGCTCATGTGTCTGATCAGGTCATCTTTGTTTGTCATTTACCTAAGAGTTCGGTTGTGATCTTTATTTTGAGAGAAGAGTTGGTTACAATGCAGAGCAGTGGTGTTCAATCAAGGGGCAGTTTATGGTCTTTTGATTCGGGGTTGTACATCTTAAGGATTGATTCCGTGCGTGTCAAGTGGTGATCCTTTTTGAAAATGGTTTTGCAGAGTTTTGATAAAAGTTGATTTTGTTCAAAATTTTACCTTTTGCAACTTAGACCATTCTTGGACCAAAAGGAAAATTTTCAGTACTTACAACCTTAATTTCATTGATTTCAACATAAAAGTTCTCCAACTCTCTGATACAAATCAAAGTTTCTTTTATTACATCGAAAAAACTTAAAAAGAAAGGTCAAAGCAATAAACTAGGGGCATAGATGAGTAACGTGCTCCTGCGTCCTTTGCTCGTGCTTGTGGAAGCTTCTGAAGCCAAAGTGGGCCTGGTTTGTGCCTCATCCTCGAGCCAAGACAAACACTCGCCAGAAAACGCATAACTGAAACTAGGGGCAGGGGCTAGATGCTCTCTCGTCCTCCAAGCAGTGAGGTACGTAGCCAAGTGTGAACCACGAATGGGGAATGAAACTGGGTACTTTACCCCCTCCTCTGGTTGGGTCTGATCATGCCCAAACTAACGTCTGAATCAGAAGGGAAAGTAGAACACGTAATGAGTTAGTCTGATCAATTGTATGCCAAGTTGTTGAGCCATGTTGTAGCTTATCTCTGTCAGATTAAGCTAGGGGCAACGCCAAGCTATGTCAGCAGTAGACCTGTTGCTCATCTAATCACACCACTATCCCTCATTTGGGAAATGCACTAGTCGGTGGTGGAAGAAATAACATTGAGCTAAGTACTCAGGGCAAGAGTCCACTACCTTCAACTTATCCATAAGCCACACCTGGGAAAGGATGAAAGAAAAGAGAGATTAAAGAATAGAGAGATGTATGTTGAGAGAAAAGTGAGAAAAGGGCTTTGAGAGAAAAATAGAGCATGAGTGCCGAGTGATGTAAGAAACACATATGACAAAGGGTGGGAAATAATACCTGAAGAAGTAGTGGGCTTCATGCGAATATGGTAGTCTCTCGCCAATGAAAAACATCTAAGCCCATCAAGGTCTTGGCCAACGCCAAACCAATTCAACTCTTGCCTTATTTCAAACCTTGGGCCACTTCAATCAACCGAATGTTGGACCCGCCAAAGCTAAGGGCAAGAAGGAAATGAGCAAGCATACATAAGCAGAGGGTATGTTGCCAAAAACCTCACTAGAAAAGGTCGCCTCTATCACCGATGTCGGAAAATCGATGAATCAAGCTGGGAATGTCTAGCTCTCCGTTGTGGGCCAAAGATCGAGCCTCGTGCAGAGTGAGCCGACATTCATCACACTAGGATTCCATTAGTGCCTGAAATTCTTCAATTGTCGGGCATATTTCTTATCCCCCGAAGTGAAAGACATGTGTAATTGGGTCCCAGCATTGAGCCGCGGCATGAAGGAACGAAAAACAAAGTGGAGTATGGCTTAGTGGAAAAAGTGCATTTATGCCGAAACCCTGGAAATTTACCTTTTCTGTGTCGTCTACAGTCGCTATCCAATCCGAGAGCTTTTGGTAAAAAATGGCTCCATTTGTGGAAGAAATTGCACCTGAAATGAGGTTCTGAAGAGAAATCACAAAGTTGAACCTTTTGTAGAAGATAAGACTGTGAGTGGAAGTCAGCTGTCAGCAATTTGGCAATTCTCACATTAGTGGCCGGCAGGTTACAGTGGTGGTCGGAAATTCCCCCTCCTGGTCTGCCGTCCACTTGTGTGCTGGGCAATGTTGGCAGCCTGGTTTTGTCTTGATCTTTGTGTTTTAAGGTCCTGTTTTGAGTCTTTAAGTTTTAGCGAGTGTATATCTATGTGTTTCAGTTGTTTTTGTTTTGCTTATCAATTTATTTTTGCTTTGCTTATCGAGTTGTTTTTGCTTTGCTTTGCTTATCAAGTTGCATTTTGCATTTAGGTATTGATTGGCTTATTACCCGATTAAGAACATTGTTTCAATCAAGTGCTCTATTGGCCAATTCGATCTCATGTCCATTTTCATGCAAATATTGTGCTCATGATGCAAAAATGACAACACTTTTTATAAAAACTGCGAAGTTTTATTCCAATCATGATTTTTACAAAAGAGGAGTACAAGTTTTAAAGCAAAATTAGACCTATCTGAAGCTATACATATGCTAGTGCTACTAAACAAAAAGAAACTAAGCAAAAAAAGTACAAAAAATCAGCACCAATCGCCTCAGGCCCAAGAGGCCCTCTTCATCCTCTTCCTCGGAGAAGAGGACTCGGGGGCACTATCTCTATCGGCACCGTTGTCAGAATCAGACCCAGAACCCAAGTCGGTATCGTCTCCACTCTCTGCCTCAGAGCTTGCCTCAGTAATGTCTCCGCTCTCGGAACCCGGGCCAACATCATTGTCTCCATTCTCGGATGACTCAGAATGTTGACTCGCCTCCTCCTTAGAGTCACTAGTCTCAACATCGTCATCGCTCAAGATGGGCTCTAAAACACTGCTATGGCCTCGCGCACCCCTATCTCGGCCGCGAGTTGAGGCCTGTCTTTCTCTCCTCCCTACTACTGGAGAATGTGTTGTCGGTGCTGGTGGTGCGGCTGTCGCCGGAGCCATTGGTGCAAGTGGAATCTAGAAGAAACAGTTGTCAATATATCAGCCACAGTGTGTGTATCAGATACAAATGATATGCAGAAATCAGATATAGTGTGAGTACAGTATCAGATACAATATGAGTACAGTGTGTGGATGTAATGTGTGAGTACAGTATGCCAATACAATTGAAATGCCAGTGTATCAGTGGAAAAATGATAGCATGAAACGCAAACTGAAGAAATTACCTGGATATCATGGAGACCAAGCAGCGTCTCCCTTCTCTACACCATGCCCATCAGGGAAGCCACCAGCTTGAGACAGCACCCTGTATACTCTATGAATGCCTGCAAATGCATTTTAATGATTAGTGTTCACAATAAACATATCTGAAATGAAATGTGGGATGCAAATTATAAAGAATGGTCCATACCTGAGACGAACCCTGGACCCTGACAAGCTCGTGTCCAGCCTCGGCCGGCTCGATCGGAATCTAGTAAGTAGCCCCAATATGCCGCCAGCATGTGAGTGAGGTGGGAAGCTCTGGCCAACGGGTGCTCTGCTTCGCAAGAGGAACCCCTCTAGCACGGGGCTTAGTCGCCCTAGTCGCCTCTCTCGCCGCAGAAGCCCTCCCCTCCTAACCCAAAACAAAGAATAAAAAATAAAAAACTTTACATGAAAACGGCTTTAGTAAAGCGAAAAGAAATTTCTGAATTACATTATCACCTTCTAACCCTAAACAAAGACAAAAGAAAAAATATATATATTTAAATGAAAACGGCTTTATTAAAGCCCAAACAAACTACTGAATAATACCTTCTAACCTAAAACAAAGAGAAAATAAAATAAAATAAAAATTTACATCAAAACGGCTTTACTAAAGCTCAAAAAATTTATGAATTACATTATCACTTTCTAACCCAAAACAAACACAAGAAAAAACAAAATAAATTAACTTTAGTAAAGCCAAAAAAAAAATGTTGAATTACACATTCTAACCCAAAATAAAGACAAAAGAAAAGAAAAAAAAAATTAACATGAGAACGGTTTTAGTAAAACAATTTTAACCCAAAAAATTATTTTGAAATACATTATCACCAAAACAATGACAACAGAAATAAAAAAAAAAAAAAAAAACCAAAAATTTTTTTTTCTTCTTCAGAGTTCAATTAAACTAAAACTAAATAATTGGTGTATTTATGTAAAAAGCGTGGTTCACAAACACGCTTTCACAAGAAATTTTTTTTTGCCAAAAAGCGTGGTTCATAACCACGTTTTCGGAAGAAAAAAAATTTAAGTTAAAAGTGTGGTCCATAACCACGATTTCAGAAGAAAATTTTTTTTGGTTAAAAGCGTGGTTCAAAACAGCGATTTCAGAAGAAGAAAAAAAATTAATTAAAAGCGCCTTTTGTAACCGCGCTTTATTAATTAAAAGCGCGTTTTGTAACCATGCTTTTAAGACTTCCCAATTTTCACGCGGGACAGGCACACAGACGTTGAAAGTGTGGTTGTGAACCACGTTTTAGTCTATTTTGGGAATTCTTTCAAAACTAAGCTTAGTTTGGAAATTGAATTGATAATTTGACTTATTTAGGGAAATGGCCCCAAAAAATGTGATCAAGTATTCCTCACTTTTGTAGTCGACATTAGTTATCAAGAGTCAACAAAGATAATTAACAGAAAATATTAATATAGTAAAAGAATTTTTGGAAATAATATAAGGGATTGTCTTCTCTCCCATCCAAATCTGAATTGGAGAGGACTATTCAGGTTCATGGGGCCTATTACGAGCTTTGTTTTGATAATTTAAACCATTTATTTTATTAATCACTGTATGTATATCATTCATGAAAAAATCAAGTCGATCCAATATTCGTAAGTCCTTCATTTTATAAAATTTGTCTTCAAAAAAATTAATGGTCAATGTGTTTTAAAAATAGACTATTTTTTGGATATAAATACTATAAAATGAAAGCTTACAAATATCGGACCAACCTAATTTTTTTATGAATAATATACACAAAGGGGTGAATAAAATAAACAATTCAATTATTAAAACGAAACTCGTAATAAATTTTATGAACCCAGACAACCCTCTTAAATCTAAATTTGGACAGGAGAGAAGCCTCTCCCATGATGGCATCGTTTGAGAAGTTGGATATTTTAGTAGACTTTCTTAGTTTTTGACTATAAAAAATGCTATAGATCCCAAATAAATTACCAATTTTTTTACCAAACCTCTCACATGTGTGTGAGTCCCACATCTATGTGAGAGGTTTGGTAGAAAATATGATAATTTATTTGGGGTCCCTAGCCTAACTCTTTGATTATTTTAATATGCTAAAATTTTTGTGTTTGGGAAAATTGTTAGATTCTTTTGTAGTTAGATGTGATATTTGTGAGAAAGAAACTGAAATGATTATAGATTTAATATGACATTTTGTCTTATTAACTATTTTAATCTATTTTATTTTTTTAATGAATTTTAACTTTAAAAAAAATCAAAAAATCTCTTACCAAACAGGGAATATAACTCTAGGTTCTTACTTGCTTCTCGTGAAAACCTCTGAATTAGATATCATGGCTTCTGCCGAGCATAGCTACTTTCAAATTGGCAAATGAAAAATGTTTTAGACCTTTAATATGTTTGGTTAGAAAATTTGAAAAGAAATTTGGAAAAGGAAAAGGAAAAGGAAAAGGTGTGTAAAATGGGTTTGGAGTGGCTCTAGGCACAGCAGTTACTGTTGTGCGGTGAAATGGTCTATTTTGGGGCTTATTTTGATGATTCGAATTATTCATATTTTAGAATACATCCAGTAAAATATGCCTGCAAAAACTCAAATTAATTGGATATCGTTTACCCATTCATCCACTCATATTTGTATCTAAAAAAAAAATTGTGATTTAATGTATTAAAATGAATACAAATATGAGTAGATGAATGGGTAAATAATATCCGATTAACTTAATTGTTTGCAGGCATGTTCTACTTGATGTATTCTAAAATATGAACGGTTCGGATTATCAAAATAGGCTTCGAAATGGGCCCATTTTGCCGCACAGCAGCCACCTCAAACCCGTGTAAAATTAGATAAAATATAAATATATTTTATTCACATTTTACCTATATATATATATATATATTTTCAAATTCCTCAACCAAACACAATCTAAAAGAAATTGATGATACAGTTCGTTCTGGTGGATGGGTCGGACTGATCCAAGTTCTTCGAGCTCAGGTCCAAATGGTCAAGCCTTCCGACGTGACCTCCAAACAAGTTCAACGTGGAACGAGGTAGTCCCCCAGTGAACCCTCCGACGAGCAAATTAGTAGAAGAAGTAGTGTATGTAGAGAGAGAGAGATAGAAAAACTTTACCTTCTTCTTGTCTTCGATGCTTGCTTATATCCTTTGGTAATCATTTCACTGTCTCTTCTGACGTGCCCACCTCGCCAAAAGCCTGTTCTGTAGCTTACCTTGTTCAGGGTAAAGAGGTGCCGTTCTGACGGGGAGGTGTTGTCGCAATAAATGCTGTGATGGGCTGCATTAATGGTGATGTGTTGTGGCAATAACTTTGCAGATCTTTGTCTGCTGATGTGGCCTGTCCGACACCTGCCATATGTCCGAATGTCATTGACCCTTCATGCCCAGTTGGCTTCCAACTGTCCTGGACTTTATCAACCGGGTTATGCAATAGGCTCCAAATGATGGGCAACCGGGTTATGCAATGGGCTCCAAATGATGGGCTAGGGTTTGTTCACTGTGGGCCGTAGTCTTTGTAGGCCTATCCATGTCAGTAGTCCCCCATTCCCGAGTGCAGCTTCAGTCCAATGAAGAGAATAGTAATGAGGAAGATAAGTCCGACCGTCAGGGGAGGTCGAGGTCGAGTTGGTGGACCGAGCGTGAGGGGTGCCGATCGCGAGGGGAGCCGAGTGGAAGGGCCGATCGTGAGGTGTGCCGACCGCGGGGGAGGCCGAGTGGAAGGGTCGACCGTGAGGTGTGCCGACCGGGGGGGAGACCGAGTGGAAGGGTCGACCGTGAGGTGTGCCAACCGCGGGGGAGGCCGAATGGAAGGGTCGACCGTGAGGTGTGCTGACCGGGGGGAGGCCGAGTGGAAGGATCAACCGTGAGGTGTGCCGACCGGGGGGGCGGGGCTCGAGAGGCGGCGTGTCAGGTGATGATTTGAAGTGGAAAAGACAGGGTAAGGAGAGGAGACAGTGCATCGTGGTCGTGCACGTGGCAACATCTTGGGGGGGGGAAGTTAGGCGTTGAAGCAGAAATGAAACGATAGGTCATTATGGGTATTGAAAAGGCAGTTTTGGCGGATGATTTGAAAAGTTTTCAAATTGGCGAAAATTAATTGGGATCCTTGGAATACGGGCAAACCGTGGGCTTTTGGCATCATTCGATTCACTTACTTGTTTACAAAAACTCAAAACATCCCAAGTATTAGTTCTTTCGTTGCTCACGATACACCTCTGCAACACTTTTTTAACTTTCTTGCACCTGCATCAGAAGTAATACGCAGACACACCATAGAAATGGCCCAAGAAGAAGCTGTGAATGTGAGGGTGGACCCACTTGGTAAGGACGATGCAGAGGAGTTAGCGGCACGATATAGGACGGAGACGCGAATGGTGACGGTGGCGGAACCGGTGGTACGATCTCAGGCGTCCACCATGATAGTGGTTCCAAGGCCAATAAGCCCGGTAAAGCCAGATCACTAGCACACAAGGGCAGACAGATCCATTCTTACTGCGGCGGAGTTGGAAGGGATAAAGAGGAGATACCAAATTCCCCTGGAAGTGGGGTTGAGGCTGCCGACATCTACTGAGAGGGCGTCTGATGTACGCCTGAGCGAATTCAGCTTATACGAGGAGGCGTTGCGGGGAGGTGTGAGACTGCCCCTTCCTCAAGTAGTGGTGGACGTGTTGAATAAACTGGATGCGGCGCCAGGCCAATTGATGCCAAATGCCTGGAAAATACTGATGGCGTGCGCGAGTTCCTGGCCGCAAGCGACCGGAGGGTTAGCCCTGACGGTGGAGGAGTTTTTCTCGTGTTACAAAGCCTCAGGCCAGCAGGACACTTGGGTTACGTTGCAGGCGGTGGCTGGACGAGGTCTTGTGGCGGGTCTACCATCTTTGGTTAAAGGTTGGAGGCCAAGATGGTTCTTTGTGGCGGAGAACGGCGGGGTAGGAGTTCGTACAACCTGGAAGGTGCCCACCAAATCGGTCGAACCCAAGCTGGACAAGGCGACTAAGGACTGAGTAAAAAGAGTGAGGGATTGGAGAGAAGAGAAAGGACTAAGGTGGGACGAACTTGTCCTGCTGTCGGTGCTGTTTGCTTGGAACTTAGGACCCCAGCTGCTGTAAGTGGGTCCAGAAAGGGAGGAGTTGAAAGTACAGAGGAAGGCGAAGGAGGAGGAGGAGAGGAGGTTGTTCGCGCGGGCGGAGAAGTATAAGGAGTCTCAGCTGGGGCCTGCTCCTAAACCGGTCGTAAGAGAGCGGATCTGACCTCGCCCAAAGCCGTTGGGGGATAAAGACTTAGTCAGTTTTGAGCCTCGATTGCCCCCAAAGGATCCTATGAAGGAGCAGGCAAACAAGGAAGGGAAGGCTCTGAAGAAGAAGAAAAAGAAGAAGAAGAGAAGTGCCCCTGAGGGGGCTGCAGTTGAGCCTGGGCCAAAAAAGGCGAAGGTTGTCCCAGAGGGCACCCCAGAAACGGTGGGGGTCGTCCCAACACTAGAGGTTGTGGAGATTGCCCCAGCAGGGGTGGAGGTCGCGAGGGTCGCCCCTGAAGCATAAACAAAAGGTGGGGTAAGGGGCTCTGAACCAAGTGGGGGGGAACAGACCCAAAGGGGTCCTGCGCCCCAAGGAGGGGTCGGTCTTACTACCGCGGTCTACCACGCCCGGGCAGTGGCTGGGTGGCTGGATAGAGAAGAAGGCCCAGCAAGAGCAGGTGCAGATCGCTTGGTGGCGATCGTGGAGGAGGCGGCGGTGCGCTCAGCAGCTGCCAGATTCAATGAGGCTGACCTGCTGAGCGGGTTATACTCTGCTCAGATGGAGGTAACTACCTTGGCAGGGGCTTTGCTGAGGAAAGCGGGGGCTGCAAAAGTGAAAGCAAATGAGGCCAAAGCCCAGCTTGCGAAGTTGAAGAAGGAGAGTGCAAGTTAAGAGAGTGCCCACACTGACCTGCAAGCGGCCAAGTCAGAGCTGGAGAACACACACCGCCAGGTTGTGTCGCTCGAGTTCCAACTGGCCAGCGAGTGAAAGAAGTTGGAAGAGGCCCAAGCAGCCTGTGCAGTCGCCGTCGAACGACACGAAGAGGCAATGACCAATAATGAGGAGCTGGTGAGGCAGAAGGATGAGGCAGACACTAAGGTTGGCGTTCTGCAAAAGAAGCTGGAGGGCGAGCGTGTCAAGGCGGGGGAGCAGAGGGAGGGCCTTCGTAAGGAGTTGGAGGCAGAGAAAGCGAGGGCAGCGGTTGAGAAGGACACTCTGCAGAAGGAGTTGGAGGCAGAGAAGGCGAGGGCAGCTTCTGAGAAGGCGATCCTGCAGAAAGAGCTGGACGAGGAAAGGGCGAAGGCGGCCTCTGAGAGGGTGGCCTACCCCGATCTATACGTCGCAGCAGTTGATCAGTTCAAAGGATCGCCTGAATTTCAGATAGCGGTAGATGCTGCGATCGCCCGCAGCTTGGGGAGGGAGGAAACTGGGAGGGCGGGCCCATCGAGGACGACTGCTGGAGGAAGGACTGAGTCTGAAGTTATTGAAAGCTTCCAGCAGTCAGATTTTTATAAGCACGAAATGGCTGAGTGCTGGGACAACGGCTGGAAGATGTTCAAATGTAGAGCTGAAGAGCTGTTCCCAGGCTTAGACCTTAGTAGTGTGACAATTGGGGAAGACGATGTGGCCCAGACCCCCCTGGATGAAGGCATTGAAGAAGAAGATCTTGTATCCAGTGAAGAGGAGTGACTGGGGAAGATGAAGAAGAGCTTTTTTTTTTTTTTGAATTGATGTAATGAACTTGTGTACACATTTGTGAATGAATAAAATTTCAGTTATGTTTTCAGTCGATTGCTTGTGCTTGTATATAAATCAGTGTGAAATTAGACTTATATAAAAATTCAATGCAGAGTAAAGCAAAGAACTCCCTAATGCAGAGTGAAATTAGACTTATATAAAAATTCAATGTAAAGTAAAGTAAAGAACTCCTTAATGCAGAGTGAAATTTAGAACGTGATAAAATTATGTATCTGCGCTTGCCACATTGCCGAAATGGATGAGAGTGGTTTATTGTAGTTGTGCAGGGTGAGATAAGCTGATTAGTGAGGGAAAAATGTAGGAATTTCTTTGGAATTTCGCTAAGTAAATAGTAGAGTAAAAACTTCGACCTGGAACTGTGACTAGGTGTTTTACTAAGGCCATAATTATGATGTTTCACTGATGCTGCAAGCGACTCAAACTTCGAAATGGTGTTGTAAGTAAAGCAGTTTGGACCTGGAATGGCGGTATTCAGTCTGGTTGAGACTCGTGAGGCTTGGTCTAAGTGAGGATTGATCTGGCCGAGTGGATCAAGCTCAGTCTGGCTGAGGGTTTTAGTGCTCGGTCTGGTTGAGGCCTTAGGTGCTCAGTCTGACTGAGGCTTTTAGTGCTCAGGCTTTTAGTCCCCAGTGGGAGTCCGAGAGGTGGTGCGATAAGCCCAAAGCACATTCGGTAGTTCCTCAGCCCAAAGTCCCTTAGCAACTTCAAGCTTAGTCTTGATGATCTTTAGAAGAGAACGGTTGGTGACCTCAACTTGGCCATTGGCTTGGGGGTGACCGGGGGAGGAGAAACATGGTTGAATCTGGAGGTCGGCGCAGAACTTCCTATACTTGGCGTTGTCGAATTGTTTGCCGTTGTCGGAGACAATGGCCTAAGGGACGCCAAATCTGCAAACGATCGATTGCCAGATGAACTTGGTTGTGTTCTGCTCAGTGATGGTCACAAGGGGTTCTGCCTCTACCCATTTGGTGAAGTAATCAATGACAACAATCGCGAACTTGGTCTGACCTCGGTTGGTGGGAAGTGGGCCAACTAGGTCGACCCCCCATTTGGCGAACGGGTAGGGGTTACAGAGTGTAATCAGTTCAGTAGGAGGAGCATGGGGGATGTTGGCAAAGCGCTGACACTTATCGCATTTGAGCACAAAATCAGTGGCATCTTGATTGAGAGTCGGCCAAAAATAACCGGTGCGGAGTATTTTGTGGGCTAAAGACCGGCCGCCCGAATGGTTGCCACAAATTCCCTCATGGATTTCTTACATTATATAGGTTGCTTGAGTCGAGTTGAGGCATCGCAGATATGGTCGTGAGAAACCACGTTTGTACAAGACGCCACCGACCAGAACGTAGTTAGACGACCGAGCCCTGATCTTGGCGGCCTGTTGTTGGTCATCTAGGAGCTCTCCTGTTGTCAAAATGAGAAGATGTCGGATGCCCAGGGGATGGGTTCGTTTTGGAGGAACTGCATTTCTTGTAGATCGGGTGAGATGGCCGGGTGGGCTAGGTATTCGAGGAGGACTCCGTGGCTGAGGTCGGACTGGTCTGCAGAGGCCAACTGAGCCATCTCATCTGCCTTGGAGTTTTCCGCCCGAGGTATGTGCTTGATATGGAAGGTATTGAAAAGGCGAATAAGGGGGAGTGCCACATCCCTGTAAGCCCGCATTTTGTCCTCCTTGGCGTCCAATTCCCCTGTAATCTGGCCCATGATGAGTTGGGAGTCGCTGAATACCCGAATGTGGCTGACACCAATGTCCTTGGCAAGGCGGAGTCCTGTTATCAATGCCTCGTATTCGGCCTCATTGTTGCTGACGTCAAACAAGAAACGGAGAGCGCATTTGAAATAGCCACCCTCGGGGGAGGTGAGGATGAGGCCAGCCCCACTATCTTTCTTCCCTGCGGGAGGACCCGTCGACGTTGAGAGTCCAAGAATGGGGGTCTTCAGGCTCGACAGGAGTTGGTGGGGGTGGAGAGGCAGTGGTTGGGGTATAGTTGATAAATTCCAGGATGAAGTCGGCTATGGTCTGTCCCTTGATTGCTGTTCGAGGGCGGTAGGAGATGTCAAATTGGCTGAGTTCTACTGACCACTGCATAAGTCGGCCAGAAAGTTCTGGTTGCTGCATGACCTTTTTCAGGGGTTGGTCGGTGAGGACCACTATGGAATGGGCTTGGAAGTAAGGACGAAGTTGTCTGGAGGCGGTGACCAAGGCCAGGGACAATTTTTCTAGCAATGGATAATTCTGCTCCGCTCCCCTGAGAGCTCGACTGATGTAGTAGACCGGCCGTTGGACTGAGCCGTCTTCCCTGATAAGAGCTGCACTGACTGCGGTGCTTGACACTGCTAGATAGAGAAAGAGAGGTTCGCCCGTAACTGCCTGTGAAAGGAGGGGAGGATTGGCCATGCATTGCTTTAACTGCTGAAAAGCCTCTTCGGATTCGGTTGTCCATTCAAAGGTCTGCCGAAGAACTTTGAAGAATGGTAGGCACCTATCTGTTGCGCGGGAAATGAAGCGGTTGAGGGCCGCCACTCGGCCGGTGAGTCTTTGAACTTCTTTGACCGTTCTGGGTGACTGCATTTCAATCAAGGCCTTGATCTTCTCAGGGTTAGCCTCAATGCCGCGTTAGCTGACCATAAAACCCAAAAACTTTTCAGATCCTACGCCGAAGGCGCACTTCTTTGGGTTGAGCTTCATTTGGTACTTGCAGAGGGTGGCAAAGGTCTCTCGCAGGTCAGTTAGATAGTCAGTGGAGAGTTTGCTCTTGACCAGCATGTCGTCGACGTATACTTCCATGTTCCGACCTATCTGGTGTTGGAAAACGGCATTGACTAGCCGCTGGTAGGTGGCCCCAGCATTCTTTAGTCCGAACGGCATCACGCGATAGTGGTAAGTACCTCGATCGGGAATGAAGGAGGTATGTTCTTGGTCGGACGGGTGCATCAAGATTTGATTGTACCTAGAAAAAGCATCCATGAAGCTGAGCATCTGATAACCGGCTGTGGCGTCGACCAGCAGATCGATGTGGGGAAGAGGATAGCTGTCCTTGGGGCAAGCTCGGTTCAGGTCAGAGTAATCGACACAGAGTCACCATTTGCCGTTGTTTTTGCGGACTAGGACCACGTTTGACAACCATTTAGGGTAGTCTACGTTTGTGATGAATTGGGCCTCAAGGAGCTTGTCGACCTCTGCTGCAATAAGAGTATTGCGCTCCGGATGGAAGATGCGCTGCTTCTGGCGGTAGGGTCGGAAATGTGGTTCGATGCTGAGGCGATGGGTTATAAAGGATGGGTCAATACTCGACATGTTTGAATGGGTCCAGGAAAATACGTCATTATGTTCGGTCAGAAGGGCAGTAAGGTCGGCCTTGGCTTGGGGGATAATTGGCTGCCGATTTTGGCAGTTTTGGTCGGGTTGGTGGGATGGATGGGGACCTCGACGAGCTCCTCCACAGGTTCTCCTCTAACCAACTCGTCCTCATCCCAGACGTCGAGTCCTTTGATGATCATTGCCTCCTTTAGCTTGACTTCTTTGAGTGAGGCAACATAACATTCCCTAGCCACGGTCTGCTCCCCTCTGACAGTTCCGACCCCGAGATCGGCGGGAAACTTGATGGCAAGGTGATAGGTGGATGTGATGGCTTGGAAGGCATTTAGGGCAGTGCGGCCGAGGATGATGTTGTAGGCAGATGGCAATCGACCACAAGGAAGGTGAGCAACTTCGTGGTCTGTTATGGGTATTCGCCAATCGTGATAGGGAGGTCGATGGAACCGATAGAGGTCACACGGTTGCCAGTGAAACCGACCAGGGAGGTTTGGAGAGGGGGCAGACTTTCTTTCCCAATCTTGAGCTGACGGAAGCAATTGAGGAAAATGATGTCTGAAGAGCTGCCGTTGTCGATGAGAACTCGTCTAACCTTGTAGTTGGACAGGATGGCAGAGATGACAACGGGGTCATCATGTGGGTAACGGATGCCTGTACAATTGGCGTCCGTGAAAGTGATGGGTTCAGTCCACTATTTCGACTGTTTAGAGGGTCGGTCCATCGTTGCCACTGTTTTGTCTAAGCCTTGCCTGATTTTTCTGAGCTCTGCCTTCTGAGCTGAACGGGATGGTCCCCCACAAGCAAGGCCGCCTAAGATGACTCTGATCTCTCCGACTGGCCGGGGGGGGGGGGATTAACTGGGGGTCGAGGCTGTTGCGAAGGGCGATCATGGCCTTGGTTTGGTGGGGCTGGCTGCCGGGGTGGGGTGCGCAGGCCATTGTTTTTGGGGGGTTCGGTCCTCTGCCTCTGCTGGGGACGAGTGTCCGTGAATCGGCTAAGACGTCCCTGACGTATGAAGGTCTCGATCTGATCTTTGAGATTAATGCACTCGTCAATGTTATGGCCATGGTCCTGGTGGAAACGGCAATACTTAGACTGATCCTTCCGATGGGAAGGGGTTCGTGAAGGCAGGGGCCATTTGAGGGGGTAGTCCCGTTGGATCTGGTTGAGGACGTGTTCCATGGGAGAATTGAGGGGGGTGTACCGCTCGAACCGACTGGGCAGTCGAGCTGGCGTCGATCGGTCAGCTCGGGTTGGTCGGTCATTATAGTGGGGTGTTTAGGTATTATACTGGGCATTTCTGGGTTCCGGGTCTTTTCTCTTGTCTTTGGGGTTCGGGTTTTTTGTTATTGGGTCCTGCCGAGTGGCTAGCGAATCTTCAGCATTCATGTATTTTTGGGCTTTGGAGAGTAGGGCTGCCATGGAGGTCAGTGGGTTTTTAGAGATGGAGAAAAAGAAATCGGACGACCGCAGATCGGCCATGAAAGCCGTGAGGATGACCTTGTCGTCGTTTTCTGCTACTTGCAAGGCCTCGAAGTTGAAGCGGGTAACAAAGCTGCGTAGCAATTCCCCCTCGGTCTGGCAGATGTGGAGGAGTTGGGTGGCTGGGCCTTGTTGGCGCTGGGCTCCAATAAAATGGCTTAGGAAGGAGTCACTGAGGTACTGGAAAGTGAAAATAGAGTCTACAGGTAACTGACTGAACCACAGTCGAGCTGACCCCTTTAATGTCACGGGAAAAGCCCGACACATGATCTCGTCAGGGAAGGCGTGGAGGATCATGAGGGTGCGGTAGGTCTCCAGATGGTCGACCGGGTCCGTCATGCCGTCAAAAGAGTCAATGGTCGGCATCTTGAACTTGGCGGGCAGAGGTTTATCCCGGATGGAGGCAACAAATGGCGAGTTTGCGGTGGTAGAAGGCTTGTGCTGAATGTTCTGCATGACCCCTTGGAGTTGGAGCTTCATAGCTCGGAGCTCAGCGTCCCAGAGGGGAATGTTGTCACCATGGTCAGTCAGTGGGGGCTGGACACTGCTGGCTTCCCCTTCGGGGGCTGGTATCACGACTGACGGACGTGGGGGGGGAGGTGGTAAATTTATATGTGGAGGTGGGGGAGGTTGTAAGCCTTCTAGGTTGGATGAGTGTGATTGTGGAGCGGTGTGGGTCGGGGCTCTTTCTTGGTTAGATGGCATATTTGGAGGTGGTGGCGGATGCATGGGAAGGTTTCTTTGGAGTAAAGCATTTATCAGGGCCTGATTTTGCTCGGCCATACGGTTAATGCTGTTGGTAAGCTCGATGAAATACTGAGGTGGGTTGTTTGGATTGGGAGGGTCGGTTTGATGGCCGGCAGCATTATGGTGAGAAGCCATGGACCTAGTCGTGACCAATACACCTTGATGGGTAGGAGAGAAAGGTTGCTGGGAGAGGGTCTCTGGCGACAATGAGCACAACTGGCGCACGGATAGGACACCTTTCCACAGACGGCGCCAACTGATGATACAGTTCGTTCTGGTGGATGGGTCGGACTGATCCAAGTTCTTCGAGCTCAGGTCCAAATGGTCAAGCCTTCCGACGTGACCTGCAAACAAGTTCAACGGGGAACGGGGTAGTCCCCCAGGGAACCCTCCGACGAGCAAATCAGTAGAAGAAGTAGTGTATGTAGAGAGAGAGAGAGAGAGAGAGAGATAGAAAAACTTAACCTTCTTCTTGTCTTCGATGCTTGCTTATATCCTTTGGTAATCATTTCACTGTCTCTTCCGACGTGCCCACCTCGTTGAAAGCCTGTGCTGTAGCTTATCTTGTTCAGGGTAAAGGGGCGCCGTTTCGACGGGGAGGTGTTGTCGCAATAAATGCTGTGATGGGTTGCATTAATGGTGATGTGTTGTGGCAATAATTTTTCAGATTTTTGTCTGCTGATGTGGCCTGTCCGACACCTGCCATATGTCCGAATGTCATTGGCCCTTCATGCCCAATTGGCTTCCAGCTGTCCTGGACTTTATCAACCGGGTTAAGCAATGGGCTCCAAATGATGGGCAACCGGGTTATGCAATGGGCTCCAAATAATGGGCTTGGGTTTGTTCACTGTGGGCTGTAACCTTTGTGGGCCTATCCATGTCAGAAATGTTTTTAAAAAGTTTTAATTTATCCTTTTCCCATTATGATTTGTCTTGTTCTATTTTTTATTTTTTTTTCTCACTGCCAACTATATAAAACTTCATTTAGAACTCTATACTTCGAACTCTCGTCGTTGGCAAATGAATGATGATTACCCAGTGGAATCAAGATGTAGCTATCTTTCTCACTCATGGAAAGAATAAATATATATATTTACTCAAATTACATTTTACACCCTTAATTTAATTGTTGATTTATATCATTTTATTCCTTTTAAAGTAAAAATTATAACACTTAACTATCTTATTTATTAAATATTTTTTAATTTATATGTTAAAGACGAAAATATCCTTTCAATTGTAGGAATAAATTTGTTTGAATCTCAGTTCAATTTGTTCGATAGCCTAACACATCACCTCCTAAACCTCCACTCTTGTTCATACAACACGCTTGTTTGTTTGTGATATTCCTTTTAAGAGATTAATTCCATTTGAATACACTGTAGCTAGTAGAAATAACATTTCATACTCTTGCACCTTCCACTCATATTTTTCTCCGTGAATATTCCTTTTATGGGGTAGAGGTTTTAAGACTTGGAGGAGTGGGGGATGGAAAGCAAATAGACCCGTTTGAAGATCAATGGATACCAACTTTAAAAAATAATCTCTCAGGTCAGGGTGTTGGGCGGGTTTTTAGCTCATTCTGGGTTTCTCATTTGATAAATGATGAGCGAAAGGAATAGCGGGAACAATTGGTCAGATTACTTTTCTTCCATTAATGGTAAGTCATATTCTTAACATTTATATACTGCATGAAAAAACTCCTGATTTGATTATTAAGGCAACAAATTTGAATGGTGTCAATTCGATGAAATCGGATTATTTTAAAATATTGGATTCAAATAAGGGACAGAGAGTCTTGAGAGGGAAGATAACGCATGGTATTGGAAAAAAACTTTGGAAGCTTCACTTACATCCTAAGTGGACTTTGTTTATTTTGAACTATTACATCGAATTTTCCCGGTTCAACTATCATTATTTACAAGAGGAATTCGAATTGATTCGGTTTGCCCAAGATGTTAGAGGATGAAGAATCTTTAAAACATCTCTGTTTTCAATGTCCTTTGTCTAAACGTATATGGCATGGATCTAGGTTGGGTCTGAATTTTGATGTAGGGGTAAAATTATCGGTGGAGAGATGGTTGAAACAATGGTTCAGAATTGCACCAGACGAGGAAACTTAGACATGAGAGAGAGAAAAAATGGCTTTTTACATGCACTTAGGACTTATATAGAGACAACATCACGAGCGTGACCAAGCGAGTCTCGGGCGCCAGGATTTTCACAGACAAACTATTGGGACATGTTTTTGGTCCCAGGCGCGATTACCATGACTGCGAGCACGATTACACACAAGGGAAATTTGTTGGTTTGCTGTTTTGAAGCTATTCCAAGGTGTTATAAGGTCAAACTCAACAATGCAATGTAAAAGTCAACCAAAACAAATACACAAATCTTCTTCCTACTGTCGATGCATCAACATCGCCAGCAACCACTGCATCTTCTAAGCCTCAATACAAATTTGCATGTAACTCAGATTGATGGGTTTTGATAAAAATCAACCTACATTATTCAATGGCAGCATAACAATCAACCACAAATTGTTGGACCAAACGCCACCCTTGAAGTAGTGTTTTCCCTTCAATTTCTCGATACTGCAATCTGAATGCATAAAATTCTCTTATTGATATCCTTTTTCGAGAATTATTTGAAGTGTCACTAAAAGATATGCATCTTCTCCATCCATTTGTACCATAAGGAAAAAGTAGAGGGTATTGTAGTGGCATATATGATGGATGAGTTTCATTTATCCTCTTTAAACTTCCATCACACTTATGAACAATGAATGACATCATGATATTCTACATGTCTCGTCCCATCACCAACAATTAATGCAACTATTTCGTTCGCAGATGGCTTTGCATATTGTTTTCCATCCCGTGAGTGCATCATACGCAAATGTAAATGTCAGACATTTTGTTTGCCTAACAAATTTCTGGCATTTTGGAACACCTTCACATAAGGATATATTATGTTCAACATTTGTTGCAATCCTTATAATATTGAAATATTCACTCCCGGTACAATACCCTTGTTGCTTAAGACAGCCAAGCGATTTTGTATTTCATATTCAGTATCGTAGATGTATTGGGCGAATTTAGGTTTCTCCCCTGGTTATGGAAGCAGTGAGCCTATTCTATGATAATTTTCTCCATTTATTCGAAATGCATAAGGACTTCTGTGATGACCCCAAAATGCTAATCATGATTATAATTAATTATGTGTTAAACTTCAATTGTGAAATGAGCCATGTGAAATTTGTACATATATGTCTAATTCGAAAATTATCTGATCTGATTTCTGTTCAAAAATTTAAAATTGATGGCTTAATGACGTCAAAAACCAAAATTGGCTACATGAATGGGCTAATTAGAATTTTTAGAACCATTTGGTGAGTTTAATTAAAAATTGATTCAGTTTGATTAATTTAGTTGTATTTGGCAAGCATAATGTTCTAATTAATGTATTATAGCATCATAACTATATATATATGAATCTTAAGCTCATTTGAGCTCAAAACTCTTCATTCTAAGTGGAAAATTCTTGAGAGAGCTTTTAGAGAGAGAAAGGAAGAAATTGAAGAAGAATTTCAAAGACTTGCTCGAATCCATCAAGATTAAGCTAGAACAAGAGTAGTTCAAGACTCTAGGTAAGCTTTTGATCATCAATTCTTGTAGATTATTTGTTTTAATGTTGAACCCATGGAGTTAACATGTATTTTGTCATAGAAGGCCAAGATAGAGTTGAATCTATACATGCATATATATATATATATATATAAGTGTTAGACTATCATTTTGATTATGAGTTTCATCCTCTATGTTGAATTTGGAGCATGAAATTGAACATGCATGCATATTTGACCAAGTTTTGTGAGTGAATTCCATGTTTATAAAGTTTTGGAAAGGAATTAGGAAGAGAATTCTACATGCATGCACAATGCTAGGGATAGTACGTCGGCAAACACAATGCCGATCTCTTGCTTAGGGCAAGAAACAGACCTATGAGGATTCTTCTAAAAAAATCTATCCTAAGGATAGAACATCGGTAAAGACAATATCGATATATGGCTTGGGGCAAGGAACAGACCTATGAGGGTTCTTCTAAAAAAACCTATCCCAGGGATAGTATATCGGCAAGGACGATGCCGATCTTTTGCTTGGGGCAAGGAGCAGACCTGTGAGGGTTCTTCTAAACAACCTATCTCAGGGATATTACATCAATAAAGGGCGATGCCGATCACTTGCTTGGAGCAAGGAACAGACCCACTAAGATTTTCTAAATCAAGGTGAGCCTATGGAGGTTCACCAAAACAAAGGTTTTTTTAGTGTATATCAGCAACAACAAAAAATAGATGTCCTAACTAAACAGGCAAGTCTCCATTCACACGATCGAAAGTAATGCAAAAATGAAAAATAAGACTAAGCAGAATAATTCCATAGCATAAAATTTTTAAAACCATCAAAGAAAAACATACATCAATTGTTTTTGTAAAAATAAAAATAATAAATAATAAAAGAAAGGGCAACAAACAAAAGAAAAAACAAAAACAAAAACATCAGTTCAGTACATCACTATACTGTAGGAAGGTTTTCAATTCCAGCCCCTTCGGCAGTCTCTCCACTTGGTTTTTCCACAGCATTTGGGCAAGGGTAAGGAATGTTCTTCCTCAACTCGGACTCCATTGGGACATTGGTAACTTGAAGTGCAAACGTCCAGTCGTCTTCAAACAACATATTTCCCAATTTGGCGAACTACACTTCATAAACGACAGTGGCTTCGTTACATCCTTCCTCCTTGGCAGCTTTGACCTCGTCGACAAGGCTTTCTTTAGAAGCAGTAAGGGCAGCAGAGAGTTGCTCTTTTTCCTCATTCAAGACAGTAATCTCCTGCGATGAAGACTTCAGCACCGAATCCATCGTCTGAAGCTTCTTCTCAGCCTCTACCACCTTGCCCTTCAAAGTCCCTAACCGAAGTTCAAGCTCCTTCATCGTCTTAGTTTGCCTATCCCTTGAGGCCTTTAGTTTGTCAGCTGCCTTGATTATTTTGTCATGGTGAACCATAGCCTTGTAGGCAGAGAATATAGACCCTGCAAAAAACAAAAGAAAGAAAGGCATAAGGTTGACAGAAATTCACGAACACCTTAAAACAAGATGATGGTAAGCACTTACCACTAAGGAAAAATGTAAGAACTGCGAGAAAACGCCTACATCAGACTGCTTAGCCAACCAAGCAGCGTCTGCATGGAGATGGAGGTGCGGATAATTATAAAAGCGACTTTAGCGTTACCCATAGCCGTGTTAGCATTGGTTATTTGACGATCCTTCATAGCAAGCAAAAGGATGATCAAAGAACCAATGGTTGCCATCTCCGAAATAGAGGCTGAAGAAGGAGCAACAGCAACAACAGAAGGATCTTCTTACGGAGTTGCTTGATCAGCAGGACACTTGCCCGACCTCTGGCCCGAAGGTTTGGAAGGAGTGTTCTCAGTAGTGGCTGCGACAGGAGAAGGAAGAGAATCATCTGCTACCACAATTAGCAATCGCTGGGGCCGATTAGAAGTGGTAGAATCAGAACAGCTTGGAAGGCTGAGGCAGACTCACCATCCCTTTGATGCTTCCTAGTGGTAACGATCTCCAAAATATTATTCGGCAGCATGATGTCCGATATAGCAGCCTCCGAGCTAGATGACTCCTCTTGAGGATGTTCTACTTCAGGTGCTACCTTCTCAATATTCTCCCGAAGGTGAGGAAGAACGTAGAAATCAAAGCCGCCGTCAACTCCAAGATCAATGACGTCAATTACGATCACAATGTCGTAGTTAGGGCTATGCACAATACCTCCAAAACCGCTCTGAACCGTACATTTTTTCAACTCTGGCGAGCAGGTTGGGTGAGTGGGACTTCCAAGAGTGGCGGGTCGGCGCGGGTGGCGGTTCGAAAATTGCTAACCCGTGTAAACAACCGACCCGACTCGACCCGACCCGCCTATCAATATTTCAAAGTCTACTACTGTATATACAATACAAACACATGGCAACAAATGTAAATATACTCTCTCACACGTAATACTTCCTTAATTAGCTCTAATTGACACCCAAAACATCTCATCTCATTCACACATCATCGCTGATTCGTCGCTGCTCTCATTCACACCCAAACATCATCGCCAATTGCTGCTGCTCTCATTCACACCCAAACACCCAAACATCATCGCCAATCGCCACTGCTCTTCACTCGCCGTTGCTGTTCTCCGCTCACCACCGCTAGTCTCCTCATCATCGATACGTACCCCTCTCTCTATCTGCCCTATCTCTCTCGGTCTGCTCACTTTCACTCTGCTCTTTTCTCTCTCTCTGTGCTCTGTCTAAAGTTTGGTATGTGTGACTTTGTTTCAGATTTTATCGATGGTAATCGGATGCATACCATTTTTAAAGAATTTGATACTTACACCTAATGCTCATCTTTACTTCCTTACAGACAGCTGCACATTTCTTTGGTATGCTTTGTTCCATCTCTCCTTATCTTTATTTGGTGTTTCTTTTTCTTTGAAGTTCTGCATATATACATGTATACATATTTGTATATATTGTTATACCATTTTATCGAGTGTTTCTGCACATGACGGATGATTTTAATATATAATATGCTTCACAATAGAACTTCAGAAAGAATAATGAACGAAATCAATGGGGTAGACATAGAAATGCAACCCTGTATTCATTTCTTGGATTTAGAAATTACATATTTGGGGTAGACTCCATTCTTATTCTTGAATATTATTTTTTTTAATGTTATATTAGATGAATATTTTAATTTTGACTATTTTAGTTAATTTATAAATTAGAATTTTTCACTCTTTCATTCTAGTTATGTAATTTGAATTATATTTTTTATAAACCGCCAATCCGCCCAAATCGCCAAGGCAAATTCGTCATTATTTGCCAACCGAACCGCCGGTTTTCAATAAGAAAAAATGGCAAATTCTAATGCCATTTTTATCAATCTGCCAACCACCGTACGGTTTCTATTTTTCTCTCCAAACCGCACCGACCCACACCACGCACACCCCTAGTCATAGTAAGGGATGTAATGAGTCGCCCGACCTTGACCTTATTCTAGTGGACCTTTGTATGACCAAACTTGCTAAATGAGGGGAAGGTTTACTTGATCTTCCTACTCACTGGGATGCGAAAAGACTTCAGGTGCTACAAAAGGGAAACAAAATAGCGTTAACAACAAATATCATGAAAATCGGCATCACAGGCAAAAAGAAAAGATGGAGGTTAACGTGGTCGGCCGATGACCTTGGGGGTAGGTTGGACCCGATCAGCACCATGAGAGAATTCCCAATTCCCCTTCACTATGATCTATACATCGTTAACACCCATGCCAGAGTCAGGAAGCATCTGAACAAGTTGACACTTCGTCGATCTGTGCTTGAAATAAAATTTCGACCTCTCTTTGGTAATAGAAACAAAATTTTAGCAATACTTAATCTCAGGCAGTCCTAAGTTGATTCCTAAGATACTGTTCAAGGCGATTATAACCATAACTATTCTAAAAAAGTTAGGGAAAAGCTAAAAGGAAGGTACCCTATAGAAATGAAGCATCTCCCTAAGGAGAGAATGTAGGGAAAATCGAACTCCCCCCTCAACAATGTCTATTAAAGGAAGAGGAATCCGTTTCTCTGATCCCTCAACGATGCTATCAATGGAAGTAAAAAGACAAACAACGATGTCATCAGGGATGCTATACAGAGTTCTAATGTGACGCCCCAAAATTTAAGGACATCATAATAAGATTTAGAACTTAAAGTTTAATTTTCTTAATTAAGAACTCTTCCTTAATGTTGCCACTAAGTTTACCAACATCTATTAACTAACATCCCATAAATTAAAAGTTCTTAAGTTACAACTCGAAATAAACTTAAAACCTAGTCTTAAAATAAAAAAAAATAAAACACAAATATAAAAAAAATAAAACTAGAAAAATGGTTCATGGAATCATCGGCATTCTTCAAGCTAATCAAGGCTGAACGTCGCCTTGCAAGGCCTCGACGCTTCCTTCGGTTTCTTCGATACCTGGCATAAAATGCTAGGGCAATGGGAATACCAATGAGCGACGAGCTCAATAAGATACTACAACCCGAAAATACCTACCCTGATAATAATACTCACAAATAATAAATATTGTGGAATAACAGAATAACAAACAGCATTTAACAAACATAACCGGAATGCTATTAGTTGAAATATTAACAATAAACAATAAAAACAATGGCAAGCGGAAGTAGTATTTCATAATAAGGAAAAATGCCAACCTTTCTTTTTAAATTCACATAGATTTAGCTTAATAAGTAAGTTTAAGTAACTCCCCGTGGAGCACTATTTCCACTCAACCGCTAAGCAATGGCCACGGGCAATTCTGACTCCTCCTTGGTCAAATATTCAAATGTTACTTACTGTAACTATCAATGATGCCCACGCACCAGGGTTACGTACCCGAGTCGTGACATCACGGTCTGCCCCAAGGAAACGGTCTATGTTGTCATTCTTGCTGTCATTGAATCCATTTTCCCTAATTCTTCCTGCCATTTTCTGCATGAAGGATATTAATTGTTTACTATCGGCACGATGTAAGTACTTATTTAATTATTTATTTTATGCGAACAAGCATTCACTAAGTTTAACTAGAACTGAAACTTTTCATTGCAACAAAGGATTAGTTACATAACCAAAAATTACATTTATCACCAGATCGAGGGGATTATTTCACCCAATTTCAAAACCACTATTAGACTAGGCTTTTACAATGAAATTCCAACAAAATTGTTTACCCGCCTAGTCTACCCTCTTCAGTCTCTCCTTCCCTCAAACAAAAAGCCATGGGTAGTGTTGATGCATTTGCCAGGCATGCTCTCAACTCTCATCATACAGCCCATAACACTTCCAACGGACTAACAGCCTGAGCCCTCCCATTCCCGCATGTTGGCCCAATATCCTTACAGGGACTTCTTCGTAGGTGAGTGGGTCGGAGAAGTCGACTGTCCCGTTCGTGAGTACGAGCTTTCCAGCCAGTGGGGTTGCCAGGAAAATGTCTCGTTGGTGGAAGAAATTGGTGTAATTGTCTTCCAGGGCTGGTGGTAGCGGTCCTACTTCATACATGGCCCTTGCCAACTCCCGGATAACTCGCACAGGCCCCAGATATTTGTCATCCCCCCTTCAGTGTTTCCACTCGCAAGGTATTAGTGGTTCTAGCTTAACATACGCCTCTAACCTTATCGGGAATGCCCCCATCTGCACTACGTTCCCCGAGTCTGCTTCACCTTCTTTGAAGGCATATGAAATTAAGGAGATGTGGTCGGACTCAGTGTCACTTCTTGCCCAACCAAACTCTTCTGGCGGAATAGCGACCAAGGTTTCCACGACTTCCACTTCCGCGTCTACCTCTGCGTCTTCTTCGTCTAGCGGTTCTTCTTCTGGATATTCCTCCGAATCTTCCTCCTCAGGCTCGGGCTCCTCTTCATCATCTTCATCTATCGTCTCCTCTTTCGGATCCTCATCCGGGTCCTCTTCCTCATGGACTGACTCTGAAGTTTCCGTCCCTGCCTCTGGGTTGGTTAATAAGGGTTCTTCTTCAGGTTTGGGATCCGAGAGCCAGCCCTCGTTGTGAGATGGGCTTGACATCCTACAAGGAGAATACAACGTTGTTACATTCTCAGTATGGTCTTGGGTCATCAAATGTTTTTTAATTGAAGTGTAGTAAATGACACGTGCTTAAGCCTACCCAAGGTCTCAAGGGTTTCAAGACCTAAGCTCTGATACCATTTTGTGACGCTCCAAAATTTAAGGACATCATAATAAGATTTAGAACTTAAAGTTTAATTTTCTTAATTAAGAACTCTTCCTTAATGTTGCCACCAAGTTTACCAACATCTATTAACTAACATCGCATAAATTAAAAGTTCTTAAGTTACAACTCCAAATAAACTTAAAACTTAGTTTTAGAATAAAAAAAAAATAAGCACAAATATAAACAAAATAAAACTAGGAAAATGGTTCATGGAATCTTGGGCATTCTTCAAGCTAACCAAGGCTGAATGTAGCCTTGCAAGGCCTCGACACTTCCTTCAATACCTGGCATAAAACGCCAGGGCAATGGGAATGCCAATGAGCGACGAGCTCAATAAGATACTACAACCCGAAAATACCCACCCCGATAATAATACTCACAAATAATAAATATTATGGAATAACAGAATAACAAGCAGCATTAACAAACATAACCAGAATGCTATTGGTTGAGATATTAACAATAGACAATAAAAACAATGGCAAGCGGAAGCAGTATTTCATAATAAGGAAAAATGCCAACCTTTCTTTTTAAATTCAAATAGATTTAGTTTAACAGGTAAGTTTAAGTAACTCCCCACGGAGCACTATTTCCACTCAACCGCTAAGCAATGGCCACAGGCAATTCTGACTCCTCCTTGGTCAAATATTCAAATGTTACTTACTGTAACTACCAATGATGCCCACACACCAGGGTTACGTACCCGAGTCGTAACATCATGGTTTGCCCCAAGGGAACGGTCTATGTTGTGACACCCGCACCACCAACCTTAGATCGCCTGTACCGATAAGAGCCAAAATACCTTCCTGTGCCAAGTTAGGGTTCGCAACTCACTTGCTCAAGATTCTAAACCGGACTCACCCCCTCACTTTTAAATTTTAATGTATCTGTTCAATTCCGTGTCTCTTTACTTTGTCCAATTCATATTTTGATGCATGTACGAGTTTTAGTTTGAAAACTACAGTGACATAATGTTTATATAGCACAACACAATCGTGCATGACAACCAAAATAAATATGATAGAATGTCTTAGGAATTATCACAAAATTTCTTAGGAATTCACACACTTCTGCTTTCAGCACTGTATGGTCAGAAAAAAAAAAAAATGAAACCCATACCAAAGGATGTTCAACCATTACAATATTTTAACTGGTGCTAATTCATTGAGTTAGGAAAATATTCCGAGAAGAATACCAGAGCTAAAAACGATTTTAAAATAGGGAAATAAATTTTGGAAGAAAACTGGCTTTTCTGGGCAGTGAGTTACAGTGCTTCCAGCACAGGTGATCTGTGTTGGAAAAATAAAAAGCAGCCTCAAACCGTGTCAAAAGGAGGTATGGTTAGAACGGCTTGTTAGATACTTGAGTTTAGAACATATTTCTAGAAGGATTCGAAGACTGAAAATCAACGGAAGATGATCAAATAATTTTTCTAAGAAAACTGGATAGATTCTGTCGCATTTTAGTAAAACTACAATTTCTCCTTTTAGACTTATCCATTTTTTGTGAAATCGGTGACAAATGAAAGATAACTCTTATATCTAACTATTCCAAGTGGTCGTGCAGAAAAATACCATTTGTAGAGAAAATGAGACATGTTTGAAGCCACTACTTCTGCTGCGTTGTAAGCGACGCTTAGGGAAAATATTTGTTTCGGTAAGAAAATGGTGTCTAATGATTTTATAAAAATTTTACAGTGTATAACACATATATACTTCCAGTATACACATATTTTTAACATCAATTATTTTCAATTTATTAGAGCCCTCTTTTCACCCAATAAAGTCTGAAACAGTGGGGAAGAATCTAAGTTTCAGATAAAAGGAAGCCATTCTCATCTCATTTTACTCTCTTGCAAGATTATTTCAACAATGGAAAATATTGAACGCATAAAAACAGTAGCTAAGCCATATATCTATGTTTGCAAAAAGGAATATGAAATTATAACATAATGAAACCCTCATCCTATCAAAATTTTAAACATGCATGGTACTATTTTGCTATATATGACTTAACCATGCTTAGTCTTGCATATATAAATTATATAAATTCAGTTAGAGGTATCTAAGGGTGGATAGAGGTGATGTATTCTTACCTCAAGAGCTTTTGCAAACACTTCTCAAAACCAAGTTTGAAATTGATATTCACCAAGTACCCTCTCTTTTTCCACTCTTTCTCTTCTCTTTTCTACTCTCTTTTTCCTTCTTTGCTCAGATGCGTGAATAGTAGAATGGCTAGGCTGAATGTGGGTTCCTTATGTAGGAGTTTGGGGCCCTTTTTATTTGTTTATTTATTTATTTATTTCATTCTTCTTGGCTTGGGAATTATGATCTACAAGGATAGACTTGTAGGATGTTTCTAAGCATGCTTTGGCAACAACCCCTTGGGAAGAAAACAGCCGGATTCCTCTGCCCAAAAATTCTAAATTTTTTTTTAAATGAAAATCAATGTCTATATATATATATATATATATGTCATAGTCACTAGATGTTTTTCTCCCTACTATCCTCTAACTAACTTGATTATTATTTATTTAACTCATTTAGTTTTTGCACAACTGTGTTTAGATACAAAAATTTAATCACAAAAGGATGAAAAAAAAAATTTTATTTAAAGGAATTTAATGTTGGTGTTAATCATTATGCTATTAATTTAATAATTTAATAATCACAATTTATTGACTTAATATTATTATTAATAAACTAATTAGTTGTCCAAAAAATTTCAGGTTCTTACAACCTATCCCCCTTATAAATAATTTTGTCATCGAAATTTTGACACGTACCTTTATCTTCAAACAACTGAGGGTAGTTGGCTCGTATTGCATCCTCTCTTTCCCAAGTAGATTCTTCCACTCCTCGATGCTGCCACAACACTCGCACCAAGTGGATGACTTTGCCTCTTAAGTTTTTTTCTCGTTGGTCCATAATCTTTATAGGCCTTTCCTCAAAGCTTGCATCTTCATTGAGATTAATCTCCCCCCAATTGATAACATGTGAAGGGGGTGGCTCATATTTTCGTAACATTGAGATGTGAAAGACATTATGCACTGTTGTGAGCTGTGGTGGTAGTGCTAGACGATATGCTACCTCTTCTACCTTGTTCAGAATTTCAAAGGGTCCCACATAACGAGTTGCAAGTTTTCTTTCTTTCCGAATCGCGTAGTACCTCGACGAGGTCGAACTTGGAGGAAAACATGATCGCTTACCTCAAAAGTTAAGGGTCCTCTCCTTTGATCCGCATAACTCTTTTGTCGACTTTGGGTTGCGATTAGTCGTTGCCTGATCAGTTTTATCTTCTCAGTGGTCTCCTGAACCAGCTCTGGTCCTAGCAAAGTTGCTTTCCCTACTTCTGTCCAACAGACTGGTGATCGACAAGGTCGCCCATAAAGTGCTTCATATGGTGCCATTCCAATACTGGCCTAGAAACTATTGTTGTAAGCGAACTCAACGAGAGGTAAGTGTTTCTCCCAACTTCCATCAAAATCCATAACGCAAGCTCGAAGCATATCCTCCAAGGTTTGTATCGTCCTTTCAGACTGTCTATCTGTTTGTGGATGAAATGTCGTGCTAAAACATAAGTTCATTCCCATTGCCTTCTACAAGCTCTGCCAAAATTGAAAAGTGAATCGAGGATCACGATCAGACACGATGCTAACTGGTACTTCGTGTAATCTGATCACTTCTTTGATGAACAATCTACTGAGTGAGTCTAACGTATCTAATGACCTGACAGGTAAGAATCGGGCTGTCTTAGTTAGTCGATCTACCACTACCCATACGCCATCATGTCTCTGTGGTGATCGAGGCAAACCCATCACAAAATCCATGGTTATGTGTTCCTATTTCCACTCCAGGATTGGTAAAGGTTGAAGTGTTCCTGCCGGTCTTTGGTGTTCAGCCTTTACTTGTTGACATATCAGGCACTGAGACACAAATTTGGCTACATCCTTTTTCATTCCGCCCCACCAATATTGGCGTTTTAAGTCTTGGTACATCTTAGTACCTCCTGGATGTACTGCGAATACTGAATGGTGAAATTCCTTAAGTACCTTTTCTCTTAATGAGTTGTCACTCGGCACGAACACTCGACCTTGATATTTCAAACTCCCATCTGGGTGAATTTCCCAACCAGGCATGGTTTCACTAGATTCCATTCGTGCCTTGATGAATGCCACTTCCTGATCGTACTGCTGTGATTCTAATATCTCGCTCAAAATTTTAGGCGTAGCAATTTGAGCACCAAGGTAAGCCTTTTCATCTTGAACCTCCATCTGTATCCCAAATTCATTGAGCGTTCCAATCATATTTCATTCTCTAAGAGCTAAGCTAACAATCCCTCTATTTTTGCAGCTTAATGCATCTGCTACAACGTTAGCCTTGCCGAGATGATAAGAAAGGGTAAATTGGTAATCCTCGAGGTACTCCATCCAACGTCTCTGATGCATGTTCAGGTCTTTTTGGGTGAACAGATACTTCAAGCTTTTGTAGTCGGTAAATATCTCAAACTTTTCACCATATAGGTAGTGTCTCCAAATTTTGAGTGCATGAACTATGGCTGCTAACTCCAAGTCATGGATGGGATAATTCTTCTCATGGTTCTTTAATTGCCTTGATCCATATGCCACAATCTTGGCATTTTGCATCAACACGCACCCCAGACCTTCTTTGGAAGCATCACAATACACATTCTACCCAATGTCACGCTCTGGTACTATGAGAATAAGGGCACTCGTCAATCTTTTCTTAAGTTCTTGGAATGAATTTTCACAAGACTCGTTCCATTCAAACTTAACTCCTTTTTTAGTCAAGCGTGTCATTGGTTTGGCCAACCTTGAGAAGTCTTGAATGAATCTTCGATAGTGACCGGCCAACCCTAAGAAACCACGAATCTCGAATGTGTTCTTAGGTTGCTTCCATTCTGTCACTGCCTCTACTTTAGTTGGGTCCACCGATACTCTCTTTGCAGACACCACATGACCCAAAAATTTTACTTCCTCCATCCAGAATTCACATTTACTAGCTTTAGCATACAGTTGGTTCTCCCTCAAGGTTTGAAGTACTATTCTCAAATGTTGTTCATGGTCTCCTTCAGACTTAGAATACACCAAAATATCATCAATGAAAACTACCACAAATTGATCTAAGTAAGGCGTGAATATTTTGTTCATTAAACTCATGAACACACCTGGTGCATTGGTTAGGCCAAATGGCATCACTACGAACTCATAGTGGCCGTAACGGGTTCGAAATGCAATCTTAGGAATATTTTCTTCCCGAATACGCAACTGGTGATACCTAGATCTGAGGTCTATCTTTGAGAAACACTTTGCCTCTCTGAGCTGATCGAAAAGGTCATCAATCCTAGGTAGTGGATACCGATTCTTAATGGTGACTCTATTGAGTTGGCGGTAATCAATGCACAACCTAAGTGTCCCATCTTTCTTCTTAGCGAATAAGGCTGGTGCTCCCCATGGGGACGTGCTTGGCCTTATAAATTCCTTGTCCAACAATTCTTGCAACTGTCTTTAGCTCTCTTAGTTCAGCTGGTGCCATACGATGTGGTGCCATTGAGATCGGTGATGTGCCAGGTTGTAGTTCGATGGTAAAGTCTACTTCTCGCTTTGGGGGTAGTCCTAGTAATTCCTCTAGAAATACATCAGTATACTTGCGTACCACACGAGGTAGCCCTAGTTCCATACGGTCTCTGTCTTCCAGAACTAAGCTGGCTAACCATCCAGCTAGGTGATCGTGCCACTTTGATTTTCGAAGCATCGGTGACAGGGAATCTTATCTATCCCCCTTAAATTGGAATCGCGTTCTGTCCTGAGAGTAAGCAATCACCGTCATTCGATAGCAATCAATGGTGGCTCTATAGGCTGATAACCAGTCCATTCCTAGGATAACGTCAAAGTCTGACATTTCCATGACTCGTAGGTCGCAAGTTAAACGCAAACTGGAGACTCCTAGTTCACATAATTTGTATACGAGATCTACTCGAGTTTGACCTCCTAGTGGTGAGACGATACTCATAGGTGTTTCTAATCGTTCAGGCTTTAGTCCCAAAGTTGTAACACACGAAGCAGATATAAAAGAGTGTGATGCTCCAGAATCAAACAAGACTTGTACATAAGAGTTCATAAGAATAAGTATACCTTGAATCACTGAAGGATTTCCAGTATCTTCTCCTTCTTGGAGTGCAAAGACTCTTCCAGTGGCACCTTGATTTTGCCACCAAGGTCTCCTTGTATTGGCATCTCCTGGTTGTTGAGCCCTTGGTTGTCCCATATTCTGATTAACCGGTGGCTGACCTCTACTGGATTGGGAATTTTGCACAGCTCGCGCTCCCTGAGTTGGCCCGCATTTGTTCCGTTGAGTGGCCCTTCCTTGATTAATGTAGTAGCCTGACCTTTGAGGGTAGTTGTTCCTAAGGTGCCCTTCTTGGCCACATTCATAACACCTCCTAGCCCCTTCCCTACTACGCTGTTCAGGATTATACCCTTGCTATTGTTGTGCCCTACTAGCATAAGGTATCGAAGCAGCAGGGGTCCTATTGTTCCTTGAGGGTCCTCCGCTTCTTTGCTAGTTGGCTCTAGACTGCTAACCTTGAGTCCTTGCAGTGTCCATCTTCTCTCTTTCTAGAGCAAGAGCCCTATCTACTACCTGTGCATAAGTAGGTAGCTGCACTACGACTAGCTTGTCTCGGAGTCCCGAGTTGAGTCCCCATGTAGACGTCCCCGAACGTCCCGGGAGGGAATCTCGTTTTGTTCATTGGGCTCACTACAGTTCAGGACTCAATGTCACGGTCCTGTATCTAATCTCGCAGAGTGCAATGCAAGACCGATGAATCATCAAAGAGTCCAAATCCGACAAATCGTTTTTGAAAATAGATTTTTTGAAAGAAGTGCCAAACATGGACTACTTTGTCAGATACAGAGTCGCCACCTAAATATTTTGTTTTGGGAGAATTTAGGAAACCCTGACTCGTTGCCTAAGGCCACGTGTCCGTCATCACTAAAGTTGCCTCGGCTTGGGAAATTGGGTACGATTAGGGAAGGTCACTTCGTGAGCACCCCCGCTCGCCCGATCAAAGATCGGCCTTTACTAACCATGATATCGAGTTTTGAAAACATTATGTGCTCTTATTCCGGTTTATTAGCCTAGAATTACTATGTGATGCATGTAGCATACAAGTATAGACTGGGTCGCCTGAATTGGAATAAAACATCTCATGTTCATTTTGAAAAACGGTTTGAAGGTGCTACTCGCAAGTAGGCTAAGACGTGGATTTTGCCACCCTCGGGTGGGCTTAGAAAATATGATTTTGCCATTCTCAAGTGGGCTTAAAACTCTCAATTGATGAATTGTTCCAATTCAAATAACTCAACCTTCACCCGCAGGTATTCAAGCAGTTATATCATATAAGCACATAGCCTCATGGTAAGCATGTTATCATGGCAGTCACTCACACATATGCAAGGATGCTAAAGCATAAATACTTACTGAGTACTCCAAGCCAAAACAGAAACTAGTTAGTAATCAATGCATGATCCTAGTTCATGTTAAGATGGCTAATGCAACACATGCAAAATGCAACTAAGATAGGCTCGACTATTCTAAATATGGCATATGAAATGCAACAGGAAACATGTATTCAACTTGGAATTGAAATACAATGCAGTTAGTATGATGTGCCGAACCCGGTGCATGCAAGACAGATGAATGAATGCAAACATGCGAACATATAGATGCTAATTGAAACATGCCCTAAACTAACCATCATAAGCTGGTAAATAAAAGGGAGAAAGACGTGGAGTTGGAAGACATACATCACACACACACACACTTATTACACAATTGCCCTCGCTCAGAGGGTCCGAATAAATAATACAGTCCGAATAAATAATTAACTACTCTAACTAATTAAATATTACAAAACCCTAATTAATTAACAAATTAACTAGGAAAACGAATAAACTAGCATGTAAGCTATAAAATGGACTGCCTCAGCTCTTGTTCCGAATGATGAAAGATGCATGTGTGCTCGGGTCGCTTTGTCGGGAAATTCCTTGTGATGCCCCGATTTGCCACTGTTTTGCAATTGATCGCGGAATATTATACAAAGCTCTAGAAGGCTGCTGGTTTCTGGTTTACTGCAACTGGGGCATGGCAAAGTATTTTCACATATGTATGCACGACCACTCTCCCTGTCATTGCACAAGCTCTAGGGAGTGTAGACCTCGATCCTCGTGCCACCAATCACGCATCTCGATGCATGATGGCCGAGGAGTCGAATTGCACGACTTAATATGAAATGGATGCACACATAAACTCAACAAGGCCTAAACTCCATCATGGGTAATCCGGAGTGTCGGCGATCAGAAATTGAGACACGTTTCGTCACTTTGAGTACGAAACGTCCCTCGTTTTCCGTGTTTGGACTAACCCTACTCCAAACATAATGCAACAAGATAGCATACACAATGCGACTATCATGCAACCCTAAATGCAATGCAACCTAATCATGCTGGCATGCGAGGGATGATATGCAAACATGCAACTAGCATACACAATACTATGAACTAAGGATGGCATACTCAATGCATACGAACCATATGGCATACACAATGCACACACGAAGACTATCATGCACAGATGAAGACTATCAATGGTATACACAATGCAATGGCCAAATATGCAACAACATGAACTAAATGGCATACACAATGCAAGATGGACTTAAACCAATGTGAGTGGACCTCAGCCACACTCAAATCAGTGGGCCAACACAATGAAATTAGGCAACAAAACACATGCGGATATGCACAAATGCAAGGGACCGAACCTAAGGCGCCCAATGCAATTCTATCAAAGCATGGCAAGGGATGAAATATGGCATACAAACACACATTTTTCAGCTCTGAAACATGATACACAATGGTCCCGAATCATGCAAATATGTCACACAATGCATGCTAGATGGCCCGAATACCGAAACTAGTGAAGTTCGTTACATTGGAGGTACACAAAGCAAAGCACAAATGGCAAAACCAGCCCCAAACAGACCCTAGGCAGGTCCAAGACAGTGGGAAAATAGCCTAAAAAGATGGCTCAACATACATAGAAATGAAGCTCATGCAATGGTCCAAAAACGAGGCAAACTAGCACGACTCTCAAACGCATTTAAAGAGTGGAAAACATGGGAATATGGCATACATGTAAGCTCTGAAATATGATGCATAATGGTCCTAAAACATGGAAACACCTCAATATAAGCATGCAATAGGCCCCAAAACACAAAGCTAGACAAGAGTATTGAACTACAACCATGCATAGCAAGCATCATTCGACCATGAGGCATGAAAACAGAGCTAAGGTAGCCCAAAACATGCACAAAATCAGTTTAAGGCATGGCCAAAAAGTGCTAGATTCATAGACCAAAATAGCATGCAATACAAGCTAGTGAAGAGGGTTTACACTACAAGTATATGGAGCATTCAAGAGGTCACTAAACCAGCAAAATTCAGAAGTATGAAATGCCAAATAAACCCCAAAAACCCACTGAAATATGGTCTATGCATGCACGAATGATATGTTCCTTTGATAGGCTATGAAGAGGGTCGTTCTACACATGCAAGATGGACACCCAATATGACAAAACCACCTCTGGACAGAGGTTATGCAGGCCCTAAATGTCACAGAATAGGGCCTGAAACAAGCCTTGGAAGCATGCAAACATAGGCTCCTTTGTAAGGCCAAAAATGCTAGTAAACAAAACAAGGAGAGTGAAGGTCACCCCTCTCTGATTTTGGCGCTCAAAACAGCATATTAGCCACTGAAAATCCGCTGGATTTCAGTGGCTAAAAGGCCAAACAAAGGCCAACACAAATGCTCTAAGGCATGGCTCAAAACAAGGTAAAATGAAGCATGCAAGGAGATAGATGACCCCCAACGAAAAAAATGATCTTAAACAAACATGTTAAGGGCCTTAAAATAAGACTTTTTCAGTTTATGACTAAGCCCAAAAATGCTTTCAAGTAAGGCTAATAGATGAAGCAAGATAAGGACCAAAAGAGGGAATAAGAGTGTTACCCTTGTAGCCAATGACTCCAGCAGCTTCTGGACCAAAACAGCAGCTCCTTGGCCTCTGAAAATAAGCTCCAAGATGCTTCAAGCAAAGGTGGAAGGGTTTGGCTAAGAGGTGGTAGGCAAAGGGCCAAGAACCAAGCTCTTTTGAGGCTTGGATGTAGAGATATAGAGGGAGAATGTATGGTGTATGCTCCAGCACCTTCTGAACCCTTGCAAAGGAATAAGAGGCCTTCCTTTATAGAGCTAAGGGTCCAAAGCTTCTTGGAGAAGCTTCAAACCAAGATTAAACATCCTCCATACACGTGTATGGAGGATGCAGCAAATGCCTCCCAGCTGGCACAGTTGGAACCAACTCAGGAAGACAAAACAGGAGGGAGTAGGCCGACCAGTTCAAGTGGTCGACCGACCAGGTCAAGTGGTCGGCCAGTTACTTTTAGTGGTCGGCCAGCCAGGTCAAAAGGTCCAACTCAAAACAAGGTGGTCGGCAGCCTCATTTAGTGGTCTCCCAACTGAATGCAAGCTAGTAGTATGGTGGGAGACCAGTAAACGTGACTCAAAGATCAGGGAAACCAGTTTCCCGACAAGAAAACTGGCTGGAGGAAAGAGAAAAGTGGTCTCCAAGGAGAAAGCTGGTCTCCAAGGGTAATTGGTGGTCTCCACACTGAAACAAAGCCAGTGGTATGGTGGGAGACCAGTAAATGTGGCCCAAAGATCAGGGAGACCAGTTTCCCGACAAGAAAATCGGCTGGCGGAGAGAGAAGTGGTCTCCAAGAGAATTGCTGGTCTCCCACCCTTGTTCCACCTTCCAAACATGGAAAACAAGGGTTGTGCCAAAAATGAACCAACACGGATGCAAAACGAGGGTTCGGAGGCCAAAACGCGCAGCCGGGTGCCCCAAAAACTGACTGTTAAGCAACGAAGGTGGCGTGCGACCACGAAGGTGGTCTCCCAGGCCATAGTGTCCCTCTAGAGAGAGGAAACAAGGTGTGTGCCAAAAACCGGAGCAAAAGGAGAAAGTTAAGCGGTCTCGAACCAAGGCGCACGGCTGACGGCTCCAAAAATCGAAAACTGGTCTCTAAACGGGAACAGTGGTCTACGACCACGAAAAGTAGCCTATGGCCACTGAGAGATGGCCTACGAGACCTCTCCCTCCCTTCGAGAAGAGAAAACAGAACCTGGTTCGCAAACTGAGGCAAAGCACAACAGAGTCCCGAAGTCCGGAGGCAAGGCTCTCAGCCGAGACTCCGTAACCTCAGAACGAGCACAAAATGCATCATCACCGAGCGCTCAACCGGTGACGTCTAAGTCTTAAGGTCGGTCAAAAATGGGGTGTCTACACCCCACTCAAAGAACCTTACCTTGTCTGTTTCATTTGCCATTATAGCTGTGGCATGGCGAGAAAGGGCCTCAAATCGATTGACATACTCTGTCACAATCATGCCCCCTTATTTTAGTTAGAGAAATTCTTGGATCATCTCTTGCCTCACCGAGTTTGGGAAGTACTTTTCCATAAACAATTCCTCGAACTGTCTCCAAGATAGTTCTGCCACTTGACGACTTTCCTTGATCATTGTCCACCAGAAATCAGCCTCCCCCTCGAAGAGAAATGAGGCGAGGGACACTTGGTCTTGCTCATTCTGAATTTCTAGCGTCTCCAATATTTTCTTCACTTGCCTTATCCATGCCTCCGCCGAGTAGGAATTGGGTTCTCCGAAAAATTTCTGAGGCTTGAGTTTTTGAAATTTCGCTATTAATTCTGCCTTATTGTTTTCACACCTGGGTTGGTTTCTTAGTTCATTAGTAATTGCCCGAACGAAATTCATGACATCACTATTAGTGGTGTTGTCGTTGTTGTTGTCATTGAATCCATTTCCCTTAGTTCTTCCTACCATTTTCTGCATGAAGGATATTAATTATTTATTATTAGCACGATCTAAGTACTTATTTAATTATTTATTTTATGCAAACAAGCATTCACTAAGTTTAACTAGAACTGAAACTTTTTATTGCAACAAAGGATCGGTTACATGACCAAAAATTACATTTATCACCAGATCGAGGGGATTATTTCACCCCATTTCATAACCACTATTAGACTAGGCTTTTACAATGAAATTCCAACAAAATTGTTTACCCGCCTAGTCTACCCTCTTCAGTCTCTCCTCCCCTAAAAAAAAAAGCCATGGGTAGTGCTGATGCATTTGCCAGGCATGCTTCTAACTCTCATCATACAACCCATAGCACTTCCAACGGACTAACAGCTTAAGCCCTCCCATTCCCACATATTGGCCCAAGATCCTTACAAGGACTTCTTCGTAGGTGAGTGGGTCGAAGAAGTTGACTGTCCCGTTCGTGGGTACGAGCTTTCTAGCTGGTGGGGCTGCCAGGAAGATGTCTCGTTGGTGGAAGAAATTGGTGTAATTGTCTTCCAGGGCTGGTGGTAGCGGTCCTACTTCATACATGGCCCTTGCCAACTCCCGGATAACTCGCACAGGCCCTAGATATTTGTCGTCTCCCCTTCGGTGTTTCCACTCGCAAGATATTAGTGGTTCTAGCTTAACATACGCCTCTAGCCCTATCGAGAATGCCCCCATCTGCGCTACATTCCCCGAGTCTGCTTCACCTTCTTCGAAGGCATATTCAATTGAGGAGATGGGGTCGGACTCAATGTCACTTCCCGCCCAACCAAACTCTTCCGGCAGAATGACGACCAAGGGTTCCACGACTTCCACTTCCGCGTCTACCTCTGCGTCTTCTTCGTCTAGCGGTTCTTCTTCTAGATATCCCTCCAGATCTTCCTCCTCAGGCTCGGGCTCCTCTTCATTCTCTTCATCCATCGTCTCCTCTTCCGGATCCTCATCCCGGTCCTCTTCCTCATGGACTGACTCTGAAGTTTCCGCCTCTACCTCTAGGTCGGTTAATAAGGGTTCTTCTTTAGATTCGGGATTCGAGAGCCAGCCCTCGTTATGAGATGAGCTTGACATTCTCAAGGAGAATACAACGTTGTTACACTCTCAGTATGGTCTTAGGTCATCAAATGTTTTTAATTAAAGTGTAGCAAATGATACGTGCTTAAGCCTACCCAAGGTCTCAAGAGTTTCTAGACCTAAGCTCTGATATCATGTTGTGACGCCCCAAAATTTAAGGACATCATAATAAAATTTAGAACTTAAAATTTAATTTTATTAATTAAGAACTCTTCTTTAATGTTGCCACCAAGTTTACCAACATCTATTAATTAACATCCTATAAATTAAAAGTTCTTAAGTTATAACTCTAAATAAACTTAAAACTTAGTCTTAGCATAAAAAAAAAAAAAAACACAAATATAAAAAAACAAAACTAGGAAAATGGTTCATGGAATCTTGGCCATTCTTCAAGCTAACCAAGGCTGAATGTTGCCTTGCAAGGCCTCGTCGCTTCCTTCGTTTTCTTCGATACCTGGCATAAAATGCCAGGGCAATGGGAATGCCAATGAGAGACGAGCTCAATAAGATACTACAACCCGAAAATATCCACCCCGATAATAATACTCACAAATAATAAATATTGTGGAATAACAGAATAACAAGCAGCATTTAACAAACATAACCGGAATGCTATTGGTTAAAATATTAACAATAGACAATAAAAACAATGGCAAGCGAAAGCAATATTTCATAATAAGGAAAAATGTCAACCTTTCTTTTTAAATTCACATAGTTTTAGTTTAACAGGTAAGTTTAAATAACTCCCCGCGGAGCACTATTTCTACTCAACCGCTAAGCAATGGCCATGGGCAATTTTGACTCCCTCTTGGTCAAATATTCAAATGTTACTTAAGCACGTGTCATTTACTACACTTTAATTAAAAAAACATTCGATGACCTAAGACCATACTAAGAGTGTAACAACGTTGTATTCTCCTTGTAGGATGTCAAGCCCATCTCATAACGAGGACTAGCTCTCAGATCCCGAACTTGAAGAAGAACCCTTATTAACCGACCCAGAGGCAGGGGCGGAAACTTCAGAGCTAGTCCATGAAGAAGAGCACCCAGATAAGGATCCAAAAGAGGAGATGATGGATAAAGAGGATGAAGAAGAGCACGAGCCTGGGGAGGAAGATCCAGAGGAATATCTAGAAGAAGAATCGCTAGACGAAGAAGACGCAGAGGTAGACGCAGAAGTGGAAGTCGTGGAACCCTTGGCCGCCATTCCGCCGGAAGAGTTTGGTTAGGCGGGAAGTGACATTGAGTCCGACCCCATCTCCTTAATTGAATATGCCTTCGAAGAAGGTGAAACGGACTTGGGGAACGTACTGCAGATGGGGGCGTTCCCGATAGGGCTAGAGACGTATGTTAAGCTAGAACCACTAATACCTTGCGAGTGGAAACACCGAAGGGGGGACGACAAATATCTGGGGCCTGTGCGAGTTATCTGGGAGTTAGCAAGGGCCATGTATGAAGTAGGACCGCTACCACCAACCCCAGAAGACAATTACACCAATTTCTTCCACCAACGAGACATCTTCCTGGCAGCCCCACCGGTTGGAAAGCTCGTACCCACGAACGGGACAGTCAACTTCTCCGACCCACTCACCTACGAAGAAGTCCTTGTAAGGATCTTGGGCCAACATGCGGGAATGGGAGGACTCAAGCTGTTAGTCCGTTAGAAGTGCTATGGGCTATATGATGAGAGTTAGGAGAATGCCTAGCAAATACATCAGCACTACCCATGGCTTTTTGTTTGAGAGGAGGAGAGACTGAAGAGGGTAGACTAGGCGGATAAACAATTTTGTTGGAATTTTGTTGGAATTTCATTGTAAAAGCCTAGTCTAATAGTGGTTATGAAATGAGGTGAAATAATCCCCTCGGTCTGGTGATAAATGTAATTTTTGGTCATGTAACCGATCCTTTGTTACAATGAAAAGTTTCAGTTCTAGTTAAACTTAGTGAATGCTTGTTCGCATAAAATAAATAATTAAATAAGCACTTACATCGTGCTAATAGTAAACAATTAATATCCTTTATACAGAAAATGACAGGAAGAACTAGGGGAAATGGATTCAATGACAACAACAACAACGACAACAACAACACCAACAGTGACGTCATGAATTTCGTTCGGGCAATTATTAATGAACTAAGAAACCAACCCAAGCATGAAAACAACAAGGCAGAATTAATAGTGAAATTTCAAAAACTCAAGCCCTAGAAATTTTTCGGAGAACCCAATCCCTACTCGGCAGAGGCATGGATAAGGTAAGTGAAGAAAATATTGGAGACACTAGATATTCAGAATGAGCAAGACCAAGTGTCCCTCGCCTCATTTCTCTTCAAGGGGGAGGCCAATTTCTGGTGGACAATGATCAAGGAAAGTCGTTAAGTGGCAGAACTATCTCGGAGACAGTTCGAGGAATTGTTTATGGAAAAGTACTTCCCAAACTCGGTGAGGCAAGAGATGATCCAAGAATTTCTCCAACTGAAACAAGGGGGCATGACTGTGACACAGTATGCCAATCGGTTTGAGGTCCTTTCTCGCCATGCCATAGCTATAGTGGCCAATGAAACAGACAAGGTAAGGCACTTTGAGTGGGGACTCAACTCGGGACTCCGAGACAAGCTGGTCGTAGTGCAGCTACCTATTTATGCACAGGTAGTAGATAGGGCTCTTGCTCTAGAAAGAGAGAAGACGGACACTGCAAGGACTCAAGGTCAGCAGTCTAGAGCCACCCAGCAAAGAAGCGGAAGGACCCTCAAGGAACAATAGGACCCCTGCTGCTTCGATACCTTATACTAGGAGACCACAACAACAGCAAGGGTATAATCCTGAACAACGTAGTAAGGAAAGGGCTAGGAGGTGTTATGAATGTGGCCAAGAAGGGCACCTTAGGAACAACTACCCTCAAAGGTCAGGCTACTACATTAATAAAGGAGGGGCCACTCAACGGAACAAATGCGCGCCAACTTAGGGAGCGGAAGCTATGCAAAATTCCCATTCTAGTAGAGGTCAGCTGCCAGCTAATCGGAATATGGGACAACTGAGGGCTCAACAACCAGGAGATGCCAATATAAGGAAACCTTGGGGGCAAAATCAAGGTGCCACCGGAAGAGTCTTTGCACTCCAAGAAGGAGAAGATACTGGAAATCCTTCAGTGATTCAAGGTATACTTATCCTTATGAACTCTTGTGTACACGTCTTGTTTGATTCTAGAGCATCACACTCTTTTATATTTGCTTCGTGTGTTACAACTTTGGGACTAGAGCCTGAATGATTAGAAACACCTATGAGTGTAGCCGCACCACTAGGAGGTCAAACTCGAGTAGATCTCGTATGCAAATCATGTGAACTAGGAGTCTCCAGTTTGCGTTTAACTTGCGACTTACGACTCATGGAAATGTCAGACTTTGACGTTATCCTAGGAATGGACTGGTTATCAGCCCATAGAGCCACCATTGATTGCTATCTAAGACTAAGTTTTAAGTTTATTTGAAGTTGTAACTTAAGAACTTTTAATTTATGGGATGTTAGTTAATAGATGTTGGTAAACTTGGTGGCAACATTAAGGAAGAGTTCTTAATTAAGAAAATTAAACTTTAAGTTCTAAATCTTATTATGATGTCCTTAAATTTTGGGGCATCACATCTAAACTCTGTGATACTCTCCTTAAACTCAAAGAAACATCTTAGGCGATTCATGGTGGGTAAAAACAAAAAAAAAAAAAAGAGAAACGAATGGAAATTCAAAATCACAAGAAACAAATGAAAGGAAACAATCAACTTACAAGAAGACCAAATTGAAACTTTAGACTGTAGACAAAAGGAATATGTATAGACTTTTGAGAAAACGGTGAGCAAAGTAGTGAAGGGCAAGGGACATCTCCTCAATTAATGTGTCAAAAGCAAAACGGCGCATGGAAAGACAAAATGACGAATGTCATCATTAAAATGAAAAAACAAAAAAGACGCGTGTCGCTGGCAGAAGTAACAACTTAGGTCTCCATTTGATCGGCAGTGTTGTCTTCGGCAATCCTCCACAGACGAACGTCGAAAAGGGGCAATTATGAAGGATAAAACATTGGCCCAAACCAAAGCCCAGCCAAGCAGGATGTCCCGAGGGAAAAGCCCAAATAGCCAAAAGGTCCGTTAGATAAGGGGACAATGTCACGTAACCAAAGCTAGAGTAAAATCACCTTTTAGAAAGAGATCTACAAAATGTATGGAAGCCCTTAGATCCATCCTTAATTAACGATGAGGACAACAATTGTCAGAGATAAGGATGTAGGCATAGCCTACCAAAATGACAAAATGACACAATCATCTGATGATCTTAATTAGACAGATGAAGCATTCAACAAGTTGGCCACTAATATCTGACATAATCTAAGCCACCCACAGCAAGATGATCTAATGCTAATGGATCAAGACAACGTGGCCACTTGCCCGACTAAAGTCCAAAAGTAAGCAGAGCCCTCAAATCAAGATATTAACTCAACGATCGAGGCCCAAGATATTAATACTATAAAAAGAGGAATAAGAAAAAGTAAGGAGACAAACAATAGGTAACTAAGACTCCTTTCACAAAATACTATAAAGGTGTTTGTTGTGGAAGGATTGGGCATGAGATTGGGACTATTAGTCCGGATGGATTAATAGTCCGTTGTTTGTTTCAAAAGTTTTGTTCCGGACTAATAGTCCCTCGGACAATTAGTTCCATATTTGCGGGACTATGGTATCCCATTGGGAGGAGGGGAGGGTAGAAACCATAGGATAACTCATCCCATGAGATTAGTTAATAAAATTACATTTTTATCTTCTGGTATTTAATTATTTATTATATTTATTAAAATTTAATAAAATTTAAATGTCTCAATTTAAAAATAAAATAATTTTATTTAATTTTTATTTTTGTTTTATTTATTTAATTTTTTTAAATAATTTTTTATAAATATTTTATTGATGTTTTATTTTAAAATTTTATTCATATTTTATTTTATTTCATTATTTAATTATTATTATTTAAAATTTTAATTAAAAAATAAAATATATTTTTATTGATATTTAATTTTTAAAAATAAATTTATTTAATTGTGCAAAAAATAAAATAAAATAAATTTTTTATTTAATCTAACTAAAAATAATTAAAATATTAAAGCTATATTGTTATTACTTAGTAAATAATTGAAAATGATAAAATGATCATTTAAACATTTATCCTTCTCCATAATATCTCAAACAAATATTGAATTCACTAAAAATAGTCCAATCCAGACATCTAATACCATGACGAAACAAACATAGAATACAAATCTAGTCCAACCAAATAGTCCGAAAAAATGTATCCTACGACTAATAGTCCAATGGATTTATTTAAAATTTTAATTAAAAATAACATATATTTTTATTGATATTTAATTTTTTTAAATAAATTTATTTAATTGTGCAAAAAATAAAATAAAATAAATTTTCATTTAATCTAACTAAAAATAATTAAAATATTAAAGCTATGTTTAATATTGCTATTACTAGTAAATAATTGAAAAGGATAAAATAGTCATTTGAACATTTATCCTTCTCCATAATATCCCAAACAAACATTGGATTCACTAAAAATAGTCCAATCCAGACATCTAATCCCATGACTAAACAAACATAGGATACAAATCCAGTCCAACCAAATAGTCCGAGTACAAGGTATCCTAGGACTAATAGTCCGATGGATTACAATCTCTCCATTATCCAGTCCATCCAAACAAACACATCCTATATTGTCGATTAGCATTCTGACTTGATCGTCAGAGGTTCCTCCCGACCATCTCTGGTCGGGAGTGATCACTGACGAATTGGTTTCTCTTTGCAGAATAAAAGAAGGGACACTCCATCTCACTTTCCCTGTGGAGAATATTTCTACCTTCTACAAAGCATAGTCCTCAAAAAAAAAAAAAAAAAAAAAAGAAAAAAAAAGCAGCAAATTCTTCAAATCAACACAAAAAAATAAAATAAATAAATAAAATAAAATAAAATAAAATAATTAATTTCAAAAAGTAATTAGGACACCAAAAAATAAATTTAAGACAGAGCGAAATATTGAAATTTTAATTCTTATTACAAGGACATTACACATAAAACCTTAAAATAAAATATTATTCTTTTTGTCATGATACACTTTAATCACTTATACATATTTTTTATATTCAAGTCTCTTTATCTTCTTCTTCAAGTTTCAATTATTTTCTCTTCATTTTCTTCTTCATTTCAAAAGTCTAATTTATTCACTAAAACTCACCATTATTATCAACATCATTGGTCATTTAGCTAGGGAATAAAATTGTATTACAAAAATTTTTAAAATAGAGTGTTCAACCAAAATATTAGGATGCATTTAGAGCCACCCATCAAAAAGCCTTCGTTGCCCTGACAATGTGTTACCAAATGCAAAATAATTTCATTTCCACCCAAAACAAAAACTGACCACTTTTAGAAATAAATTCAGAGAGAAATTTTGACAAATTGTCAAATTTGACATTTTTATTAATTATTAGACATTTTCGGATCAACTACAATCACCTCTTCTGATAATTAATCACATAATTTTGATATAATTATATTAATCTCCTTTTTGATATTGTTGAAGTTACCAAAACTAATGCCAATGGCAGACAGGCAATGAAATAAATAAAAATAAATTTACATTATAGTAGAAAAAATATAATAATATTATTTTTCTCATTCATACGACTAACGAATTATTGATAAAAAAAGTGCAAGTATTGTGTAAATTAGAACCTTGACGAAGGTCAATATAATTATGTTAAAAATATGAGACTTAACTATATTTTCTTTAAACCTTATGAGGGGAGCGTAATTTTCCCTATATTTTATGATCCAATAGTGGTTAGAAAGATGAGATGATGGTTGCACCAAAAATAACACAAGCATTGTAGCAAGGCTGACAAATTTTGGTATTTTTGTACGGTAGTATATAGCAAAAATTTGGGAATGGCATGCTCAATTTGGCATTTAGAATTGAAGATGTTCTAAACATATGGCATATGAGCAATCTGTGTTCGTATTCGCAATATAATGTAATTCTTGATGCATTGGTTAGGAGAGGCAAAAAAATAGTTACAATTAGTTCACAAAAAGCGAAAAAAGTAAAATCTTACAATAAAGTGTTTAAATACTCACTTATTGTAGTGTATTTCAGGTGTGGATACAGCTTTGTCCCATCCACCCCACCAGATGACTCCATATCGAAATACGTATGATCCCCTTTTACAAATGCGGAATATATGAAAACCATGTCCATGTTGTCCGGATAAGGAGTCTCTGAAAAATGCAACAAGCGACTCAGTCAAGCATGGAGAAATACAAATTCATGCAGACCCCTCTATCTAATCATTTATCTCATCTATTCAATCATTTATCATATCTAATCCCATTAGTACAAGTTATCCCCACAATCCTATTAATAATCCCATCTGACAATCAAAGGAGACCTTTGTGTATAATAGATACACATTATCCACACTAGTGACATACCTTTAATTTTCTTGAGAAGCTCCTCCTCTGGCACATAAATCTTTTCAAGCTTCTTCCCAATCTTACTCTCCAAATCTCAACCAGCTCATTCATGGAGTAAACATTTCCTCGAGGCCTCAGGTGAAGCACCTTATTCAATGTGTGTGGATCATCCACAGCACTGATGGTGAAGGAAGCAACATCACTTTCCTTCATGAAAACACCTGCAGAGGATGAAACGAAAAGGAACAAAATTTTGCTGAAATTTTCTAGTTTCTGAAGATTATGAGACCTTAGTGTCCCACCAAGAAAGTGAAATGAACCAAGGTAAATGTTGATTAACAGACCTTTTGCATTTTTATCTCCAAAAATCTTGATTTTGTCCCTTGGAGGGGACTTTAGGCCTGGCTGAACTATTGATGGAAGTAAGTAGCTCATGAAGAAGTTACAACAGATGTAGGTGTATGGAATGCCTTCTGCTTCTACAAGACATCGAATTTCTGCTTTCCTCGCATAGAAGTTGTGGTCAAGGCCAGATATTCGAGTTTTACATGGATCCACTCCAAATTCAGATGGAATGAACTTCTGCAATAATTCAAGTTAGTAGGTACCTCATTTGAGAAGAAGAAAAAAACAATGGTGCATAATGAGAATTTCCATTTATCTCCCCAGAACTATAAACCTCAAAGAATAAATAAGTCCAATTCATTTTGTAGGAGATTCCCTTAATGGTCTAATTCATGCATAACTATTTTCTACAGAGTGAATACTTTTGAAACATGAATAATTACGAAGAAGGTTAACCAAAATTTATTAAAAAAACAAGAAAACCTATCACTCATGTTTTGGGTGAAAAAAAGGGAATGTGGTATGATCCTCATAAAGATTGTTGCCATAAATCTGAATTTAAATAAAATTAAAATAGCCTCATATAAATTTTTTGACCATATATATAATTACAAAACAATGGAAGCAAAAATAAATAAATAAATAAATAAATAAATTCCGAGTAATGCAAGTTTGTGCATCTTGTACTCTTTACATACTAGATTTTATTATGAGGATGAACTAAGAATACATGAGAAATGCCTAAATTTAAGTAAAACAGAAAAGCACTTGGGTTCTTCCTTCTCTTCCTCGCACCAAACTTGTATCTATGACCTATCACACCTAGGAAGTACCATAGAACAATACTTTCATAAAATGAGTATAATTGATATGATATGATAATACTTAGATGAATGCCTTGTACAACTAAAATATATAAAATTAAAAATGAATATACTTGTAAAATGGTATAAATAATACCAATTGAAGATCAGTTGAGAGATTACATGCCAAGATGATTTGGTAATGAACAATGAAAATCTATAGAAGCAATAATTGTAAGGAAAAAAAAGAAAAAGAAAAAAGATATGATCACTAAGAAATGTTAGGGGAAGGGATGACATAAACTAATAGACTACGAAGCACGTGTGCGAATACAGATACTGGTACGAGTACGATATAGGTATGCCGATACAGCAAGACCTAAGCAAAATAGGATACGGTTATGGCTGGGGTACATTAATAAATTTTTATTTTTTATAATATATAGTTTGAGATTCAATCTACAAATCAAAGTTCAATACCAAAACTAAAAAGAGAAATTAGAAAACTAAAATAGAAATCATAGTTTAACAATATCAACACCAAAGCAAAGCGTATAAGCTATTTTAATGCCATTAAATAGGAGAAATTACAAAACAAAGTTTTATTCCAAAAGCAAGTTAAACAAAATTTAAAAACTTAAAACTTTAGTTTTCACTTCTATCAATTTCGTCATTGAATAATACATCCTTCATTTTTGACACATCAAGTAAAAGATTTATAATTTCAAGTAAATAAGAACTCTCTAATAAATTAAACATATCCCCACCAATGTCCCATACCTTCGTATACTCCTGATATACCCATGAATTACCCATCAAGTACCCATCGAGTATCCAACTGCCAAAGAATATATAAAGAATATCCGGTACATATTTTGAGTACCTAATACGTATGTAACCCTATCGGTACGAGTACCAATACCTAGTACCAGTACGGCGACATTTTTGGACTACCATGCTTCATACTAATAGGGATGTGGTAAAAAAAAAAGAAAAGAAAAAAGATTTATTTAATTTGACCGAACATATAAGTCTTGACAAGCAAAAGGCAAAAAATAATTTATGTAGCCCACCCAATTGATTAGAACACAAACTTAGTTTGGTTTGGTTTGATTTGATTTATAATTAGGTCCTGAAGTTCTCAAAGCATCAAAGAAAAAAAAAACTCTTAAACTAGACAGATATGAACCACTTTTTAGCATAAATATATATATATATATATGTTGAAATAGAGAGCAATGTGCGTGAGGAAATGGGAAAGGAGAAGAGAGGGATGAACCTTGACGCACCCAGCTTGTTTGATAGCTGAAATGAGAAGCTTCTGGAGGAGGACCTGCTTGGACGAAACAGCACAAATCACGACATGCACTTGCTTGATGGCTTCTATGAGCCTTGTTTCATCTTCTAGGAACCCTATAATTAAAATTCTTTTGAGGACTACTACAATCACAGAGATACAAAGATGTGATTTATTAGAGAGAGAGAGAGAGAGAGAGAGAACCTTGAGAAGTGTGGCGCCGGAATCGGAGAGGGTTTGAAGCTTGTGAGATTTGTGGAGATCGGTGAAGGATTCATCTCTGATGAGGCCAAATGTGGGATGAGAAGATCGGAGGCTGGCTTTGGCAATTTCAAACCCTAGTTTTCCCGTCCCTCCCACTATCAGTATCCTACTCTTCTTCTCCATCGTTTCTCTCTCTCTCTCCCTCCCTCCCTCCCTCCCTCCCACGCCCCGGATCATCCAACCCAAAAGGATTAAAGCAAGGTGATTGGTGAAAAATTAAACACCACCTAAAATCACCCCCCCCCCCCCGCGACACGTGGCGGGTGGTGATTGGAGGGAAAAGAAAAAAAAAAAAAAAGGAAGAAAAAGGTGACCAATCAAATCAAGAGGGGATCTAAAGATAATCTTAAAAATGGGATCCTGCACATTATTCAAAATTAAAAAGAAAATGGCTAGAAGGCTCGCACGCACGAGTAACGCCAAGTTTGGCATATTGTAAAAAAATTAAAAAGTCAAAAAATTACTTAAAAAGTTAAAAAGTTAACATTATTCATCAAAAGTCAACAATTATGACTGCACAACTCCCAATCTTAATTTTTCCCTACAAATCAATTTTTATAATTTTTTATTACATATTTTTTCATAAAAAGTCAAAAAGTTAACCCAAACATCCATATTTTCTTCCTCAATTTTTTAGTTTAAAAAGACAAAAAGTACACTTATTTAGGACACCCCAACACTACAAGCAAAGTGGGTTTATGAGACAGAACTATTTGCGACGGCAAAATGCCGTCTCAAAAAAACAAAATATTTGCGACGGCACAATTTGCCGTCTCAAAAAAATGAGAGTATTTGCGACGGCATTTTCTGCCATCGCAAAAAAGTGACTTTTGTGTTTTTTTTTTTTAGTGAATATTTTTTAAAATTTTAAATATTTTTTTTAGAAGCATTTTACTTAGATGCATCTAAAAAAAATTATGAAATTTTTTTTTAAAAATTAATAAATACATAAAAATACAAAAAAAAAAATGTATTGAATTATTTAGGGGTGGGCGCGGGTCGGTTGCGGCCACGGAACCTCCAATCCACCATATGTCCGCTAGATTGGCAAATTGGAGCAAATCAATCCGCATCCGTTCGCCAATCCCGCAGATGTGGATTGAGCGGATTGGCAGTTTGGCGGATGGATGCGAATCGGTTTGGTGGTTTAAAATTTTATAAATTTTTAACATAATTCAACTTGTGCACTTCCTCAAAAAAATAAAAAATAAAAAAATAATACAGTCAATGACTTAAAAAAGTATTACAATCACTGTATGCCTCATCCAAAGAAAGAAAATTTGAAACTTTAAAATATCACAATCACTGCATGCCTCATCCACATATTGCAATCACAACATAATTCATCCACATAAATTATTATAATCTGTGGTTGTTAAAATGTAAAAACAATTCAAACCACCAAAATTATAAACAGAGAAGTTGTAGAGATTGTATGTCTCTATATTGTTACATCTATATATAGTTAGATTTAAAAACCAAAAAATATAGATAAATAATACGTTTATTTTTTTCAATTCAAAAAATATATTCAAGTTGAAATTTTTTTTTCAACAGAATATTTAAACTCTTTTTCAATTGAAAACACAAAGTCTTATAAATTACTAGGGGTGCTCGCGGTTTGGCGGTTCGGTTACGGCCAAAAGAATCTCAAATCTGTCATCCGTCCGCCAAATTGGCGGATTGGAGAAAATCAATTTGCAACCGTCCACTCGTCATCACGCATCCGTCCAAAATGCAGGGGATCGGTTCGGTTCGATTCGATCGGTTTTGGCGGATCGATATATCCGCTGCTCACCCCTAGAATTATTGTATTTTTGGTATTTAGTGAATTTTTAAAAGATTTTTTTTACAATTTTTTTTAATTTTTAAGTGTATTTATGTTAGGTGTGTCTAAAAATTACAAAAAAATACTTAAAATATTAAAAAAATGCAGTAAAAACAATATAACACAGAAACAAGAAAGTATAATTTTCTCAAAAGAGTTTTTGGAAAACTCTAACCTAGCATAGTGATTGTGGTTTTGAGACAGCTTCATATATATACAGTCACAAAATGGTTTGAATAAATTCAACGATATTTTTTTATCGCAAAAAAAATTAAAAAAAAACAATGTCATCTTACTCTTTTGATATAACATTTCTCTTTTCATTCATTTTTTCATCTTCTTGTCTCTCTGTCTCTATCTCTCTCTCTTCTCTTTATCTCTCTCACTCATCACTCTTCTTTCTCTGTCTGTTTGTTTCTCTCTCTCATTTTCTCTCTGTGTCTCTCGCCGATCTCTCTTCTCTCTATCTCTCTCATCTGTTTTCTCTCTCTGTCTCTCTCGCTCATCTCTCTTCTCTCTATCTCTCTCATTTCTTTTATCTCTCTCTCTCTTATCTTTCTATCTCTCTCGCTCATTTCTCTTCTCTCTCTGTCTCTTTCTTTTTCTGTGTGTCTCTCTCTCTCATCTCTTTTTGCTCTATTTCTCTCTTTTTTTGTCTATCTCTCGCTCATTTCTTGTTTCTCTCTCTTTTTCTATCTCTCCCTCTATCTCTCTCTCTCTCTCTTTCTCTCTCTATTTTTTTTTTCTGTCTATCTCTCTCTTTTACTGTCTCTCTCTCACTCATCACTCTTCTCTCTCTCTCTCTCTCTCTCTCTCTCTACTTGTCTATTTGTCTATCTCTCTCTCACTATGTTCGCCTTACTCACTCTCTTACTCTCATCTTCTCTATTTATCGAGCTCCTTCTCGATTTATCGATCCACTATAAACGACGTCATCTTACTCTTTTGAACATTTCTCTTTTCACCCATTTTTTCATCTTCATATCCCTCTGTCTCTGTCTCTCTTATCTTTCTCTCTCTTACTCATCACTCTTCGTTGTCTGTCTGTCTCTCTCTTTCTCTATGTGTCTCTGTCTCTCTTCTCTCTCTCTCATCACTCTTTTCTTTCTGTCCGTCTCTCTCTTTCTCTCTATGTCTCTATCTCTTTTCTCTTTCTCACTCTGACTCATCACTCTTCTCTATCTGTCTATCTGTCTGTCTCTCTCTTTTTTCTCCGTGTCTCTCGTCCATCTTTCTTCTCTCTATCTCTTTCATATATCTTCTTTCTCTCTCTCTTATTTTTTTCTTTCTCGCTCTCTCGCTCATCTCTTTCTGTTTCTCTCTCATTTATCTATTTTCGCTCTTTTTTTCTCTCTCTGTCTCTCTCTGTCTCTCTCTCTTTGTCTATATCTTTTCACCCATTTTTTTATCTTCTTCTCTCTCTTTTCTTTCTCTCTCTCATTCATCACTCTTCTCTCTCTGTCTGTCTATTTGTCTTTCTCTTTCTCTCTGTGTGTCTCTCATTCATCTATCTCTTCTCTCATCTATTTTCTCTTTTTGTCTCTTTCGCTTATCTCTCTTCTCTCTATCTCTCTCACCCATTACTATTACCATCGTCACCACTCCACTACCACTACTACCACTATTATCACTACTGTGTAAATATCGATCCACTGTTTCTCTCTTTCTCTTTATGTGTTTGTCTGTCTGTTTATCTCTCTCCCCCATTGTGTTCACCTTGCTCATTCTCTCATTCATCTCTTCTCTATTTATCGAGTTATCCACTACAAGAAAATGCACTTTTAGCGACCACTTTGTCTCTCTCTCGCTCATCACTTTGTCTCTGTCTGTCCCTCTCTCTCTCTCTCTCTTTCTCTTTCTCTTTCTCTCTCTCTCTCTATCTCTTTTCTCTATCTATCTCTCACTCATCTCTCTTTCACCACCTATCTTCTCTACCACATTCACCACTACTACAAATGCCATTCCACTACTACCACTGTTGTCACTCCACCTCTACAACTATCATTACTACCACCATCGCTACCACTCCATTACCACCACTACTACTACCATTACCTCTCTTTTACCACTGCTATTCTATCTCCTCTACTACTACCACAACTTCACCACTTATCTCCTTCACCATCACTACCACCACCACTATCACCTCTTATCCACCACTTTCACCACTACTGTCACTTCCTATCCTCTACCACAAAAAATTAGTTCTTGATTTTTAGTAACAAAAAAAAAAAAAAAAAGAGGGTCACAAAAAGTATTTTCCATTGATCACAAAAAATTAACTTTATTTTAATGGAAAATATTATTCCTACTTCTACCAAATAAAAAATAATAATAATTTTTTATTCATTAAAATAAATATGAAACAAATAAATTTTTAACCTTACTAAATGAAAAAAAAAATTCATTAACTATAAAAATTATTTTAAGAATTTTTTTATTTGTGTGCAGGGTTTTGTTTGAGAACACACACACAACACAAACACAGCAGAGCCGTCTCCTCTCCTTTTGCTCTCTCCATCTAGGGTTTCGCCTTCCTTTCTCTCTCTTTCACACAACGACTGCGCCGATCATCCGTCACCGCCGATCCTCCCTGATCCTCCATCACCGTCGCTCGTACCTCACTGTCGATCCTTCTCCCTTACCGCCTCTGCTGCCTTCCTCTCTCTCTCTCTCACAAACGACGTTGACGGTTGTTCGCCTCTTACCGCCACTCCTCCCTCGCCGGCGATCTTCTCTCACCGCCGATCTTCCCTCACCGCTGATTTCAAAGGGTATCTCTCTCTCACTCTCTCTCTCTCTGTGTCGGGATTTCAGATATAGGGGGGTTTTCATACACACACACACACACACACACACATATATATATATATATATCTGTGAGTGTATATAGGGGGGTTTTTGATCTGTTACATATATATATATATATGATCTGGTTTTTCCATGCAGATTTGCCTAGTACTACTACTCATACCAGCCTCTCTGCTGTGGACTAACACGACAGGCTTCTTTTAGAAGCAATTGGAGAGTAATTCAATTTCTATCCTTTAAACTTTACATTATACATTAGCTTAGCATACATATCCTTTCTATTTATTTATTTTAAATATATACATATATATATATATGAGTTGATCTTTTATTGAGTTTTTGATCTGTTACATATATATATATATATATGATTTAGTTTTTTTCTTGATCTGTTAAATAAATATATATATATAATTGATCGTGGGAAATATAAATAAATATATATATATGTTAAATATATCATTCCATTTTTGATTTATGGGGATGCAATGTCATCTTGGTTAAGCTATCTTGGGAAATAAATTGTAGCAGAAGTACCTTTAAACTAGGAAGTGTTGTTTCTCAGTACTAAACATGTCTCCATTTTGCCAATGGGAGCTTGTTTTTGGTATCTGTAAACTAACCATAACGCAGCGGAATAAACATTATGGTCATACCTTTTCGAAACAGAGTCTGAATTGAAGGATCTCGTGGGTAAATCACGTGCTTCCTGAATTTGGTCAATCAACCCAGCAATGGGGTGATATTACAATAGTGAATATCACCCACACAAACCACAGTGCAAATGGCTTTGATCGTTATTTTTGGGAGAGAGTCATTATATGGGAAAAACTCAAACATACGTTATTTTTCTCTTAATCACCCATATCCCATATATCAGATATATAATATATTTATCTCCTTTATCCATATTAGTTATATGAGATAATATCATATATCTATATCATCTATCCATATTAGTTATGATAGATATATATCCTGAGTGGTTATCCAAATAGGTTTGAATTTTCTCCCACTCGCACATGAGTTGGCATGACACTGCCACATCTCTATCTCAATCTTCCCAAAAATGAACAATCTCATACTAGCCAATGCACCGTGCGAACGCTGAGAACACCTGCAAGTGGGAGCTTTATACTAGAAACTCAATATGAGTCAGCATAGAGACATCAACCCAAAAAGAACAGAAATAGTGTCTCATGTACCCAGACCCATCTAGCTACATCAGTCCAAAAACATCTCTAATCCCTCAAAAAGCATGTTTGACTGTCCTAGGTCCCACATTATATTCACACCCAATCAGCATCCTATAAAGAGTGATGTGAGTTGTCGACAATGAATATAGAGCAGAGATATAGAACTAGATGATCTTCCCTTCACCCTTATATCATTCAATTTGAAATTGACCGCTTTCCCAGTAATGTCCCTTAAAGCCGAATCATACATGACCGCAGGCAACATACCAAAATAGCTGAACATCAACTCTTCATCTTATGACATAGTCAAAGGTCACAAAAGGCACAAAGTGAAGTCACTTAGGGAAAAATGACTTTTAGGGACTCACACGGTGAAGAAGCAGGGATCCATTCTTTCACCTCACTAACGGGTCAATAAGCACATGCAGTACGAATGCATGTTATAGTGGAGTTACTCTTCCAAAGAGTGATGTTAAACTTACACACCATACAGATCTTAGTCTAGTTGCTCTTAAGCGCACAAGTTGCTTCCTAGCGTCTAACTTGAATTCTCTATTTGCTTGCCTCTCAGGCATCAAATGAGATCTCGCATCTGGCTATCCATAACAGGCATATCATGGAAAAGTGGGTACTCTCATATCCATGGTTGGTCTCTAACAAGACCTCATCTTGGCTCCAACTAAGGCGACATAGCTAGTGGATAATTTTAGCTTCTAGTCTCATCCTTACTCGCTACCTAGCGCGAAGGGCGATTGCTCGTGTGAGTGAGCCAATCTTGCCTGCTAACATCAATTTAATTATTTTGTGTATGCTAATTCACAAACCATTGCTAAAAGTAGTAAACATAAATGTGTAATAGAAACAAATATGAATACTAATGGCATAAATATCCCCCCAAAAAAATGAGTTCAACTGAATACACATAAAAAATATCACCACCTACGTAGTCCTAAAGCCCTAACATGAGTAAGATAAACATCTCTAGCAATGGGCTTAGTCAAAGGGTTCGCAACCATGCGACTCGTAGGGATGTGCTCCAGGATCACTTCTTTCTGCGCCAAAATGTCTCTGATAAAGTTGAACCTCACATCAATGTGTTTGGTTCTGCCGTGGTATTTAGGATCCTTAGCGTAAGCGAGTGCAGCCATGCTGTCACAATGGATAGTCACAAGGTCTGAAGTGTGTGTGACAACATCCAAATGCTGAAGGAATCTCCTCAACCACACGGCTTCCTGAACGACAGATGAACAAGCCACAAACTCAGCCTCCATAGTCGATAAGGCGATACAGGATTGCTTCTTACTGCTCTAAGAAATAGCACCATCACTAAGCATGAAAGCATATCCTAAAGTAGACTTACGCTCATCTAGGTTTCCTCCCCAGTCAGCATCACAATAGCCAACTAGATGTAGATCTAAACTCTGGTAGCAAAGTGTGTAATCTGCAGTCCCTCTAAGATATCGTAATATCCTCTTAACTGCTTTTCAATGAGCTGGTCCTGGGTTGGATTGGTAACGACTCACCAATCCGACTGCATAACAAATGTCAGGACGTGTACACGTCATAGCATACATCAAGCTTCCAACAGCATTTGCATAGGGAACACGGGCCATCTTTTCATTTTCTTCTTGAGTCTTAGGACCCATATCAAGGCTTAGGCTCTCGCCTTTTGCAACAGGAGTGTCAATGGGTTTGCAGCTCTGCATCTGGAACCACTCTAGAATAGTCTTAATGTAAGTCTCTTGAGACAAACCAAGAAGTCTCCTAGAGCGATCCCTAAGGATCTTAACACCGAGCACATAGCTCGCCTCACCCATGTCCTTCATCTCAAATGTAGAGAACAACCACATTTTAGTGGTGACAATCATCTCCTTGTTATTTCCAGCCAATAATATGTCATCTACATATAATGACAATATCAGAAAAATGTCCTTGGACCGCTTAACGTACACACAGTGATCTTCATCAATCATCGTAAACCCATTAGAAACAATGGCTTGATGAAATCTCAGATTCCACTGTCTAGATGATTGCTTTAAGCCATAAATAGATCGTTGAAGCTTGCAAACTTTGCGCTCCTGACCTACTGCCACAAAGCCTTCTAGTTGATCCATATAGATCTTTTCATCCAATTCTCCATTGAGAAATGCAGTTTTAACGTCCATCTGATATAGCTCTAAGTCCAACTGAGCTACTATGGCTAGGATTAGGCGAATAGAGGCAAACCTTACAACTGGTGAAAAAGTTTCCTCATAGTCCACACCCTCTCGTTGGGTGTAACCTTTCGCCACTAGGTGAGCCTTATACCTTTCTATGGAACCATCCGCCTTGCGTTTGATTTTGAGAACCCATTTGTTCCCAATAGTCTTGCGCCCTGGCTGCAAATCAACCAAGTCCCAGACATGATTTTTCTTCATAGACTCTATTTCTTCATTCATTGCAGTACTCCATTCTTTACTAGCAGGGGATGAGAGAGCCTCTTTGAGATTCTTAGGCTCCATCTCATCACTCGAAGCAATCATGAATGTTTCCCCTTCAATCTCAAAACGACGACTGGGTATAGCTCCACGTTTGTTTCTACGTAGTTGAGAATCCTGAGAATCCTCATCCATTGGATCTAATCCATGGGCAGGTAGATCGCTCCCACTGTCCCTAGGAGCTTGAGGAATTATTTCCTCATTCTCTACTAGGCTACTAGGTGCGCCTTCAAGTAGATCCTCCATCTCATAGAGTTCTACTTCTCTAGTTACCTCACCTCTGCTAAGGAAATCCTCCTTTAGGAAATCCACATCTCGTGACTCAATTTCAGTCACACTTCCATCCGGATGCTCCCTAACAAACACAGCCCTTAGAATGCTCACTATAGCGAATGAAGATACATTTCTTTCCTCTAGGGCCCAACTTCCCAAACTTATGAGAAGCGTTGTATATGTAAGCTGCCGAACCCCAAGGCCGCAAATTGCCCAAATCAGGCTTTTTGCCAGTCCACATCTCATATGGGGTGGAAGGAACTGATTTGGAGGGCACACGGTTAAGGACGTAGGCAGCAGTCAACAAAGCATCTCCCCAATAAGAAATTGGAAGATTAGCTTGCGCCATCATTAATCTAACCATGTCAAGCAATGTGCGATTCTTTCTCTCCGCTACACCATTTTGTTGCGGAGTCTTAGGAATTGTCAATTGCCTAATAACTCCTTTTTCCTTACAGAGCACTTTAAATTACTCAGATAGATACTCACGTCCTCGGTCAGTCCTTAGAGCCTTAATGCTCTTGTCTAATTGATTCTCAACCTCATTGACATACCGTCTAAAGCAATCCAATGCTTCTGACTTGTGAGAAATCAAATAGACATGACCAAAATGCGTGCAATCATCTATAAATGTGATGAAATAAGGGGCTCCATGCCTTGCCCTCACATTCATTGGTCCACATATATCAGAATGAATAAGTTGCAATGGGATTGATGCCCTTATGGCTTTCCCAAATGGTTTCCTTGTTGCCTTTCCAGCAAGACAGTGCTCACAAGTAGGCAAAGTGACTCTAGCGAGTGGGCCTAAAAGACCTTCTCTAGCCAATATAGTCATCCTGTCTTGCCCTATGTGGCCTAATCTAGCATGCCATCTCATAGAATCATTATCACAAAAAGATGCAATATTAGAAACAGAGCCATTGGCATTTTTATTAAGACTAGAATCATCCACATCCAAAACTAAAAAACTATCTGAAAGATAACCAAAACCATAAAAAATTGTTCCCAAATAAATGCTAACACCATTATTCTCAAAACAAAAGCTAAAACCAAGGCTCATCATGCTAATAACTGAAACTAAGTTTCGCCGAATATCCGGAGCATAAAGAACATCATAAAGATACAAAGTGCGCCCTCGTCGCATTTCCAGTTTGAATGTGCCAATGCCAAGCACCTCCACACTGGACTCGTTCTCTATGTAAACTTTTCTGCTCCCAGCAGGTACTCGACGATACTCAACGAACCCTACTCTGTCCCTCACGATGTGGTCTGTTGCTCTGGAGTCTACAACCCAAAAATGAGGAGAATGAGCAATTAATGCTTGACTAGACACAAAGCATTGAATGCGAGAAATTAAGTAAGGGAGTACCTTCTTCTGCTCAGGGCAATCCCGAGCGAAGTGTCCTTCTTTGTTACAGTTAAAGCATGTCAATTTAGCCTTTGCCTTCTTACCACCTCTCTTGCCTTTACACTTGAAATTTCTAGCGCCATTAGGCTTAAGCGCAGCTGTTGTTTGCTTCTTAGGGGCACCTTTTGCTTTTCCACGTTTGAACTGAGAAGTCCTACGTGAGCTTGACTCAACCACCATAGCAGAACCATCAGACTTAGCCGCTTCAAGGCGCTCGGCCTCTAGCTCCAAATGACGCGATATGTCTTCGAATGTTTTCACACTCTCATTATGCATCATGTTCTGCTTCATCTGCTCCCAAGAATTTGGCAGAGAGCGTATCACAGCTTGTACTTGCTGCTCTTGAGTCAAATTGTGCCTAACAGCCGCAAGCTCACGTATCATAGCTGACATGACTCTCAAATGCTGCTTCATCGAGTGATGCGCCCTTTTCTGATATGAGTCAAACTTCATAGTCAGCCCACGTAGCTTTGCCAAAGAGGTAATACCAAACTTTTGCTTGAGAGCTTCCCACATCTCAAATGCAGTCGGGCAATGCTCAAACTCACTAATCAAGTCGTTGTGCATGCTGCTCAACATAGTAAAGCGCGCACACTGATCTTTGTTACGCCAAGTCTGAAAGGCTTCAAGATCATGACGATGTTGAGCTGTATTGCCCTGCTCTAGCTCAACCATCACTTGTTCAAGTGTGGTCAACACTTCTTGCTCATTGAGGAGGTATTGGATCTTACGGCGCCATATGTCATAATTGTTGCCATCCAATTTCTCTCCCTTAGTTAAGTCTGCCACCACTGTCTTAGCAGCCATTTCTACATACAGAGTAAATAAATGCGCAGGGGATATTAATGATAGCAACACACAAAAAAAATATTTTGCAGCAAAAAAAAATCTAAATTAAATAATGATAATTTTTCACATGTCTCAAGATCGAAAATTTGCTATGCTCGTAATCATCTCTTGCGCCTCTAGTGATAATTATCAAAATTTAATTTAATTCCATGCGCAAAAAACAATCAATCAATCTCCCACTACTTATGGCATATACAAAGCATGATAAATTCCATACAATAGCATCTCAATGTAAATTTACAAACAACTTATGCTATATTCATTTAATAATGGAATTTTAAATAAATAAATAAATAACTAATCATGCTTCTTTAATTGCAACATATTACAAACCCAAAAAATATGTTGTATTCAATATTTAGATTATGCCATAATTAAAGTGTACAACATTTTGAAATTTTTTTGAATTTTTTTGAAATTTTCTGGAATTTTAAATAACTAATAAACACACATAAAATTAGAAATAAAAAAATCCAGAAACTGATACACTGAAACAATATTCAGATTATGCCATAATTAAAATCACATCATTCTGAAATATTCTGGAATTTTTCTGAAATATTCTGGAATTTTAAATAACTAATAAACACACATAAAATTAGAAATAAAAAATCCAGAAACTGATAAACTGAAACAATTATTCCAGTAAATATTAAAACATTTCAAAAGTCTACAATAAAAATTTTAATCCCAGAAAATTATTTATGCAATACCAGAATCATTTTAAAGCATAAAAAATGAATTATTAACACAGAAAAAATATTTTTTATTTTTGAAAAAATTTTAAAATTTTATAGAATATATAAAAAATAATTCTGAGTCTAACAGTACAAACCACGCATAAAACAAATATGTAATGAATTAATTATGACCATTTAACGCGATACATAATTAAAAACAAAACAAACAGTGCCTTATGCATCAGCAGCCAAGCCAGCCAAGTCGGCGGAAGAAGACGGCGCGGCTCAGCGCGCGGCTTAGAGCGGCTCAACGCGTGGCTCAGCGCTCGGTTCAACGCGGCTCAGCTCGCGGCTCCAGCACGCGGTGTGCGTGCGTGACGCGGACGGCGCGTGCGTGGACAGCGCCGCTGACGCGCGTGTGATAGCGCGTGCAGGCGCGTCCGCAGGGCGTCTGGCACATGGGAGCGTGTGGGAGCGGCTCACGGCGTCAGTGGCGTGTGCAGACCACGCGCCGCCTTCCAGAGTGTTTTCTGGTTCGATTTTTGTACTGTCAGACTCCTTTTTTCAAAATAAAACCATTTATGGTATTAAAAAAGACATTAATGAACATAAAAAAAAATTTATGCTCTTAATCTAATAAAAGTAGATTTTTTTCTCCTTTACAAACATTCATGTATGTAATGTATACATATACATATAAAAATATACATATGATTAAAGGAAACACGAAAATATCCATTAATGCTCTGATACCAAAGTAAACTAATCATAACGTAGCGGAATAAACATTATGGTCATACTTTTTTGAAACAGAGTCTGAATTGAAGGATCTCGTGGGTAAATCACGTGCTTCCTGAATCTGGTCAATCAACCCAGCAATGGGGTGATATTACAATAGTGAATATCACCCACACAAACCACAGTGCAAATGGCTTTGATCATTGTTTTTGGGAGAGAGTTAGTATATGGGAAAAACTCAAACATACGTTATTTTTCTCTTAATCACCCATATCCCATATATCAAATATATAATATATTTATCTCCTTTATCCATATTAGTTATATGAGATAATGTCATATATCTATATCATCTATCCATATTAGTTATGATAGATATATATCCTGAGTGGTTATCCAAATAGGTTTGAATTTGAATTCAAAACCCATTTGGAAAAAGTGTCAAAAGATTCAAAGGGTCATGCCTCATGGGCGCCCATTTCTAACAGTATCTAATTGATCTCCATGTATTTAGACATTTTGCCATTTTGCCATTTTGATCTCCATTTTGCCGTTTTGATCTCCATTTTGCCATTTTGCCAATGGGAGTTTGTTTTTGGTATCTAAACATGTCTCCAACTTGTCTAGTATTTATATACGCATCCTTTTGTTTTAGTAGTTTTCCTCAGTTATGGAAATTTTTATGCTTTTAGTCAACTTTTTATCTTAATCTGTGAATCATTAATTCAAGGCATGTACTAATTCATTTATGCTATTTTGCTGGGTTCCCATTTGTACTTAACTGGGATTGGAATACAATGGATTTGATTTTTTTATCTTGTAATGGATATTTTTTTTTAAAGTTTTAATTTCAATTTTTGGGTAACCTATCCCTTGTGCTTGGGATTAATTATTTTCTTTGCTACTTGTTGAATTTTCTTGTGTGTGGGTTGTGTATTGGCTGCTGAATTTTCTTGGAGAAACAGGATGCTATTTTATGAGTTTTGTATGGCACTGTCTCAATGATGACAGTCTCAATGTTTTGTATGCTACATGATGTTTTGTGTACAGGTTTTGTATGGCAATCTCAATGTTATAGGATGTATGGCACTATGTGGGTTTTGTGTATGGCATTGTGTGGATTTTGTGTGCAGGATGTAATGTGTGTGGCAGTGTCTCAATTCTCAATGTTTTGTATGGCACTGTATGGGTTTTGTGTGTGGGTTTTGTATGCTACAGGATGTAATATGCAGGATGTAATATGCAATTTCACATGCTACAGGTTGTGTATTACAGGATGTAATATGCAATTTTTTTTTTTAATTGGCAAATATGTTGGCAAATATTTTTGGTTGGTTAACTTGATGACCAACCACTGCCCCAGCTAAGTCCATCCTATGAGACCAAGAGTGGGGGGGCATTGAGGTCTGTTACTTGGTAGCTGGTGTAGGAATTTGCCCTTTTGCTATCTCTAGTGGGTACGCGTTTGCACCCTTTTTCAGCACATCAACTATTTTTTATTTTATTTCTATTTCTATTTTGTTTTTTATTTTTAGTTTTTGAGAATTTCCACTGAAGTTTTATAAATAGAGAGGTTCCAAGCATTATTAGTAACTTATATAAAAAAATAAAAAAAAGTTTCATGTTTTCCTGCTGAATACTTTAGCAGTTGTACATATATCATTTGACCTTTTCTCATTGGTGTCTTCATTTTCTAGTTTCTAAGACATTAAAACCATATGTTTGACATAGGTGATTCTTTTTCTTGTTAAAATTGTTTTTGCGTTTTGTTAATTTATTAAAAAAATTACTTTAATCAGCTACCAGATGGAAGGGTCATCAAAGTTGGCACAGAACGGTTCCAAGCTCCAGAGGCTCTTTTTACTCCTGTAAGTCTGTTTTTCTTGTTAGTTACTTATCTTCAAGAAAATGGGAATTTATCTCTTCTACTATTTGGTACATATACATAGCTATGAGGGCTGGTTGATGGATCTTTGTGCCTTAATTAAAATATGGGCACACTTCCTCTGCATATGTAATTTAACAAGATGATTGTGAATAGGTTAAAATTTGGTTTGTACAACTTTCTAAGACACTTTGTAAATTGATGGGTATATTTGATCAACTGAAGAATCCAAATTGATGGGTATATGCACTACAACTATAGAGGCAGGTCCTTTTGCCATGGACCACTCCCTACCTCATGCCATATACACTTTGTAATGCATTTGGGTTTATTTCATTTATTTTGTTTTATTTAACTTTTAATTTGTTTTATTTTTCACAGCTCTACTAACACATAGTTTTAAGTGGGGGGAGTACTATGTATCCTGGATTGCCTAGTCAGTAAGAAATTTAAATCCCCTTTTGCATTATATAAAATCATTGCACTGCTTTCTTCTTGGTGATTAATTTGTCTCTCACAAGTTATATTTGCAGTGATTTTTCGACTTATTGGACTTTTTGAAAACTTGGTCTTAATTGCTCTATGTTCTTCTCTTGGAAAACATTTGTCCGCATGTTTTACAGTTTTGCAACTAAAGTAGTCATCTGCCTTTGTGATTTTAATTGTGAATCGCTAATCTAGTTTTGTAAGAACCCAAGGAGATGCCCTCTTTAGTTCTGATACTTCGATATAGCTTTAAATTTAGTTTTTGAAGTTTTTCATTTTTATTTTCCTACAGCCTGGAGACAGAAATTTTAGACCGTTATCTTGAAGCTGTTCTGAAGGGAAACAAGGATGGGTTGAAGGTAAGACCCAAATTACATGTGTTATGGTATGGAAGGAGAAGAAAAAAGGAAAAAATATCATTTTTTTTTTATTTTGTTCACCCAATTTAACAATGAGGCTCTCACTTCATGTTAGCTAACAATTCTTCTGATCTTCCTCTACTTCTAACAGAAACTATGGTTGCGGATAGAGGATCCACCGCGAAGAAAGCATATGGTGTACCTTGGAGGAGCAGTCCTTGCAGGAATTATGAAGGTACAATGTTGCCTCTCTCTCTCTCTCTCTCTCTCTCTCTCTCATACAAACCAGGACACAGTGGTTTCGATGATGTGTTTTGTCAACTTGCATTTTTCACCCCCCCATGTTAAGTATGTCTTATGCTTCTAAAAGTAGACCACAATATTTGGACAGTGCATTTGTTGCTTTCAGATTTGTGAAAAGCAAATTGAAATGAAGAGCAAAAAAGGAAAGCAAGAAAAGAAAAAATAAATAAAGGGAAAATAATTTTCTTAACAAAAAGCAATTTTTTAGATACAGGGAACAAAAACATGAATTGATATGAAGTTGGACATTGAGAAATTTGATTACTCGTGCAGGATGCACCGGAGTTTTGGATTAGCAGAGAAGATTACCTGGAAGAGGGAATTGCATGTCTAAGCAAGTGTGGCCAAGCATGAATTTTTGGCTAGGAGAGTGTTAGCATTTAAGTCTTCCAAGAGTTGGGTGGCTAATGCAGTGATCTATTTTTGTGATAATTCTAGCAAAAGTTTCGTTATGCCATACGTATCGCCCAAAAAAAAAATCTCACCATGCCATACCCCTATTGCTAGCTATAGGGAAAAAATTATGTGTTTTAATGCTTCATGCATATCTTTATATTGGTGGAGCAGATGTTTATTATGTATGTCAGTGTAACAATTTTTGTACTTGAATTTTCCCTTTTATCGTAGGATGTTTTTTTTCTTTTTTGCGACGGCATTACACCGTCACAAAAAATAGAAAATTTTAATATTTTTATTAATTTTGTTACAGGTTTTACTTTTTGCGACGGTATTATACTGTCACAAAAAATAGAAAATTTATTATTTAAAATAGTAATTTTATTATTTTTTAAAACTTTTTGCGACGGCATTACATTGTCGCAAAAAATAGAAATTTTTATATTTTTAATACTTTTTGCGACGGCTCCACACCGTCGCAAAACAGTGTTTTTGCCGTTGCAAAAAAAGACTACTAGCAATGGTGTTTTTTGCTGTCTCAAATAACATTTTTAGCGACGGTAAAATAGTGCCGTTGCAAAAAAGTCAAGAAATTTCAAACGTTATTAGCGACTGCACAGTGCCGTCACAAAAAGGCAAAAATGCCATCGCAAAACATTAGCGACGGCACTGTGCCGTCGCAAAAACTCTTTTGCAACCCCTGCAGTTGCGACCCCCTCTTGCCGTTGCAAAAAGTCATTTTGCCGTCGCAAAAAGTATTAGCGATGGCATTAGGAGTATTAGTGACGGTATTTTACCATCGCAAAAAGTCAATTTTTTTGTAGTGTGTATAATCATGGAGCAACAAAATAATTAAAATTACAAAAACTCATAAATTGTCTCTCCAAAATGCAATATTAAATTCATGTCTCATGCGAATTAATTTTTCTGGCAATCACATGATTTTATAAACATGGCATGAGATGTAATTATAATTTAAAATATTTAAATGTTTTTTGGGTTATAATTAAGGATGGTATGTTTTGATTTGTTAGGCTCTCAACTCTTCCCGATCTTAAGGGAATGAGTTTAGCGGTGATTGAATAGAGTACAGTTGAATTTGAAAAATTCGATTAAGTTCGGATTTGGGGTGGGAGAGAGTATTTTTTTTTTAATCCGAATCCTAGCCGATCCACAAATATAATAATAAATAAATAATAATATTACAATATATGTAATATGTGTATAATATATTGTTGAATTTTTATAGAATATATATAATATATATTGAGTTTTTATTATGTTATATGGACAAATTACATAAATAGTCCCTATAGTTTGAGACTTGTGTCACTTTGGTCCCTGACTTTTCAATTGTGACACATTTGACCATGAATTTTGAATCTTGTTCCAAATAAGGACAATTGAATATATAATTAGATTTTTTAAGGGTAAAATTGTCAATTTGATAAAATATAAACTAATTTGACAAAAATAAATGTTAAACAAATATTTTTTAATTTTTAAAAATTATTTCTACCTACTAAAAATAAAATTATGTAAAATTGATAAATCTTTTAGACATTTATTTATTTATTTTTACCAAATTAATTTTTATTATGTGTTTGGATGATGATCATGTAAAATTACTTTTAAAAAATTAATCATGTAATTTTTATTAATTTTGCATAATTTTATCATTAGTGGATAAAAATAATTTTAAAAAAATTAAAAATATTTTTTTGACATTTATTTTTGTCAAATTAGTTTATATTTTATCAAATTGACGATTTTACCCTTGAAAAATCTAATAATATTTTCAATTGTCCTTATTTGGAACAAGATTCAAAATTCATGGTCAAATGTGTCACAATTGAAAAGTCATGGACCAAAGTGACACAAGTCCCAAGCTATAGGGACTATTAGTGTAATTAACCCATGTTATATATATAATATAATTTCAATATATATACAATATATAATATATTTTTTTAATTATAAATAGCCTTTTTTTAGTTTTAATTATTAAATATTAATATTGTTGTTGAATTTCTTATTGTGTTACGGATCGGGGTAGGGTCGGGATGGGGGTTATATTTGCTAGTTTGGGTGGGGGTGTGGTAGAGTTCCATAAGGGATAGGTCAGGGGTAGGGGCTAGGGGCTTCCTAACATATACTCTATTTCTTGTCATTCCTAGCTATAATCAATTAAATAGGGTTTAACCTTTTTACAAATAAAACACACTGGCAAATAAGTAAGGCTCAAAAGCCAATCAACAAGGAGCATTTGCCCACATCCGTATCCAGGCCCACTCATCATATTCTAACATCAGTACTTGAAAAATTATTTCCACCAAGGGATGAACCAAAGTCCAGCGGAGAAATTCTTAAACTTATGAAATATGCCTTGACAATAGATATGATCATGATGCGAGTGTGATACATAAATCTAGCCATCATTTGCCCAAGTTCCTAGTAAATATTTTATTTTCCAAATTTAAGACATAAAAAGGTTAATTTAAAATTTCTAAAATTCAAGTCAATTACACCCGTAATAAATCACCAAGTTAGTATCTACCAATGGTCCTAAAAGGCAAGGACCACTAATAACACCCCCACTTTACTAGTTATTAGTCGGAAGCTACATTACACAGTACTCGTGTCGACATGACATGACACGAGTACGGGTATGGAACCCGTCCAGGATATGTTAGTAAGAAAATGGATACTGCATACTAAAGATGGCATACTTGCAATTAGGATTATGAAAATGGAGATTAGGACTTCGTAGTAGGAATCGTCAAATCTCAATCTTCTTTGCTTGATACTTGATCTCCTTCTCTGTCTTCTCTCTTGCTTGATCTCCCTCTTCTCCTTACCTCTCTCCACCTCTCTCTAATAGATAACAAAATAAATCGTATATAATATAAATTACTTATATTATAAAATAATTATATACATAAATTATTATTTTATTTATTATATATATAAAATAAATCATCTATTTTTAAATATATATAATAAAATCATCATATATTATATTATATTTTATATTTTAGTGAGATCCCAATTCAAATATGAGTGATCAGTGGATATAGTGTGGTGTGGTCAAGATAAATTATTAGGTGTGGTATTTTTGGTTTGAGGAGAAATTATAATAGAACGCCATGTTATTAGAAAAATACATAATATTTTTTTGATACATTTATGTTTACCCATATCCACGTACTTGTGTCTAATTATTGGGTACTTTTTAGATGTACCCATGTATCCTTCATTTAGAGGTTTGCCAAATCCGATCTCTAGATACATACTTGCACTTCATAAAGGGGGGCAAAACATAATTTATCCATAATTTTTCTCAACTTGGCCATCTCAACTTGAGAAAGCATTTGGGCTTGGTAGGCTAATTTTGGTGATCCTAACTGTTTACTTTGTAGGACTCGGTGAATAGAATATTCGAGCAAAAAATCAAGATGATCGGACATTAGTAGCTATATATTTGGATTAAATTTGTATTACAAAAAAAGGATGGCTATTCTTGAAATTATATTTATCGTCCATTTTTATAAAAACAAATATGATTCAAATATATAGCCATTGATATCCAATCATCTTGATTTTTTGCATTAATATTTTATTCAACGAATCCTACAAAGTAAACGATTCGGCTCACTAAAATTGGTTTCCAAAATGGGCTTACCAAGACAAAGCTGTTATGACCTGAACCTGTCCCTATAGGTTAGGATCATAACTGGCCAGTAATCCTGAGATTACCTACGGCCTCAGACAGAATTCAATTAAAAATTAATAATATGGGGCTAGATGTGGAAGCAAAATTTTAAATTTTGTCCAATGAGTTGTGCATACATGACATAACAAAACTTTTCACACATATATAATAACTCACACCCAACAGAACATAAAAGATTACAGATGTCTAGGACCATTCAGAAACTGACAAACCAAAAACCAAGGTTTATATACAGACCTGGTCTTACATAACCATCAAAAGTAAACAAAAGAAAATCAAAACAAAAGCCTTGTGTGTGAAGCAACCTTGGCTGACTCCAAAATCTCAGTAACCTTTTACAGTCTCACTAAGGCTAGGGCTAGACATCCCGTTGTTCACCTACATACATATAAATAAAGAGTAAGCTAATGCCTAGTGAATAATACCAAAGTAAAGAGGTTGAGTGAATGAGCCCTTTTTAACATATAAGTGTATCTAATCAATGAGCATATATAATCAATAAACGTTTCACATCAGAACAACCTCGGGTCTAGCATGCGACAGAATGACCTTAGGTCTAAGAGATAACAGAATATAAGGTACGAGTTCAATCATTTCTCAACAAGATGGCCTTCGGCCCAACAGTGTACAAAATGACCTCAGGTCCAATAGTTAACAGACTCACCAATCGAATTCAGTCATCTCTTATTAGAACAACCTTGGGTCTAATCATTTATAGTATATAATGGCCATTCAATTATTGCAATTGCATATTAGTCATTCAGTCTTATAAGAGATTCAGTTATATCAAATTAGTCATTCAGTTTTATCAGAGATTCAGCCATATCATATCAATCATTCAGTCTTATCAAAGATTCAGTCATATCATATCAGTCAATCAGTCTTATCAGAGATCTAGAACGACCTTGGGTCCATTTTATCAGATACACAAAATGGCCTCAGGCCCAATTCAAATATATTGAGCGACTTCGCTCCATAATTCAAATATATACATAATGACCTTAGGTCCACTGTTCATGTTTATGTCATGTCATTCACTTGTACAGACAATACTCTCATTAATATCATATTGTTTAGACAGAAGATGGTAACTCATTCACACTTATCAAATCATAGGTTCAAAAAAGCTTACCACATGTGAACAGTCAGAAAATAGAGTATAAGTAAAATACATTTACTAAGATATTACTTACAGTGTTCAGTTGGTTGATTCATCCTCAGAGTTGACCCTACACAATTTGTAACACATACAGAAATTGGGTCACAATACAATTCAATCCGTTCTTTAATTCATTTAACTTTCTTAGGCTTCTTTCTAACTCTTTAGTTCATTTGGAATGCTCAATGTATGCCTAAGAATGCTCAGAAATGAAAAAGAACGAAAATCGAAACATAATACAACTTTTCAAAGTTTCTTGAAACAGGGTACTTTGCTCGAGCGCAACATTGGTCGCTCGAGTGGACCCCTTGGTCTGCAAAAGTACTAGATGCATGCAAAGTGTGCTCAAGCGACAGATTGTTTGCTCGAGCAGTGAGGCGGAATTCTAGAATTTCTAGGACAAAGTTAAACTTCAAACACATAGTTTCAAATCATGGACTTGCATAGCTTATTCACAACTTCAAAGAATACTTAGAAATTCTTTCAAAAACATGGATTACAAGGTTCATTCTCAAAAGATGAACTTAATGTTCAAACCGAATGATTCTTTCTTCTCTTTCCTAATCATTTACTTATGTTGTTTCTTAGCTTATTAATCCTTAATAAGTCATAATTCACGATTAAGAATGCCCGGAAAGAGATGGGAACGAAGATATGAATTCGAAGCGCCTTTTGAAAACATGCTGAACATGAGTTGATGGTTAGAGCCATCTTTTGGTCACTTGAGCCAAGTTCGCTCGAGCCACCATTTGGTCGCTCGAGCCAACTTTTACAGAGTGAAAAATACTGAGAGCTTGTTGTAGCTTGCTTTTCGTGCTCCTTTGGAATACGACTAGCCCTACAGTTCAGACTCCCACGGTTCTGAATCTGATTTCAAAAGTGTAATGTGAAACAGATAAACACAACGACAAACCTTTTTAGAAAATCAAGTTTGAATCAAAAGATGCCAAAAAATGGACTAGAATGTCAGATTTCAGAGTTACTACCTAAATATTTTTGGAAAATTTAGGAACCCGTAACTCATGCCAAAGGCCATTAGTCCGTCATCGCCAAAGTGCCTCGGCTCGGAAACTTAGGTATGAGAGGGGAAGGTCATGAATTGAACACCGTACTCACCCGATCAAAGATCGGCTTCTACTAATCATGATGTGATTTTTATTTACATCATATGCTCTTGTTCCGGTTATTTTGGCTAATTTTACTAGGTGATGTACACAAGTATAGACCAATTCACAAAATTTGGAACACATTGATTTCATGTTTGTTTTAAAAAAGTATTTTGAATACATGTCACTTGAGAAAGCGAGCTCGTATTTACATTAGTCAAATTATTCCAACTTAAGTAAAAAGGCCTTCATCCACCGACATTCAAACAGGTATATCACTTAAGCACTTAGCCTCATGGAATATGCTTGATATGGCAACACAAACACACAATGTAATATACTAAAGCGAGAAATGCTCACCTAGTACTCCAAGGCAAGCCAAATAAAGAAAAAATAATTAGAAGAAATGCATGCTCTTAAACAATGTAATATGACTAATGCAACGCACACATTATGCAAATAATAAGCTCGGCTACTAACATGGCATGTGATTCAATTCAAGGCATGCGATAAAGCACATGTTCGAGCAAAGAATTTGAAATTGACATTGGTTGAAATGATGAGCAGAACCCCTTTATACGTGTAAGATGAATAGATGTAAGTCATGGAAAATGCTAAGTAAATATGATGCTACCATTATAAATGGGTAAATAAAAAGGAGAAAAAAATGAGGTTGGAAGACATACACAATTATTACATATTTTGCCCTCGTGCAAAAGGGTCCAAATGTCTCAAGTGTCCGAATTAAACTACTTATTACAAATTTGAATGAATAAATAAATAAATAACTAGCTATCTAATTTATTACAATAAAGACATTAAAGATATGATAACAATAATAATTACAACCAGAATTACAACAATATAATATTATAACAATAAGATGAACAATAACATTACAACATTAATGTATAAATGCACAAGGATTGCATGCGCGTCAATGAAGACGGTTTTTAGAAGCTGCTCTGTCTGCCTTCTGTGAAACTGCTCTGTTTCACCCTCAGCCTCTGCCCTCTATTTTTACCAAAAGTACTCTGCTTACCAAACATTGGAGCTCAGCCGGTCCCCAATGAGGCCCGACCGAGTCCAAACAAGGTTGGTCATGCCCTATTTTCGTGCAGAAAAATGTTTTTGTGCTCTAAGGTGAAAACAGTGCAGATAGAGCAGTTTTAAACCATGTTTGTCCTTTTTGCTATTCTCTATCATGGGGAAACTCAAGAGAAGAATGGATTTAGTTCCAAAACCATCAATGGTCGCAAGTTGATTGCGTGATGATTTTGGACACGTTTGGACAAAAAGTTAATAAATGCAATGAAAGACGATCACCCCTCCCTCCTATCATGAAGTTAGCTCAAAGAGGGAGGTAGACACACCTCAAAAATCATCAAAATATCATGAATTGATAGATGATAGCTCTTGACTCAATGGACTCGGCATAACATCCGACCGAATCCAACCAATTTTATTAATCTTCTTTATGTTGGTTGAATTGATTTTAAGTCAATTTTATTAGCCTTTTTTGACTAGTCTTTTTTGAGTTACCTTTCCATTACTTAATCATTTAGTCCAAAAGTGAGATTTAAGTCCACTAAAAGGAGGAAAGTGTCAAACGAGAAGTTGTTATTGGCATGAGAGAGATGTTATGCCTTGGTAATGAACCTCCGAAGAGATTAAACCATTAAGTATAGAAGGGTCTCTTTCTCAAGTTTAAACAACACTCGGTTGAACTAACTCTCAAACAAAGAAAACCAAGAAAGCCAGGAGGGTGTAGAGATGATGTGCAAAGTTGATTATTACAACAAAATAAGTGAACCAAAAGCTATCAACTCGAATGACTTGGTATCTAAGGCCTACACAACCAAAGCCATGAGGACTTACAACACAACAAGCAAAGTATTGAAAGCATAAACTAATTAAATGAATTAAAACATCCCTAAAACAGTCCCTAACATACAAAAAACAGTAGCTAAAAGTATGTTTAAAGAGCACAAAAAGATAGCCAAAACATAGAGTTACAAAACTAGTAAGTAAGACCAAGGAGAGATGGCTAATCCCTCCACTTTTGAGACTTCTAAACTATGTTTTCCAGCCCTTTTAAACTCTAAAAATCAGCATGTAAACTAAGAAAAAGAGTTGAGAAACAAAGAGTTATGAGATAAGGTGCAAGAAAGGGTGTTAAGCCTTTCTACCTTTGGTAGCTCTTTAACCCCAAGTTCTAACACTTAAAATGGATCCAAGACAGTAGGAAAACACAAGAAAATGATAGAAAAAGATTGAAATGAAAACAAGAAAAAATGTGACAAGCTTATACCTCTTGAAGAGAGCAAGCTTTGGTTGTAAACCAAACTTGATCCTAGAGCACTCTCAAGGTTGAATTATGATTCTCAAGGCTCAACCAAGGCTTCAAGGTTCAGCTCTAAGGGTGTGTATGATGTATAGATATAGTTCAAGGATGATAGGCTTGCTAAAAGATAACTTGCTAAGGAAGAAGGAGCTCTCAAAGATCTTTTAAACTCTTGGAAATTTTTCTAACCCTAAAAACAGAGATATAAGCTTGTATTTATAGAATTTGAGCCAAATAGGTCACAAATATCTTCAAAAATAAATAGCTAGCTGATTCTTGCCCAAAACAGTGTTTATCGCCTAAAAGGCACAGCCAACCCCAAATGAGGCACGGCCGGGCCACAATGTGGCTCCCATGTTCCTCTATGTCAGGCTCAGCGTAGGTTGGCACAGTGCTAAAAAATGAATTTATGAGGGATAGAAGTATAAAAATAGCTTGGGTATAGAAGGTTGAGATTTTTAGAGCTAAAAACAAGATTCCTTTGTTGAGAATTTGAATTGTTGACAATGTAACTTTCATCATCGAGCGCTCAGAATAAAGTGTCCAAGTCTTGCGGGTGGTCAAAAATGGGGTGTCAATACTTGCAATGTTGGCTCAAGCCACAACTTGGTCGCTTAAGCCATCTATGAAATTTCTAGGTTTCAAAACAAAAAGTTTGGCTTCCAAACACAAATTCAAAGCCTTGGGTCATGTTTGACTCATTTAATTACACAAAATTACTTTAGCAAACATATATACACGACCCCTTAAAACCCATTTGCTTTCAAATCTCATCAATTTGGCAAAATTGAGCTTAAAACTCGTATGTATGTAAGATTTTCAAACTCTTTTCTCAAAACTCAACTCCGAAGTGTATAAGCTTGCATGTTTGAACCAAACTCTTGAAATTACATGGAAATACATATGTATGAGCCCAACTTGAAACCATGAGCTCAAAAGTGTTATGAATTGCCAAAATTGAGATCAAAACTTCTATACATGCATCAATTCAACTTCAATTCCCTTCCAAGACTTTCAAAACATGGAATTAATCTTCAAAACTCATGAACTTAACAATCTGGGCTCAAAGGCTCCATGCATGTACAAAATCCTTTCCAAAACATTAATTTAAAGGTTAACAAATGATGGATGAAACATGCATGTACAATTTATTCCATAATTTCAGCATAGATGCAAGAATTCAAACTCAACATAGCAAAATTCATCTCATTAATACATGCATGTAGAGCTTCTTTACTTTCTTTACTTTAATTGACAAAACACATGCAAATGGTCACATACAGGCTATGAACTCAACTCTAAATCACATCATCTTCAAGGATTAAGAGTTAGGTGCTTACCTAGAGGCTTCAGACACACTTGTTCTTGCAATCACATCATCTTCAAGGATTAAGAGTTAGATGCCTACCTATGTTTTCGAGTTCACCTTCAATCTCTATACTCTCTCTCTCTCTACAATGTTATCTTAGATTTTTGCTCTAGAATGAGCTTATGGCTCATATATATAGCTAGAGTGGTTTATTACAATAATTAGAACATTAGACCAATTAAAGACAACTTAATTAATTAATCTGAATCAATTTTTGATCAAGCTTACCATAAGGTTCTAAAAATTCCAATTAGTCTAATCATGTACTCAATTTTGGTTTTTGGCGCCATTAAGGCCTTCAATTTCAAATTCAAAAAGGAAATCACAATAGATTTTCCTACAATCAACAGATAGTTTCCAAATTGAATAGATATACTCAAATAAATCACATGGCACATATCACAATTAATAAATAACACATAATTAAATAATTATAATCATGATTTACATGTTGGGGTCGTGACAGTCTTCCACCCTTTAAGAAATTTGGTCCTCTAAACGTACACTACCTTATGTCAGAAACAACTCGGAATGCCTTGTGTCAAAAATAGATCGAATACCTGAATCTCATATTATTCTTCCTTTTTGCAAGTGGATTCTTTTTCATCAACTCTATCACGGAAATTCGATCCATTCTCCTTTATCACAGAAGTTCGATTTGTTTCTCAATTATTCAACAGTTCACAGTTCAATTCGATTATTCATTTCAGGGACTCATCATAGTTATTCAAAATCATTCAGGTTTATTAAGCAGATCCAGATCCAGACATCAATGCCACAGTAGCAGAGGCAAGACTAAAGTAATCAATCACATGTTGTACATAATTCACATATTCCCATAGCATCAATTGTAAAGTACAATGAAATTGAGCAGTCAATCACAGAGCATATTGAATTCACACACTTTCAGATAGTCAAGGTTTTCTAATCCCAATAGTGTTCACAATCAAAATAGTTTGCGGTTAACAATTACCATAAAATAAATTTCCAAAATTCAATAATACTAAAGAAACTGTTCTCCCATACAAAACATATTCTGATTAGTCAAAGATAAATGTTCTGTATTGTTTATAATCAAATCAATCTGTTGTTAACGGTTTCCATTGCGTTGAATTAATAAGAATGTAATATAGAAGCAGTCAACCTTTAACAAAATATATGTGTTCCTAATCAAAAGAAGGTACATGTTCAAATACCGTTCATAATCACATAGTCTGTTATTGATAATTCGTATAAGGTTTTCAAGGTAGTAAGTATTTAAATCAAACACAAGTCTTCGATCCATTAATTCTTATAGCATTGGGTCAAAAATACGGTAACATAGAAGTAGTCATTCTCTAAAACAATCACTTACTGGATTTGCATGATTCAGTTGATCTATGACACATATGTACCCAATAGTTGAAGGTTGGTTCTCAATAGTGTTCATGATTAGATCGATCTGTTGACAGCCCACATAAAGTCTTCTAAATAAGTCAAGTATTCAAAACGGATTCAAGTTTTGGGTCTATCAATTTTCTTGTCAGGAATAATCCGGTCATTTGTTCATGAACAATTCATAATCTCCCATAAACGATACCAAGTTAAATAACGATTCTCAAATCAGGCAAAGATCTTGTCTAATTATATCAGATGAAGGTTCCATCAGGTCAAACTAAACAAAGGTTCTATCAGATCGAGTCAGATAAAAGTTCCATCAAATCATTCTCAAATAAAGTACGTTTGGTTTTGTAGGTCATACTCTGTTCGCTTAGGTACATAGTCAGTAGTTTCACAATTGTTCTAAGTTTATCAATTCTCAAAAACAAATCAGAGTCATACATCACAATGGTTCATATCAAAGTGTTTCAGGTCATATACAATGTGGCATTCTCCAAATAAGTTCACATGTAGGTGCACATGCATGCAGTTGTTTATATCAAAATGTATGTATCATAATCAATATAGCAGTTCCCAAATAAGTCTTTCATGTAGGTATACGGTACATAGTAATGCATCATACAAAGTTCCTCGGTGGCACATAATGGCGAGTTCATTATGTTGAAGTTCTAAATTAGTCATACAATCACAAAAGCATAGGTCTAATAGTCTAGTCAAATAGTCCCATCAATCTTAAACAACTAAGTACACAGTCACACAGAATATACAATTCATTATGTGGAGTGCCCAACTCTGTTACACAAGCACATGGTTATAGTCTCGATAGTCTAGTCGGTAGGAATAAATAAGATGATAAATCATTTTGAGCAAAGGTATAGATATTTATATGTGTCTGAAATCTATTAACATTCCCAATATGTATTCACAAGCACGATGCACAGATGAACACAAGACAAATTCTCCAGATACAATAGATAGGGCAATGGTTCCATGGGTCTACAAAATCTAGATGCAATTGTGGTAGAAACAACAAAATGCGTCATACTCAAATCAATTAACATCCCAAGCAAATGTGTATATATGTATGAATCCAGAATCAATCAACACATAGGCATTCATTTAGAAACAGTAAAGATACCTGGGACAACAGTCTTCAATATTCTGAGTGTTTTTTGGGTTGAGTGTAGTTATTCTATCCTAACTAGCAGTTTTTGTCATTGATACGAATCTAGCTGAGGCAGCGGGTCTATTCACATTTTGTTTGGTCTGGGGGCAGTTCCTTACCATCTGATCCATTTTACTACATCCATAACAAGCCAAAAAATTTGATGACAAATCCCTCGGTGCTTCTTACTACATTTGTTACATGTTGGTGCGGTATTCTTTGTAGAGTTTGAAGTGCTCGATGATCTCGTATTTTGCTTTTTAAATGATCTTTTCCTTGAGAAAAAGCCTTGCCTCTTGCTTTTCCATTTAGAAGATCGGTTCGTGTTAGCTTCAAATATCAGTACTTAACTAACTACCTCAACATATTTTGTTACTTTTAAAACATTCACTTGATGCTCCTATACCGGTGGCGGCGGAGGTTCTTGCTGTAACGGTAGCTGTTGTTGCCATCTTAAGGTCTCTAGCATTTCTATTACTATTCTTTCCAATCTATCAAGTCGGACCGTGGAGGATTCTTCCAACTTCATCTGTCATTGTTCTTGCCATGTTCTACATGAACTTATATTATGACAAGAAGTACAGAGATATACATAGATGCACATAGACATAGTTACATGTAGGCACATATTCTCATATTTGCAGAGTCTGAATGCACATAAGCAACAATTCATGATTCATATGTTCATATACTTGCCTTATAACAAAAACAAAACTTGTTTGTATACATTAACACAACAATTCATATCTCATGTAACCACATGTTCTCATACAAGCATGTACTTATCAAATGGATGCACCTTAAGTCTTTACTAGACACCATATGGCTCATTTAGATAAGTTTGTGAGTTATTAACTCATGTTCTGATACCACTCTGTCATGACTCGAACCTGCCCATATAGGTTAGGATCATTACCAGCTAGTAATCAAGAGATTACCTACGGCCTTAGACAAAATTCAATTAAAAATTAATAATATGAGGCCAGATGCAGAAACAAAACTTTAAATTTTGTCCAATGAGCTGTGCATACATAGCATAACAAAAACTTTTCACATATATATAATAACTCACGCCCAACAGCATATAAAAGATTATACATGTCCATGACCATTCAGAAACTGACAAACCAAAAACCAAGGTTTATATACAAACCTAGTTTATAAACCTTGGTTTTTCATGACCATCCAAAGTAAACCAAAAAAAAATCAAAACAAAAGCCTCGTGCGTGAGGCAACCTTGGCTGACTCCAAAATCTCGGTAACCTTTTACAGTCTCACTATGGCTGGGGCTAAACACCCCCCTGCTTACCTACATATATATAAATAAAGAGTGAGCTAACACCCAGTAAATAATACCAAAGTAAAGGGGTTGAGTGATTGAGCCCCTTTTAACAGATAAGCTTATCTAATCAATAAGCATATATAATTAGTAAGCGTTTTACATTAGAATGACCTCGGGTCCAATATGCAACGGAACAAGCTTAGGTCTAAAAGATAGTAGAATATACGGTACGAGTTCAATCATTCCTCAATAGGACGGCCTTAGGCCCAACAGTGTACAGAATGATCCCAGGTCCAACAATTAATAGACTCACTGATCAGATTCAATCATCTCTTATCAAAACGACCTTGGGTCCAATCATTTACAGTATATAATGGCCATTCAATTATTGTAATTGCATATCAGTCATTCAGTCTTATTAGAGATTCAGTCATATCATATTAGTCATTCAGTCTTATCATATCAGTCAATCAGTCTTATCAGAGATCCAGAACAGCCTTGGGTCCATTTTATCAAATCCACAAAACGGCCTTAGGCCCAATTCAGATATATCAAGCGACTTCGCTCTATAATTCAAATATATACAGAATGACCTTAGTTCCACTGTTCATGTTTATGTCATGTCATTCACTTGTACAGATAATACTCTCATTAATATCATATTGTTCAGACAGAAGAGGGTAACTTATTCACACTTATCAAATCATAGGTTCAGAAAAGCTTACCACATGTGAACAGTTAGAAAATAGAGTATAAATAAAATATATTTACTAAGATATTATTCACAGTGTTCAGTTGGTTGATTCATCCTCAGAGTTGACCCTACACAATTTGTAACACATACAGAAATTGGGTCACAATACAATTCAATCCGTTCTTTAATTCGTTTAACTTTCTTAGGCTTCTTTCTAACTCTTTAGTTCATTTGGAATGCTCAATGTTTGCCTAAGAATGCTCAGAAATGAAAAAGAACGAAAATCGAAACATAATACAACTTTTCAAAGTTTCCTGAAATAGGGTACTTCGCTTGAGCGCAACATTGGTCGCTCGAGTGGACCCCATAGTTTGCAAAAGTACTGGATGCATGCAAAGTGTGCTCAAGCGACAGATTGTTCGCTTGAGTGGTGAGGTGGAATTCTAGAATTTCTAGGACAAAGTTAAACTTCAAACACATAGTTTCAAATCATGGACTTGCATGGCTTATTCACAACTTCAAAGAATACTTAGAAATTCTTTCAAAAACATAGATTACAAGGTTCATTCTCAAAGGATGAACTCAACATTCAAACCGAATGAATCTTTCCTCTATTTCCTAATCGTTTACTTATGTTGTTTCATAGCTTATTAATCCTTAATAAGTCATAATTCACGTTTAAGAATGTTTGGAAAGAGATGGGAACGAAGATATGAACTTGAAACGCCTTTTGAAAACATGTTGAAAATAAGCTGATGACTAGAGCCATCTTTTGGTCTCTAGAGCCAAGTTCGCTAGAGCCAACAGTTGGTTGCTTGAGCCAACTTTTGCAGACTGAAAAATACTGAGAGCTCGCAATGTTGGCTCAAGCCACCACTTGGTCGCTCGAGCCATCTATTCTGGGTTTCAAAACAAAAAGTTTACCTTCCAAACACAAATTCAAAGCCTTAGGTCATGTTTGGCTCATTTAAAAACACAAAATTACTTTAGAAAACATATATACATGACCCCTTAAAACCCATTTGCTTTCAAATCTCATCAATTTGGCAAAATTGAGCTTAAAACCCGCATGTATACAAGATTTTCAAACTTTTTTCTCAAAACTCAACTCCGGAGTGTATAAGCTTGCATGTTTGAACCAAACTCTTGAAATTACATGGAAATACATATGTATGAGCTCAACTTGAAACCATGAGCTCAAAAGTGTTATGAATTGCCAAAATTGAGATCAAAACTTCTATACATGCATCAATTCAACTTCAATTCCATTCCAAGACTTTCAAAACATGGAATTAATCTTCAAAACTCATGAACTTAACAATTTGGGCTCCAAGGCTCCATGCATGTACAAAATCCTTTCCAAAACATTAATTTAAAGGTTAACAAATGATGGATGAAATATGCATGTACAATTTATTCCATAATTTCAACATAGATGCAAGAATTCAAACTCAACATGGCAAAATTCATCTCATTAATACATGCATGTAGAGCTTCTTACTTTCTTTACTTTAATTGACAAAACACATGCAAATGGTCACATACAAGCCATGAACTCAACTCTAAATCACATCTTCTTCAAGGATTAAGAGTTAGATGCTTACCTAGAGGCTTCAAACACATTTGTTCTTACACAATATTGATCAATTCAAGCTATATCTTCGAGTTCACCTTCAATCTCTGCACTCTCTCTCTCTCTCTCTCTCTCTCTCTCTCTCTACAATGTTAACTCAAATTTTGCTCCAAAATGAAGAGAAAGATGAGCTCAAATGAGCTTATGGCTCATATATATAACTAGAGTGGCTTATTACAATAATTAGAACATTAAACCAATTAAACACAACTTAATTAATTAATCTGAATCAATTTTTGATCAAACTTACTATAAGGTTCTAAAAATTCCAGTTAGTCTAATCATATACTCAATTTTGGTTTATGGCGCCATTAAGGCCTTCAATTTCAGATTTAGAGCGGAAATCACAACAGATTTTCCTACGATCAACAAATAGTTTCCAAATTGAATAGATATACTCAAATAAATTATATGGCACATATCATAATTAATAAATAACACATAATTAAATAATTATAATCATGATATGCATGTTGGGGTCGTTACAAAAACACTCTCTCAAGTTGAGAAGTCAAACCCTAATAATAAAAGGGGTCATTTGTTATGAAATTAGAAATTTCGAGGAGTGGGATATAATTTCTAGAATCACATAAGGAAAATCTTATTTTAAACCTTCGTTTGGGATGTTGGCTAATGAAAAAAAGTTTTGTTCAAGATGATTTGTGAATTTTTTTGTAGTTGAATAGATAATTGAATAGATTGTTTTATTGGCTATTTAGTTTTAGTTTTTTTCCCTTCTTTTTTTTCTTTGTGTGTGTGTGTGTGTGTGTGTGTGTGTGTGTGTGTCTGGCTCCATTTTAGCTTATCCCAAACGCCACCTAAGCAAATCTCAAGAGGTGTACTTTTATTTTATCCTACATTATAAATACACATATATTTATTTAAAATACTAATTGCTCTTTATAATTTTAGAAATTACATCTTGTTCTTTTCAATTTCTAATCATATAACAAATGATCTATTTCACTAATCAACTATCAAGTCAATTAATATTTTTTAATGATATTAGAAATATATTTCAATTAATAGTTCTAGTAATTTTATTATTATATCGGAATGTAGTTATAAATTTTATTTTTACTATTAACTCTGTTAATTGACAAATTCTAACAATGAAATATTTGTAATTTCCATAACTACAAGGAGCAATAAGCAAATCTCAAGAAATATATTTATAATTTTTTTAAAATTAAAATTTAATAAGTAAAAGAATAAAAGATAAAAACATTTTAATCAAGACCAATCCTAAACTTTTGGAGACCCTATGTGAACTTTCAAGTCGAGACTCTTTATATTTAAACACACACACACACACACACACACACACACACACACACAAAAGAAGAAGAAGAAGAAAGAAAGAAAGAAAGAAAGAAAATCTTGTGAATGAAATAATAATGTATTGTTTGATATCTTTTACAATTTACTATTTTTTAGTTTATAGAAAATATTAAACATGTTTACATTTATTTTGGGTAAAAATTAAAATAAAAAATATGTTTAGTACGCAAGTATTTAAAAAAATACATTTTGAAAACAAGTTAAAATGGGTGATTGCGGGAGGTGGTGTCTACGGTTGAAAATGATAGCCAGAGGTGATTATTGCTTGCAAGAGGTGATGATCGAAGGTGGTTGACATTGGTGAAAGGTGGGTAGAAGGTGATTGATGGCTAGAGGAAGTATTAGCCGAAATGATTGTCAATGGTCGAAAATGGTGGCCAGTTTGCCACCTAAGGAGGTACTTAAGAGCCGAAGGTAGTTATTGTTGGTGGGAGGTGGTGGGTCGGATGTAGTTGATCAAGGAGGTCATTGGCAATGGTAGCTAGTTGTGATAAGCAATGAGTGGTGATCGGAAATGATGAGAGAAATTTTGGCAGCCACACATATTGTTTAAATATAATTATTAAAATTTTCTTACATAGATTATGATCCTAAGAAATCATTTTGAAAACTTAAAAGATTTAGGAATATTGGAAATTGGGTCAGATTTGACCCGACCCATAACCCATAGAGCGTCCACATGGGTTGTGAATAATTCACATGATTTAATAAATAAGATTATTAGAAGATTATCTTTTGGAGGTTGTTGAGTTGTTCTAGAAGACTACAACACCACTCTTATCTATAGTGATTTTATCCTGTATATCATATATTTGGGATACATATTTTGATATGTGAGTTTACCCGAAAATCTTTTGCAGAAAAAACTCTCTCTCTCTATTCTTCCCTCTTAGGTCACCATTATAGAACTTAGGGAATTGGAGTGGGGATATAATATTGAGAAACTCTAGTAGCTTCTCAATTGACGACGACGGGTTTTCCGGACAAGACTCGTAATCCAAGCATCCTATCCAAATAGTTTCCAGTTTAGGTAATATAGTTACTCGCATATTTTTCCTTCAAGGAAAAAAAAGTTTTATTATTTCATAATTTAGAAAAATATAGTATACAATAATAAAAATACCAAACAAAATATGAAGTCATAATAACAAAACCAATTGATCTAAATGTAACAAAATTTCACTTAAACATTACTTGTCTTGCATTTTTAATAGTAAATTACTAATTAAGCTTGCATAACTAAGTTTATCTGTCATATCATTTTCAATGAATAACATAGTAAATTGCAAAATTACTAATTAAACATTAATTTTTTTTCGTTAGGCTCTATTTCAAATGCATCCTACGAACGCACCTCGGCCCAATGGTAAACCTGCCATTTTCTTTAAAAAATTTTGGGGGTATTGCTAGTCAAGAGGTTTGTGGTGCTGGGAAATTTTGAATGGAAACCAAGATGTTCTAATTCTGAAGATAAAAGACCCGAAAAAGTTTGCTCAATGTGATATATTGGCGGTGTTTGAGAAGTTGTGGAGTAGGTTATTTTAGCCTCAAGTTTGAAAAAAGCCATGTAGCCTTTTACTGTAGTTAAACCATTGATTTATATTAAAAAAAAAAAAAAAAAATTTGTAGCTCGACAGCCTACAGTCAGTGGCACTGCAGCCTACCACTATCACTTGGTGGCTGTCCCACCAGTAATAAATGACACTTTTGCCCCTTTACACTAATTTTGAAAACAGCAATGCTAGGTATCATGAAAAACCTTTCATGAAAATAGTCATGAAAGTTTTGTGACCCTTAGATTGCACTTAGAATAAAGCACAACACACTAATCAAGGTAATCCAATGATCATAAATTTTTCATGATCATTTTCTTGAAAAAATTTTCATGATCCCTAACTTTTCCCTTTTGAAAAAAATGAGATTAGGGATAAATTTGTCATTTCAACCTCAAACATCATTTCAAACACATTTTTCAATATAACAATTCAAATAAAAATTCATTCCATCTTCACAAACACAAAAACTAAAATAATGTACTAAAATAGCCAAAAAACTAAAAAACCTAAAAAATAACCACTTCAAAGGTGTTGTCTAATTGTCTCAAATGGTCCTCCCATCGGTTATTTCATAAAATTAGAGTGCTTTTATCCCCGGGCACCTTCTTAGTGACAGTGTTTTGACCACATTAGAAGTTTTCCACCATCTTAAAAATCTTCAGCGAGGTTCTGAGGGGTATATGGCTCTCAAGTTTGACATGAGCAAAGTGTATGATAAAGTCAAGTGGTCGTTCAGCCAAGGTGTCATGCAACGCATGGGTTTTGATCAACAATTTATCGGCCTTGTGATGAGTTGTGTGACCTCGGTTCATTATTCAGTCCTCATTAATGGTGTGCCTTCTCAGAATTTTCGACCTACAAGAGGTTTGTGGCAAGGAGACCTGATTTTGCCATACTTGTTTCTTCTGTGTGCTGAGGTTTTTTCGGATTTACTATGTCGGTTTGAAGAGCGTCATCAATTGACGGGTGTGGCAATTAATCGGTATAGTCCGCGTATTTCACATCTATTGTTTGCAGATGATAGTCTAGTGTTTGCTAAGGCCAATGTTACGGAAACGCTTTAGTTGACATAAATCCTTCAACAATATGAGTTCGTGTTGGGTCAGAAAATTAATCTGGAAAAATATTGTACTTATTTCATCAAAAATGTGGGTGTGGAGGATCAGGATGCTATCAAAGCTCTGTTAGGGGTGGTTGATTTGGCGACAAAAGCACGTATTTAGGCATACCATCTTTCCAAGGGAAATCAAAAGCTAAGGTGTTTGGGTTTATTAAGGATTGGGTGTGGAAGCAACTCAATGGATGGAAGGAAAAATTACTTTCGACAGCTAGGAGAGAAGTTTTGATTAAGTCAGTTGCGCAATCGATACCCACCTCCATCATGTCCTATTTTTTGTTGCCAGTGGGTTTGTGCCATGATCTGAATTTTTTGATTGAGAAGTCTAGGTGGGGCAAGTGCGAAGAAAAGAAGAAGATTCACTAAGTTTCTTGGGACAAATTATGCAAGCCGAAAAATCAAGGTGGTATGGGATTTCGAAATTTTGTTGCCTTTAACACAACAATGGTCGCAAAACAGTGCTGGCGGACACTGTTTTCAAATTCCATCACCTCCGAGTCGACTACCTATGGATGCTACTGTTAGCTCTCTGATTGATTTCGATCGAAGATGTTGAAATGTGGCAGAGATTGAAAGATCAATTTTTGGATGTTGATGCTGAACATATTTTGAATTTGCCTCTATATCCGAGGTTTCCCAATGATACTTTAGTTTGGCATTATACCAAGAAGGGGGGTTTTACGGTAACCTCGACCTATCACCTCCAATTGTCCCTCATGAATAGTGCAATGCAAGCAGATTTGTCATACTCTGTAAGAGACAATTATAGATTCTCGCATGATTTGTAGTGGTTGAAAATTCCATCCAAGATTAAAGTTTTTGCTTGGAAGGCTTGCCTCGATATTTTACCAGTCAAGATGAACTTAAGGAAGAAAAAGTTGCCTATTTTGGCCCACTGTGACATCTGTGGTAGTGGCGAGGAGACATTACATCATTGTTTCTTGGAGCGAGAATTTGCTGAAGAAGTGTGGATAACGGGAGGCTTGGTGGGGCTATAGCAGCTTAGCGAGGCGGTGGGTTATATTGATTGGGTCTGCCGTGTTGAGCAGCTCCATGGAAGTGATGGATTGGGTTTGTTGGTTTCGATGAGCTGGGGGCATTTGGGGCCACGGCAATCAGGTTGTCTTTGCACAACGGACTTGTGCAGCGGGGGAAGTTGCTGAGATGGTTCTTGATCAATATCATGCTTTTATTAATGCCCAACAAAATGTTTGAGTGATTGAGCAACTTTTAAGGCCCAGCGTGCTTCAAGCCTTGGTGTTGTTGTTGTTAGGGGCCATATGGGTGAAATGATTGCGGCAATTTCCAAGCAGATTTCTTTGGTTGTGGATGTTGATCATTTGAAGCTCTTAGCGACTTTTTGAGCACTTTAATTTGCAGAGGAGCTTGGTCTGCATGATTTTCATTTGGAGGGTGATTCTCTTACTGCTATCATTGTTCTTTCTGGTCATGGTTTTGAGGTTGTCATGTTTGGTCATGTTGTGGTTTAGGTAACACAAGCTTTATGCAACTTTCGATCATGGTTCTTCTCTCATGTTCGTAGGAAGGTAATAGTGGTACTCATGATTCGGCTAGACTAGCTATTCATTTCTCATCGCCAAGGGTTTGGATGGAGGATGTTATGTACGCCAAGTCTCCCAATAGGAGACTTAATGTGGCACACATACACATTAATTTTATAAATTATATATTATGTATTATTTGTATATTTATCCTTTTATGTGTATTTATCTTTACTTTATTAATTATTTAAAGTTATGGGTGATAATTATTAAGGGTGCCTAAATACGAAGAATTGTGAGGCCTTTGAATTTTGTATTTCCATTAAGGCCCTTGTTTTTGAATTATTTCAATAAAAACCCTTAATTTCTCGTTTATTTACAATTTGAACCCTAGAATCGAAAACACGTCCCGATCGGAACTGTGCGAACCCTAATCAATCCCAGTAACTTAAGAATCATTTCTAATATTCTAATACTAATTAATTAACTCCCTAATTATAGAAAAATTGCTCAAAAACCCTAGATTTTTTTACTCTCATTATGTTCGTTCGGTTGATCGTCTTTTAATTAGAAAACAAGAAACTTAAACCGAATTGCTTTCCCTAACCCTAATTTAAATAAATTCTACAGTTAAATTAGATATTCTAATTCATAAATTCAAGTACACATGTATATATATACATATGTAAAGTTATACCATTTCTCATCAAACTTTTTGTACTCAAAATCTACACTTATATATATGAATTTGTACATAAAATAAAAATAAAAATCCCCTCAAAACCTCATGCACATGGATGGCCACCCTAAAGGGATTCCTTGTTGTGAAGTTTTTGGAACATGATCCTTGATTTCATAAAACAAATTTTGATTAAATCCCTAAATCATGGAGATATGTGTACTAATTTTCAATCTAGATCTATCTTGACCAAACTCGGACTAAATCATGTTTTAAACCATAATTAACCTTCTTAATCAACCTCCATTTCATTCCACTCCAATCAAATACAAATTCTTTCCATCTAATTCCAATCAATGGCATTTTAGACTTTTCACCATAATTTTTCTATAAATAGAACCTCTCCCCTAGCATTTTTGCACATCACCCACACACACTTATATAATTTGTCTAGAGAGAGAGAGAGAGAGAGAGAGAGAGAGAGGAAAGGAAGAGAGAACCTTGGCAAAGGAGGAAGAAAGGACGAGCAAAACTTGTCCATTTTAGCAAAGCTAGCAAATAAGTAAACTGCAACATAACCCTTTCTTTTATTTTCTTATTCAAATACATGATATTAGACGCTTAATGTACTAATTTTAGATGTGTATTTATGGTGTTCATGTGTTTAAATAAGAAGAGTTGAGCCTTAGTTGTCACCTTGCATGAGTTATTCCTTAAAATAAAACAAGGTTATCTTAATCTATTCATTTTTCACATTATTTCCAAAGGCATGCCTTCATTCTAAAAATTTGAGTTATTTATGTACAATTTAGCATGTTTTCATCATAAGAGAAATGAAAAATTACTCATGGTTGCCCTCTATTTCTATTACTTTTCTTATTTCAAACTTCATACAAGAAAGACCGTTATTTTTAGCCCACTTTCAAAAATTCTATAAAATTTCAAAAACATCCTCTTGACCTCATTTTTATATAAAATCTTTCCTTAAAGTGTTATCTTTCAAGTAAAAATGGTTCCATTTAAAAAGAATGAGTTGTTTAAGAGAAAATCTGATTTTCGTAACAGTTGATGAATTTGGACAATGCTGGAGTATTTCCTTAACAACTAAAAATCTAGGAAAGATATCCCATTTCCGAAAGATGATATGGAAACAAGATAAAATTCTCTACAAACCCTAGAAAGGCCAAGTTCCTAAAAAATCTGAAAAATGTCTATTAGATTGTGATCTTTAAAGTATATCCAATCTGAGAATTTATTTTTATTGATGATTTCACACTTTTCATTTCTTGAATGTGCTTCTTATTGGTTGTTCAAGCTATAGTATGACATCTACACATGTTTATGGTTATATTACCTTAATCTTATGCTATGAATGTTTATTGTTGTGTAGAAATTATTATTTCAATTGCTTGTGCTGACCTTGATTAAAGCACCTAAACTAATGGGAAACTTAAGAAGGGTGGTAATAGGTTTTTGATCTCTTGAATGATGTTATGAGATAAGGATTGTGATAAGTTCATATATTGGTTGGCAGGACGTGTTCCCTATTGAAAGTAAAGTGTTGCGCAAGTAGTTGTTTCGAAACTCTTGAATGGACCGGTTGTATTCGGACCCTAGGTGTTTATGATGGATAAGGTTGAAGAAAGTTTTGGGCAAGGCCCTTATTTTTACCGTCTCTTTTGAAGTCCTCGGTTGACGCTATACGGTACGTAACCGTTGTAGACATCCGAGATAAGGTTTGCAAAGTAGCAAGAGGGGGCATACCAAATAATTCGAGTCCAATTCTTGTAGTTGGAAGGATGAAATCTCTTTAAGAAATTTCTAGATTATTAACATCTAACTTTGTAACATTTTTCTTGTTTACTTGAATGTCATGTTTCATTACTTCTAGTTATTATTGTGATTGTGTAATGGATTGAGAAAAAGGGATGGGGTGTGTGTGCATTTATTGGGCATTCAAAGCTCATGGCATTTCATGCCAGGTATTGAAGACTATTACCCGGTCGAACATGAAGTTGAAGCATTTGAAGACGTATGATTATCTAAAAAGAATTAAGAATTAGTTTTGTTGAATCTCGTTTTGTAATCCTATTTGGAATTGTAATGTTTAAATTCTTTTTGTAATTAAAACTTATCTCTTGTAATTATTATTTTACTACATCTATACATATCTTTTGTAACCTATCCTTAATTTCTGTCAATTTATGTAGACCTTGTGTTAATACCTTGTTAATATCTGTCAAAAAAATATCTTTTCTATCTAAGGAGATTGGATTTTAAAGGGAGGCAATATTGATTCCTCCAATCTTTGTTGAGATCTCACTTGGTTATTGACCAAATCACTCATTAGTGACGTTTCTTAGACTTCATTCTTAGAGTAAATCTTGAAGCACCACACTTGTAATTGTAGAAACACCCTATAATTATTTGTTAATGTATTCCTTGATGTTCTTGATGTTTGGGGTGTCACAAGAACTCTAATAGTGGTTTGGCCAAGGCCTATCAATTTTCACTAACTGATAAGTTTCCTTGATAAAAGGAAACTAATAAGGTTTATTTGATAAGGTATCTATCTGATAAGGGTCCCTAACCTAGCAACTATAAATAGGCCTGTGGTTTTCCATCAATGAGGCACTCAAGTTCTACATAGGTTAGAAGACACTTATTCCTAAAGTGTAAGTGTGCAATATAATATTGAACGATTTAGAAGGTATAAACATATCACACAACTTGATCAATAGTGGCTGGAGGAGGCTATTGTAATAATATTTTGTTGTATATCTATACACATATAGTTATATTATATATGTGTATAATTTTCTACTTGTGGTGTCAAAGCTTATCTCTAAATCCATGTTGTTCAGTACACAGATTTATTATATATTAGAAAATGTAGCATTAAATATATAATATGTTTGCTTTAATAGTCAACATAAGAACTCAACTGCTTGCATTTGAATAAAATTATACTATTAAATTTGGAATTTGTTGACGAGTTATCTCTTTAAGATGCCTTGAAATCATAAGTTGTATTATTTAAGTATTTAATATCTGTGACGACCCTGACATGCATATCATTACTGCATTTTTATTAAGGGAATTTGCAAGTTTATGTGTTTCATTTTGTGTATACATGTTTGATTATGGAATACCTATTAGAATGCCTACTTTGAATTAGAAATTGAAGGCCCAAATGAATTCAGAAACCGAAATTAATTAGGCTAATAGACTAATTAGAATATTTAGAACTATATAGGAAGTTTAATTAAAATTTGATTCAGATTAGAATAATTAGAATAAATCAATTAGAACTAAATTAGATTAATTAGTCTTAAGCATACTTAATTAGCCTAATCTAATCTAACCTATGTGTGTGTGTGTGTATGTGTGTGTGTGTGTGTTTTTTAAGCATGGATCAAGTTCATTTCATAATGTTGAGCTGAAAATTGTAGAGAGAGAGAGAGAGAGAGAGAGAGAGAGAGAGAGATCAACTCCTAGAGACAGAGAGAGAAGAATTGTGAAAAAAAGAAGAGGAAATTAAGGGAATTAACCCGTAGAACTTCAAATTCAAGCTCTAGGCATGTATTTCACCTCTAATTCTTGAATTTAATCCAATTAGGAAGTGTAATCAAGATGAGAATTAAGAATTTGTAAGAGTAATTGGAGAATTAACTTGATTATGGTGAGAATTGGTTAAGTAAGGACATGCATGCATATTTCATCATCTTTGAGTTGATTTTCCAAAGAATCTTTACATGCATGGAGTTTGTACTTGTTATCTTTAGAGGTTCTTCATGATTTACATTGACTATATCAGATGTTGATATTTTGAAAGAAAAGAATTGGATTCTTTATATGCATGGCAAAATTATGAAGTTTTGGTTTTTTTTTGAAAATTGAAAGAGGTTTTGGGTCTATGGTTTGAAGACGATCAAGTATTTAATATTTGGAAAGTGTTTTTACATGTTATACCAGCCATGCAAGATTTTGAACTTAAAACTTGTATTTTGGAACTCAAAATTCTGTTATAGAAAACCCAGAATTTGACCGCATCGCTCGAGCACACTTGACTAGCTCCCAGTATTTTTGCGGAGCATTGTATTTGGCTCGAGCAACAAAGTGTCCGCTCGAGCGAACTCCACTTTTCATTACACTTGGCTCGAGCTACCAAGTTACCGCTTGAGCCTATTTTGACACTATCAAGTACTTTTGCAAACCATGCAGACCGCTTAAGCGACCAAAGGTGTGCTCGAGCCAATTGCCATGTTTTAGCAACTTTTGAAAAACACTTTCAATTACATATTTTCATTTTCAGGATATTTTAAGCTTTCTTGGGCATTATTAGACATCATCAAAGAAAATAAGCTAGAAATAAACACTTAAGGAAATTGAATTAAGATATAATATTTGTTTAGTCAATGTGTTTCAATGTGTATTGCTATGTGCTTTGTGTAGGTTGGTCGTCCAAAGCATAACATCAATACAAGCCCACTGTGAGTAATATCTCTTATAAAGATATGTTCTAAATGTATTTTGAAATTGTTCAATTGTGAAGTTTATGAAATCTTATTTTGTATCTATGAATGAATATCCTTTTTGAAAATGTATTCGTGGCATCCTTTAGTGAGGCTTTTGCTTGGGGGACATAATACCATGGCCCATGGATTAATTGAAACACAAAGATTTCTGATGTTAGACCCTTGTGGTCCACATTGAATTACCCATTGTAGTTCTATTCATTGACCCGTTGTGGTCCCATTGAATTGGCCTTAATGGTCCCATTGGCTTCGGCATATTGATTTATTGTTACTATATCGAATGTTACCACGTATAATGATTTGCAATGGATATTGTTAAAATGGATGTTTGGTATGAATTTGATATATGACTGTTTATACGAATTGTTTTGGATACTGAGAAAATATGTTTATGAAATGTTGAACTTCATTCATTAAACCCTTTATATTGATGTTACTCACTGGACTCCAGCTCACCCCTCTCCCTTATATATATGTAGGTGAGCATGTGGATCAACAAGTTGAGAGTTGCTTTGGGAGTCTACCCCTTTTGTGAAGCCGTTCATGAAGTGCCTCCGTGATGGGGCGTACTTGGTCTTAATTGGAGCCAAGCTTTTGTCAACCTTTTTGTCTTGTTCTTTTGTTTTTGATATTTGAAGAACATGACGTATGTATGACGTTGAAGTCGAAGGTTTAACTTATTGTAAATATTATCATGGTTGATGAGTGAAGTTTAAATTATTTATGAAATTTGTCATGTAAGCACTGCTCAATGGACCTACTTATATGTTGATAATGCTTCCGCCAAGCCCCAATTATAATTATATGATTTGATTTTGTCTTTGAGGCCAAATGTAATCTAGGATTACTGGTCGGTTATAACCTAAACCTCTAAGGACAGGTTCGGGTCATGACAACATCACAAACAAAATTGTTTGTCTATTAGAAAGTTACTACTTTGGTTATATATTTATATATAGGATTCTAGACAATGTCTTCTATCTGTTAATGATATATAATATGTTGACATTCATAATGTGTATATAAACAGTTTGTCAATCACATCACGTTTTATAATTAAATAGTTGTTATCCTTTAGCAAACTGTATGTGGAATTGGATTTGGATTTATAACAAATTGTTTTTAAATCTAATTTATTTACAGTTTTTAGATGAATGATTTGAAACATTCCATGAAGTCTTTTAACAATTGATAGCCGCATAGGTATATGCTATTACTGTACATGCACATATTTTCATAATATTATAATGAATTAAATCATGTACTATTTAATTCTTTTAATGATTTATCTATTTGAATCCATCTCAATGACATGAATAGAATATTATTTTGTATATAGATATATAAAAAAACACATACTATTTTCTTATCTACGCATTTACATGAAGTCTGATAACTTTATTTTGTGAACAATTTGTTTCAAAGTTTTGCGATGCAAAAGGACTTATTTACAGAAATTAAGTATAATATCTTGGGACCATTATAGATTTGTGTTTTGTTCCATTAAAAGTTATTTGATACCTAATTTATAAGATGGTTGAGCATTACAGTAATTTGAGAATAGTCACAACATTTTAAATTATTGTTATGTGTGTAAATTCAGAAAATAATTATATTAGATGACATTTTATTACTTGCATTTAAATTAGTAGAATTAATTGTTTTTATCCACATGGAGATAATTGTTTTTATTAATTTATTTGGAATAAGATAGTCAGTTAAATATCAAAATAGAAATTTCCTATGTCCATAGATAATGGAATTTTTATTTTGGTGAGAGATATTTACTAGTCTTATTGATACAGTTAAATAGATCCAATGCATGTTGTAATCTTCACCCACAGAGAGGTTAGAATTTACTTTATTTTATTATTTCATAGCACGATTTGTTCTTAGTTATTGTAGTTATTCTTACTACATTATTGAGTTTTGAATCATATCATATTCCATTTTTGGGTGGTGAAAATTTTTCTGACTAGAAAGATAAGATTCTTTTGACTTTGGGGTGTATGGACCTTGATTTGGCACTTTGTGTGGATGAACCACCTATCCCCACAAAATAAAGTATGTTGACTGAGAAGGCTTTTTATGAGCAATGGAAGCGATCTAATTGCTTGAGTTTGACACTCATTAAGTCTCACATCAGTAAGGGCATTAGGGGTTCAATCCCCGACTACGACAAGGTTAAGGTTTTTATGAAGGCTATTGAAGAGCAATTTGTGACATTTGATAAGGCATTAGCCAACACCCTTTTGAAGAAGCTCTCAACATGAAGCTTAATGGTTCTAAAGGTGTGTATGAACACATTATGGAAATGCGGGACATTGCAGCTCAACTTAAAACATTAGAGATAGAGATTTTTGAGTTGTTCTTAGCAATTTTATTCTTAACTCTCTTACTATGGAATATGGTGCTTTCAAAATTTCTTATAACACACAGAAAAAGAAATGGTCCGTAAATGAACTTTTGGCCATGTGTGTTCAAGAGGAAGAGAGATTAAAGCATGAAAAACTAGAGACTGCCAATCTAGCATTTCATGAAAGGGAAAAGGCCGAACGGACAAAATTGTTCCTCAACAAAATAATAAGAAAGTGAAAATGAAGTGTTATAACAATAAAGATGAATGCTTCTTTTGCAAGAAAAATGGATGCATGAAGAAAAATTGTCCTAAGTATAAAAAGTGACTCGAGAAAAAGGGTAATCTCTTTTCTCTTGTGTGTTATGAATCTAACTATGTTAAAGTTCCTAATAATACATGGTGGATTGATTTTGGTTCTACAATTCATGTTGCCAATACTATGCAGGGTTTTCTCCACCTAGAAAACCAACAAAAATTGAACAAGACATCTATTCAAAAAATGGGATGCATTCACATGTGGAGGTTGTGGGGATTTTAGACTGATTTTAAATTCTAGCTTTCTTTTGGATCTTGAAAACACTTTTTATGTTCCATTATTTTCTAGAAATTTAGTTTCAATTTCAAAATTAGTACCTTTTGAATATACATTCAAATTCAGTGGTTCAAGTTTCAATGTATTGAAAAATAATGTCATTATTGATAGTGGTTTTTTAACTGATAGGTTATATAAATTTGATTTGGATCTTTCATATAAAAATAGTTTTTTAACCTTGCGTGATGGAATTGGCATAAAGAGAAGTATTACCAATGAGAACTACTCTATGTGATGGCATAGGAGATTGGGACATATCTCAATGGAAAGGATAAAAAGATTAGTGAATGATTGAGTTTTAAATACTCTTCATTTTACTGATTTTGGTACTTGTGTGGATTGCATCAAGGGAAAGCAAACCAACAAGTCCACTAACGGTGCTAGAAGGAGTTCTAATATTCTTGAGATCATACACATGGACCTCTATAGACCATTTACTCCACCTTGTTTCAATGGTCAGAGATATTTTGTCTCATTTATTGATGATCATACATTGATATATGTATCTCTATCTTTTATTTGATAAGGCTAAGGCATTTGATGCTTTTAAAACCTATAAAGAAAAGGTAGAGAAACAAACAAAAAAGAACATTAAAATCATAAGATTAGACATGGGTGGAGAATATTATGGAAGGTACATAGAATCAGGACAAATACCTGGTCCATTTGCTAGGCTCCTTAAAGAAGAAAGCATAATTGCTCAATATTTGATGCATGGTACACCACAATAAAATGGTGTAGCTGGAAAAACGAACCATACACTTATGGACATTGTAACAAGCTTGCTCAGTTATTCCAATGTTCCCATAAATTTGTGGAGTGAAGCTTTGAAGACCGCTATGTATGTCTTAAATCGGGTTCCATCTAATGTTCCTAAAACACCTTTTGAATTATGAAAAGGGTGGAAACCAAGTTTGAGACATTTGCACATATAGGGTTGTCCAATTGAGGTAACAGTTTATAACCTACACTAAAAGAAATTAGACCCAAGAACAATTAGCGGGTTTTTTCATTAGCTATGTTGAAAACTCCAAAGGTTTCAAATTTTATTGTCCTTTACACATGCCTAAAATTGTTAAAGCTAGAAATGCAAAATTTCTTGAGGATCTTAAGTCAACTGGGAATGGTTTTTCTCATGTAATAGAATTCGAGGAAATAAGGGACCCTATGGAGAAACCAATTAGAGAATTGGTTGTTGTTCCACACGGTATTCTAGATATCATTGAAGAACAATCAACACAAGAATAACCACTCCATGAGGAACAGATCAATGCAGAACCTCCTATTCAAATTTGAATGAACGAATGGGAGTTAGGAGATCCACATGAGAAAAGAAATCAGCGATTTCTAGCAATTACTTTGTATACCTACAAGAATCTAACTTTGATGTTGGACCTAAAGTTGATCCTAGTTCATTTTCACAAGCCATGATTGGAATCAATTCCACTTTATGGTATGATGTCATGAAAGAAGAGATGAAATCAATGGCTACAAACAAAGTTTGGGATCTTGTTGAGTTACCAAAAGAAGCTAAAGCCATTAGTTGTAAATAGATCTATAAGACCAAAAGAGATTCTTCTAGTAACATTGAACGATATAAGGCTAGACTTATAGCTAAAGGTTTTACTCAAAAGGAAGAAATTGATTAGACATTCTCTCCAGTTTCTAAGAAGGACTCATTTCAAATAATTATGGCCTTAATAGCTCATTTTGATTTAGAGCTACACCAAATGGATGTGAAAATGATTTTTCTTAATGGGGATCTTGAAGAAGAGTTATACATGGTTCAACTTGAGGGGTTTTCTTCAAAGGATAATCATTTTGCTTATAAGTTAAAGAAATTTATATATGGACTTAAACAAGCCTCCTTCTGAAAGTTTGCGGAAAAATAATTTTTTTTTTTTTTTTTTTTTTGAAAAAACACTTTTCAAAGAAACACCACCTGATTACACAATCTAAACTACCTTCTCCAAGTAAGTTGTTGATAATACCTCACCAAGCGATCCAAGTGTCTCGCCTCCCACGTAATTCACCTTGCACCATCTTTTGTTTATTTTTGTGTATATATTTTCTACAGACCTTAAAAATTCTGATGGCCAATTTTTGTATCAAATACATCTGATATATATACATAACACATGATAGAGTTTGCATGTAGGTGGGATCCTTAGGGATCTCTGCCTTTTAGTTGTAGGGATAAAATAAAAGATGTATCTTTTATCTTAAATATACAGGATACAACTTATCCAATTTTTTCATTAATTATCTTTTAAACAGATAATATAGAACTTCCATTAATTGTAATAATGTCCATCAACACATTACAATTAAACCCCTAAAAGTAGAGAATTACAAGTGAGGCCCTTTCTTACAATTAATCACAAATTTTCTTCCACCAAACTATATTCCACATGAGCTATTAGGTATGGACAAATTTATCACTATCAAAAGCCCTAACTCATGTAACCGAATTCTAAATTTTTCCTTCTTCTAATTGGACCTTAAAAGCATTTTCCAAAAATAGTATTTTTATAATTATATATATATATATAATATTTTTACGAAAAAGTAACCGGCCGGTTTTCTTTTGGTCCAACATTAATAGGAAAAATTGCTTGAATATACTTTCTCACTTTAAGAATGGTGGATTCCATGTTAAGCACCTATATAAATCAATTACCACTCACATAACCCAACATGTCCGTGTATAGCCTTTGGTTCGGCGTCACCGATTGACAATGTCAAAGTTAAATAAATAGTTAATTAATTTATACAAGCCTCTCAAGTCAAAGGAAAATAAGTGTATTGTAATAGAACTACCTTTTAAACCGACAGTGATCATTCCATAGGTGTTCTTAAAACCGATCATGTTCAGTGCATGTACTTATTGCATAACACCCACCTATTTGCCTAAGGTCACTACCTCAATGATGGAGTTAATCATTCTATCATATAGCAGCAAAATAGGTGTAGGCCATAGTAGTGTGACACCCAATCAACACCCATAGCCTAGAACATTAATTGGGTCTACAAGGCACCGAAAAATCAGAACTCCCAGCTTTTGGTTCATTAACCATTAGCATGTTTTTCTACAATGTTACCCAAGGGACCTTATGTTCACATCATATGTAACATTAAATATAACATTACCCATAATAACATACAAAATGCAAAATATAAAATGCCAAGCAATTTATATAATCAATTAATAAAGTCAATAAATTGGTTTTTGAGGGCACAAATGCTAACACCTTCCAATGGTAATTAAAATTTCATAACATTTTTACTTCGTTTAGGTTTACGAAGAACATTGTTGATAATTGTATATACCTTAAGGTTAGTGGGAGTAAAGTCATGTTCTTAGTCTTGTATGTAGGTGACATTTTTACTTGTATGTAGTGAATTGGGTTTGCTACATGAGACAAAAGGATTTCTTTTTGAAAACTTTGAAATAAATGATATTGGTGAAGCTTTATATGTTATTGGCATAGAGATTCATAGAGATAAATTTTATAGAACATTGGGACTATCTCAAAAGACCTACATTGAAAAGGTTTTGGAAATATTTAACATGAAGTCTTGTTCACCTTCTGTAGCATCTATTGTCAAAATGGACAAATTTAGTCTAAGTCAATCACCACAAAATGATCTGAAAGAGCAGATGAAAAACATACCTTATGCATCTGTAGTAAGTAGTCTCATGTATGCTCAGGTCTATACAAGACTTGATATTGGGTTTGTGGTAGAAATGTTAGGCAAAGATATCAAAGTAATCTAGGCCTTGAACACTGGAAAGCTGCTAAGAAGGTTATGAGGTATTTGCAAGGAACTAAGGACTACAAGCTTACATACAGACATGCAGATTCACTAGAGGTGATTAGATATTCAGATTCAGATTTTGCTGGATGTTCAGACACTAGAAAGTCCACTTTAGGATATATCTTTCTTTTTGCTAGAGGAGCTGTATCTTGGAGAAGCATCAAGTAGTCTATAACTGCTTCGTCGACTATGCAAGCAGAATCTGTTGCATGCTATGAAGCTACTACACAAGCCTTATGGTTAAAGAATTCTATCATAGGAATAAGGATCGTTGATTTTATATCAAGACCACTAAGGATTTACTGTGATAATTCGGCTGCGGTTGTCTTTTCTAAAAACAATAAAAGTGGCAGCCGAAATAAACACATTGACGTAAAGTATCTTGTTGTAAGATAAAAAGTCAAGGTGCAAGAAATTTCAATTGAGCACATCAACATTGAGCTGATGGTTGTAGATCCCATGAAGAATTGCTGGCTAAAGTACACAATGATCATGTGGTTCATATGAGACTAATTAACTCCTTTGATGTATGATTTTGCTTTCTCATTTTAAGGGATTCACAATTGAGAACAATATTTATTTAGAGAATAAATTCATGACCTTTTATTGTGCACTTAAAATATTTGTCCTGTTTGTTATCCGTTGGGATAAATAAAGTAGGACCCGAATGGCTATTTGTTAGCCATTTGTAAATTAAATTATTTTATTTAGTACTCGTTGATAAGTGTCATACATTGTAATTCATAGAAGGAAATGTCTATTAAATGGGGCACAATTGCTATGATTTGTATAATAACACTTACCAATGGAGTGTGAAGATTTCAATATTAAGGTTTAGGCAAATTTAATGACCATAATTAAGTACATATCACCCAAAGTTATTTTTTCCCATCTAATAATTTTTTTTTTCTCTTTTTGTTTGGTATTTTTGGTCCTTTCACTTTGGTTACGGCCCTCCATTTAATTGAGGCTTACTAAGAATATATTTAATTTTGGATTTAGTATAAACGTTATTTTGGGCCCCAACTTTGACATAATTTTTTAGAGTTAGGGCCGACCATCATTTAAATGAATATTTTTAAATTTTATTTTTAATTTATATTTAGAAATTATTGAAAATTTTTTTTAAATAAAAATATATAAACAATCTTAATTAATTATAAACAAATATTGTTTTCACAAATTCATTTGTGAATCCATGATGATGATGATCCTATTTTATGTTGTATCACTAATTAATAAAAAGAACAACAAATGAGATAAAGAGGGTGTTTGGCATATCAATATAATTTTTTTTAACTTCTAAAAGCCTAAGTAACTAAGGGATCTTTTGGGAAGTGGATTATAATCCACTTCTTAGATTATAACTCACTTCCCTCTCTCACAAAAAAATTGATTATAATCAACTTATAACCAGTTTTTAACTAAAAAATTAATTGTAACCATCTTCTCAAAATAATCTTAAATAATTTTGACATCAACCACTAAGGATGCTTTGTTGGTGGGATTGTAAAAAAATTTCTCTCGAGAAATGAGAGGCTCTCTACCCTAGGGTGGTTTCCCTGAGCAAGGATCCCCTCCTTGCATCATTTCCTACTTGCAGGGCCATTGGGCCTACTTTTAGGCCCAATTTTGATAATTCGAACAGTTTATATTTTAAGATTTGTTCAGTATATCATACTTGTAAAAAATCAAGTTGATCGGATATCAGAAAGCATGTGTTCAGAAAAATCGAAATAAAAACTATTTTTTTTTAAATTTAATAAACAGTTTTCCAAACACATGCTTTTTGATATCCGATCAACTTGATTTTTTACAGGTATGATATACTGAACAAATCTTAAAATATGAACGGTTCGGATTATCAAAATTGGGCCTAAAAGTGGGCCCAATGGCCTTGCAAGTAGGAAATGCAAGGAGGAAGTGCAAGGGGGGGATCTTGACTAGGTTTCCCTGGGTTTATCCCAGTCGTCTCTAGAGCCTTCTTGGGTTCCTGTGGACCTATCTCGTTTGATTCTTATAATTTGAAAATCTCTTCTCTATTTTTATTTTTTATTTTTTATTTTTTATTTTTGTAGCTTTTTGGTCCCACTTTCTTCCTCACCCTCCTGTCTGCTCACTCGTTTTTTAGCCCAAACTCTTGCTCTCTGTGTGAGTTTTTCTTGAAATGGTTTGGTCATCTCTTTTCAATCTCGCTTGAAGATTATGATGAGATCAATGAGGAGGTGGCTAATCGTTGTCTGATATGGAATATCCTAGCTCCTAAGCAGGTCAACAAGCAAGTTGTCTCTACTATTATACACAGTGCTTGGAAGGTGCGAGCCCCTTTTTCTATTTCGCCTTGGAATGAAAACCTCTTCCTTTTTAACTTTGATGAGGTAGAGGATCGTAGATGGGTGCTTCGAGAGGCTTTATGGTCTGTTATGGGACATCTGATGATCCTCCAACCCTTGAAGAAAAGAACCCCGATGGCAGAGTTGGAATTCATTTAGAGCCCCTTCTGGGTTTAGATTCATGGACTTCCTTTGGGTTAGCTGACAAAGACAAATGAGGAGATTATTAGCAGGATGAGGAAATTATTAGCAGGATGATAGGACAACTCATTAAAGTTGATGCCTAAAGTGAGGATTTTTTCCTCCATAGAAACTATTTGCGAATAAGGGTGGCACCTGACATTACTAAGCCATTTCCTAAAGGTTTTCGTCTCCAACAAGATGGGTCTGCACAGGGGAAATCTTCGAAGTTGTGGATATCCTTCAAATTTGATAAGCTTTCAAATTTTGGTTTTGATTGTGGAAGGATAGGCCATGATAGAAAAGTGTGCAAATTTGTGTCTAGAGAGGTTGGAAGAACTTCTAGTTACGAACTGGGATTGCTAAGAGTGCTGGGGGGCTAGAGGATTTCCACCGTCACAAAGCACAATACCCAACTTCGCTGGCCACGGTGGCGCTCCGGAAGGTTACATATAGGGATGAAGTTGAGGAACAAGTAAGGGACACTCCCTTGATGAGCTGGAGATTTTGCTCTGTTTGAAGTCCAAGTTGTTGTTGTTCCACCATTTTTGAATGGAGCTTCGATTGATTCTAAAATGGGACACTCCCTTGATGAGCTGGGTGATTATTGGTCACAAGTCCCTAATACGTATCCTATCGAAAATTCGCTTGCAGATGAAGAACGAGCTTTGGTGGCTGTCCCAAAATAGCCACACTCGCCATGTTGATTTTAAGTTGGAACTTGTGGAGAAGTGGTTTGGAAATACTCTTCTGATCCTGGGGAATGCTCAAGATCCGCTGATAGTCACCTGAAAAGGAATAAACACTCTGGTCGGGGGGTGCCGAAATTAGCACTCTGATGGATAAGTCAGTCTCTACACTCAAGAATGCTTATATTCTAAGTTAAGCACAACAATTCTCACCTCTCTTTCTCAGTTTGTTGTTCCTTTATTTATACTTGTTTCCTAGGCCTCATGACCAGGCCCATTTGTCACTCACTGTCCTCTTATTTACTCGGCTCCATAGTTCAGTATCTATTTGGCCCATCTATTATATTCGGCGTCCTTATCAATGTTTTCAAAACCGGACCAGTGAGTGAACCGGAAAAGGGACTGGGTGGACGGGTCACCGGTTCAACCGCCGGGTCAAAACGGCCGAACCGTGACGTCATAATTAATATTATATAATTAAAAATATAATTAAAAATTATAAATAAATAAAAATATATATAAATAATCAAATAAAAATAAAAATTGTTGCATAATATTTATTAATAATGTTTTATAAAGTCTTAATTGATAAAAAAAAAGTCACTTATTTTAAAGAAATTAAATTTTTTAAACATTCCCTCCAAATAAATTGATTGAATGCTAGATTTAATTTTGGAGGGAAATGAAATTTTCAACTCTCCCTCCAATCAATATGTTTCAAATTATTTGATTGAATCCCACATAGAATTTTGTAGGTTCTCTTTGAAAAATCTTTTCCTATAAATAGGAATAGACTTTCATATTGTTTTCAAGCTTTCAATGAGACTCTTTCTTATGAGAAGAGACTCTTGAAATAAGAATTTTTAGTCAAAATTTTAAAATATATATATATATATATATAAGAAAGAAAGAGAAAAGAAAGAAAGAAAATTAAAAAAAAAAAAAACTGAAAAAAACTGAAAAAAAAAAAAAAAAAAACCTGACCGATTTTGGCCGGTTCGACCACTGGGTCACCGGTTTTACCGGTTCGACCAGTGGGTCGCCGGGTTTTTCCGATTTTGGCCCCAATCCGGTTTCAAGGGGTTGACCGAGCCGGAACTAGGCCCGGTTCCCGGTCCAACCGGTTCGACCGGCCGGTCCGGTCCGGGTTTGAAAACATTGGTCCTTATCATCAAGATGAAGCCGTATAATATATGTCTTCTAGAGCACGCTTCTAATTATTCCAATTATCTAGCTCCCACAATTGCCTCCCAAACACATCGCTAGCATTAGTTAGTCGGCGTGTTTGGCTTGAAGTCAAAATTTCGGCGATTAATCCTTTTCCCGATGCGTGTCGGAATGCGTGTGTGCTTTTTTGGTCACTGTAACGCTTTCCCACCCCGTTCGCTTCTCTTGCATTTATTACGATTTGAAACTCAAGTCCCTTCGAAAACATGCTTTTTTTCAAATATTCGAACTTCTTGGACATTCCAGTCGGTGTCTCTTCATCAACGCGTTTTCTGCAACTCTCATCCGTTCTCTCCTTGACTCCTTTGCCTTTCGTAAGTTTCCTTTTCTTCTTCTTGCAATCCTATTTTCCGTGTTTATTTTTGATTTAGAATATCCTTGAGTCCTTGCTTGAATGGCTAAGCATTTGAAAGACCTCCTTTCCGAGGGTCGAATTTCTGGCTTCCGAAAACATTTTTCTATTCTTGAGGATGTCCATCTTGCTCTAGTAACGGACAATACCCTCGATATGGAGAGGGATGACCAAAATGCAATCGTCTTCCCTCTCCTGTCTATTGCGGAGGGCGGAGTTCGCTTTTCCCTACACCCATTTCTCAGGGCCGTCCTCCGCTATTGAAGTCTGATTCCTTCGTAACCCAATGTAAACTTTTTTTGAATTGTAATGGGAATTGTAGAGCTGAACCGGCGTCTCAGGATCAACCTCGGGATTCCGGCGATTCGGCACTGCTATGCTTTAACCAAATCCTCTGGTCGGCTCGGGCGCTACTTTCTCAGGGCCAAGGACACCGACCATCACTTGGTGACGATGCTTGCTAGTTCTGGCAAACGAGTCAACGATGTAATGGTCAATGTTCGAGGTAACTGGGAATTCGGCGAAGGCGAAGATCGCCTAGACCCTATTCCCAGACAGAGGGGTGAACCAGGTTGCCGTATAACTCCTTGTTTGTTGATCTTTCTTTTATGCGGCGTTTTCTCCAAGCCTTACCCTTTATCTTTGCAGGCAATAAGTTGAAGAGGATTTTGACCTCGGCTGACGACGCAGTCCTTGCGGAAATTAAAACAACACTAAAGTACTTTGGCCGTCCAAACGTACAAAAGCAAGGGAGGGCTGCCTATATTCTCCTGCAGTACGAGCCTACTTATACCACATTCTCAGCTGTGGACGATATTCCGATCCCAACCGGTGAACAGCACCTTACGACTCTTCTCTTTCCCAGCTTCAAGACCATCAGGAAAATTGGTCTTGAGGCTTCCGATTCAGAGCAAGGCTCAGAGCCGGTGGTCGAAGTAGTTGCCGAATCAACGGTTTTCGCTACAGAGGCCGAAGAAGTCGAAGAAACCCTCAAATCAGCGTTTGTGGCAGCCAATCTTAACGAGCCTAACTCTCCGTCCACTTCGGGTTGGGCGGAGCTTTCTTTCGGAGACATTTTTACAACCTTGGGAGATCTACCTGGCGCTTTTTCTGAAGGCATGGCTGGGGAAAATCTCACGCAGATGGCGAGAAAGAAAAATGCCGAACGAATGGCTGCCCGAAAGAAAGCCGAGGCCGCGCGTCTTGAGCCTGCCCCGGTTGAATCTTTCCAACCGCTTACTGGGGAAGAAACGACTCAAGTTGTTGTGGCCGAGACGGAGGGAGCTGGACAGCAGGTTACGGAAGAGCGGCTGGTTTCAAAAGAGCGGGGCGAAAAACGTTCCACCAAGGGAGGGACCGGCTCAGAGGATAGCCCTGCTGACAAACGGCCTCACTTGGAGGAGTCCGATGTGGTTGTTCCCTTCGTTGTTCAGCCAAAGATCAGAGACACACCAATCCCCTCTGACGCATCTGCCATGAAGGATCCAGCCGTGGCGTTGAGCTTGGCCACCTCAGTTTCGCTACCGGCTGACAGGGCCACCTTTTGAGAAGAGCCGGATTTGGCAGCTATAGCATTTGCTGCCCAGTCAGCCTTTCTGGTATGTATGCGATACTTCCGTTTTTGCTCGTTTGGTTTGGTTTGCGTATGACGTTGCTTGATATGGTGATTCAAACTTGTTTTACAGACAGTTGGAAGGATAGTCGAACTAGGCCGCCGACAGCATGATGCCATTGAAAGAATCGGCCGCTTAAAGTTTGAAGTTGAGGGTGAAAGAAGTAGAGCCGAGTTCGAGGCGATGAGAGCTGCAATGGAAAGTGCTTGAGCTAAAGCTGAAAATGAGAGGGCTCGGACTGCTGACCAGCTCAAATCCGAAGCCGAGGATAGGGCGAATGCGAGTGAGGCATCGCTCAAGTTAACCTAGGAGGCGCTTTCCAAGGCAGAGGCTGAGTTAGAAGATTTGAGGGCGGCCAAGGAAAAAGCCGAATATGAAGTTTCTACAGCGCTAGAAGCTGGGAAGAGCGCCGTCTTGAAGGAATACATAGATGAGGTCCCCAAATTCGAGAATCGGGAATTCAAACATGGGTGGCTCAAAGCCCTTGCTGCTACTGGAGTTACATTGGCCTTGCCAATTCCATACGAGCAAGTGGATGTAGAGCCACTTGAGTCTGAGCCCGAGGACTGATCTGGGAGACATTCTAGTTTTATTAGGTATCTTAAATTTCGATGTACGTATTTGTTTAGTGGATCCTTGTTAGCTCAAGGTAATTTTCATGTATAAATTGGATACTATCTGTGCTTAATTTATTAATGAAAATTTTCTTCTCATTTCACTATTAATTGTACGAAGTTTTTGATATTAATGAAGAGTTTTGCCTTTCACTACTTTGGATAAAATGATTAGTCTGTTGTGCCTTCTAACCAGCAAGTGGATGATAGTGTAATCTTGGAAATTATATTAGTTAAGCTTTAATTCATCCGAACAAGTAAACGGACTCTTGGTGCCGAATAGGACTAGTAAATCGATTCGTGAAGCGACTGGGGCACTCAAGCCGGATAGATTGATGAATCTATCCTTGCTCCAGCTAGTTTGCGAACGTTAAACGCCGAATCAAACTATATTGATTAGTCGATTCGTGAAGCGGCTGGGGCACTCAAGCCGGATAGATTGATGAGTCGATTCGTGAAGCAGCTGGGGCACTAAAGCCGGATAGATTGATGAATCTATCCTTGCCCCAGCTGGTTTGCGAACGTTAAACGTCGAATCAAACTATATTGATTAGTCTATTCGTGAAGCAGCGGGGGCACTCAAGCCGGATAGAATGATGAATCTGCCCTTGCCCCAGCTGGTTTGCGAACGTTAAACGCCGAATCAAACTATATTGATTAGTCGATTCGTGAAGCGGCTGGGGCACTCAAGCCGGATAGAATAGATTGATGAATCTGTCCTTGCCCCAGCTAGTTTGCGAACATTAAACGCCGAATCAAACTATATTGATTAGTCGATTCGTGAAGCGGCTGGGGCACTCAAGCCGGATAGATTGATGAATCTATCCTTGCCCCAGCTGGTTTGCGAACGTTAAACGCCGAATCAAACTATATTGATTAGTCGATTCGTGAAGCGACTGGGGCACTTAAGCCAGATAGATTGATGAATCTGCCCTTGCCCCAGCTGGTTTGCGAACGTTAAACGCCGAATCAAACTATATTTATTAGTCGATTCGTGAAGTGGCTGGGGCACTCAAGCCGGATAGATTGATGAATCTACCTTTGCCCTAGTTGGTTTGCAAACGTTAAACGCCAAATCAAACTATATTGATTAGTCGATTCGTGAAGCGGCTGGGGCACTCAAGCCGGATAGATTAACGAATCTGCCCTTGGCCCAGCTGGTTTGCGAACGTTAAACGCCGAATCAAACTATATTGATTAGTCGATTCGTGAAGCGGCTGGGGTACTCAAGCCGGATAGATTGATGAATCTGCCCTTGCCCCAGCTGGTTTGCGAACGTTAAACACTGAATAACAGTATGTGATGGGGGCACGATGTGGTCGGCGCCGAGTTGTTGAAGTTTCGATATTAATGAGATTACCTCAGTGGCGCTGCCGTCGCAGGGAATAAATAAATGAAGGCCCTATCTACGTGCTGAATGAGCAACTCAGTTCAGGTCTTTTATGAAGAATAAACAAGCACGAATGTCGAATAGACTCTTTTTTAACAGCGGAGGGAAGGCGAGGACGCTGGCGGAGCTGGGAGGAGACATGAATCGAAGTGGCGAACCTTCGCGAGCGGAAGGTAGGATTTCGAGGGATCGGGAGAGACGTGCATCTCGTCGTCGTCGAAGTAGGTTGCCTAGGAGGGACAAAGAGCCACAGGGCAAATCCCCGCAACCTCGTTCTACAAGGGAGCCTGGTGCAAACCCACACCCATTGAGCTTTGCAGTCTTCGTGGGGAATAGACCCATGATAGAGGCGGACTCGATCGTTCAAGATTCGAATGTGGCGGTCGAATTTGCTCGACAGATTTTTCCTCCTGAGGTCCAACAGTTGATGGTAGGTCGACAAGACTTCGAAGTGTTTCGTGAAGGCATTCATGGTGCGGTGAAGGGGCTCTACACCGCCTACGAAATTGGCATGCATCTCCGTACTGCCCGCCGAGAAATAGAGAAGAGGGACGAACGCATCCGAAGCTTGGAGGCTCACGCGGAAGAGGCTGAGCGTGAGCTAAGGAAGGTCAAGGCCGTTCACGGACAACCCGTCGGGCAGACTAACCTGATCATGGAAGAAAGGGTCACCCAGCGGCTTATCAATACCGCGCTCGCCGATCGAGATACGGCGAGCATGTTCGTGGTGGAGTCCGCAAAGGGGAGGGCCTATGAAAAAGTCTTCCACAATGGCCGGAAAGTCGGGATACAGAAGACCAAGGAAAAACTCGCCAAGGAGGTTTGTCGATGTGAAAATCGTGGATTTCAGCACGATTGGATCAAGGCGCTTCAGGCCGTAGAAGCTCTCCGAGCAATGGGCGTCGACTCGGCATTGCCACTATACCAACGTAACCATCTTTCGTTTGCCGCCTTTGAAGTCGAGTAGAGTGAAGATGAGGGCGATGTTGTGTAAAAACACTCATTGTAATCATTCGAACGCGGGTCGCATTCCCAACTATGTAATTATTGTCTGATTGAATAAAATGCCCTATTCTAAAAGTTTCATTGTAATTTTCATTCGGCACACACGTGTTTGCATGTCTCATTTATAAACATTGGCTGGCCCGAGTCAACTTGGCATTTTAATTCCGAACGGTTATATGCCAGCTTGTCATGAGCACTCTTCATTAAATGTATTTTGCATGTTACGCGGTCAATTGCGCCGATGAGGCTCCGAATTCGGAGGCTCAACCGGCCCGAAGGTGTCATGCGCCGGGGGCTCTGAATCCGAAGATAGTTGGCGTATGGAATGATTGGCCAATATCGCTCAACGTCCGTCTTTTGGAGTTCGATGTTAATGAAATTGCCTCGAGGCCAGCGTAAGGCGTTTAGAAATAAATCACCTCGAACTTTTCGCTTTAGTTCGCTTTCAGTGCTCAGACTCGATTTAAAACGATCTTGTTGCGTGGGGTTAGATAACTGTGAATGTCGAATGGAGTTTTTCTTCAGCAGCGGAGGAGAAGTTCGGACTCTGGCTAAGCTTGACATTACAATAAATCGCAGTAGAGAAACTATTCGCGCGGGAGGTAGGACGCTCCAAAGACGGGAAAAACATCAGCCTCTCAGTCGTCAAAGCAGATCACCTCAAAGGGAGAGACATCAATGGCGAAGTTCTCTGCAATCGCGACCAAGAGATGAGGCTGACGTAGTGCCGCGACCGTTGGGTATTATTGTTTTCGTGGGGAATTCCTTCATTGTCTTGGATCTTGGCTTTGACATTGTCTATGGTGTCAAAGGTCCCAGCCTCAGGGGTGATTATTTGGCCGGTGTAAGTGGTGGACTCTAGCGCGGCCAGATCAAAGCATTTCAAGTTGCGAGTGCTCTTTGATCAGCAGGCGTTGATTCGATGCTGCCGCTCGTCCCAACGCGACGCCGTATGAGAATAGATATTGTAATGCTTCGAACGTAGATTGCGTGTTTTGTAATTACTGTTTAATCGAATAAAATTTTTCATTCTAGAAGTTTATCTCATTCTGAATTTTTGTATGCTTAATTAAGCATCTTACTTTTAATGTTGGAACGTTTTGTATTATTCACGCGGCTGTGCTGGTTTAACCTGCATATCCCCATTTCGATGTGTAAATGTTTTCAGTCTGAAGGGAGTTCCGAATTCGGAATATTACTCGGCCTTTAAGCGCCGCTTGGTGATACTGGTCAACCGAATTTGGAAGCTTTATCGGCCAATCGTGATATCCACGAAGGGCGCTCCGAATCCGGAGGCTTTATCGGCCCAAGGACGTCATGTGCCGATGGGGCTCCGAATCTGGAGACTTGGGCCAATCATGACATCCACGAAGGGCGCTCCGAATCCGGAGGCTTTATCGGCCCCAAGACGTCATGTGCTGATGGGGCTCCGAATTCGGAGACTTGGGCCAATCGTGACATCCACGAAGGGCGCTCTGAATCCGGAGGCTTTATCGGCCCAAAGACGTCATGCGCCGATGGGGCTCCGAATTCGGAGACGGGCCAATCGTGACATCCACGAAGGGCGCTCCGAATCCAGAGGCTTTATCGGCCCAAAGACGTAATGCGCCGATGGGGTTCCGAATCCGGAGACGGGCCAATCGTGACATCCACGAAGGGCGCTCCGAATCCGGAGGCTTTATTGGGCCAATCGTGACATCCATGAAGGGCGCTCCGAATCCAGAGGCTTTGTCAGCCAATCGTGATATCCACAAAGGGCGTTCCGAATCCGGAAGCTTTATCGGTCCAAAGACGTCATGCACCGATAGGGCTCCGAATCCGAAGGCTTTTATCGGCCAATTGTGATATCCACGAATGGCGTTCCGAATCCGGAGGCTTTATTGGGCCAATCGTGACATCCACGAAGGGCGCTCTGAATCCAGAGGCTTTATCGGCCAATCGTGATATCCACAAAGGGCGCTCCGAATCTGGAGGCTTTATTGGGCCAATCGTGACATCCACGAAGGGCGCTCTGAATTCGGAGGCTTTATCGGCCAATCGTGATATCCACGAAGGGCGCTCCGAATCCAGAAGCTTTATCGGCCCAAAGACGTCATACAGCGATGGGGCTCCGAATCCGGAGGCTTTTATCGGCCAATCGTGATATCCACGAAGGGCGCTCCGAATCCGGAGGCTTTATTGGGCCAATCGTGACATCCACGAAGGGCGCTCTGAATCCAGAGGCTTTATCGGCCAATCGTGATATCCACGAAGGGCGCTCCTAACCCGGAGGCTTTATTGGGAATACTTTTGAGCTGGATTTCACAGTGAGTAAACATGAATCTTTGCATTACAAAAGTAGAAAGTGTACATGGTGAGCCATTCAGATCTAGTATCATTCCCTACAGGTCGGGTTTAATGATAGAATTTGCGCGTTAGGAGCTAGGCCACGGGCCTAATTTTTCATCAACCGGTCCCCTATCATCTGGAAATACCTTCAGGAGAAACTTTCCTAGCGTGTAGCGGCGCAGCTGGACCCGTTAAGTATATGTCTTGGGAAGCTGCTGCTAGTATCGCCTAGAGCTTTCGTGGCTTGTCGTCAGGAAGCCGTCCGACATCAACGAGACTGTCTCGATTTGACACTTCGGTGGAGTTGACCTGCGTCTGCGTTGGTGTCTTTCCAGAAAGGAGATAACATGTTTGTGCGGATTGCCGGCAACCACGGATTTGCTCAACGCCGTGTTCGGTCGGGAAGCGTAGCAGCTGATGATAGGTGCTTGGCACGCCCCGAATAGTATGCAGCCAAGTTCGCCCCATGATGAGGTTATATGGTGAAGGGAGCTTGACGACCATGAATTCCACATCTACTGTTTGGGAGCCCGCCTGAACGGGTAACGTGATTTTCCCCAACGGGTACTCTGGGTTTGCGTTGAAATCGAATAATGGATGAGGAGCCAGAGACAGGTCTGATTCGTTGAAGCCGAGTTTGAGAAAGGTCTCGTAGTACATGACCTCCAAAATGCTTCCCTGATCTATGAGGACGCGTTCGGCCGTAAATCGGTTCACGTGCAGTTCAATGACCAATGGATCAATATGGGGGAGCATTATGTCAATAAGATCGGAGTCGTCGAAGATGATACTCGGAGCTTCGTGGGGCTTTTTCGCCTGTGTGCATTGCTTTTGGGGGGCTGAATGAATTGTGTGTATGGTATATGGCGTTGGCAGGCTGTATACCATATGTATAACGCCGATGGGAGGTGACTCCTGCCGAAGGGCAACAGTTTTGATTATGCTCCTCCGGACGTGTTGCTGGAGTCGATCATCTTGCACCAATTCCTCGAGGTGGTCTTTTAAGGCATAACAACTGTCCGTGTCATGACCATGACCTTTGTGATATTCACAACGTTTGTCCCGCCTTCTCGTGTCAGGGGGTCCCACTATCTTGGATGGCCATTTGAAGAACGGAAGATGTTGGATTTTGGTCATAACCGAGCTGATTGGCTCTGACAGTTCCGTATATTTCTTGTCGGCGCGCTTTGTACGCCTGCTGTCGACCTGCAATTGCTCATTTGTTTGGCGCGATCATTGATCGCTGGGTCGGCGAGAGTCCTGTCTCTTGTCTCGTTTAGCCCGCTGTCATGGTTCAGGGCTCTGAGGTGGTGCGGAACTTATTGGCTGAGCGATTTCGGGAGGGGCCGTTTTGTTGGCCACGTATCCGGCTTTAACCCGCAAGGCGTCGTCTTCCACTTTGCAGTATTCCTCGGCTTTCTTTATCAACCCCCAGACTGTTTTGGGGGGTCTTCTACTCAAGGAACTGCGGAGGGCACTATCTGGGTGTAATCCCATTTTGGAGGCGGTGATGGCCATGGAATCGTTGCAAGCGTCATCAACAAGATTAAAGCATTCCCAATATCGCGCCAAATATGCTCTTAGAGTTTCTCCTGGTAGGATTTGCATTGCCCAGAGAGAGTCGGCTTGCTTTGGCTGGACTTCGTTGGTGATGAATCTGGCCTTAAAGGATTTCTGTAGTTGGTGGAAGGTTTTAATCGAAGCCGGCTCCAGTTTATAATACCACCTGACCGCCAATGGTCCTAAACTGCTGGGAAATATTTGGCACATGAGGGCCTCGTCGTCTGCATGCAATGTCATGGCCTGCTTGTAGCGGCAGATGTGGTCGGTGGGGTCTGATTTGCCGTCGTACAAGGTGAACGACGGTGCTTTGAATTTATTGGGTAGCACAGCCTTTGCAATCCGTCGTACAAAGAGATTGTGTTGGTCTTCATCCGAACTATTCCTTCTTCCCTTGTGCATTGCACGGGGACTTTCTTCGGAAGAACTGGTGGTTTCATGTCGTCCTTTCTTCCTGGGCTCCGGGGATAATGAGTCGGAGTCGCTATCAGTGTCTTGTTGTGCTCGAGGTTGTCGACCACCTACCTTCGGAGGTCGTTCTAGATTTGGGCGCACAGCTTGCTTAGACTTCACCATTTCCAAGGCCAAATCTTCACGAAGATGTTCGTTCTCAGCGATCATGTTTTCCAACCTTTGTTCGTTTTGCTTTGCTTGTTTTATGGTCGCCTGCATTGTCTCGTGCTCCAAAGTCGAGGGTGAGGCAAAATTCAAGGCACGTCTCGTGGTGATAGTCTCTGTTCTGAGCAAGTTTGTTGGAGTGGTTTCCTCTTGTGGTATAGGGTCGATAGTGACTGTCGGAGGATCTTTCATCACGTTCGCCATGGATGTGCTTCAGTATTCCCACAGACGGCGCCAATTGTGAAGAAGTGGTTTGGAAATACTCTTCTGATCCTGGGGAACGCTCGAGATCCATTGATAGTCACCTGAAAAGGAATAAACACTCCGGTCGGGGGGTGCCGGAATTAGCACTCCGACGGACAAGTCAGTCTCTACACTCAAGAATGCTTATATTCTAAGTTAAGCACAACAATTCTCACCTCTCTTTCTCAGTTTGTTGTTCCTTTATTTATACTTGTTTCCTGGGCCTCATGACCAAGCCCATTTGTCACTCACTGTCCTCTTATTTACTCGGCTCCATAGTTCAGTATCTATTCGGCCCATCTATTATATTCGGCATCCTTATCGTCAGGATGAAGCCGTATAATATATGTCTTCTAGAGCACGCTTCTGATTATTCCAATTATCTGGCTCCCACAGAACTGTTAGGGTTTGGGATGAACCTTGACAGTCCAGATCCTCAGAGGGTTGGTGGCAACCCATCGTCCCAAAATAGTCTTTCTTATGGAGACCAAGAATAAATTAGCACCTTTAGATAGAATTCGAAGATCACTCCATTTTACCAACAAGTGTTACGTAGAACCTGAAGGCTATCGAGAGGCTTGGCGTTACGGTGGATGGATGACTTGCATCTTGATGTGAGGTTTAAATCTAGAAATATGATCTGAACCGTCATATCTATGTTAGATATCTCCACTAACTGGGTTGCCACTTTTATATATGCCCTTCCACAATGATCAACTCGCAGGAATTTTTGGGATCAGTTTAAAATTATGGCTTCGAATAACAGCTATCTATGGGTTTGTATAGGAGATTTTAACGAGATTGGCTTGATTGAGGAAAATGAAGGGGGTGAGGAATGTCGAATGTCTCATTTTCGGAGGTTCCTAGAATTGCTTTCAGATTGTGCGCTTATGGATTTAGAGTTTAAAGAGGTTTCGTCGGTCACATAATCAGAGGGGAGGAGATCATGTTCGGGAACGCTTGGATAGGGTAGTGGCTACAGTTGAGTGGAGGGCTCTTTTTCCAAATGCCCAAGTTTTTCATGAGCTTCAAATAGGGTCTGACCACTACCCTGTGACTCTAAATTGTTGTGTGCCTCTTAAGAAAGTCCCTAGATATTTCAAGTTCGAATCAATGTGGTCTACTAGCCCTTCTTGTGTTGATGTGATCAAAGTAACTTGGGAAATCAAACAAGTGGGTTCTCCTATGTTTCAGTTAGTCAAGAAGCTTCAATCCTGTCGAGATGGACTTAAAGCTTGGGGCAAGGAGGATTTTGGGAACAATGTAATTTAGATTACTAGACTTAAATCGGAACTGGCATCCTTCTAAGCCCAACCTAGTTTGGATGCAATCTTGAACCTTCAAAGCAATGTCAAGAAAGAATTAGAGCTTGTGCTTGCCCGAGAAGAAATTTTTCTTCATCGAAGGTCGCGGGTGCAATGGTTGAATTATGGAGCCCAGAACTCAAAGTTTTTTAATGCTTCCATGATACAACAAAGACAAAGAAATCAAATTATTCAACTCTAATCAGAAAATGGTACATGGCTTAATACAGATTCAGAGATAAATCAACACATGCATAACTATTTCTCTAGTCTCTTTACTAGCGATGGGACAAGAGATCTTCGTGATGCGCTGGTTGTGGTAGAGCTATTGGTTACTGAAGAAATGAATAGCCAATTGATTTCCAATGTGTGTGATGAAGAGATTCAAGTAACAGTGTTCCAATTGGGTGCTCTCAAGTCTCCGGGGCTGGATGGTTTTCCTGGGTTTTTTTTATCAGACCTATTGGCAGGAAGTTGGAGAAAATGTTTGCAAGGCGGTGAGGAGTTTCTTTTTTTGTGGTTAACTCGCTCAATGAATTAAACCAGACTAATTTAGTCTTGATCCCTAAAGTGGCCCATCCCACGAAGCTATCACAGTTCCACCCTATTAGTCTATGCAACTCCAACCTTAAGGTCATTGTTAGAATACTTATTTTGTTATTTTGTTCTGCTAATATTTACTTAAGTTTAGGGTACGATGGTCATATTGTTATGTTAGGGTTTGTATATATATTTGACTTTCTGATGTAAAGGGTGGCTCTAGAAGATTATTCAATAGATATAAAATTTCTCTCTTCTCTCTTTTCTCTTCTTCTTCTTCTTCTTCCTAAATCTTAACCCTAAATTCCATCTTTTTACTTCTAACTTGGTATCAGAGCATCTATTCTTTATTAGAAAGATTTCTACGGACTCTGAAGATTGATTGGAGGTGATCGAGACGTGCTGATGTCATCAGCTGTATGATGACGTCAGCATGACGTAAGCACTATACAGACAGGTCTTCCACCCCTAGGTTCAAAATTTAATCCTCAGATTTATGGTGATTTTTGTGGAATTTTTTGAACATCCTTGAGGTGAGTTTTCAATTTTTGAATGTTTTTTGGTTTTTTTGGTCTCAATCGACAAATTTGGATTTGAAACTGTTATTTATTGAATCCACTTGCTGGAATGCTTTCTCTAGGAGCTGAAACTCTTCCCTTCCCTGTTTTTTGCCATTAATTTGTTGATTTGCTACTGTTGGGTTGATGTTTGCTTCGTTTTTGGCCTTATTATGCTACTACACATAGTCGGCAGTGTTATTTTCCAGCTTTCCCCCACTGAAAGTTACTGCATAGGGACTGAAACTTCTCTAGGAAAGTTTGATTGATTTTACAGTGTTGCTTTTTTTTGAATTCTTGTTGATTGAACTAGTTCCAGTGGCTATACTCTTGGTTGTACGTATTGATTGGTGTGGATAAGTCCTATTTGCAAAAATTTTGCTGCCTTCATACTCTTGTGTTGAATATTTTGTGTGATTGCCTGTCATGGCTGAAATTGAGCCCAAAGCAATGACTGTGAGTAAAGATGATGACATGCCCAAATCTATTACTACCAAGAAGTGGAATAGTGCCAATTATTTGGCTTGGGCTCATGCTGTAAAAATTTTCTTACGTGGTAAGAAGAAATCTCGCTTCATTAGCGAACTCCCTCCTGCCACTGATGACAGAGTTTATGATGATTGGTGTAGTGAGGATTCCTGTGTCATGGGTTGGATCTGGCATAGCTTGGAACCACAGGTTGCTACTACCGTGGAATTTTGTGATACCTCTAAAGAAATTTGGGACTCTCTTGCTGAATCCTTTTCAAATCAGAGTAATGTCTCTCGGGTCTATGAGCTATATGAACAGATTTTTGCTATGCACCAGTCTGGCCGGTCACTTCCTGATTATTATAGTAGTCTCAAGATCTTGTGGGATCAGTTATTGCAGCATCGTCCCTTCACTACTGATGTGAACAAACAAAAACAACATTGGGAGGAGTTCATGATGGCTTCTTTGCTCTCTGAATTAGATCCTGAATTACGGGGGTTTAAGGATCAGATTCTTGCCAGTGAGACCCTACCTTCTGCTGCTAATGCCTACTCTTGGCTGTTACATTCTTCTTTGGAGCAGCCCCAATCCATCTCTAGGTCCTCTACCTTGTCATCTTCTGCATTAGTCTCGAGTAGTGCTGATTGTGGGTCTACTCGAGGGGGTTTTCTTGGTACATCTAGTCACCAGGGCTCTTATTTTGGTTCACGGGGTTCTCGTGGGGCTGGTTCCCGTGGTGGTGGCTCCCGCGGTGGTTTCTAGGGTAGTAGTGGACCTAGTTCTCGTACACGTAGCGATCGCAAGTGTACTCATTGTGGTTCCCAAGGTCATACTGAACCTTGGTGTTGGCAGAAGTATGGCAAACCCAATCATGTTCATCAGGTTATGGATGTTCCATCCTCACAGTCATCCTTGTTGTCCACTAGCTCTGATGCTTCTCCAGTTAATTCTCATGAGACACTCACTGCTCAGATTAGTGAGCTTACTGCTCTTGTCCAGTCTCTCCGACCTAATCTACCTTCATTCTCTACTGCTACCATGGCTAGTTCAGGTAATATTGCATGTGTGGCTAAGTCCTCTTAGGCTTGGCTCCTAGACTCTGGTGCTAGTTCCTATATCTCTGGTAATTCCCCTCTTTTTGATACTCTTAGACCTGTTGATCATACCATTATACTTGCTGATGAATCTTCTTGGCCTGTCTGTGGTCAAGGTCCACTCCATCCCACTCCATCCCTTTCCTCACCTTCTGGTCTTTATGTTCCTAAATTTCCATTTAATTTGCTTTTTGTTAGCCAATTGACTCAAGCTCTCCATTGTTCAATAACTTTTTCTCCTACTTCATGTGTTTTAGGATGGCTTATACTTTTTGGACACTAAGACCTCTCCTCATCCTCCATCTATTGTGTTAAGTGCTAGTGTATCTCCTCTTCAGTGGCATTTTCGCTTGGGTCATCCCTCATTGGCCAAGCTCAAGTTAGTTGTTCCGAGCTTGAGTCATGTTTCTCAGATTGAGTGTGAAGCCTGTTAATTTGGGAAGCATCACCGTAGTTCATTTCCTAGTCGTAGTGTTAGTCGTGTGTCTGAGTCTTTTGCTCTTGTCCATATAGATATTTGGGGTCCTTCAAGAACTCCCACTGTTAATGGGTTCCTTTATTTTGTTATTTTTATGGATGATTACTCTCGAATGACTTGATTGTTTTTAATGAAACAAAGATCTGATTTGCCTTCCATCATCTCTAAGTTTTATAATGAAATCTTTACTCAATTTGGCAAACGTAGTAAGATATTTTGGTCTGATAATGCCTTAGAATATGTGCAATCTATTGTAACTACCTTTTGTGATACTCATGGTATTATCTACCAAACTAGTTGTTCTCATACATCTCCTAAAAATGGTGTTGCAGAGCGGAAACACCGCCATTTGTTAGATGTTGCTCGCACCCTGATGGTTAATATGCATGTCCCCAAACAGTTTTGGGGCGATGCAGTTCTCACCGCTTGTTTGCTTATCAATCGCATGCCCTCTAATGTTGTACATACATCTCCCTATTCTCTGTTATATCCCACAACATCTTCTTTTCCCTTGCCTCCTCACATTTTTGGTTGTGTGGCCTTTGTCCATGTTCTTGACCCTGGTTTGGATAAGTTATCTCCTCGAGCACGCAAGTGTGTGGTCTTAGGTTATTCTCGCACTCAGAAAGGGTATCGGTGTTATCATTTTGAGTCCCGTCGCTACTTTGTCAGTGCAGATGTTACATTTTTTGAGTCTACTCCTTTTTTTTCTCCCTCTGGGCAATAGTTATCTCTCGATCTTCTCTCTTCTCGTAAGGGGGAGCCAGCCTCTCTCACTCCTACTCTTCCCTCTTATGCTCCTCTTATATCCCCTCCTTTGTAGGTTTATCAATGGTCTCAAGCTCGTCACATTGTGTCTTGTGGCCCGACCAGCTCATCTCCTTCGTCTGAGGCCTTTGTTCCACCTGTTGATTTGCCATCTGATGACCTTCCTAATGCACTTCGCAAAGGTACTCGAACTTGCACTCAGTATCCTATTGCTCATTTCATTTCTTATGATCACCTTTCTCCTAGTCATCACTCTTTTGCTTCTAGCTTGTCTAGTGTTTCCATTCTCCGCACCTATCAGCAAGCTCTGTCCATCTCTGGTTGGAAGCATGCCATGGATGAAGAAATGCATGCTCTTTATCAGAATCACACGTGGGAACTTACCTCTCTGCTGTCTGGCAAATCTATTGTGGGTTGTCGTTGGATTTATACTGTTAAGTATCTTCCTGATGGCACTGTTGAGCGGCTTAAGGCTCGCCTGCTAGCTAAAGGCTACACCCAGACTTATGGTGTTGATTACTTGGAGACCTTCTCTCATGTGGCTCGTCTTAATTTTGTTTGGATTCTTCTCTCTGTTGCCGTTAATCAGTCTTGGCCTTTATATCAACTTGAATCAAGAATGCCTTTCTTCATGGTGACCTCCAAGAGGAGGTCTATATGGATCAGCCCCCTGGCTATGTTGTTCCCGGCCAAGAGCATCTTGTTTGTAGGTTGATGAAGGCCTTGTATGGTCTTAAGTAGTCCCCTCGTGCCTGGTTTAATCACTTCAGTGCTGTTGTGCTTGCCTATGGCTTTCACTGTTCCACCTTTGATCACTCTGTTTTTGCTCGCCACTCGTCTACTGTGAGTATTGTTCTTATTGTCTATGTGGATGACATCATCATTTCAGGGAGTGACTCCAATGGTATTGCTGATTTAAAACAGTATTTGGGAAAACAATTTCACACCAAAGACTTGGGCCATCTTCGGTATTTTCTTGGGATTGAAATTGCCCGCTCTTCTCGGTGCTTGTTTCTTTCTCACCGGAAGTATGTTCTTAATCTTCTTACTGAGACTGGTCTCTTAGGCACTTGCCCCAGTGATACTTCCATGGATTCTAGTGTCAAGCTTGCTGGTGACACCGGCGACTTATTTCCCGATATTGGTCGTTATCGTCGGTTGGTTGGGAAGTTAATATATCTCACTGTCACTCATCCCGATATTACCTATGCCGTGGGTGTGGTTAGTCAATTTATGCATGCTCTCCGTCAACCCCATTTTGTGGCTGTGTGTCGTATCCTGCAATAATTAAAGCGTGCTCCAGGTTGGGGTTTGCTCTATTGCCCATCTTCCTCTTTGTCTGTTACTGGCTTCAGTGATGCTGATTGGGTTGGTAATCAGACTGATCGTCGTTCCACCTCGGGCTATTGTACCTTTGTTGGTGGTAATCTTGTTACTTGGCGTAGCAAGAAACAGACTGTTGTTGTTCGTTCTAGTGCTGAAGCTGAGTATCGTGCCATGGCCCATACTGCTTCTGAGATGCTTTGGGTTCAGTCTCTTCTCCAAGATTTTGGCTTTTCTGTTCCCACTCCTATGACCATGTCTTGTGACAATCAGACTGCTATCTTCATTGCCAATAATCCTTTGTTTCATGAACGCACCAAACACGTCGAAGTTGATTGCCATTTTATTCGTGATCTCTTACTCCGCAAACAACTTGTGACTCCTTATGTCCGTTCTAAGGATCAATTGGGTGATATTCTAACCAAGCCTTTGGCTCGGCCTTCGTTTTATCGTTTATCTGTCAAGCTGGCCATGTTCGACCTCTATGCTCCAGCTTGAGGGGGAGTGTTAGAATACTTATTTTGTTCTTTTGTTCTTTTGTTAATATTGACTTAAGTTGAGGGTACGATGGTCATATTGTTATGTTAGGGTTTGTATTTATATTTGACTTTCTGATGTAAAGGGTGGTTCTGCAAGATTATTCAATAGATATAAAATTTCTCTCTTCTTTCTTTTCTCTTCTTCTTCTTCTTCTTCTTAAATCTTAACCCTAAATTCCATCTTTTTACATTCTAACTGTCATAACTAAGATCCTTACAAATCGTCTGAAAAAGATTCTGAAGGACCTAATCTCTCAAAATCAATTTGCGTTTGTTCCTGGACGCTTGATTCAGGATAACATTCTTGTGGCCCATGTGGCTTTTCACTCTTTGAGATTAAAGAAGCGAGGTACCACAAGTCATATGGTGATCAAACTTGACTTCAACATGGCGTATGACCGATAAAGTGGGATTTCTTGTCCGAAGTGCTTTGGAAGATAGGCTTTCATCCTATATGGACTCAATGGGTAATGGAATGTGTGTCTACTGTCACCTTTTCCATTTTTGCTAATGGTAAGAAAAGGGCTTCCTTCAATCCAAGCCGTGGGTTGTGGCAAAGGGATCCCCTATCCTCTTATTTTTTCATTTTGGCTGCTAATGTCCTATCTAATCTCTTATCTCAAAGCCTCATAAACAATCAAGTTTCGGGTTTGAAGATCACAAGGCTCTGCCCTACTCTTTCCCACATGTTATTTGCTGATGATATAATTCTGTTTCTCAAGGTGGATTCTAGTGAATGCCAACATGTTTTGGACATCCTTCAAATTTTCTGTGAAGCCTCAGGCAGAAGGTAAATTTTGACAAGTCCAGTGTGCCATTCTCACTAAATACCCCACCTGCAGTTTGTAGCTCTATATGCAACTTGTCAGGTTTTCAACTCTATTAATCGGATGCGAAATACTTGGGGTTACCATCTTTCTAGGGTTGATCAATAGTGGAAGCCTATGAGTTCTTGATTGAAAGGGTCCTCTCAATGCTGCGAGATTGGAAACAGAAATTGTTATCTCAAGTGGGAAAGGAAACTCTTATTAAAGCAGTGATCCAAGCTATTCTCGCCTATGTGATGTCTTGCTTCACGTTTCCTAAAAAATTCTACACAAAACTAAACTCTTGTATTAGTAACTTCTGGTAGGGTGGGGATCCAAAGGGAAAAAGGGTTCACTAGACCAGTTGGGGGCTTTGGGCATGTCAAAATTTGGAGGGTTGGGTTTTCGTGATTTCAACAATTTCAACATGGCCTTGATAGCTCGTCAAGGATGGCGTTTGATGAAATACCCAAACTCTTTTTGTGTGCGCATTTTGAAAGGAATCTACTTTCCACACTTAAATTTTATGGAAGCTTCAAATGGTCGGCGGGCCTCTTGGGCTTAGGCTAGTATCTTACAAAGCATAGATATTTTACAAAAGGGCGTTCGTTGGCAAGTGAACAGTGGGACTGATGCAAAATTCTGTAAGGACAAATGGATCCCATCTATTCTGGGGTTTAAAGTGACCTCTCCGAAGCCTAGGGGAAATGAATTTCAGAAAGTGTGTGATGCTATTGATTCCACGAGTAAGAGTTGGAAGGTGGATGATCTTAAACTTTGTGTGTCTGAAATAGAAGTGGAGGCCATTTGCTCGATTCCCATTGCCTTGGAACAAACTCTAGGTTCTCTTGCATAGCATTTTGAATCGAAGGGGACATATTCAGTCAGATCGGGTTACCACATTGCAATGAAAGAGGTAAGCAATTCTTTGTCTTACAATCCATCTACCTCCTTTCAGCCCCCAAAAAATGTGTGGAAGATGATTTGGGCTTTAAAGTTACCTCCAAAACATAAACATTTTTGGCGGAGAGTGTAAAAATGTGCTTGCTACAAAAGACATTCTGTGCCAGAGAAGGTGTGTTATGTCAAATATGTGTCCTATATGCCAGAGATATTCTGAAACTGTCGAACACCTTCTTTTTGGATGCACATGGGTACGTGCAGTTTGGTTTGGTAGTGATTAAAGCTTGATGGAAATGGAGAACCTATGTTCTCAATTTTCAAATGGGTGTGCGATATGTTGGGCTACTTTAAATCAGGTAAAGAATGGGAATTCTTTTTCAGGCTTATAGTTTGGATTGGTTGGTTTATTTTGAAGGACCGAAACAATTGTGTCTTCAATCATATCAACATCAAGCCCTCCTCAACTTTACATTGAGCTCAAGTGGCCAAATTGGAGTATGAGTCTGCAACTGAAATTAAAGGAGAGGTGTATCCTCAGATTTTGAGTGAGAATTTTCAAGGGGAGGACTGGTTGGCAAGCTTCTCAGCCTGGGACTCAAAAAAATCAATTGCGACGTGGTGATAAAGAAGGGCTCTAAGGTGACCTCTATAGCTGTCTTGTTAAGGAATTCTAGGGGGGAGTTTGATTGATGGCCTTACTAGCAACTGAAGAATTTCATTTTCTCTTCAAGGAGAAGCTTTAGCTTGCAGATTTACGTGTCTGCTAGCACGAGCTTGCAACCACAACCTGGTGGAGATCGAAAGGGATAACAAGACAGTGATCCATTTATGTGTTTCTAAAGCTATGCCTTCTTGGGAATGAGGAGCTATCTTCACTGACATAAAACGTTTGGCGGATCATGGGAACTTTTCCTTCTACTGGGCTCCTAGAATAGCTAATCGCGCAGCTCATTGGGTTGCCCAAGCCTCTCTCCGAGGCCGCCTTTCTCTTGATTGGGTCTTTAACCCTCTTCCAGCTCTTGCTAATCTGCTATAGGAGTTTTAGTTTTGTCTGGCTGCTGTAATGCCTCTGTTTGTTGGGGCTTTGTTTAGATTTTCCTTGTTCGAACAAAAAAAAAAGTATAAAAAAAAACCTCACCTAAGTAATGTTTTCCACTAATTAAATTATATTGTAATTATTACGGTAAGATAAAATTACCATTCAATAGTGATACATCACATGTACTACGAAGGAAAGTGCTAGCATTGCATCCTCCTCTTTTCATTCTCTTCTCTTTTCTTTCTTTTCTTTTCAATCCATTTCCTTTTAGGTTCTGTCATAATTATCCGCAAAGAAAAAACTAAATCAGATTTTTCAGATTATGTTTAGATATTAAATTTGTCAAGGGAAAGAAAAATTAATGTATTATTACATTTTGCCAACTCAACCAAACTAAAAAAATCTGATTTTTGTTTTACTTCATTTCACTTCATTTTAATTTTCTATCTTTTATTTTTTATTTTCCATTTCTTCCATAAATCTAATATCCATAGCATTGAAGTTTCTTTTTCTTGTGGGCCAAAGACTGAGAAAATCCAACAAATCAGTTTGATTCTCTCTTGAAAATGCATACAGAGATCACACATACCGTGTGCTATATGCGTTGCATCAGTATTGTACACTACTTTCTCTGCTCTAATCACTCCAAATTTGAAATCATCGAAATAAATCAACAAATAAAGTAGTATTTGATTTACTAGAATAAAGATAGATTACAATAGAATGATTATTACTTAATCTCTTTATGGGATGACTATTACCGTATAGTGATAAATGATAATTCTATTTATAATATATAGGGAGCGTCTATTCCTACTTTACTTTACTCTAAATACATTCACATTCTTTGTCCTTATTATAAATAGTTATATTACTACCATTTTTAATTTTACACATATACCTTAATTGCCCTTTTATTAAAAGGTATTAATGTAATTATGTATAATAAGGACAAAAAAAAAGAAGAAAAAAGAGTATATTGAGAATAAAGTGAAGTGAAAATAGTGACTCTATATATATATTTCTTATAATTTTAGTGAGCGAAATGTTAGAATGAATATTTTGATGAAATAATTAATCTATTCCAACTCATTTCAATGAATCAGACACATCATAAGAGAAATAAGTGCAAGAGGAATTTAATGCATCACTAGGAAATCTGTGATAATCACACCATGCATATCATAATTGCATTTATTTAATTATGTGGAATTTGTAGTTTAATTATGTGTTATATGTTTGATTTTGTATGTATCTATTTGATTTGTGAAATATATGTTAGGAAATCCGTTTTGAATAAGAAATTGAGAGCCTAGAAGATTTGAGAAACCAAAATTGACAAGCTTAATTAGTTTAATTTAATATTTAGAGCCCTGTGGGAATTTAATTAAAAATTTGATTCTGATTAAAATTTATTAGAAATAATTAATTAGACATAAGCGTGCTTAATTAGTCTTAAGCTTACTTATTAATTAGGCTAATCTAATCTATACCTATATATTTTATTTAAGAAGAGGAACTCAATTCATCAATTGTGCTGAGATTTAGAGAGAGAATAAGGGATTAACTCTAGAGAGAGAGAGAGAGAGAGAGAGGACTTGATTTTGAAGATTTGGAAGGAGAGGCTCAAGATTGTGCAAGAATTCATCAAATTAAAGGTTCTAGGTAAGGATTTGAACCTTAATTCAAGAAGAAAATCTGTCTAATGGTTGAATTCTTGAGGTAATTTGAGATCATTAGCATGTAAAGTAAAAGGAATTAGCTTGAAGAAGATGATAATTGAACTAGATGTGCATGCATGGTTGATTGTGTGATATTTTATCATTTAGAGCATGGCTCTCATTACCATTGTTGAATTTGAGAGTTAGTTTTACATGCATCATTGATTTCTAAAGTTTTGAGAGTTTGATTTCATGAATTCATAAGTTCAAGTTCATGATTTGTCAAGGAAGAGAGTAAAGTTTGAAAATCTTGCATGCATGGAGTTTTTTACTTCAATTTTGAGAAAAATTGATGAAATTTTCAGCAAATGATCATATATATATATATATATGTTTACTATAGTGTTTTCATGTTTTTGAGCAAGTCATGCAAGACTTTTAAGTTTAAATTTGCATTTGGACCATTTTTCTTCAAGTGTTGAAAACCTAGAATTCATCCACGCCGCTCGAGCGATGAAGGATTCGCCGAGCGCCCTTTGTTAACATCCAGAACTTTTGCAATATGTTTGCAGACCACTGGAGCTAACAAGAAACCGCTCGAGCAAACTCAGTCATTTTCTGGAATTCCGCTCGAGCAATTAAGTTATCGCTCGAGCCTACATTTGGACCATTCAGAATTTGATTTTGCAGACCAAAGTACTGAGAGCTTGCATTCACTGCTCGAGCGGTTAAGTTACCGCTCGAGCAATCACTCTATATTTAGCATATTTTGAAAATTACTTTTGAGTCTGTGTTTCCATTATCTTTTATTTCTAACCATTCTTAGGCATGGAATAAGAGATGATAAGCTAGAAATCAACTTAGTCAAAAGAATAAAAAAGGATGATTTGATTAAACGTTGAGTTTCAATGTGTGTGTGTTTATATGATTATGTGTAGGTTGATCAACGGAGGAGTATCATCTAAACGGATCACTGTGAGTAATATCTTAGTAAAGATATTTTGTATAGTTTATTTTCTAAACTCTTTGATATAGTTTCTGAAATTATGTTTTTCTTAAACGTGAATGAGTTGTCCATCTGTCCGATAAATATGACATATGTTAAAGGAATTGATATGATAAGTGTTCATGATAGAGCCAAGGCCACTCTGTATGTTCCGTATAATTTGATTGACGATCACTTCTAATCTATCTGTTATCTGATAGACCTAAGGGTCATTTTGTCGTTTACTATAATGAATTGGACCCAAGGTCACTTTATTACGATAAGCTCTGTTCTGTACATCTATCTAATGTTATCTGGGTGTAACCCATTATCTGAGACCCTGGAAGGGTTCAACGAATCTTTAAAAGATTTGTGTCTATTCTAAATCTGATATAAGTAGGATTCTAAATCTGATATGAATGTTTATCTTACTTTCGTTTATTGCTTTGAATAAGATAGTATATTGTATATGAATTGTGGAACTCATTCATTAAATCATTTACTTTAGTATTACTCATTGAGCTCTAGCTCATCTCTTTTCCCTATATTTGTAAGTGAGCATTAGGAGGATTAGCCCTAGAGTCTGTCTTGGAGTTTGCCGTTTTGTGAAGTTAACTAAAAGAATGCCTCAGTGTTAAGGCTTTAGTTTTTGTTCTTTTTTGTTTTTGGTCAGGTCAAGTTTGACCAAGACATGTACTTAAACTTATGTTTTGTATACTAATGAATTTGTACTCCATATGTATATTTGTATGTGGGTTATATAAATGTTGAAATTTTCTGTCTTTGCCATTTATGCACAGCTCAATGGACTATGTTATTATTCTATTGATTATTTACTTCCACTTCAGGCCCCGATATAATTAAATACTTTGAAATTCTGTCTGAGGCCGTAGGTAATCTATGATTATTGGTCGATCATGATCCAAACCTCTAGAGGAAGGTTCAAGTCGTGACAGAGTGGTATCAGAGCACAAGTTATTAACCCGCACACTTGTCCATTTGAGCATTAAGGTGCCTAGAAAAGACTTAAACGTTGCATTAATGATGCATACATGCACAAGTATGATATAAGTTAAGTATTTGAAATTGTGTATATGTGTGTATACGTTTGTGTTTATTATAATGCAAGTTTACATAGATCATGCTGAGAACAAGGGCAGACGAATTGAAGGAGTCTACCTCCTCTCGACTTGAAAGACTGGAAAGAATGATGGAAAGGATGGTTGATACTCTTAAGCAACAACAACTGCTACCACCACTACCAATGCCTATACCGACTCATGTGCAAGATAATTAGGGGGATGACTGAAGCATTGCTCTGGTAAAAGTATTTAAAAAGATGAAACCAACACTATTCTAGGGAGGAGTTGATCCTCTGAAAGCTGAGGCTTGGGTTCTCAAAATCGAGAAACTGTTCGAGGTATTTCCATGCACTGATGCACAAATAGTTCTACTAGCCAAATTTACTTTGGAAGGTGAAGCCCGTAGATGGTGGATGTTGGTTAAGGATGCAAACAGAGGTATTAATTGGGCACAGTTCCTAGAAATCTTTTATGAAAAGTACTTTCCGCAGTGTATCTGGGATCAGAAAGTTTCTACATTTGAGAAGCTAAAACAAGGCAATCAAACAATAGCTGAGTATGAAGCATAATTCACTAAGTTGGTCAAATTTGCACCGTATATGGTCGACATCGATTATAAGAAGGCAAGAAAGTTTGAAGGTGAGCTCCAAAATTCAATACAAGAAATGGTGAATGTTCTGAAGCTGCCTAGCTATGTGGATGTGTTAGATCGAGCTTTAATGACTAAAACCAATATGACTATGCATAACCAACCTTCAGAATGGAGAGGAAAGAGGCAAGGCTCTTATTCAAATAAGGGAACAATGTCATCTAAGAAGCTAAATTTGGGAATGTCAGGTACTTTCAATTCTACTCGGGATTCGACTCCAACTTGTATAGAATGTGGAAAGAAACATCGAGCAATCTATTACCGTACTTTTGGGGCTTGTTTCAGGTGTGGTAAAAAAGGTCATCTAGTAAGAGATTGTGCTCAAGAGGAATAGGGTTAAGGCCTTTAGTGACTGTTATTAGAATGGAAAATCCAATCTAATTGACTGGAGATCCCAAGATCTAGGTTCAAAAGGACAACCTAATTGCGTGTAATGGGTGAGTCACCGAAGAGGTAAATCCTCTTGCCCATTCCTTTATACAATGATACCTTATGGGGTAGAAGGGTAAGCTAGTGATTTTAATGACCTATATGATGTGAATAGTTAACCGTGGTATAACGAGATACCTTATATAGGTCACCTATGTGAGTACGAAGTAGGGCCACTTTTTTAAGAATTCACAAGGATGAATTCTTTCACTCGCTGAACCAGGCAAGTGTTCCAGGGCCAAACCGGACACAACAGTGAGAACAGAACGATGGTTGGAGTGACTCCTGTGTGAGGTCTATTGTCTTAGCTTACACAAATGGCAGAACAATTCAAGACATCACGTTCATTAGTCAGTCAGTAAATTCAATAGGCTTTCATTACGAAAGGTTCAAAGCCAACAGCTACCTTTTCTAATGCAGGGTTATTCTGTGTGCTCTCTCTCCTCGAGTCTTTGTTGTTAAGCATTGTCCGTTTTTATTTATTCAACCAATTTTATTCATGTGGGGGATTGTTGGAAAATGATGGTTTTTTGACAACTTTAATTCAAGATTAAAGTGGGACACAACCGTCGAATTGAGGAGGGTCCAAGCGGGTTATATTCTCTTAAGTGAGAAGATTACAATATGAGAATAACGAGCGGAAACCATTAAGTTGTGAATGAGAATTGTCTCATAAAGTGGGTATCAATAAAAGTTGGGCTTAGATTTGGACTTAATCTTGAGCTTGGGTTGGGCTATGCTTGTCGCATGCCCGAGGGATACTCAAGCACACTAAATAGTTCGGATCCTCGATTTCTTTGATCTAGTTTCACGAATGCAATGTGAAACATAGATGAGAGTCCAGATTCGACAACTTTTATAAAAAAATCTATTTTTAATGCAAAACCTTTACCATAAATGGACTGCATCACCAGATCTTAGAGTCGCCACCTAATTTTTTGAGAAAACTAGAAAACCCATAACTCGTGCCAAGGCTATTGTTTGTCATAACCAAAGATGTCTCGGTTTGTGTCACGACCCAAACCCGGCCCTATGGGTTTAGCACCGTAACCGGCCAGTAATCCGAGATTACCGAAGGCCTGCTTAACAGTAATACAGTAAAACAGAGTACAGGGCCTGGCGGAAGCCAATACAGTAAATAAATAATGTCCAATGAGCTGTGTCAGTCTGTATGCAAAAAGATTTTTCATACATTTATACAGAACAGTATGAAACAGTATGCATATATATACAACCAGTCAGTACAGGGACTTAACCCCTATTAAAACGGTACAGTAACAGTGTATACAGAATTATAAAAACAGTCCAAGACAGACGGGGAAATAAAAACACCCCTAAGCCTAAGCATGACAGGCTCGGAACCTCACAGTGAGGCACATAGGCTGGCTTGACAAAACTGGAGTTTACCCCGACGCTCCTAGCTGCGGTCTGGTGCCTGTGCACCTACATATATATATGAGCAGTGAGCTAAAGCCCAGTGAATAACATAAAGCGTGAAGAGGTTTTAGAATGAATGTCCTTACAATAATGAAAACAGTTCAATTCAGTCAGTGTATCAGTTGTTCAGTATAGTAAACAGTCATATGTGGTACATCCATTAGCATAACAGTAACAGTAGGTCTTAAAAGACCGAACAGTAATGATGGCCATCAATCAGTAAACAGTAGTGGTTCCACGAGGGAACCGACAGAGATCTCTGTAACAGTAACAGTAAACAGTAGGTGCTAAGGATGCCACAGTACAGTTCAGAAATAAAGGACATACATTCATTCAGTAAATAATACCAGTTCAGTAAACAGTTCAGTTCAGTATTCGAAGGATAATCATTTTGAACATATCTTTACACAATTGTTACTTACAGAGTTCTGGGCTATCAGTAGCTAGAGCGTCTCCTCGGAATGCCAACCCTAAACAGTTAACAGATTGAACACACTTTACCAGTTCAGTAAACAGTTCAGTTCAGTATTCGAAGGATAATCATTTTGAATATATCTTTACACAATTGTTACTCGCAGAGTTCTGGGCTATCAGTAGCTAGAGCGTCTCCTCGAAATGCCAACCCTAAACAGTTAACAGATTGAACACACTTTAAGTTTCACAGTTGGGAAGTGTAATAATTAACTCCCTATTATGCCTCGGTGTGTTCTACATCTATATCCTCATTAAGATGTCTCAAACTAGGCCTAAGAATGCCTAGGATGGGATGAGGATGCAAAGATGTGCACAGAAAACAGTTTAAGAAATTTTCAGTAAAACAGGGTCCCACTCGAGCGCAGGTTTCCCCGCTCGAGCGGACAAGCCAACAAAGGTCCCCGCTCGAGTGGCAATATCCCCGCTCGAGCATGTCACCCAACACTCCGCTCGAGCGTACATTTTCCTCGCTCGAGCGGACTGATGAACAGTGCAAAGTACTGGATGTGCGATTTCTCCGCTCGAGCGCGCATCACTCCGCTCGAGCGGACTGTAAAACAGGTCAAAATTGCTGGGAGCTTGATTTCCCCGCTCGAGCGGACGACCAAAATTTGGAAATTCCAGATTTGAGTCCCAAGCTCAAAATCAAGTTTTGATGCTCCAAATTCGGTCCTCTTGGGCCCATTTTCTGGAAAACATTTGTAAACTCATAGAACATCATGTTTCAAAGATCAATTTAAGAAATCAAGGCCCAAGAGGGTTTCAATTAAACTCATTTTCAAACTCATTTTTCATGAACATGCATGAACAATATTCAAACATGACATGCATGCATTCAAACCAATTTAAAGCTTCAAAACATGCTCTAAGGAGCTCATTCTTTTCAAAACAAGTTGAAAACATGGACTTAAGTTTAAACATGAGCATGCATGTACAACTCTACCATGAATTCCACTCAAAACTCATCCATTCAAACATGAATGCATGAATTTTAGCATAACTCACCATGTATGAGCTACAACATGACTTAGTTCTACAATGGAGCATGAAACATGCAACACTTAGCTTAAACTCACAATTAGAGGGATGAATTCTCTTACCTAAGTCTTGTATTCAAAAATGGAAGCACAATTTGCAAACTATACTTCAATTCTACCAAAATCCAAGCCAAAATCACAAGATCAACTCCTCCTCTCTCTCATTCTCTTGTTTGGTCGGTTGGGTACTCAAAATAGGCTGATGAATATGTTTTGATTAAGTATAAACAAGGCCTCAAATATGAATAAACAAAGGCCCCACTCAATGGCAATTCCGTAATTAATGCAACTCTATTAATTGGCTTTATTTAATCTAGTTTAATCATACCTGATCACATTTTAGATAGATATACCATTAAATCACAGCAATTCTACGGATCATGAAACACTAAACAATCTCTAGTTCGGCCGCCGATAAGGCCTTCAATTTGCAGTTTAAACATAAAACACGAACAGATAATCAAATAATCGAACAGATAAAAATGCAATACAATAGATATGCTCAGTCAATTTAGTTCCAGTTTTCAATCAGTCCACTTAGTACTTCAGTTGTTTCAATTATCAGTCTTAAGCGGTCCAGTTTAGCAGTAATCAGTAGTTAATTCAGTAATTCATCGGTAAACAGTATGGGGGTTGTTACAGTTTGGAACCTTAGGTTTGAGAGGGGAAAGGCCATTAATTGAGCACTCTCGCTTACCCGATCAAAAGATCAGCCTCTACGAAACATGATATGAGTTTTATCGACTTTATATGTTCATATTCTGATGATTAATAATGCTAAAATTTACAATGTGAAGCAAATAAGTATGGACTATGTTATTCATTTTAGAACGTTTGATTTCATGTATTTCTTAAAGAGTTTTGAATAATGCACAACTCAAAAGGAATTGAGTTCACAAACATAAAAATCGATATTATTTCAAATTGAACAATACAAGCTCCATCCGCTGGCATTCATAGAGATATATCACTTAAACAAGTAGCCGCATGGTAGGATGCTTATACATAGTAACAAAAACACTTGCAAGCGGGTTGCTAAAGCATAAACACTTACATAGTATTTACTGGCGTCTCGCAAAAAGATGCAAAAGAGAGTTAGGGAAATATGCATGATCCTAGATACAAATTCTAATGTAATGCATACATAAAATGCGACCAAAGATTCGGCTACTAATATATGAAATGTGAATCATCTCAAGGCATTAGGTAGCGCACAAAATCACATAGGAATTGATTAAACCCACATATGCAAATGAGCCAAATCTTAATGCATGAAGTATGAATGCAAAACATGGATATAATAAAAAATAAATAAATAAAAAGAAGAAAATATTATGCTATTTATAGATATAGAAAGCAAGTAAATCAATGGGACAGAAAGAAGTGGGGGTGAGGAAATTATTACAACACCAAATATAAGAAAAATTAAAGAAATGGGGTTGAGAATTATTACAACACAAGCTTGATGTAACAAATCATATACAGAAAAAAGAAATCTACAATTACCATCTGAAGTTGTCTTGTTTGTTGCTTGGGAAGTACTCTGTTTTGCTTATCTGAAAATCCTGTTTTATATGCAGCAAGGCCAAAACAAAGCAAACAAAACCTTTCTGAGAGACGCTATATGATATTTACAAAAGATATCAAATGAAAAATTCTAATGAGTATGGAAATTGAAGCCAGGAAATGCCAAACGAAAGAAATAAATGAAAAGCTTCATTCATCTTTTTGTGAATAAGAGTAAATTAATACGAAAATCCATACTATTAATTGGATAGAGCAGATTGCCACCATTTCAAAGTTGAAGCCTCACAAAGCTTGTGAAAGCTCTATAAGACTTCTAACAAAATAAGGAAGAAAAGGGAAAATACATATAACTCATCAAAAGTAATTAAAAAGTCAACTTCTTACTCATGGAATATGGATGTGGAATCCATTTCCATGTTCAAAATTGATCAAGAAGAGAGTTTTTAACACTTTTTAATGAGGAAGCTTTTATAGATTCAAAGGGAAAATAGAGAAAGAAAATATAAGAGAATAAAGAATATACGTTATCTAAGAGTAGGTGGCTTAGCCAACCATTTATACAAATTAAATCACATGTTTAAGCATGAGAAAATTTCAAAAATATAATTTAAGAAGATGAAATAATAAGAAATAAAATACGAGAAATTAACAAATTACATCATCTAAGGATAGGTGGTTCAACCAACCATTTCTACAAGTTAAATCACATATTTAAGCATAAGAGAATTCTGAAAATATAATTTAAGAAGATGAGAAAATAAGAAATAAAATACAAGAAATTAAAGACACTACATCATCTAAGGATAGGTGGTTCAACCAACCATCTAAGGATAGGTGGTTCAAGGTATATTACATACTTAAAGACAAGAGAAATAGAAAAAAAATAGATTAGAAAATTGCAAAAATTCACCTTTGAAGGAAATGATAAATTTTATGATTTCCAAACTCTCTTTCTAGCACCCTTACGCCATGTTTGTTTAGGCGGATTGGATTATGTTGGATTAGCATTCCCATAACTAATAGTCCTAGGACTATGAATCTTTTTAGATTGTGTATCTTATCCTATATTTGAATTGAGTTAGGATTATAAGGGAGGATTAACAAAATATTATCCAATTCGATATCTGTTTAAGTGAATTAGAATGGATAGGACATGACAGGATATGTGACATCCAATATATTGACCATAATACCCCTATTATAATTATTTTAAAATTTTGCACTAGCATGTGTTATAATTTTTAAAAAGCAAATTTTCCTATTGTTGCTCTACATCCATTTCGATTCGTTTGAAAAAAATTTAACCCACTTTTTTTTTTTTAATAGAAAAAATCAAAAACCATTCAACTATAAAATTTATATATACATAAGCAACCATTAAAAAAAATACACTACTATTTTAATCATATAATCATTCATTGCCCAAATTCAAAAAAGTATTTATTCGAACAAAATTTAACCCCCACTTTTTTTTAATAGAAAAAATTAAAAATCATTCAACTGTAAAATTTATATATACACAAACAACCATTAAAAAAATATGCACTGCTATTTTAATCATTCATTGTCCAAATTCAAAAAAGTATTCATTTGAACAAAATTTAATCCTTTTTTTTATCAGAAAACATCAAAAAATCATTTAACTATAAAATTTATATGCATAAGAAACTATTAAAAAATATGCACTATTATTTTAATCATCCAACCATTCCCTGTCCAAATTCAAAAAGATATTCATTTAAACAAAATTTAACTCTTTTTTTTTTTGAACAAAACAAATATCAAAAATCATTCAAATATGAAATATAGCTATTTAGAAAAATAATGATATTAGAAAATATAGAAAACGGAGCAAATATATTTATGAGAATATACATACAAAATACCAATTGTAGACATGTTAAATTAAAAGTCTATGGTGGTAATTAATGATTACTACCATTCATAATTGTTAAAAATAATAATATTATTGTTCTTAGATCATCTCCAGCAAAGAATACGTCAATATCATGTTCTTAGTTGCATTTTGAAATTGTTTTGGATTTTTTTGAAATATTTAAAAAAATTCTTAATTTTTTAAAATATTTACAAATTAAAAAAATATTTAAATGAGGTAATATATATAGTCAGGGTTAATTTGGGCATTTGATGAGTTGGTCCAGACTTTGGCTTAGTCTCCCAATTTATATCATATCTGCCTCTGTGAGATTGAATAATCCATCATATGTGAGATACCATATCTAGATGGATTATTAGTCCGTACTTCAATATTTTAACCAAACATCATTAATAATTTTATTAAACTATTAGTCCAATTACAAGCACATGTCCGCCTAAACAAACATTGCCTTAAGGTTCTAGAGTATGCTTTGAATTCTCAAAGAAAAGCTTGAAGTCTTAGCTTCAATGGAGTTTTTTTTTCTCTTCTCTCTCTCAATTTTTTTTTTAAAAAAAAAAAAAAAAAAAAGAAGCAACCTTATTTCTTTCTCAAGAAAATTCCCTCTTTTCTCAAAAACTAACTCTCTCCTCTCGTCAAGAGAGTGAAGAGAATATATATAAAAAATATGAAGATACTCTTCTAATGTTTTTGTCTCTCATTTTCTTCAAAGAAAGATAAAAGATACTCATCCAATGTTTGTCTCCCATTTTCTTCTTTTGAAAACATATCCAAGATAAATCAAACTATCATCATCTGTGAAAAGTCAAGATTCTTTCAATAATGAAAGAATGTTTTCATTTTTTTTTTTTTTTTTTTTTGAAAATCAAAAATTATATCTCCATTGTCGACTCTGAAAAAAATTCCCTCAGCAATGAAATGGATTTTCAAATGGAAAAATATCTAAAAAAATAGACAGGTAGAGAAAATAAGTTTTCAAACTAGTATAAAAAAACTTGGCCAAAACGGGTATCAGATTGCAATTAAAGCTCGAATTTGATTTTTCTACTAAGAAATTCGTTATATAGCATATTTCAATTTTAATCATTTGGTGTTCGGAAGAAAGAGCCAACTCTTAAGGTCAGTCAAAATAGAGTGTCTACAGTGTTGTGTTGGACTTAACTCGTGCATGTGTTTGAGATTGGGTTTGGAACGGTTTGTGACTCACACCTGTATCCATTTTGCAACCCATCTGATTGAGACTGGGTTTGAACCTTTGTAACTCTAGCCCTAATGGCTAGAGTTGATGACATTTGATGGGCTTAGGCAATTGATGACATGGCCTTCATGGCTAGGGACTCCCCTATTTGCATAAATAGAAGCCTTTCTCCTCCAACTTGATAAGATTATTTTGGAGAAATTTTTTAGATGAAAAATGAAGATAGTGTTTTGAGATAATAAAGTTGGAGATAGTTTTTATAAGAAAGAGATTTTTCCTATCTTATTTTTGCTAGCTTAGGCTTGGTTTGGCATCATCTAAATAAGTCAAAAAGTCAAAAAGTCACTATCTTATTTAAGTCACATCATCCTATTTAAATCACATCACCTCTCTAACACATCACATCAAACCCAACCCAAACCCACCAATAAGTCAAAAAGTACACTTTTTTAGTACATGCCAAACCAACCCTTATTCTTTGATTCTTGTTAGAGAGAGAGAGAGAGTACTGTCATTGTCAAACTTCGCTGAAACCATTCAGAAGGTGCTTTTGCATTAGCTGATTTCGACTATCGTATCTTAAGAGAAAGACGTCGGCGTACTTCCAGCACCCATCGGGGAAGCGCAAATCTTTTTTAAGGAAACTGCAGTTACACAAGTTTCGATTTACTTCTTTTCTTGCCATTTGTTCTTTAATTTTTCAGAATTTATTTTACCTCGACGAGTTTTAATCTTCAATTATCCATGTTAATAATTTGTTTTATTAGTGATTTTGTTTATGCGAGGTTCATGATGTAAGCTAATTCATTACTGTATTTTTAGTTCTATTTCATTCTTGAATAATATATAAAAAGATATTTTATTGTTTCTATTTAATTTAATTTTATATATTTATCTAATATTATTATCAAAATATACCAACACATTTTACATGGGGTTTGACATGACAATTGACAATAAGAAAATTACCACCTCTTTTCATCAAGCATGATAAAAATAAAAAATAAAAAATAAAAAATTGCTTACACTACACATAATTAGAACAGAGCATATATGCAAACAACAGAACACCATTTGCTCAGTTATTATGACTCTGAGCAAAATTTTCCAATTAAGCTCCAAACAGAATCAAAATGTATTCAGAAAATACAAACCCCATATATTCAAGTCGTGCTATTGTCCAATTCTGAATACAGATCATTCCAAATATAAATAACACCCAGCTCATTAACCCAAATTGTTGATCATTTTAATTCCATTTTATCCATATAATTTCCCATATAGCACAATTAAGCAACAAATTTACAACCCTTGACTTCATATCAAATAAAAAAAGGCATTCAACCACAATGGTCAATTGCTAATCTTCTTCCTGCTAATCATACTCCTCCCTCCAGGAGTAAATCAGAAAGAAAACCCATGAAAGTGCCAACACAAAATCACCAACTAATTGCCTTGGCCAATCTCGAGCCAAATCGTCGAGTCTCCTCTCAAAATACACCCTCCAGAGGGCCATTGAGACATGAAGAAGAACACAACCTTTGGCAAAGAAACTCTGAAACGCTGTGTCCTTAACAAAAGCTACCATGAACAGCAGTAACCCAATCACAAATAGAAGCAACCCGGCAAACGAATCGGATATTTGTATCAACAACTGGTCGTGTGGTGTTGATCCCATAAGCTTTTGAGCTGTTTCGGTACCATGGCCGAAAACAGAGATTTCTTTGAGATAAAACATTATCAGCGCACCACAGGTTAGAGTAATAGCTGAATGGAGCATGCAGATTGTGAAGAACCCATATGAATCCATTGATCAAAAGCTTAAAGCCCTATCTTGTTAAGTAAATTTCTATAAACCCAGTATCATTTACAGTATTGATTACCTAAAATTGGGATTGAAAAATTTACCAAAAAAGAAAAAAGAAAAAAAGAAATTAAAACCTTTAATCCCAAACTTGTAAGCCAATTTCCAGCTCCAAAGCCCAAACCCTACCAAACATCAAATATACATAGCAAATAGTTGGTCATTAAGAGAAATTACTATAAACCCAGTATGATTTACAATGTTGATGATCTGGAAACAGGGATTGGAAGTGGAAACTCCAAGCTTAGATCAGGGTCTTCACAGGCATTGCTCTCATCCTGAAAACCCCCAAAATTCAACTATTTATAGAGTGAATTATATTGGTTATGGAAATCTAAACCCTAGCTCAATTCACAACCCTGATGATCTCAACTTGGGTTTGGGGATTGAAACCCTGAAACCCTAGATCAAGGTATTGAGATCTCCTTCTCATCCTCAAAACATTAAAAATTTAAACAAATTATAGGGTGAACCGTTTGGTGGGGAAAGTGAATCGATAAAATCGTACAAAAATAAAAATTGATTTATAGTTTCGATGCGAAGATGGATATACATATAAGAGAGTCAGGTAGGGAGAGAGCATGTGATATGAAATTGGGGAATGTATGTAGATATTTAAACCCTAACCCTTGGTCCACGGGGACGAAGGTTGGTGACAGTTGTATTATATAGGGATAAAAAAAATAATTCATTCATATAATTCCTCTTTTTTTTTTTTTTAAAAGAAAGATCCTCCCTACTCTCCCCGTAAGTCTACCTAGGGAGAGAGAATAACCTATGACCTTGGGGTTACAATGCCACCCACCCCTCGGTTATAATTTCTATTTTTTATAATTTCTACTCTTATGTGACAAATAAAATTTCAAAAATTAATTCACACTCTAACCTATAGCAATTGATATGGAAGTTGTATTTTGTGTTGTCACATCATTTGAGAGATTTAGAGAGAAAAATTGTGTAGATATAACAATTTTAATAGAGATATTACCACTCACTGATAATTTAAGAAAAAAATATTACATATTAATGAAAATTTTTATAATTTTAATTATTAATATTTATAAATTTTACTACTTATTCGTAATTAATTTTTAAATTTTACGTTGATACGAAATTTCCCTATTATATATATAGTGGCAAATTACCTTCCAGATAGATTTCTAAAAATTATTTTATATTTGTGAAAAAATTTTATGATTTGAATAATAAACATTTATAATATTTACAATTTTTTGTTTTTTTTTTTTTTGTTTTTTGGTAACAAATATTTCTTACCTCAACTTCAATGTAATTTTCCATATATATATATATATAGGTATAGACACCTTATTTTGACCGTTCATAAGATTTGACGGCTTTCTTTTGAACACCCGATTATAAAAATTTGAATATGCCATTTTGTGAAATTTTTATCAAAAAAATCAAATTTAAACTTTAATCCCAACTTTCACCCGTTTTAACAAAATTATTTTAAACTGCTAAAATATATTTTATTAGTTTAATATTTTATAATTTTACATAATTTTATGTATTTGTATATGTTTTTAGTGCTTTAATATAAATTAATATAAATTATATATTTTATATATTATATTATATATATTAGAAAAAAAATAATAATAAAAACAAATCAAATTTGAAGTCGGCACTGCCGACCTCAAGCGCTGAGGCATCATACATCTATATAGATACATATATATTATATAATATCTATTATTCTTTCCGTTTTAAAATAATAATTCTTTTATGAGAATTTAACTTTTTTTTTAGTAATACAATTATTACATTTTAAAAATATTAATTTTTCAAAATTACCTTTTGATAGTATATTTTTTAGAATATTAATTGTTATATTTATACTTTTTGTATTGTTAATGAATTTAAAAGACAGGTAAAATAAGAAATTCATATTATTTTAATTCTTAATTTAAGAAAAAATTAATATTTTGAGATAATAAAAAATAAAATAACGAACTAATATTTTGGAATGAAAGAGTACATATTCTAGTATTATTGGTTCTGATACCAATAAAGGTGCTCACTAAAGGTTTTGGCTAACAATGGTTAGCACGTCTGTCAACGATTTACAGGCATCAACGGTCCTTACGCACTCTGCACTTGACCTATCCAAACGCGACTTGGGTGACGTCCCACTAACCTCTAACCGCAACAAATAATTAACCTTAAATTAGCACAAATCCAGGAATAAATACACACATAATACAAATATAAAGAAAACAAATTATAGCATATATGATCTCATGAACTTACTGTTAGGTTGGAGGAGGATTCCTCCTGGCCGCCCAGGCCACTACCTGTTCTTGGATCAGCTCCTTGATCCTGGCAATCTGCTGATCACACTCGGCTATGCGAGCAGTGATATACGGTTGGGTATACCAATCTACTGGTGTGTTAACGTAATGATGTTTCTGATTTTCCCAAAATTGTAAAAACCAAAGTAATTGTTCAAGAGTATCGACAGAGGGCATACATGAAAACCAAATATTATTGAGGAAGTAGGAATATTTTACAAGAAAGAGGGGGAAGGAAATATTACAAAGATCGAAAATAAAAATAAAACTGACTCTGACTCTGCCTCAACAAGGGTGAGGGCATGCCCTTTTATAATACAATAGCAGATAAGAGAAGGGACAGATGTAATCCTATCATTGCACCGACAGATTACCCTTATCCTGGCTGGTGACGTAAGTGCTTACGAATACAGATAATGGAGACAGCTCTTCTGCCTTTCTGGTGGAGGAATCTGCTTTTCTTAAAGTTGTTTGTCGGATTGTGCCGACATTCAATCGTGTCGCTTTCCTTTTCTGTTGCTTTTGGCAAGTTTTTCGGTGAGGACATCTGTCATGGCATCCCAAAAATCACCAAAGTGGGTGTCATTATCCTCATCTTCGGGTAATTGACTTTCTCCAGCTAACACGTGTTCGGCTGGATCCACATCTGGTTCGGATGAAGGTTGGCTAGTTCCTGACTTCATTGATACGTCATCCTCTGGAGGTACTGTTTGCAAAAACTGTTCTTTGAGATAATTCATGCTTTTAATAATTATCTCATTTTCAGATAAGTCTGGATGCTGATTTCGCAATTCTTTTTGAATTTGGATGAACGGATTATGAGATAATGCTGGTGGAGCAGTGATTGCTGGCTGTTTGACTGTTTCTCTGCATGTTTGTGCATGTTCCTGAATTTTAGTTACGGTTTCAGAAATAATCGGATTCATACCTTTATCCCACCATTTCACAAAGAAAATTCATTTAAGGCGGGGCACCTTATTCTGATAGTCACATGCGAAATCCCATTTCCAAATCCATGGGATGCTGAAACGGATAGAAAAATGTACCAATGATTTACTGATAGATAAATCCCTGTTTTTGTTAAGATAGGCATAAGCCCGAGAATAAGCATAATGCCAATCATTGAAAGCAAGTCGGATTTCTTCTGGTAGTATATCAAGAGATAACCCAAATTTATCCCACCACACGAGGAACCAGTTGGGGACATCGTGTTTGAGAACATCGGAACAAATTCGGATAAACCAAGAATGAGAACGGATAGGATTCTGATAATAAAACACCTGGGTAAAAGCATCAATATAATCCCAGTATGTATATTTTGTCTGTTTATTACGGAGATCAAGATCCCGTAAGGTATGCGGATGAATACCCCAAGTAGCAATAGGCATAAGATTGCGGATTGTGATTTTGCTAAATGAAATGGGACTGGTGGATTTATGCGGATCATGGAGATGGTGTTTAAATTCACATGCTCCTGTTTCGGTTAATATCTGTTCATAAATATACCGGTACTGATCAAAGTGAGGGGGTGACTGTTGAGTGGTGAGATAACGTTTCTTAATCTCCTACGGATCTGTCATCCATTGTTCGTCAGCGGTTTCAATCCAGAGGACGGTTTCCTCTGTAATACTGTTTGGAGTATACGGTTCTTCTGTCTTAAGGAGGATATCCTTAGCAGATTCAGTGCTGGTTTGTCCTCTTGAGAGAAATGGATATTCTGTTTCATAGCGTGGGGTGTGACCACCACGGCCACGCCCGCGGCCTCTATGGCCCCTGCTGGTCATCCTCCTTAGAAGAGGATTTCTGGAGATATTCCCTGGTTAAGAAGTCAGGCAAAGAGTTACTTTCCCCTTTAATATGTTCAATATCAAAATCAAAATTAGATAAATAACTTTGCCAAGTAAGAAATATCTGTTTAGATGCTAAATTTTTAACATCTTTTTTGAAAATCTGTTTAGCAGCAGAGCAATCAACTCTGATGAGAAAATGCTGATTTAAAAGGTCATCCTGGAATTTTAAAACACATTTTACAATGGCTAAACATTCCTGTTTAATAGTGGAATAATTTAAAGCAGCTTTATTCCAATGTCCAGAATGGAATCTAAGTAATTCTTCCTTCTGGGTTTTGGGATTAAATTGCTTCAAAATACCACCAAATCCTTCATTGGAAGCATCAGTTTCAACAATTTTCTTCCAATTTGGATTAGGTAATTGTAAGCATGGTAACTGTTTAACTTTAGCTTTAATTTTTTGTACGGCAGCTGTATGTTCTGCACCCCAAGGGGGAGGATTCTTGCGAAGTCTGGTAAATAAGATACTGCAATCAGATGCAACATTAGGATAATAATCACGGATATAATTGAGACTTCCTAAGAATCTCTGTAATTGAGTTTTATCTTTAATTTCATCAGGAAATTTAGAAGCAAACTCAATACTACGGTTGATGGGAATAATACTCCCATTTGAAATATTATGACCAAGATATCTGATAGTGGTCTGAAACAGTTGCATTTTTGGTGCTGATAGCACTAAACCATTTCTGTGAATAACATGCTTAAAAATATTAAGATGTTTAATATGCTGTTCAATGGATGAAGAATAAATTAATACATCATCAATATATGATAAAGTAAATTCAGAAAACGGATTAAAAATGTCATTCATAATATGTTGAAATTCGGATGGAGCGTTTTTAAGACCAAAAGGCATAACATTCCACTCATAATGGCCAAATGGTACTGTAAATGCGGTTTTATACCGATCCTGTTCTGCAATTTCAATTTGCCAATATCCTGATTTTAAATCAAATTCGGAAAATATGATTGCATCCTGTAATCGATCTAAAAGATCCTTTTTATTCAGAAGAGGATATCTAATCCATTTTAATTTATCATTTAATGGTTTATAATTGATAACAAGGCGAGGAACACCTCGTTCAATTTCAGCGTTTTTATTGACATAAAAAGCTGTACAACTCCAAGGGGAGTGACTGGATCGGATTAACTTTTTGTCTAAAAGACTTTGAATTTCTGTTTTGCATAATTCCATATATTCCTTTTTCATTTGACTAGGGCGAGCTCTAGTTGGAATATATTTTTCATCAAAATTTGGTTCATATGGTAAAGTAATTGTATATTTTTTTCTATTCCAAAAAGCATTAGGAATAGTACCACAAACTTCTGTTTGAAATTCATTTTCAATTATTTTAATTTTCTGTTGTAAAGAAGGTTGCTGTAACCTTTGTTCTGTTGTTAAGAAAGAAACTTCTTTTGTTAAAAAATTAATTTGATTCTGTTTAAAAGTAACTAGATCTCGAATTTGATCTAATTCTTTGGTGTATGGTTGTGTGATAAATTCAAAAATAACAGATCGTCCCTGCAAGTGAGAATAAATACATGTTGTGTCAATTTTCTGGATAGGCATCAATAAACATAAGAATGGTGTGCCTAATATAATATTTGTTGCTAGATTTCTGACTAAAACAAATGATGTTGGAAGACAGAGATCATTATTACAAATATATGCTTCTGGTATTTTATACCTGATCTGCATGGAATTACCACTTGCACTGGTTAAACTCTGAGTGGTTTTCTCAAAATATCTGGTGGGAACTATACCTTCTTGGATACAGTTCATATCGGCTCCACTATCTACTAAAGCAATAGCATCCTTAATAATAAAATCAGGTTTAATCATAAAAGATATTTTTATATACCATTTCTGAAAGGTTACCTGATTAACAAGTAATAAATACTGGTTATCATCTTTAGATTCAAGTTTTTGTTCAGTTTCTTGGAGTACTTCCTTCGGTTTTTGTGGTAATTGAGTATGAAGATATTTAATATCTTTAATTGCTGCTGCACTAGCTATTTGTAAATGTTTTACTTCCGTTTTTAAAATATTTATTTCCATTTTTAAATCTTGGATTGTAGTTGGTTGGTTATTAACTGGTTTTGTTTGAATTCTATCGATCACATGCTTCAAACTATAAGAATAATCTGGTATGTTTGGTGTTTCTTGTGTTGTTTGCTGGTGTTTATAACACATTTTTAAATATTTTAATTTTATTTCCGGATCTTGTATCTGATCGGCTACGGCAAGCATATCTCTTTGAGTGTCTGTTAACACATTAATACTACTGGATTCTCCTAAATGTAATCCATTCATTTCGACTATGGATTTCCAGTAATTAATTTCTGATAGCTGGTCCTGATTGGTACTACAAGGACAGGATTCTGTTGGTTCTTCATCACTAGTAGAGGATGTAGAATATAACTGATTAATTTCGTCTTCAGATGGAGATTCATCACTGGATGAATTTTCTTCTGCTTCTAAAGCATTAATTATCTGTTCTTTAATTTTTTCATCTAAAATTAATTCATTAATTTTACATTTTGCTTTTGATTTGCATCGGTTAGCATAATGTCCTGTTTGTCCACATTTATAACATTTAACTTCTGATTTATTTTTTCTTTTCCCTGTAGATTTACTGGCGGAAGGTTTTTTAGAATAAAACTTCTTACTGGTTTTAGGATGGCTAGTTCTTTGGGACTTTCGGTAAGGTTTGGAAGATTTTCTATGAGATATCTTCCTGGGTTTTTGCGGATATTGAATCATGGGTTCATAAGCAAATTGATCACAGAATTCTCCTAATTCTTTTCTTCCTGTTAAATTCTGTTGTTTCATTTGGTAATGAAGTTTAAGATCATTACACAAAGATAATCCTTCATCAGTTATAATGGAACAAAGTTGTCCATAAGTATACTGTTCATAAGGAATAGACATCCGGTCATGGCGGTCCCGAAGTTTTTTCCTAACGCGTTCAGCAAAAAGGGTCGGAAGGCCATCAACAAATTTGGCTTTCCAATGTTCACTGTTGCCATCAGGGCGTTGCATAACCTTGATGAGGAAAACATCCTTATACCATCGGAAATGGGTAAGGGATGGACAGCGCAGATTCTGAAGTAGTTCACGACTTCGATCTTGAGTGCTAGTACTGGTACCAAGGAAATGAAGAATAATGGTTTGGATAAGAGTATAAACAGCATCTTGCTGTTGGACGGGTTGACGGGTAGTAGGATCAACTTCCACTTTGACGGAGTTGAGAATTTCTTGTTGTTGGGTATAAGAAATGATATTATCCCACCAACCTTTGAGTTGACCGGTAAAGCCATTGATAATAAACTTAGCAATAGCTTGATCCTGATTACTGTATTGACGACATACAGTGGCAAACATTAACATCTGATGTAGTTTTTTAAGAATAGCATATTCAGATTCACCATCTATATTCCATTCGTAGATGGTTTTGCCATGATAACTACCCTGATCATTAAGGTAAGTTTCTTCATAGAGAAGATCTGGTGGAGTTGGTCGAGCATAATAATTTCTGGTATAAGGTAAAGTATGTGGTCGGCCGGAACTATAAGAATGTAATTTGTTAACGGATAATGGTTCTTGGAAATTCATTTGAATTTCATTAATCTGTTCAGGTGATAATTCATCACTTATTTGAGGTTCAGATCTTATCATATTAATTGTTCCACCACTGGTGGATTCTTGTAGAGGTTCTGGAGGGCGAACATTTAGATGTTGCATTTTCTGTAAAAGGGTATCCATGAATTCTGTATTAGAAGCTTTAAGCTTAAAATTACTGATTTCTAAAGGTGGTTTGATAGATGCTGGATGAAGAATAGAGGTTCCAGCTACTGGTGGAGCTAAGCTTCTATCTTTAAAGGTAGAAACTATGTCTTCAATTCTGGTTAACTGTTTACTCATAGTCTGACAAATCAGATTAGTGTAATTATGTTGTCGGATGATTAAACTGAAATCTTTGAGCTGAGCAAACTCATTCTTAACAAATCTGCCAGCTTGTGCATCGACATATGCTGTGGCCACTAAAGGTTGTCTAGCGGTTTCGCCATTAGGAACTAGCTCTAAAGCCTGAGGGGGCGGATGAATGGAATTAATGACGTGGCCATCGACCGTGGTCCAAGTCTTATACTGATCTTCAATAGCAGTTATTTTTGGTTGAGTTTCAGCTTGAAACCATTCTTTAAAAAATATTATCTGCTGATGTAACTCAAGATGTTGATAATATTGAGTTTTATACTGGCTTAATTGTTCTGGATTGTGAGTGGTAAAATACCATTCTCTAAATTCTCTATTTTTATCCTGATAAAATTCCTGGTTTATTAATTTCCTATTTTCGCTTCCTGGTGTAAAATCCATCAGATTTCAAAATTCATATCACTGGCCGTTGGGCTATCTGGTGGTTGAACTGGTGTTGTATAAACACCATGAGGTATTTTATTTCGGGATAATCTAATACCTTGTATTTCTGATGTCATAGGATCCAAATGATCTTCTTGGGGATCACTAGAAGGTCTACTAGGTGGTCTGTCGGGTATTTGCAGAGAATCCACAGACTGTCTGCTAGATTCGGGTAATTCAACCTTGTAAGGTGGAATAGAATGGAAACTGTTATTAGAGAAACTTCTGTTTGCAGTTCTAAAACTATTATTAGACAAGCTCCTAGGGGCTGTTCTAAAACTAGCATTAGAGGAAGTGCTTCGGGTGAGTCTGGGTTTCTGAAATTGAAGATAAACATTACCTTCTTGTGTTTGGATAACATCATCTATATTATGTTGTATCATCGGTTGAGGTGGTACAGCATTAGGTATATGCCATCTTTCTGGAAAGGTTATGGATGACCACGGAATTTGTCTAGGTATGGCTACCTGACTACTATACAGATTAGTTTCAATTAATACAGTATTTTCTTTCTCAGTTTTCTTTCTTACATAAGGATTTAAAGTTGTTAAAGCCTTAATGTAAATTCTGGAATGTACAGAAAATAAAGGGGATCCTGGTTTATACTCATAACCATGAGTGAGAATTCTCAGTTCTAACAAATCAGATATATTTCTATCAGTCATTGATATACTTATATTCGGATATATATCAAAATATACTGGTCCATGGGAAAGACTTGTTTCAATAGCTCCCATGAGAGATGCTCTCCAATCGAGACATCTACCATCACGAAGGGTACATTGAATACTGGTATTTTGACCTAAAAGTGTCAAGGGTTTAAAGGCTACTTGTACCAATCCTATATGGATGTACTTATAGTCTTTGACAAACGGAACAAAATCATTAATATGAATCAGTCGGATTATTTCATCATTAGTTTGAATACATGAAGCATGTTCAAATGTCTTGATGATTGTTTTGCTGAACCATTGGAATTTTCCTTTTTTATAAATTGTTTTCGGATCCACTAATGGGATAGTCCACTTATCTAAAGCGTCTTTCACATCCTGATAGGCTACCATTTCAGCTGCTTCGGCTAAGGAGGAAACTGTATTTCCTAAAGAAGTAACGGATTCATTTTCTGGTATTGCTACGGTATTTTCTTGTTGTTCAGACATGATGTATGGTGATCATATATGCATAATTTATTTAATTTATACAAGTATTATGTTAATATTTAAACTTGGCTCTGATACCAATAAAGATGCTCACTAAAGGTTTTAGCTAGAAATGGTTAGCACGTCTGTCAACGATTTACAGGCATTAACGGTCCTTACACACTCTGCACTTGACCTAACCTAACGCGACTTGGGTGACGTCCCACTAACCGCTAACCGCAACAATTAATTAACCTTACATTAGCACAAATCCAGGAATAAATACACACATAATACGAATATAAAGAAAACAAATTATAGCATATATGATCTCATAAACTTATTGTTAGGTTGGAGGAGGATTCCTCCTGGCCGCCCAGGCCACTACCTGTTCTTGGATCAACTCCTGGATCCTGGCAATCTGCTGATCACACTCGGCTATGCGAGCAGTGATATACGGTTGAGTGTACCAATCTACTGGTGTGTTAACGTAATGATGTTTCTGATTTTTCCAAAATTGTAAAAACCAAAGTAATTGTTCAAGAGTATCGACAGAGGGCATACATGAAAACCAAATATTATTGAGGAAGTAGGAATATTTTACAAGAGAGAGAGGGAGAAGAAAATATTACAAAGATCGAAAAATAAAAATAAAACTGACTCTGACTCTACCTCAACAAGGGTGAGAGCATGCCCTTTTATAATACAATATCGGATAAAAGAAGGGACAGATGTAAACCTATCATTGCACCGACAGATTACCCTTATCTTGACTGATGACGTAAGTGCTTACGAATACAGATAATGGAGACAGCATCTCTGCTTTGCTGGTGGAGGAATCTGCTTTGCTAAAGTGTTTTGGCTGTTTGTGCTGACACTCAATCATGCTGCTTTCCTTTTCTGCTTTTGGCGAGCTTTTCGGTGAGGACATCTGTCAATGAATCCCAAAAGTCACCAAAGTTGGAATCAATATCATCATCTTCTGGTAGTTGGCTTTCTCCAGCTAACACGTGTTCGGCTGGAACAACATCTGGTTCTGATGAGGGTTGGCTGGTCCCTGACCTCATGGAGGCATCATCCTCAGGAGGTACAGTTTGTAGAAACTGTTCTTTGAGATAATTCATACTTTTAATGATAATCTCATTTTCAGATAATTCAGGATGCTGATTTCTTAATTCTTTTTGAATTTGTATAAACGGATTTTGAGATAATGCTGGTGGAGCAGTGATAGTTGGCTGCTTGACTGTTTCTCTACATGCTTGGGCATGTTCCTGGATTTTAGTGACTGTTTCAGAAATGATCGGATTCATGCCTTTATCCCACCATTTTACAAAGAAAATTCGTTTAAGGCGGGGTACTTTGTTCTGATAGTCACAGGCAAAATCCCACTTCCAAATCCATGGGATACTGAATCGGATGGAAAAATGAACTAATGATTTACTGATAGATAAATCTCTATTTTTATTAAGATAAGCATAAGCCCTGGAATAGGCATAATGCCAATCATTAAAAGCTAGTCGGATTTCTTCTGGTAAAATGTCAAGAGATAGCCCAAATTTATCCCACCACACGAGGAACCAATTGGGAACATCGTGTTTAAGAACATCGGGGCAAATCCGGAGGAACCAAGAATGCGAACGGATAGGATTCTGGTAATAAAAGACCTGGGTAAAAGCATCAATATAATCCCAGTAGGTATATTTAGTCTGTTTATTACGGAGATCAAGATCCCGTAATGTATGCGGATGAATACCCCAAGTAGCAATGGGCATAAGATTACGGATGGTAATTTTGCTAAATGAAATGGGACTGGTGGATTTATGCGGATCATGGAGATGATGCTTAAATTCGCAAGCGCCGGTTTCTGTTAAAATCTGTTCATAAATGTAACGATACTGGTCAAAATGTGGAGGTGACTGTTGGGTAGTCAGATATCGTTTCTTGATTTCCCAAGGATCAGTCATCCACTGTTCATCAGCTGTTTCAATCCAGAGGACGGTTTCTTCAGTAATACTGTTAGGTGTATACGGTTCTTCTGTTTTAAGCAGAATATCCTTTGCAGAAGGATTACTGGTTTGTCCTCTCAAAGGAGGAAATTCTGATGGGTCATAGCGAGGGGTATGACCTCCTCGACCACGGCCACGGCCTCGACCGGATCCTCTACTGGTCATGCTCCTCTTCAGGAGCGGATTTCTGCAGATATTCCCTGGTTAAGAAATCAGGCAACGAGTTATTTTCCCCTTTAATATGTTCAATATCAAAATCAAAATTGGATAAATAACTTTGCCATGTAAGAAATATCTGTTTCGATGCTAAATTTTTTACATCCTTTTTGAAAATCTGTTTAGCAGCAGAGCAATCAACTCTGATGAGAAAATGCTGGTTTAAAAGATCATCCTGAAATTTTAAAACACATTTTACAATGGCTAAACATTCCTGTTTAATAGTGGAATAATTTAAAGCGGCTTTATTCCAATGACCAGAGTGGAATCTTAATAATTCTTCCTTCTGGGTTTTGGGATTAAGTTGCTTTAAAATACCACCAAATCCTTCATTGGAAGCATCGGTTTCAACAATTTTGTTCCAATTGGGATTAGGTAACTGTAAGCATGGTAACTGTTTAACTTTAGCTTTGATTTTTTGTACTGCTGCAGTATGCTCGTTACCCCAAGGGGGAGGATTCTTTCGCAGTCTGGTAAATAGGATGCTGCTATCAGCTGCAACGTTAGGATAATAATCACGGATATAATTAAGACTTCCTAAGAATCTTTGTAATTGAGTTTTGTCTTTAATTTCATCAGGAAATTTAGAAGCAAACTTAATACTGCGGTTGATTGGAATAATACTACCATTTGAAATATTATGTCCAAGATATCTGATGGTTGTTTGAAACAGTTGCATTTTTGGTGCTGAGAGCACTAGACCATTTCTATGGATAACATGCTTAAAAATATTAAGATGTTTAATATGCTGTTCAATTGATGAGGAATAAATTAATACATCATCAATATATGATAACGTAAATTCGGAAAATGGATTAAAAATATCATTCATAATATGTTGAAATTCAGATGGAGCATTTTTAAGTCCAAAGGGCATTACATTCCATTCATAATGTCCAAAGGGTACGGTAAATGCAGTTTTATACCGATCCTGTTCAGCAATTTCAATTTGCCAATATCCTGATTTTAAATCAAATTTAGAGAATATGATTGCATCTTGTAAACGATCCAAAAGATCTTTTTTATTCGGAAGAGGATATCTGATCCATTTTAATTTATCATTTAACGGTTTATAATTGATAACAAGACGAGGAACACCTCGTTCAATTTCAGCATTTTTATTAACATAAAAAGCAGTACAACTCCATGGAGAGTGACTAGATCGGATTAACTTTTTGTCTAAAAGACTTTGAATTTCTGTTTTACATAATTCCATATATTCCTTTTTCATTTGACTAGGGCGAGCTCTAGTTGGAATATATTTTTCATCAAAATCAGGTTCATATGGTAAAGTAACTGTATATTTCTTTCTATTCCAAAAGGCATTAGGAATAGTACCACAAACTTCTGTTTGAAATTTATTTTCAATTAGTTTAATTTTCTGTTGCAAAGAAGGTTGCTGTAACCTTTGTTCTGTTGTTAAGAAAGAAACTTCCTTAGTTAAAAAATTAATTTGATTCTGTTTAAAAGTAACTAGATCTCGAATTTGATCTAATTCTTTGGTGTATGGTTGTGTGATAAATTCAAAAATAACAGATCGTCCCTGCAATTGAGAATAAATACCTGTTGAGTCAATTTTCTGAATAGGCATCAATAAACATAAGAATGGTGTGCCTAATATAATATTTGTAGCTAGATTTCTGACTAGAACAAATGATGTCGGAAGACAGAGATCATTATTACAAATATATGCTTCTGGTATCTTATACCTGATCTGCATAGAATTACCACTTGCACTGGTTAAACTCTGAGTGGTTTTCTCAAAATATCTGGTGGGAACTATTCCTTCTTGGATACAGTTCATATCGGCTCCGCTATCTACTAAAGCAATAGCATCCTTAATAATAAAATCGGGTTTAATCATAAAAGATATTTTTATATACCATTTCTGAAAGGTTACCTGATTAACAAGTAGTAAATACTGGTTATCATCTTTAGATTCCAGTTTTTGTTCAGTTTCTTGGATTACTTCCTTCTGTTTTTGTGGTAATTGAGTATGAAGATATTTAATATCTTTAATTGCTGCTGCACTAGCTGTTTGTAAATGTTTTACTTCCGTTTTTAAGATATTAATTTCCATTTTTAAATCCTGGAGTGTGGTTGGTTGTTCAATAACTGGTTTTGCTTGGATTCTATCAACTACATGTTTTAAGCTGTAAGAATAATCGGGTATGTTTGGTGTTTCTTGTGCTGTTTGTTGATGTTCATAACACATTTTCAAATATTTGAGTTTAATTTCCGGATCTTGTATCTGGTCTGCTACCGCTAGCATATCTCGTTGAGAGTCTGTTAAAACATTAATACTGTTGGGTTCTCCTAGGTATAAGCCATTCATTTCAACTATGGATTTCCAATAGTTAATTTCTGATATCTGGTCCTGATTGGTACTACAAGGACAGGATTCTGTTGGTTCTTCATCACTAGTAGAGGATGTAGAATATAACTGATTAATTTCGTCTTCAGATGGAGATTCATCACTGGATGAATTTTCTTCTGCTTCTAAAGCATTAATTATCTGTTCTTTAATTTTTTCATCTAAAATTAATTCATTAATTTTACATTTTGCTTTTGATTTGCATCGGTTAGCATAATGTCCTGTTTGTCCACATTTATAACATTTAACTTCTGATTTATTTTTTCTTTTCCCTGTAGATTTACTGGCGGAAGGTTTTTTAGAATAAAACTTCTTACTGGTTTTAGGATGGCTAGTTCTTTGGGACTTTCGGTAAGGTTTGGAAGATTTTCTATGAGATATCTTCCTGGGTTTTTGCGGATATTGAATCATGGGTTCATAAGCAAATTGATCACAGAATTCTCCTAATTCTTTTCTTCCTGTTAAATTCTGTTGTTTCATTTGGTAATGAAGTTTAAGATCATTACACAAAGATAATCCTTCATCAGTTATAATGGAACAAAGTTGTCCATAAGTATACTGTTCATAAGGAATAGACATCCGGTCATGGCGGTCCCGAAGTTTTTTCCTAACGCGTTCAGCAAAAAGGGTCGGAAGGCCATCAACAAATTTGGCTTTCCAATGTTCACTGTTGCCATCAGGGCGTTGCATAACCTTGATGAGGAAAACATCCTTATACCATCGGAAATGGGTAAGGGATGGACAGCGCAGATTCTGAAGTAGTTCACGACTTCGATCTTGAGTGCTAGTACTGGTACCAAGGAAATGAAGAATAATGGTTTGGATAAGAGTATAAACAGCATCTTGCTGTTGGACGGGTTGACGGGTAGTAGGATCAACTTCCACTTTGACGGAGTTGAGAATTTCTTGTTGTTGGGTATAAGAAATGATATTATCCCACCAACCTTTGAGTTGACCGGTAAAGCCATTGATAATAAACTTAGCAATAGCTTGATCCTGATTACTGTATTGACGACATACAGTGGCAAACATTAACATCTGATGTAGTTTTTTAAGAATAGCATATTCAGATTCACCATCTATATTCCATTCGTAGATGGTTTTTGCCATGATAACTACCCTGATCATTAAGGTAAGTTTCTTCATAGAGAAGATCTGGTGGAGTTGGTCGAGCATAATAATTTCTGGTATAAGGTAAAGTATGTGGTCGGCCGGAACTATAAGAATGTAATTTGTTAACGAATAATGGTTCTTGGAAATTCATTTGAATTTCATTAATCTGTTCAGGTGATAATTCATCACTTATTTGAGGTTCAGATCTTATCATATTAATTGTTCCACCACTGGTGGATTCTTGTGGAGGTTCTGGAGGGCGAACATTTAGATGTTGCATTTTCTGTAAAAGGGTATCCATGAATTCTGTATTAGAAGCTTTAAGCTTAAAATTACTGAGTTCTAAGGAGGGTTTAATAGATACTGGATGAATGGTTGAGGTTCCCATTACTGGTGGAGCTAAGCTTCTATCTTTAAAAGTAGAAACTATTTCTTCAATTCTGGTTAGCTGTTTACTCATAGTTTGGCAGATTAAATTGGTGTAATTATGTTGTCGGATAGTTAAGCTGAAATCTTTGAGTTGGGCAAACTCATTCTTGGCAAATCTTCCAGATTGGGCATCTACATATGCAGTGGCTACTAACGGATGTCTAGTGGTTTCACCATTAGGGACTAATTCTAAAGCTTGTGGAGGTGGATGGATAGAGTTGATTACATGACCATCTGTTGTGGTCCAAGTCTTATACTGGTCTTCGATAGCTGTAATTTTTGGTTGGGTTTCATTCTGAAACCATTCCTTGAATGGTATAATGTTCTGATGTAACTCAAGATGTTGGTAATATTGAGTTTTATACTGGCTTAATTGTTCTGGATTGTGAGTGGTAAAATACCATTCTCTAAATTCTTTATTTTTATCCTGGTAAAATTCCTGGTTTATTAATTTCCTATTTTCGCTTCCTGGTGTAAAATCCATCAGATTTCAAAATTTATATCACTGGCCGTTGGGCTATCTGGTGGTTGAACTGGTGTTGTATAAACACCATGAGGTATTTTATTTCGGGATAATCTAATACCTTGTATTTCTGATGTCATAGGATCCAAATGATCTTCTTGGGGATCACTAGAAGGTCTACTAGGTGGTCTGTCGGGTATTTGCAGAGAATCCACAGACTGTCTGCTAGATTCGGGTAATTCAACCTTGTAAGGTGGAATAGAATGGAAACTGTTATTAGAGAAACTTCTGTTTGCAGTTCTAAAACTATTATTAGACAAGCTCCTAGGGGCTGTTCTAAAACTAGCATTAGAGGAAGTGCTTCGGGTGAGTCTGGGTTTCTGAAATTGAAGATAAACATTACCTTCTTGTGTTTGGATAACATCATCTATATTATGTTGTATCATCGGTTGAGGTGGTACAGCATTAGGTATATGCCATCTTTCTGGAAAGGTTATGGATGACCACGGAATTTGTCTAGGTATGGCTACCTGACTACTATACAGATTAGTTTCAATTAATACAGTATTTTCTTTCTCAGTTTTCTTTCTTACATAAGGATTTAAAGTTGTTAAAGCCTTAATGTAAATTCTGGAATGTACAGAAAATAAAGGGGATCCTGGTTTATACTCATAACCATGAGTGAGAATTCTCAGTTCTAACAAATCAGATATATTTCTATCAGTCATTGATATACTTATATTCGGATATATATCAAAATATACTGGTCCATGGGAAAGACTTGTTTCAATAGCTCCCATGAGAGATGCTCTCCAATCGAGACATCTACCATCACGAAGGGTACATTGAATACTGGTATTTTGACCTAAAAGTGTCAAGGGTTTAAAGGCTACTTGTACCAATCCTATATGGATGTACTTATAGTCTTTAACAAACGGAACAAAATCATTAATATGTATTAGTCGGATTATTTCATCATTAGTTTGAATACATGAAGCATGTTCAAAGGTCTTGATGATTGTTTTACTGAACCATTGGAATTTTCCTTTTTTATAAATTGTTTTCGGATCTACTAATGGGATAGTCCACTTATCTAAAGCGGCTTTCACATCCTGGTAGGCTACCATTTCGGCTGCTTCGGCTAAGGAGGAAACTGTATTTCCTAAAGAGGTAACGGATTCATTTTCTGGTATTGCTACGGTATTTTCTTGTTGTTCAGACATGATGTATGGTGATCATATATGCTATAATTTGTTTTCTTTATATTCGTATTATGTGTGTATTTATGCCTGGATTTGTGCTAATGTAAGGTTAATTAATTGTTGCGGTTAGCGGTTAGTGGGACGTCACCCAAGTCGCGTTAGGTTAGGTCAAGTGCAGAGTGTGTAAGGACCGTTAATGCCTGTAAATCGTTGACAGACGTGCTAACCATTTCTAGCTAAAACCTTTAGTGAGCATCTTTATTGGTATCAGAGCCAAGTTTTGTGAAATTTTTATCAGAAAAATCAAATTTAAACTTTAATCCCAACTTTCACCCTTTTTAACAAAATTATTTTAAACTGCTAAAATATATTTTATTAGTTTAATATTTTATAATTTTACATAATTTTATGTGTTTGTATATGTTTTTATTGCTTTAATATAAATTAATATAAATTATATATTTTATATATTATATTATATATATTAGAAAAAAAATAATAATAAAAACAAATCAAATTTGAAGTCGGCACTGCCGACCTCAAGCGCTGAGGCATCATACATCTATATAGATACATATATATTATATAATATCTATTATTCTTTCCGTTTTAAAATAATAATTCTTTTATGAGAATTTAACTTTTTTTTTAGTAATACAATTATTATATTTTAAAAATATTAATTTTTCAAAATTACCTTTTGATAGTATATTTTTTTAGAATATTAATTGTTATATTTATACTTTTTGTATTGTTAATGAATTTAAAAGACAGGTAAAATAAGAAATTCATATTATTTTAATTCTTAATTTAAGAAAAAATTAATATTTTGAGATAATAAAAAATAAAATAACGAACTAATATTTTGGAATGAAAGAGTACATATTCTAGTATTATTGGTTTGGGGGGTTTGCCTATAAAAGGCAAGCAAGATCAAGTGAAAAAAAGAAGAAAAAAATCTGAGGGAGAAAATCAGAAAAGAAAGAGAACGGATAAAAGAAAAAAAATCATAAAAGAAAGAAAGGAGAATTTTCGCTTTTAAGAGATGAAAAAAACGAAAGCCTTAGATATTTTTCTAAATCAAACATTTCTTTTCATTCTCTTTATTGTCTCTTTACTAATACATCAAAACACTATTAAAGTTGAAATTTTAAATTTTGGACTGAAAATTGAGAACACATTCCACGACTTTCAGGTAATCGGAAGAAAGTTTAGAAATCAGAAAATTCATCATTTTCCTAAAAGGTAAATTTTCGTAAACTTTCATTTAATCTAAATTGTAATATAACTTGTTTAAATACTTCCTTTATTGCTTTTCATAGTTGTTTTTTTACCTCTTTTAAAAGAAAGGTTATACTATCCACATATCTGTTGTAATTTGCTATTGTACAAAAACTGTTGTAATTTATCGCTTTAAATGGTGGGTCGAAACAACCTAATTTGTTAGAAATATGACCCCGCCGAGTGAATAGTGACCGACGGTGAATAGTAACTGTGTGAGTAATTTTCCGATCACACTGCCAACTCAGTGATCAGCTGGAGAGAACTGACAGAATAGATGACACCTGACTAACCTGCAACAGAAAGAGAAGATTCCGGCGGTGGTTCTTCCACCCGGGGGTACTCCGATGATCAAGTCAGTATCTCTCAAAGATAATTCAGTGCTAAATTTACTGCTCAAAGCATAAATTGCGTACCTTCGACCCGCCGGGGGCGCCTCCCTTTTATAGTGAACTCCATCCTAGTCCCACTAGAAGCCTTACTTCTTATGGACTCAAATTTTGGATTTACTTTGGACTCCTCAAGAGATAAGGATAGACTCCCTAAGAGGGCTATCTTTATCCATCTTGAAGTCTTTCTTCATTCTAGGACTCCTGTCCCTTATCTGCTTATCTCGGATTCCGATATTTTCGGAGGAAACCTCGGCCTAACCGAGATTACCTCAGCACAACGACCAGGACACGTGGCACCTCGGCTGATACGTCGGCGTCACCTTGCCACGTGTTGGTACTCAGAAAATACATCTCCACAACTGCCCCCTAGGTTCTATTACCTCGGTATCCTGAGGTGATGGAACCTATATCGATACTTCGTGCTGTACATCGGCTCGAGAACTCCTCAGCCGAGATCATTTACTTCAGGTCGACATGCTCTCTTCAGAGAACAAGATTTCCAGTGAACTCTAAATTGTGTGTGAGCTGTCATGCATCACTTTTTCAACCGTTTCACTTATGCTTTTCCACCTCATTGGACTGTGCCAGTGACGTGCTTTGCAAGCCGTCTTGCGTCTGTGTGCATCGCCTGACGTATGCACTGTTCCAGGCGCATTAAATGCCCTGTTTTGCCGCCGTTTCAAGTTTTTTGATAAAAAACCTTTCCCTCTTTCTTCTTTTCTCCACTTTTGCATTTGATATTCTTGCATTCTCTCTCTCTAAACAATTTCTCCTGAATACGCCATTGCTCAAGCTCCAAGCTCTGCAACTGCCTTCCTTTCTCCTTTCCCGTGAAGCTTTCGTCGTTTTGTTACATCTGTAATTGTCGTCTGACTTTGGCGAAACTCATTCCGGCTCCATTTTTCTAGTAAGCTACTGTTCCTTTCGTTTTCAATTCTGTTGATATTCTTTATTACTTGTTGCCATTATTGTTTCAAATCTTGTGAATCACATATCTGAAAGTATTTAAATGTTTTTGATCTTTGCCCATATACTGTTTACCACTTTCTTGCACTCTTTGTCACTGTTCTTGACCCTGAAACTTCGTTCTGTTGTCGGCAACTATTGCTCTCGGGATCCCAAATCTGGTGATTATGTTTCTCTATATAAAATTCTTGGCATCCACATCTCGGATTTTGGCAAGATGTTCTGCTTCTATCCACTTCGTGAAGTAATCTGTTGCTACCAGCAAGTACTTCCGTTGCCCAGTTGCTTGGGGCAATTGCCCAACGAGATCCATGCCCCATTGGGCAAATGGCCAAGGGCTGGAGATAGGGTTCAGGTCAGTAGCTGGCTGGTGTATCAAAGGTGCAAACCTTTGGCATTGTTCACACTTCTTCACGTAAGCTTTTGCATCTTTTTGCATATAGGGCCACCAATACCCCTGGGTAATGGCCTTGTGAGCTAATGATCTGCCCCCAACGTGGCTTCCACAAATTCCTTCATGAATTTCATATAAAAAATCTTGAACCTGAAAAGGGTGTACACACCTTAAAAGGGGTCCAGTGAAGGACCTTCTGTAGAGGTGTCCGTTTGCTGTCAGACTGAATCTTACCGACTTCAATCTAACCTTGTGTGCCTCCTTACGGTCTTCTGGTAGCTTTCCTTCTTTTAGGAATGCAACAATTGCATCCATCCAGCTTGGTCCCATGTCCACACACAATGCCTCTTGCTCTGTGCTTGGTGGTTCTATGCTTGGGCCCGACAAGAAGTCGATCATTATTGTCCTTCTTTTTCCAGTTTGCATTGAACTCGCTAGGTTGGCCAACACGTCGGCGTGGCTGTTATCATCTCGGCTGACCTGGAGAAGTCGGCAGTTCTGAAACAAGGTTGCCAGCCTGATGACTTCTTTTGCGTATGCCGACATTCTTTCATCCCGGGCAGCAAATTCTTCTGTTGTCTGAATCACTATGAGTTGTGAGTCACAAGAAACTATTACCTCATCTGCTTCTACTGCTATTGCCAGCTTTAGCCCTGCAATCAATGCTTCATATTCTGCCTCATTGTTTGAGGCCTTGAACCCCAATCGAAGGGACTGCTCCAATATGTCTCCATCTGGAGATATCAATACTACTCTTGCCCCTGCTCCCTGCTGGTTTGAGCTCCCATCAACGAAAAGCCGAAAGGAGTCGCCGATGTAAATGCTGCAGGGTCAGAGTTTTTCTTTCTTTGGTTCTTTTGCCTTTGGCTGGGCTTCTCCTTCCTTGTTTGGACATCGTTCATTTTGGTTCATCGGAGACCGATATTCGGTGGATTCTGGCGTGAACTCGGCCATGAAATCGGCCAAAACTTGGCCCTTAATTGCTGTTCTCGGCCTGAACTCCAGGTCATACTGGCCCAAGGCTACTGCCCATCTTGCTATTCTTCCAGTTAAGTCTCCTTGTTGCAACAAGGATTTCAGTGGGTGTTCTGTTAGTACCACAATTTTGTGGCCCTGAAAGTAATGGTTCAGCTTCTTTGAAGCCATTACTAAGGCCAGCATTAATTTCTCCAGTGGTAGATACCTTGTTTCTGCATCGGCCAAGGTTTTACTTACATAGTAAATAGCCTTCTGCTCTCCGTTCTCTTCTCGGATTACCACTGCACTTACTGCGTGTTCTGAAACTGCTAAGTACAAAAACAGTTCCTCCCCAGGTTCAGGCGTTGAGAGGACTGGAGCCGTGGTTAGATATTTCTTCAGATTGGTCAAAGCGGCTTCACATTCTTCAGTCCATAAAAAGTCTGTGGCCTTCTTCACCAGATTGAAAAAGGGTTTACATTTGTTTGAGCTTCGGCTTATAAACCTGTTCAGGGCTGCGGCCCTTCCAGTAAGCATTTGAACTTGTTTCGCCGATGTCGGGCTCTGTAACTCTAGGATGGCCTTGATCTGATCTGGGCTGGCCTCAATGCCCCTTCTGGTCACTAGGTATCCCAAGAACTTACCTGATCCGACTCCAAACGCGCACTTCGATGCGTTGAGTCAGAGCCGATATGTTTTGAGTATGTCAAAGACCTCTGCTAGGTCGGCAAGATGACCCTTTGGTTCCTTGGTCTTCACGACCCTGTCATCGATGTAGACTTCTACTGTTTGGTCAATTAAGTGCTTGAACATCTTGGTTACCAACCTTTGGCAAGTTGCTCCTACGTTTTTTAACCCAAAAGGCATTACTCTGTAATAGTACAGGCCTTTTGGGGTGATGAACGCTATCTTCTTCTCATCCGGGGGTACATGGCAATCTGGTGGTACCCCCTATAAGCGTCCAGGAAGCTCATCCTTTCATGCCCAGATGTGGCGTCCACCAACTGGTCGATCTTGGGTAGAGGAAAGCTGTCTTTGGGACAAGCTTTGTTCAGGTTTGTAAAATCTACGCAGACCCTCCATTTACCATTCTTCTTCTTTACTACCACGGTATTTGATAGCCATGTCGGATAATTGGCTTCTCTGATGGCCCTGGCCTCCAGAAGTCTGTCAACTTCCTCCTTCACTGCTTCGACGTGCATCAACGTCGGTCTTCTGGCTCGTTGTATTACCGGTTTGGCCGACCTGTCAACGTTGAGTTTGTGGCACGTGACCTCAGGGTCAATGCCAGGCATTTCATAGGGTGTCCAAGTGAACACCTCAATGTTTTTCCTTAAAAAAGCTTCCAGCTCTCTTTCCTCTTCTTCGGCTAAGCCTGAGCCAAGAAGAAAGAAGCGTTCCTCATCGCCCTCCTGGATGAGGATTTTCTTCAGTGCTTCTTCACTTTCTCGGCTGGCTCCTTGCCGACATCATCTAAGACCTTCATGTCCTCTTCTTCAATTTCTGCCTTCTCTAGTTCCCGAACATTGCAGGTGGATTTCATTGCTGCCATTGAGCAATTTTTTGCCTGTAATTGATCTCCTCTGACTTCTTCAATCCCATGTTCTGTTGGGAACCGCAGTAGTTGATGCAACGTTGAGGGAATTGCCCCCATTGCATGCAACCACGGCCTCCTCAAGATAATGTTGTATGGCGAGGGTGTGTTAATCACTATGAATTCTATCTTGATCTTCTTAGTTCCAGCTTGTACCTCCAAGCTTGTTGCGCCCAATGGCCATATCGATGTTCCATTGAAGCCGACCATCGAGCCATTTGATTGCTCCATGTCGTCAGGGTGAAGGCCCAACTCCTTGTAACATCTGACATACATGATGTCGCAAGAGCTGCCTTGATCGATCAGGATGCGTTTCACTTGGCACTGCCCAACCTGGAGGGATACTACCAAGGCATCATTATGTGGATGCTGGACCATCTCTAGGTCGGCTTCAGTGAAGGCTATCATCGGTCCTTGGCGCTCTTCAGACTGAGGTCTTTTCTGCCCAACCTGGTTCACGTGCTGCAGGTGTTTTACCTTCTGGGTCTCCCCCCGTATGTCGTTTTCATTCACCTTTGAGTGGATTACATTAACCACCCGAGGTCCTCCTGCCTATGGTTGCTGTACTGGGGGAGGCGGGACCTCTGGTGCTTGAGGCAATCTTGCATGGTCTTCCTTTGTCCTGGCCTCATCGACAAGGCCTCTCAGATGTCCTTGCCTCACCAAGTCTTCTAAATGTGCTTTTAGGGCTCTGCAACCCTGGGTTGGGTATCCCTTTTCATTGTGATAAGCACAACGCCTACCAAGGTTTCTTCCCTTAAATTCCCCTGGTGCCCTTGCTGGTGCCCTAAAATAGGGTTGGTTTCGTATTTGTTCCAGGACTTTGCTAATTGGGGCCCGGAACACAGTCGTCACCGCCTGTGCAGCTCTTAGTTCTGTTTCATGTTTGTTCGATCCGTTGTTACCTCGGCCTCGCTTCGGCGAGCCGTTTCCTTTCTCTTGCTTTACCTCCTTAGTTCCCGATGTATCTTCCTCGGCTCTGGCATACTTCTCGATTTTTGCCATGAGCTCTTCCATGCTTTTTGGCAAAGTTTTTGCCAAAAGCTTCCGTAGTGGGCAGTTGCCTTTCAGGCCATTCTTGAATGATACAACCGCCATTTCTTGATTGCATTCGGGTATTCGGTTGAATACCTCGTAGTACCTTTTTGCATAGGCCCTAAGGCCTTCATCCTTACCGATCTTCAGAGCCATTAATGCATCAACCCTTAATGGCTGCAGTTTGTTTATCACGAACCTGGCCACAAACATCTCGGCCAGGCCTTCCCAAGTCTTCACGCTTCCCTTCGGTAGTTTGTGGAACCAGTCTGATGCAATCTCCCCGAAGGATGAGGGAAACACTTTGCAGAGCAACGGCTCGTTCCCACTATATAATGCCATTGAGTTCAAAAACAATCCGACGTGGAAGTTGGGGTCTGACTTACCATCGTATATTTGAAACCTCGGCATACTGAATCTTTTCGGCGCCTCAAACCTGTCCAATTCCACCGAGAATGATGTCCTCAGCTTATCCAGGGAATTTACCTCGGCGTAGTCATTCTGTTGCTTCCTCTTGAGGTAATCTCTCAAATCCTCTTTTGTCCTCCCAGGAGCTCGGCTATCTCCTGCTTTCAGTCGTTTCGGTGCACTACTTTCGGCCCCGTGGTGAGTCCTCTTCGACCCTTCTCCATGTGTTGTGTCAAAGCACAACGCCTGCCCCTGAACATGCCGATGTCCCTTGGGGTCTGCTTCCTTTGCGTGATGCGTCCTCCGTGATTCTTCTCCTCTTGGCTCCCTTCGTCCGACCTCCCTGGAAGGTTGGTGAGAGTGTTTTTCGCTCCTGTTGTGCTGCGGGGCTACGGGGATTGTTCTCTGCCCTTCCTTCTGGATATTGGCCGCTGGAATTGGCGTGTCCTGCAGCGGGAACGGTGGCTACATGACGTTATTTTGCATCATGAAATTGACAACCGACTGTAGGTCTGCCAATTTGTTTGCCATCTCCTTCATCTCTTCGTCCCTCCGTAAGCATCTATCCTTCCATACCTGGAGGTCATCTTCGTTGTAATAGCCACTTCGATCTGGCTTCTTTGGTGCGTCGCTAGTCTGGCCGACGTCCTTCACTCCGTGATTCTAGTCACGAGTTTCTGCATTGTATTCATCTCCTGTGACATCCAGGTCAATAGGTCTTCCACTCCCAGCAGGAGTGTTGTCCCCAATCTTTTCCTTCTGTCCGTTGCTGGCCATCTATCCTTCTATCTTTCCCACAGACGGCGCCAAATTGTGTGAGTAATTTTCCGATCACACTGTCAACTCAGTGATCAGCTGGAGAGAACTGACAGAATAGATGACACCTGACTAACCTGCAACAGAAAGAGAAGATTCTGGCGGTGGTTCTTCCATCCAGGGGTACTCCGATGATCAAGTCAGTATCTCTCAAAGATAATTCAGTGCTAAATTTACTGCTCAAAGCATAAATTGTGTACCTTCGACCCATCGGGGGCTCCTCCCTTTTATAGTGAACTCCATCGTAGTCCCACTAGAAGCCTTACTTCTTATGGACTCCAATTCTGGATTTACTTTGGACTCCTCAAGAGATAAGGATAGACTCCCTAAGAGGGCTATCTTTATCCATCTTGAAGTCTTTCTTCATTCTAGGACTCCTGTCCCTTATCCGCTTATCTCGGATTTCGATATTTTTGGAGGAAACCTCGGCATAACCGAGATTACCTCAGCACAACGACCAGGACATGTGGCACCTTGGCTGACACGTCGGCGTCACCTTGCCACGTGTTGGTACTCAGAAAATACATCTCCACAGTAACCTTCGGCGGTGAATAGTAACCTTGACAATAAATAGTACCTCTAGTGATGAATAGTAACCGCGGATGGAAAAAATGCCCGGTAAAATGAATAATGACTAAGGAGGGTGAATAGTACCTACCACAGTGAATAGTACTCCGCTGGATGAATAGTGCTCCCGTAAAATACTTTTTCTTAAGCAAAACAAAGTAGTTACCCAACAGTGGACAGAATAATTTTCGACAGATGAATAGTGCTCTGGATGAACAGTAATCAGTGAATAATCTTATTCGTATGATTTGTTAGATTCGGTTCGTGTTGTAATAATCTCCCAATCCACGTCTTTTTTTATTTGGTTTTGTATTCAATGTTGTAATAATTCCCAACCCCCGCTTCTTTCTACCTCTTTCTATATATGTCTTCCAACTCAATTTCTTTCTATCCCTTTTATTTACTTGCTTTCTATATTCTGCAAATAGCATCATATTTTCTTTTTTATCATACCCGTGCTTTGCATCCATATTTCATGCATCAAGATTCGGTTCATTTGTGAATTTAATCGATTATTATGTGATTTTGTGCGCTACCTTATGTTCTTGAGATAATTTACATGCCATATATTAGAAACCGGATCTTTAGTTACATTTTATGAGTTAATTGCATTAGGATTTTGTATATAGGATCATTCATTTTTAACTAATTTTGTTTTGTAATTGTTTGCAGGATGTCGGTAAATATGTAAGCTTTTATGCTTTAGCATCCCACTTGTGTGTGTTTTCCTTACTATGTTTAGCATCCTACCATGAGACTATTTGCTTATTTGATATAACTCTATACATGCCAGTGGGTGAAGGTTGTGTTATTGGATTCAAAATAAAATAAGATTTCATGTTTGTAAAATGCAATTTTCTATGTTTTGTACGCTATTCAAAACATTTTCAAAAGTACATAAAATCAAACTGTTCCAAAATGAACAACACAGTCTATATTTGTTTGCTTCACACATAGTAAATTTTAAGATGTATCAAATAAATCGAAATATGAACATATAAAGCAAATAAAATTCATATCATGATTTAGTAGAGGTCGATCTTTGATCGGGTGAGCGGAGGTGCTCAATTAATGACCTTCTCCCTTATACCTAAGGTTCCGAGCCAAACATCCTTGGTTACGACGAACAGTGGCCTTGGCACAATCACGAGTTTCCTAATTTTCCCAAAATAGTATGTGGCGACTCTAAAATCTGATGACGTAGTCCATTTATGGCAAATGTTTTGCAATAAAATGAATTTTCTAAAAAAATTGCCAAATCTGAACTCTCATCTATGTTTTACTTTGCACTCGTAAGACTAGATCTAAGAAATCGAGGGTTCGAATTGTTTAGCGTGTGCGGGTATCCCTTGGGCATGCTATAATAGGGCACTTGATTGATAAATTCAAATTTAGATTTTATTTGGCCTAAAGTCCAAGCGCTCAAATACTTTGTCCAAAAGGACAAGTTCAAGCAAAATGTCCAAAATACCCTTCCTTATATATGATACATACACGGTTCCCAAGCCCTAATTTTTACTCTCTCTCTCTCTCTCTCTCTCTCTCTCTATCTCTCCCCTCTGCCTCCCATGCTGATGTCGTTGTTTCTTCTTTTGCCACTGCCACTGTGACTATCGTGACACCATTATCACCGCCATCGCCTCCGTCACCACCATATCTCTTTTTCTTCTCCTCTTCTCTTTACCGATCTTCACTGGTCGTTGGCCCTTACATGAACCTCCATAACTGTGTCTCCAATTTGTGCTGGCGAGATTTCTTGCCCTTATCATCTTTTCGTCTCGCCTCTCGCCATCGCCTCCTCGCCATCTCATTGTCTTCTCCTCACTATCTCTCAACCTCTCTCTCTCTCTCTCTCTCTCTCTCTCTCTCTCTCGGCTCTGCGAAGCCTTCTTGTCGTCTCCGTTTCTTTCAAAATCTTCACCGCTATAGATCTAGAGAAAATGAGATGTGATCGAGCACGATGGAGACCTCCATTAATTGCACAATTTTAGATCCAGATCTAGGTTCGAGATCTGGTTACTCTCTCTCTCTCTCTCTCTCTCTCTCTATTTTTTGAATTTGATCATGTGAGTAAATGGAGTTTGATTTTAGTGTTTTTATTGTTGAATTCTTGTACTTGAGGTAAAACTGCTTTTGGAAGTCAGATGGCTGTGGTAGTGACTAATTATGAGCCGTAGAAGAGGTACTTTTTTTTTTCCCATTCTCTTTCTATTTGGTTTGGTAGAAAATCAAGAAAATGAGAAGTTTAAGATCTTAATTCTTATATATTTCTTTATTTGGTTTAGTAGAAGAGGTACTTTTTTTTTTCCCTTTCTCTTTCTGTCTCGGTGTTTTTAGAATGTGATTGTGTTATGAGATCTGCAACTAGAAATCATGAAACAGTTTGCTTGGATCTGATTGAATCTGTGATAGCTCCATTCAAAAACTTACCTGGATTGAAAATGGAGAGAAAGTTGAGTTGGATATGGAGATGATTTTATTTTTAATTTTTTTATAAATTAGATTAACTTTTGATCTTGGGTTATCATTTTTTTATTTGATCTAGATTATTATTATTATTACTACTCCGTTGCTATTTTTGTTTTTGTTTTTGTTCAGAAATAGATTGCAAATGAACGACTAAAGAAAAAAAAAAAAAAACAGATGGATTGCAATTGAATATATAAAACAAAAATAAACAGATAAGAGAGAGAAAAAAAAGTGAACAGACAAAAAAAATTTAAACAGATATTAGTCTATCAGTAACCGATATGGATATGTATGTATGAATGTATGTATGTAATTTGCACAGATAAGAGAAAGATATAGATATGTATGTATGTATGATGGGAAAAATTGGCTTGGTATTTCAACAAATAAAAAGATAGTTTGGTTTACAAATAGTTTTGATACAAATAGAAAGAAAATGAATTTCAAATTTGATACTCAATTTGGATATATATTTGATAATATCAACAAATTGGCTCTGTATTTCAACATATAAGATTTGGTTTGGCTTGATATTTCAACATATAGAAATTTAGGGGAAAAAGTTGCAACATATAGAATTAATTCAATTAATTCAAGGAAAAAATTAAACAAATAATAAATTTTGGACATATATTTGAACAGATAAGGAGAAAAAATTGAATAGACAGTCAAAACATTTGAATAGATGGAGAAACAAATTCGAATAAATAGATATAAATTTGAACAAATAGAAAAATTTTAACATATAGATATAAATTTAAACAAATAGTCAAAAAAGTCAAACAAATAAAAAAGAAAATCAACAGATAAGTTAAGCGGTAAAATTAAAAACAAAATGTCCTTCAGAAGAAACAAAAAAACTTCTCACCAAACTATTTCATAAAAGATGGACCTCTCACCAATAAATAGTTTGGTGAGAAGTTTTTTTGTTTGTTCTGAAGGACATTTTGTTTTTAATTTTACCGCTTAACTTATCTGTTGATTTTCTTTTTTATTTGTTTGACTTTTTTGACTATTTGTTTAAATTTATATCTATATGTTAAAATTTTTCTATTTGTTCAAATTTATATCTATTTGTTCGGACTATTTTGAACATATATAGATCTGTTCGGTTTTGAAATGAACATGTATGAACCTGTTCGGGTTAGGAACTGTTTGGGTGGAAAAAATCTGGACCAAATTTCTTTTGAATTTTTAAAACAAAATAAAAATAAATAAATAAATAAAATACAAAAGTTTTTGACCAAAACAGATAAGTATTGGGCCGAACAAGCCCAACCCAACCTCACACAAAGCACCCGCGCCTAAGCCCAGGCCCAGGCCTAGGCCCTGCCCAGTCCACCCGACTGATCGGACGGACGGCGGCGCATGTGTGTGGTTTTAGTTTTGGATCCAATGGGTCTAGCCCACTACACCCATAACCTCATCTTTCTACAAACTTGGGTACCCCTTTAGGCCCATCCCAAGTATCCAATGCTAAGGTTTATAAACCCAAACAATTCCTCAAGCTTTTCCAATGTGAAACAAGCACATTTCACAAATGTGTAGGAAACCCACCAAAAAATTAGTTCCACGAACCCGAAAACGCGCGTTGAATTCTCATTCATCCAGAAATGGTTTTGAGTAACCAAATACATGAATTTATTCACTACGCGGGCATTAAATATGAGCCCACTTAGAAACGTTAAAAATAACGCTTGGGTCCCACCTTAATTAATGCTCAAATTTAGCAAAAAATAAGGTAATATAAAAAGCCATTTTCCAACAATCCCCCACATGAATGGAATTCACAATAACGGACATGCAACAAAATGCAGACAAAGAAAGAGTACATTAAGAAAATACACCACATTGAGATAGGTAACTTTTGGCTTTGAACCTTCGCCAGTGAAAGCCTATCAAACTTACTAGCTAACCAGTGGACACGATGCTTTGAACTGTTCAGCTGTTTGTGTAAGCCAATATAATAGACTACACATAATGTATCCTCAGACACAGTTTGGTTCTTACGGTTGTATTCATTTTGGCCCTGAACAACGCCTGGTAATTCATGAGTGCTCTAGAGAATTTAGCCTTTTCAATTCTCATAGAATCGACCTAGTTCACATTCATATAGGTGATTTCTTATTAAGAGTATTCTGCTATACCCCACTTGGATGTCCAAGCTATAAGAATCATTAAAAGCAAAGTTTATCCTACTAAAGCTGCAGGTATCACTCTTCTTATCATAGAAATGTGTAGGAGTAAACCTCCTTAGTGATACATGAAGTCATCCATAATTCGGTTGTCCCTTTGAACCTAGATCTTGGGATTTCCAATCAACTAGGTTGGGTTGCCATTATGGAGACTTTTAAGTAATAGGCTTTAATCCCATTCCCCTCGATAAATAGTACACTTGCTCTCTGGCTAGCCCTTTAGTCAATGGATTCGCAATATTCTCCTTTGACTTTACATATTCTATGAAAATTATTCTATGTGAGAGCAAATGTCTAACGGTATTATGTCTTCGACGAATGTGTCGAGACTTACCATTATACATATGATTCTGTACCCGTCCTATTGCTACTTCACTGTCACAGTGAATGCATATAGCTGGCATAGGTTTAGGCCACATTGGAATATCTTCTAAGAAATTACGAAGCCATTCTGCTTCTTCTCCTATTTTATCTAATGCGGTAAACTCAGATTCCATTGTTGACCTTGCTATGCATGTTTGCTTGGAGGATTTTCAAGAGACTGCATCACCTCCTAGGGTAAAGACGTATCCACTAGTGGATTTTGAGTCTTTAGTATCTGATATCCAATTTGCATCACTGTACCCCTCGAGTACTGCTGGATATTTGGTATAATATAAGCCATAATTCTGGATATGTCTTAGATACCTAAGTACCTTAATTATCATTTTCCAATGATCGGACCCTGGATTATTTGTGTACCTACTCAATTTGCTTACATCATAGGCTAAATCTGGCCTAGTGCAATTCATTAAGTACATCATGCTTCCGATTATTCGAGAGTACTCTAATTGTAATATGCCTATACCTGTATTTTTTGACAAATGAAGACTAATGTGAACAGGTGTTTTAGCAAGATAGTTGTCATGCTTTCCAAATTTCTCCAGAATCTTTTCAACATAGTGAGACTGAGATAAAGCATATCCTTCAGTTGTTCTAGTAATTTTTATTCCTAGAATTACATCTGTCACTTTTAGATCTTTCATGTCAAACTTTTTGTTCAACATTTTCTTTGTAGATTTAATCATGTCATTATTGCTTCTAATAATGAGCATGTCAACCACATAAAGACAAACTATGACATAGCCTTTGTCTGTGCTTTTAACATAAACGCATTTGTCACATTCGTTTATCGTAAAACCATCCAAAAGCATAGCATGATCAAATTTTTCATGCCATTGTTTCGGAGCTTATTTTAATGCGTAAAGGGATTTAACAAGTTTACAAACCTTTTTCTCTTGGCTAGGAACTTGAAACCCTTTTGGTTGTTCCATATAGATTTCCTCATCTAACTCGCCGTTCAAAAAAGCTGTTTTAACATCTATTTGATGTATTTTTAGATTATACAAAGCTACAATTGCAATCAACATGTGAATAGATGTTATTCTTGTCACTGGTGAATAGGTGTCAAAATAATCAAGGCCTTCCTTCTGTCTGTATCCCTTAACAACAAGCCTAGCCTTGTATTTATCTATTGAACCATCCGCTTTCATTTTTCTCTTGAATATCTATTTATATCCAAGAGGTTTACATCCTGGTGGAAGATCTACTAGTTCCCAAGTATGATTTTGTAATATTGATTCAATTTCACTATTCACAGCCTCTCTCCACAATGGAGCTTCAGGACTTGACATTGCTTCCTTGAAGTATTGAGGCTCATTTTCTAACAGGTATGTCAGAAAATCTAGACCAAATGATTTAAAGATCCTAGCCCTCTTCCTACGTCTAGGTTCATCTACTTCATTATCATTTTGGTTTTCACTGCTACCCATAGCAGTATTAAAAGTTCTTTTATGCGAACTTTTCTCTTCAATTTCCTTGCTAGGAAAAATGTGTTCAAAAAACGATGCATTTTTTGACTCAATAATAGTGTTTACATGCATATCCGGATTTTCAGATCTATGAACTAAAAATCTATATGCATTACTATTATTGGCATATCCAATGAACACACAATCAACGGTCTTTGGTCCTATCTTAGTCGTTTTGGGACTAGGGACTGCCACCTTAGCCAAACACCCCCACACTTTGAGGTAATTATAGGTAGGTCATCGACCTTTCCATAATTCATAATATGTTTGATTGAGTTTCTTGTGGGGTACCATGTTAAGGATAAAGTTAGCAGACAAAATTGCCTCCCTCCACAAGTTCTGAGGTAACCCTGAACGAATCAACATGGCATTCATCATCTCTTTAAGAGTTCGATTCTTTCTCTCAGCAACTCCATTTGATTGAGGAGAATAGGGTGCAGTGGTTTGGTGAATAATACCATGTTCAAAACAAAATTCTTCAAATGGTGCATCATACTCACCACCTCTGTCACTCCTCACTATCTTAATAGTTTTGCCAAGTTGATTTTCAACCTCAAGTTTATATTGCCTAGAAGCTTCTACGGTTTCATCTTTATTTCTCAATAAGTAAACATAGCAATATCGAGTGCAATCATCAATAAAAGTAATTAAATACTTCTTACCTCCTCTAGTTTGAACAAATTTTAAATCACAAATATCTGGGTGAATTAAACTTAGAGGTTCAGTACTTCTTTCAACTTTATTAAATGATGCCTTAGTGAGTTTTGCCTCAACACAAATCTCACATTTATGATTAAGATACAAAATCAAGTTTGGTAAACATTCGAAAGCAACAAGTGTACACAAAGAATTAAAATTAACATGTCCTAATCTATCATGCCATAAAAAAGAAGACTCAGCAATATAAACAGAAGATGTGTTTTTGTTATTAAAAGCCAAATTAGGTACAACAGTAATTACATTGAGCTTAAAAAGTCCATTACTCGTGTAACCTCGCCCCACATACATTCCACTCTGGGAGAGTACAACTTTATCAGATTCAAAGACTAATTTAAACCCATTCTTGATCAACAATGACCCATAAATCAAATTCTTGCGAATCTCTGGCACATGGAGTGCATTGTTAAGAGTGAGTTCTTTCCCCGATATCATTTTCAGCACAATCTTTCCTTGTTCTTTTACAATTGAAATGGAGGAGTTTCCCATAAAAAGTTGTTCCCCACTTTCTACCACTTTGTAGGTTGTGAACATCTTCTTATCTGCACAGATATGGCTGGTTGCTCTAGTATCCACCTACCATTCCTTGGGATTGCCCACCAAATTTGCTTCAGAGACTACTGCAGCAAGATTAATGTCAGCCACTCCATCGGAAAGATAAAAATCCTCGGCTATGTTGGCTTGTGCTGGATTTTTGCTTGAACTCCCTTCGTCCTTGCGAAAACGTGACAATCTTTAGCGTGATGCCCATCTTTGCTGCACACAAAACACTTGCCTTTGAACCTCTTGTTGAATCCGTTGTTGATCACTTTGTTGATCTTACTGGTGGATCCTTGTTTAGGACCATTGCCATTATGCTTCCGCTTCTTGTTATTGAACTTTGACTCTTGTTCATGTTCCACAACATTTGCTTTAGCCTGCATGACATGGTTTCCTGATTTCTTGTCGGAACCACAGGTGTCTTCCTCAATTCGGAGCCGCACTATCAGTTCCTCCAATTTCATTTCCTTGCGCTTATGCTTCAGATAATTCTTGAATTCTTTCCAAGATGATGGCAATTTTTCAATGATTTCCGCTACTTGGAAAGATTCACTGAGAACCATCCCTTTCGCATGTATGTCATGGAGAATTAATTGGAGATCTTGAAGTTGGCTAATAACCGTTTTGGAATCCATCATTTTAAAATCCAGAAAATAACCGACAACAAATTTCTTTGTACCGGCGTCCTCTGTCTTATACTTATGATCTAGAGATGCCCACAGTTCTTTAGTAGTGCTTTTAGCACTAGACACATTGTACAGTGTATTGTCCAACCCATTGAGGATATAGTTTCGACACAGAAAATCACCATGTTTCCATGCATCGACTGCGGCAACCACTTGCTGGTTAGTTTCTCTCTCGTTCAGTGCCGGTGCCTTTTCATGAGTGAAGCAAGCCAAATTCAATGTGGTAAGATAAAACATCATCTTTTGTTGCCATCTTTTAAAATCATTACTATTGAATTTTTCCGGCTTCTCCCAATGATTTACCGGTATTGCCAGAGTCATCACTGGCATAACAGGTGTGGAGGTTTGAGTAATAGCAGTCTCAGTATTGTTAATTTCAGTTGTCATAATTCTGACCAAATAAAAATAATACACCAATCACAAATTTATACAAAAAAAAAAAAAAATGAATTTACACACAAAATAAACAAAATAATATTTTGTAACAAAATTCCAATGATAAACAGTATATTACTACTATGTTATCAAAGAAATCATTAAACAATATATTACTACTATTTAAGAAATTAAACAGTATATTACTACTATTTAATTTCCCGAAACAAAATATTTGTCTGTCTATCGCAGAAATAAATAAGAATTGAAAATCTACTATAAGATTGTTATCAAACCCACAAAAGTGTATGTGTGTAAATTAAATGTATAAAATAAATAAACAATAAAATAAAATAATTCAGAAAATAATTATATAAATTATTTTTCGAATTAAATGTTTACAGAAAATAATGTCGAGGCCTGTGTTGGACACAATCTCCTTAAAGTAGATTTCGCCATCGCTTCGGTGCTTCGAGTTAAAATGGCGTCTACTTCCCAGGATACAACGACTAACACTTGATTTTACAGAACTATAAAATCAAGTCTTGCGAACCAAAAAATGTTGTAACTCTTTCTCTTTATTTCCCTAAAAATAAATGCAGAAAGAATATAGAGAAACACAGAAAGGGAGGACGAATTTATGATAGAAAAATATGATGAAATGAATTGCTGGAAACAGCCTTTATATAGGCAGATTGCTAGCTTTCCGAATAGGTATAAAACCTGTTCTGACAGATTGGAAAGGCACCAACAGATTTGAATCTGTTTGGACTGTTTGAACTTAGACAGATCTATTCGGACTGTTTTGAATAGATATAGATCTGTCCAGTTTTGGAATGAACAGGTATGAACCTGTTTGGGTTAGGAACTGTTTGGGTGGAAAAAAATTTGGACCAAATTTCTTTTGAATTTTGAAAACAAAATTAAAAAAATAATAATAATAAAATACGAAAGTTTTTGGCCCAAAAAAATAAGTATTGGACTGGACAAGCCCAACCTCACACCACGCACCCGCGTCCAGACCTAGTCCGGTCGACTGGACGGACAGCGGCGGTGTGCGCATGTGATTTTAGTTTTGGGTCCAATGGGTCTAACCCATAACCACACCCTTTCACAAACTTGAGTACCCCTTGGAGCCCATCCCAAGTATCCAATACTAAGGTTTATAAACCCAAACAATTCCTCAAGCCTTTCCAATGTGGGACAAGCACATTTCACAAATGTGTAGGAAACCTACCAAAAAATTAGTTCCACGAACCCGAAAACGCGCGTTGAATTTTTATTCATCCGGAAATGGTTTTGAGCAACCAAATATATGAATTTATTCACTATGCGACATTAAACATGAACCCACTTAGAAACGTTAAAAATAACGCTTGGGTCCTACCTTAATTAATGCTCAAAGTTAGCAAAAAATAAGGTAATATAAAAGCCATTTTCCAACATTATCCAAATTATTTAATTTTTTTATAAGAAAAATATTTTTTTAATGAATGTATAGAAAAATGTTAAAAACTCAAAATTTATACCTATAAAATTATCTACAATGATGCAATAAGAGGGTTGGTCCAAGCATAGTTGAGTGAGTGACAAATAAAAAATTGATACTTATGATACCATGTCACTATGAGTAGGGCTGTGCAAAATATCGCTCAATCTGCACCAATCTGTCCACTAACTGTGGGTTAGTTTGATCCGTGATTTGAAATTTATAATTCACTTTCGAAACTATACCGTTCCGCTATAGTTAATATATATATATACCTCTAATGAAATATCAAAGTAAACATCAACGTAAGAGGGATTTAAGATGTAGAATTTGTTGCAGATTAGTATTATATATATGAAAAATATTATGTAAAATTAGTTATGTTATATATATAAAATATTATACAAATTAGTATTATATATTATGAGGGTGTTTGGCAAGTTGGATTTTAGCCCTTTTTTTGGCTAAAATTCACAAAAGGACAAAATATCACATCAGATCCATAATCATTTCACTTTTCTCTCACAAATATCACATCCAACTATAAAAAATCTATCTTCCTAAATACAAAAATTTTCACCTACTAAAATAGCCTACTAAAATAACAATTTTCTAAACACCCACTATTTAAATGCTTGATAATTGTTTAAGTTATTTTTCAATCAACTAACAAGTTAAAAACACTCAAACCGTAGTTTGGTTATTATTGTCAGTCCATCATTTACAATTTGATTTATAATTTTATTTTAAACCACATCGAATCGCACCACGCATACCCTTGACTGTGAGTCAAATTCTGAAAGCTTTTTTAAAGTTTTTAAAATTTTCTTTTTTATCGGTTTTGAGTTATATTAATTTTTAAATATAACGAATTTTATATTCATAATATTATATATATATATATATTTGCATTGATACATGTAATTGATGGTTGAAATAAGTGCGTTTGGGTTTTATTTTTTTGGTTTTATTTTATTTTTTTTGGTCTTTAGTATTTTTTCAGCTATCTAACTTGAGAGAATAGTTTAAATTTGATAAGCCCATTTTGGGGCTGATTTCATTAATTAAAATGTTCACTTTTAGTATTCATTAAGTAAAATATTCATATATATATAAAAAAAAAGATGATCAGATATCGATAGTTATGTTTAAATTAAATTTGTATTATAAAAAATTGATGATTATTTTTAAAATTATACTTATCGTCAGTTTTTTTAAAAAGCAAATGTAATTATAACATATAGTTATCAATATCCGATAATCTTATTTTTTGTATGAATATTTACTCAATAAATCCTAAAAGCACACAATTCGGATCACCAAGATTGACCCCCAAAACAATAAAACGATCCATTAAGCTTAACTGCTCTCACAAGTTGTTGGATAATTTATTTTATTTATTTATTTATTTATTTATTTATTTATTTTAGTGAATTTTTTTGGCCATCCAATTTAAGAGAATAGTTTAAGTTTGATGAGCCCATTTTGGGGCTGATTTCATTAATTAAAACGTTCACTTTTTAGCATTCATTAAGAAAAATATCCATACAAAAAATAACATGATCAGACATTGATAGTTATGTTTAAATTAAACTTGTATTATAAAAAATGTATGATTATTCTTAAAATTATATTTATCATTTTTTTTAAAAACAAATGTGATTAAAACATATAGTTACTAATATCCGATTATTTTGATTTTTTGTATGAAAATTTATTTACTCAATAAATTTTAAAAGCACACAATTTGAATCACGAAGGTCGATGCCAAAATGATCCCACTAAGTTCAACTACTCTCTCAAATTGTTAGATGGCCAACTTGAGAGAATGCAAAAGAAATATGATTATCATAGTATTATAATACTACTCAATTGCGATTGCTTATTTTGATAGTTCAAATAACTTACTTCAAACTCCGCTTTTGTTTTTAAAATTTCATTTGGACGATAAAGTGAGAAAAGAATAAAAGTAAAATATGTAATAAACAATATGTAAGATATATATATTTAGATTTTAATGGACAGTTTTGATACTAAAAAAAATACACAACTAAATAACTTTGAGAGAAATATTTCCATCGGATTGGTGGGCCAAACAAAGCCCACCAAGGCTTAACTCCGACAACTTGGCAGAATTACGTTAGGTGATGGGTTTTGACCTAGCAACTTGGCAGAATTATGCTAGATGATGTGTTTTGACGTAGCAACCTAGCAAAATTATGCAAGGTGATGGGCTTTGACCTGGCAACCTAGCAAAGTGTCTGTTTGACTTTGGCGACCTAGTAAGGTGTTTGTCTAACTCTGGCAATCTTGCAAAGTGTTTGTCTGACTTTGGCGACCTAGCGAAGTGTTTTTCTGACTTTAGTGACCTAGCAAAGTATTTGCTTGACTCCAGCGACCTAGCAAAAGGACTTTGCTAGGCCTATCTCTCGTGACCTAACAAAAGGACTTTGTTAGGCTTAACTCTGGTGACCTAGCAAAGTGTTTGTCTAACTCTAGCGACCTAGCCAAAGGACTTTACCATGCCTAACTTTGGCGACCTAGCAAAAGGACTTTGCTAGGCTTAATTCTGGCAACCTAGCAAAAAATCTAACTCTGGCAACCTAGCAAGCTCTAGCGACCTAGCAAAATGAAGACATCTTGCCCACTTAGAGCATAACACAAGTTGGATTGGGAAAATGTAGTTCGTGGACTTAAGGTCGCCCGAGAGTGGGCCAGGCTATGCCTAGGTATTTGGGCGACGTTGATTGACCAGGCAAAGATATGCTAGGCCTTTGGACCGGGCTAAAGATAAAATGTATGACTCAAAGCCTTAGCCCTAACTTTGTAGCCCTTGAGTTGAAATAAGTTAGAAATGATTAAGCAGCTTTCTATATAGAGGGGGTGTTTGGTAGGGCTTTTTTGAGCCAGCTTATGGCTTCTGACTTTTAAAAAGTTATTTTGGACTGTTTGGTTAAACTTATTTCAAACTGCTTCTGATTCTAACAGCTTATTTTAAGTCAAAAAAGCTGATTCTGAGAAGCTGCTCACCCCTTGCTTCTGATTATCAGTTTCTGCTGTGGACATATTAATTCACGGTTATACTCTTAGATTTTTTTTATTTTTTATTTTTTTAAAAATAGAAAAAAACCCAAATGGACTATAAAATATTATTATTATTTTTTATAAAAAATGTAGATAAATAGTGAATAATAAAAAATAAAAATTAATTGAAAAAGCTACTTCACAGCTTATTTAACAAACACTACTCAGCAACTTAAATCTATAATCCAACAGCTATACCAAACAGGTTAACAGTTTCTAATTAAAGTCATAATCTATAATCTGTTAAGCTATAAGCTATAATCTGTTTTAACAGCTACACCAAACAGCACCAGAGTGTAATTGGGCAAACGGTTTGCTCAACCTGGTTGTCAGCTCAAAAGTGGATAGGCTTCACAGAGACCTGTAAGGCCAAGGTGGTCGTTATCCTTAAGAGATAGACTCCTAGTGGGAAGTTATCAAAAGGAATTATAGTCCCACTTGGACTCTACTATGCTAGAAGATACAAATGTCTCAGAGTTCAACCTAAAGGAGGTAATGCAATTCTAATCACAGAATTGTTTTGAGAGTTTTTCCTTGATAGTGATCTTAAGTTCTACCTTAGGCATTGAAGGGGTTTTCCAGCACAATCCTGTTGGTAGGCTCACTATTCTTGTGAGTTTTAGGTTATATGATGCTGTTTGTTGAAGTTCAAGCTTGATCACGAGGTACTAGCGTGCGAGGAAAATTTCGTGTCCATATAATTGGCGTCGTCTATGGAATGATTTTGACCTTTTGATCAAGCTTTTTTGCATTTCAATGGCAAATGAAGATCATCTGCTCTCATCCATGGATGGAACAATGCTTGAGGCCAATAGGGGGCGAGATAATTTGCCTTTTGCGTTGTCGATGGAGGATTTAGGTACCCTAGAAGGTGTCCCCCAAAGGATGTGCAATAGAAGTGCGCAAGGAGCCCTCAACATTCTTGGAGCCCAGATGGGCACAAGCGACATAGGGCTTAAAACCTTCATCACCTGGAGGATCGAGTGAGGAGTCAGGATGACATAATTCTGAGGATGGCTGTGGAGATAAAGAACTTTAAGTGGCATGGGTAAAGGTGTTGCTGGATTGGAAATCCATGAAGAGCATACCCAAACCCAACATTCAGGTAAGGAAATTAGGCATGCCACTCATGTTCTTTCTGGCGTAGAAGAACTGCCAGAATAGGTGCGACTGTATCAAGAACAGAAATGTCTTACATAGAGGAGAGCAACTATCAACCCTCATGCTTATTCCCAACCTCTAGGTATTCTTACTCCGACAGATCAGAGGATCCAAGGAGTGTCATCAATCATAGGGCACAAAGGAGGCAGGCAACATAACGAGCGGCCCCCAAAAGTTATGATAGTAAAGAGGTGGTGTAACATCGCCTAGGGGGTACCCGCGCGCGTTAAATAGTTTGGACCCTTGATCTCTTTGATCTAGTCTCACGAGTACAATATGAAACATAGATAAGAGTCCAGATTTGGCAACTTTTATAGAAAATCTATTTTATTGCAAAAACCCTTGCCAGAAATGGATTGCATCACCAGATCTCAGAGTCGCCACCTAATATTTTGAAAAATTAGAAAACTCGTGACTCATGCCAAGGCCACTGTTCATTGTAACCAAATATGTCTCGGTTTGAAACCTTAGGTTTGAGAGGGAAATATCATTAAATGAGCACCCCCGCTTACCTGATCATCAAAAGATTGACCTCTACTAAACCATGATATGAGTTTTATTTACTTTATACGTTCATATTCTGATTTATTTAATAAATCCTAAAAGTTACAATGTGAAGCATATAAGTATAGACTATGTCATTCATTTTGGAACAACTTGATTCACGTATTTTGAAAGAGTTTTGAAGATGTATAACTCAAAAAAATTGAGTTGATAGACACGAAAATCGATATTATTCCAAATTGAACAACACAACCTCTATCCACTGGCATTCATAGAGATATATCAAATAAGCAAGCAGCCACATGGTAGAATGCTAAACACAGTAAGAAGAACACACAAAAGTGGGATGCTAAAGCAAAAAACTTATATATTTACAGATGTCCCACGAATAGTTACAAAACAAAGTTAAAAAAAATATACATGACCTTATATACAAAATCCTAATGCAATTCACTCATGAAATGTAACTAAAGATTCGGCTTCTAATATATGACATGTGAATCATCTCAAGAACAAGAGGTAGCGCATATAATTACATAAGAATTGATTAAATCCATAAATGAAAATTTAGCCGAATCTTAATACATAAAACATGGATGCGAAAGCATGGATATGCTGACAAGCAAAATATACTGCATATTACAGATAATGAAAGCAAGTAAAAGAATAGGATAGAAAGAAGCGGTGTGGGAAATTATTACAACACTTGAATATTACATATTCGAATAAGGGAGGAGAGGAAGAAAAATATTACAACAAAACAAAAAAACCTTAACACTCTCTTTAAATAAAAGAAAAACAGAAACTTTAGGTGCCTCAGATGTAACGCCCCACATTTTATTACTCGGATAACCTTACCAATATTCATTAATTAAGTCCATTTACAAATAATATTTCATCCTTGGATGAAATGATGAATAATTAAATATACATATTCCCTCTCGTTATACAACAATGACATTTACATACAAATAAAAGAAATGCCCTGAGGCTTACAATAAAAGAGAGTACACTACTCTTTACAAAAAAAATAGCACTCAGCCAAACAACAAATGAAGTAGTACAATCCATCACTACATTACACTTATGAAATGGTAAAACCCATTGTTTGATTTTCAAATCCAAAAAGCATTCCCTGTACACATGTATAGACAGGGGGTGAGCAACCACTAGCTCACCAAGCAATCCCATATTAAAACATTAGAAGATATGTGGGTACCAAAATACTCATACATAAACGTGAAATTATATCATGTCAAAACCATATGATTTTATTACATAATCTCTTAAATCCAATTTATTTAATAAACATGTTTCAATAGCAATGGGACATCCTTTTCAATTCATTCAATTATCTCATTATCAATTGAATCAAATAATTAAACAATTCATCAAATTCATTTTATATAGTCTTATGAGATGAATACATATGCGATGTCGTGCTCAAAATATTTTTCTCATTTTTTGAAAATCTTACGCACAATGCCAATTTGAAAACACATTAATCCAATAACTTCAATAAAATTCCAAGATGGTAAATACGATTTAGGTAATCTCTAGGCTGGTGTTTGCAAGTAGACTATACAAGTACTATCAATTTGTCATTTTTACCAGTATTAACTAGAAGGCTTGACACCTATCATCTACACCACCTTTCAATCCCTAGGCTGGTGTCTGTAAGTAGACTATACAAGTACTACCAATTTGTCATTTTTACCAGTATTAACTGGAAGGCTCGACACCTATCATTTACACCACCTTTCAAGACTTACCACCGTATTTACCCTAAAATCATTTCATGAAAACTTGTTTCCCAACATTCCTTTATCAATGCAAAGTTTTCAAATCATATTTCAAAGCTCATCATTATCAAATGAATTGATATGCCAATGCAATGATTAATAATACAATGCAATATTTCTTCTACTTTCAATACTTCCACACAATATTCCCATTGTGATCAAAATTCTCATTTCTCATTTCAATATAATTTCTCAAGATGAATATAAATACTTTTATTTCAATTCATCCATGGGACAACAAAATTCTCACACTTAGAGTAATCTCAACCATTTAGTCACTTCAAGACTATATCAACATTTTGAACAACAATTTTCAAAACTTCAACAATTCTCATATTCCATGAAAACCATCATTTATATGTAAACAAATAAATAATTTTTCAAACATAATTTATTTTGGCATACAAAATAAATAAACAATATCTTCAAAGATTGTCAACATCTTTCTTCGAAACCCCTAATTTATAGATTTTCTCACCAAAACCACTCATCTTCATTTATTGAAAGAAAGTCACCAAAAACATCTATCTTCAATCCTCATAGTTCAAAATCCTCAATTTCTATTTTAAAAGGAACAAGAAAGTAATCCCACTTTAAAAAAAAATCTCTCATCTTCTTGAATCAACAATCAATTTTCAAAACAAATCAAAGGATGATTTCGAAAATCATCTAAATCTTGCAAAAACATATATATAACTATATTTCAACATAACCATTTTTCATGCCAAGCTATTTAAAGAGGTAATATTTTTACCAAATTCTCTACCAATAGCAATTTCACAACTTTTTTCTAAAATTACTTAACCAACATGATATTTACATCAAAAATTATGAAATATGCCAAATAGTAACATTTTCAAGGTTATGAGTTTGAAAGTCCACATTTCACATTTTTATTTTCATAAAAATGAACACAACTTAATCATCAACATATCATCTTTTATAAAATATTATGAATATAACACTTTTAGAGTTTTTAATCCCAAAGCAAATCTATAATTCCTACTTAAGTATTTACTCCATATTCCTCAACATTTATTTTTCTCAAAAATAAATTCCAAATCAAAAATAAAAAAAATTCAACTTTATATTTCTCAAAATAAATCATCTAATCATAATATGATGTAGAGACAATCCATACAACTATTAAATTTTATTTTCGGATTTCTTTGCAAAATTATCAACACCAAATGATTTTCCCAATCAATCTCAAAATGCCAACATTCTTAACATTTCAACATAATTTTTCTTCCAAAAATTACCAAACAAAAATATGAAAATATATATATATGCAATACCTCTTATAATGATATATTTTCTCAAAATAACCCTAACATTGTATTAATGTAAAAATATGAAGAAAGTCTCTACCTCAAATATGAAGAAAAGAAAATCCGAAAAAGTAAACATTGTCCGATCATGAATTTGAGATCACCATTACGAAGATCACGACGATCTGTCCAACTTTCATTCACAACACTTTTGCAAAATCTCACTCTACATACTCCCATTTCAAGCTTGAAACTTGGGCAAAAACGGTGAACATGGAGAGAGAGAGAGAGAGAGAGAGAGAGAGAGAGAGAGAGACGTTGAGCTCTCTGCCAAGCATCTAAGAAAAGAAAAAGAAAGGAAAAGAAAGAAGGGAGAAGGTGTGGGAAACAATCCCATGTGGGTTCACTTTCCCAAAATCGGTTTTTCAAAAAAATACAATATAATTTTTATAATAATACCTCAAAATTTTATAATATAAATTATAAAATGATATAAATTTTTTCTCACCACAAAATATAACATTTTTGTACACCACAAAACATAATATTTTGCTCACTACGAAATATACATATTTTCATTCTTTATAAAATATATAATTTTTTCACCATATGGTACACACCATCAAATCAACTATCAAATATTTATTATAACCCCTATATAATAAATAAAAACAACTCCCAATGTGGTTACTACCAATCACATAATTAAAAAGGACCAAATAGTTAAACATGAGTTACTAAACAAACTCAAATTAAATTAAATCTAAGTCATGGGTCCCACCCATAAGCCAAACATGGTCCAACTATATACTAAAATAGACCCAACAAATTTATCCAAATCATGATCTAAACATTAAAAATTAAATAACAAAATTTTGCTATAAATTAAACTGAACACCAATCAGTCTGTGAATTTTCATAAAATAAATACTCATCATTTAATTCTAAAATTTTTACCCAACGTGCTAGACTCGTATGTGAACAACATATAAAAATTTCATAATTTTCTGAGATCGGGAACTATTTTTAAAAAGTACAAAACCGAACTGTTTTCGTACAGAATTTACACTGAAGTTAAATCCAAAAATTTGCTCAATTAAATTATGCACTGACTATTTGAAAAAAAAAAAAATTCTTGGTCATTACATCAGAAACCATTGGAAACCATCTGCTCAACGCCGGAAGACTACTCGATTCTGGCCCAAAGGAAGTTAGCTGGCCAGCCAATTAATTGGTTGGCCGGCCAAAAGGTTGGTTGGTTGGCCAACTAATCATGGCAAAAACTTTGTTATTTTCCTTTGCAACACCAAAGAAAGAACAAACAAGGGATATGTGGGTGGCTCAACTAATCACTTCTAGTTAGATTACAATAATTTATAATATGAAATCAAAGCAAGAAAATTAATATAAGAAAGAAAGTACAAGAAAATGAAAGTTTACAAAGTTCACCTTCTAAAGAAAGGATGAACTTCTTGATTTCTGAACTTCCTTTTGATCAAGTTTAGGAAGTGTGTTCTCAATCCTCTGTTTGAAAATTCAAAATTCTTGTTAGAATGGTATTTTTGGGTTGTTTAACAGTGTGTGTGGGGGCGGGGCCGCCGGGGGGGAGGGGTAGTTGTTTAACTCTCTGTTTTTTCTCACATACAACAACAATCACTCTCTTTTTTTTTTTTTTTTATCAAAGCTCTTGAATTTGGCTATAACAGAATTTATGGGATGGTTTTGATATAAGGAAGATGGTATATCAGTGTACATAGAAAATGGAGGCTTATTGCTCAAGTTTTAGCTAACTCTTAAGACTTCTCTCTTTTCATCTCTATCTTTCTCAATCAATCTTTCTAACCTCTCTCCTCCCTCTCACCAATAAATCTAATCATCTTGTATAGGCAATGGTGGAAGACTTAATGGAGAAGGTGGTGGGAGACAACAATGGAGGATAAACCATAGTGGATCATAAAGAAAGATGATGGGTTATTGCTTTAGCTCTCTCTTTTTTGAAGAGGAGGCAAGTCCTTTTGGCAATGGTGGTTGAGTGTATATGCATTTCGTGCATGAATGGATCAAAAAATGGGATAGTGGGATGCCCCACATGCACTAAACAAAAATTCTGCCGAAACTGCCCTCTTCCTGAACACTTTAGCTGGCCGGCTAAAACATTAGCAGGTCTGCCAACTAACTGGCTGGCCAGTTACTATTCATGCACTATTTGGTCAGTCGGCCATGCTGGTTGACACTATTCATGCAATATTCACTGATAATTTTTTTTAAAGGAAAAACAGGGTTTTTCAGTAGAATTATCATCATTTACTTCTATTTTCTTATTGTTCTTTACTCAATTTCTTGAGAAAACGTTTCATTTTGAAGTTTAAAAATAAGCCTCGGAACACTATGGAAATGCTCAGAACAAAGCGTGAAAAGAAAGTTTCAAAAGAGATATTTGAACGGCACTTAAACACTTGGCCAAAACAAGTTTAGGGTTAGGGAAAGAGCTCAAATTCCATATTTCTTATTGAATTGTGCGATAGATATACGAGAGTGATCGAATGATATACGAGAGTGATCGAATTGTGCGGTGGATGCACAAGAATAGTGTGATCGTGCGATAGATGCACGGGAGTGGTTGGATGTGTGATAGATGCATGAGAGCAGTGAAATCGTAAGATTGATGCATATGGATGGAGTGATCATAAGATTGATGCATATGAACAATGTGATCATGTGATGGATGCACGATAGTGGTTGGATTGTGTGATAAATGCACAAAAGCGGTTGCATTGTGCGATAGATGCACGAAAATGGTATGATTGTGCGATAGATGCACGATAGCCGTTGGATGGTGCGATTAATGCACGAAAACGATTGGACTATGCGATAGATGCACGATAGCTGTTGGAAATGGTGCCAGGGCGACTTTGTTTCGAAAAATGTAATGTTCTTTCAAACACCAAATTTTGAAAAAGATTTTAGAACTCAACGTATGGGTCCATTTGGTTCCGAGAAGCAATGTTTTGTAGAAACATCTCGGGAAGTGGTGTTCCAGAGAAGCACCTCATGGGGAAAATATCGGGCTCCAACTTTGACTTTTTGATTTTCTGAGATTACAATTGAAGTGTGGTAGAACCCAAACACAAATATGCAAAAAATTATATTTTTCATTTATTATATTTTTCCTCCTTTTTCGGTATTTTGTTTGTATTTTTTTTTTCTCTTTTTTATTTTTTTTAAATTTTTTTTTTTCTGTTGAGGCATCATGCACCTTGTTTATTCTTCTTCTTCTTTGAGCGTTGTGTCTGGTGCACGATTTCAACAATCGCAGCGCCTGATCAACACAGATGGGCTAACCTAAGTCCTTCAATGATTGCCTCGACCTTCCCCTTTTGTCTTCTTATTCTCATTTGTCTTCTCCTTTCTCTTCTTAAGGACAGTCTACGAGGGAGAGACAGAGCAAAAAATCACTCTTTACCATTACTCTGCAAACTCTTTTTTTTTGCATTACTCTTTTCTGACATAGCCTCTTCTTGTCGTCCTCTTTTTCTTTTCCCAGACCTTAATGATTCCCCGCATACAGATTGCTGACACCAACTCCTCTGAGCCTCGACAAAGTGCCCCTGCCCTATCCTTATTTTCAACTTCCCTGCGATGTCAGTTGAGCAAATGATGGCAGCGCAGTCTAACATCGATGCCAACTCTTATACATTGAAATCATGCGTGTAGACTGTGACCGCGGTCTCTAATTTGTCCTGCTGGCTGCAGAGCAGGCCAAACAAGGTACATCGATTAAATGCACAACTCTCCTTCTATCAACGTATGTACCAAGATGCCCGAAAGGAGATTAGCCAACTAAAAAAAATAGAACAAAGAGTTGAAATGATAGGCGACCTCCGTGGCCCAATTTGGAGCTCCTTGGTGTTCTCCATTTGATGGCCGATATGGAGTAATCTCTTTTAGAAGCTCTGTAAATGTTGAGGCAGAGTCTTCAAGGGCTTCCCGAGAGTGAAGATGTTCTTCTTTCTTTTTTGTATTTTTGTTTTCTTGCTTAGGAAGGAGCACTAATACTTCAAATAATTTCCTTTGTTGTTGTTTTTTTTTGAAATTTTCTTTTGTAATGCTGCAATCGGGGGCTTCACCCTAAAATTCAATAAAAGAAGTTTCAGTTTTTTGCATATCATGACATGAATGGCACAACACTAGAGCATGAAAACATTTTTCTTGAACTTGAATCCGAGAATGATTGAATTTCAATGAGTTTTGAATTTGGACATTCAACCTTCAACTGACCAAAAATCAAAAAATTGACTCAATGACAAGAAAACAAAGCAAAAACAAACCAAACACACCAATTTGCACTTGTTGGAATGAAAGACACTCAAAACATAACTTGAAAGGACAAACCAGTAAGCCTATACAAATTTTACAGTTATCCATTCTGGATTGATATCAAAATTGGCCGGCCGGTAAATTAGTTGTCCAACCAGCTAAAAAATTGATTGGCCGGTTAATTTATTAACCGGCCAGTTGAATGAACTGATGAACCAGCTGAACAATTGGCCGGCCAGCTAAATAAGTGGCCGCTTGGCTGAAACAATCAGGAAGCACCTAGAGTCAACTAACAACTTGGATGGCCGACTGAATTGTTAGCTGGCTAGCTGAAACATGTAACATAAGACTTGAGAGTGCGAGGAGAATACAGAATTCCTGACTCAATTATGCCCCTAGTTCATTACTTTAACTTTTTTTTTTCTTTTTGTTTTTTGGTAAAAAGATTTTTTCCAACACGTGAGTTAAATTAGCATGCTTGTTTTACGGTCTGTTTTGAAATCATGTAAGTCAAGCTGTGAGCACTGAAATTTTTCCTTTTTTTGGGTCCAATGAGTGGTCTGGTTTTTGCAAAAATGGAATAATTTTTGAGAAAATCAGTCAACTTCATTAAAGTCCTCAAAATCTATTTTCGCAAATGGCCACTACCCGACCAACATTGAATCAACCCTTGAGACGCACAAACTCAAATTAGATAACTCGAGCAGGATATACTGCATTACCACTGAATCTGTCTTGAAACTGAACCTGTTGTGAAGAAGAAATAGGACAACTGAATTGAATAGAGATGAGTCAATCAAACATGGATAGGACAACCAAGTTGAATAAAGATACACTAATCAAACATGGATGTGATGAGTGAGTTGAAAATGGTTAGGGCTGAACTTCAAGATGAAGCTGCCTACATATTCAAAAAATAGGAATCATGCCTTACGTAGTTCACGGGGTAAGGCTCACTCGGGTACTTTCACTCTCCTTTTGCGCTCTAACTTTTACCAAAGCTGCCCTTTTGGGTTTTCGACGTTGCGAGCTTTTCTTCAATTTTTCATTTTTCATTTTCTAATTTTTTTTCATTTTTCGTTTTCTATTTTTTTTTTCTGCTCTAACTTTTGCCTAGGTCGCCCTTCCGAGTTTTCGACCCAATGAGCCACTCAAGGATACTACTTTGTTTTAGCTTGTACATATTGATTGGTTGTGAGATCTCTAGGCCATCTAAATCTATGAGAATGACTGCTACTCTTGACTAGATAGATGTGATAATGTAGGGACCTGGTTAATTGGGTCTGAATTTGGCCCTAGGGTTATGGATAAGAATTTGATTGTCCTTTAGCACTAAATCTTCTTCTCTCAGATTCTGGGATGTGATAATTCTTCCTTCATACCTTATCCGTAGCATTTTCCCCTTGTAGTATAGTTCATTTTCCAAAATGTCATGATACCAAGGATTTTCATCTTGAACTTCTTCTATTGCGCCTATTATCTACTTTGTAAGGATCAAATGCATCTTGACCCTGATCGGTATATCCACCATTGAAGCTAGGGTTGTCAAAGAGTTGGCAAACCAGTTATTCATTTTGACTAGGTAGGTGGCTAAGTTTGAGCCCCTGATCACATCCAACCTTTTTGCCCCTAGTTTTAGGGTTGCTTCCAAGCCAGTTATCTCATATTTTGGTTGATTAGTGGACACTCATAATCAAAGTTTGAAAGCTAGAGGGGTCGGGCCTCAGGTCGAGAGGCATCCTATGTTGTACAATCTTAAGATCAATTCCAATCATGTCCTCGTAAGACCACGCAAAAACAGTTTTTGAAATCTTTCAATAAAATGACTAATCGCTTATGCTCCTTTGAAGACAATATAGAATCAATATAGACTGAGCTAGGATCTTTTTTAGTACCCAAATTAACATAAATGATCTCATCCATTAAGGGCTTAGCATACCTCTTTTCCTCTCAGTTAATTAAACTTTACAAATCCCGAGGAATTCCTTCCTCTTCGTTTTTATCAAAGTTTTGGAAAAAGGTTTGAAAATTTTGGTCAATGCAATGATTTAAAGGCATAGAGAAGTAGGTGAAAATTACTGCATCTTTCATTCAGAACTTTTGGCTCAATTGTTGAAACAGACTCGAAAGCAAAGTGAAAAAAATAGACACAAACAAGACAAATGATGTCTAGGTTATTACCCCCCCTCCCCCATGATCACTAGACAACTCTAACACACAAGATTGACTCGATCCTGATTCTAGCTACACAGACTTGGTGAAATCAGACTTAGACTCAACACTCAATTCAGAAAGTAAACTGAAACCACTCTCAAATTGCTAATTATAGTGCGTGCCATCCATGTCTAGAACAAAATTTGTGCAATCAACAGGTGGTCTATCCCTGATCATAGAAATAGTCACATTATCCCATAAGTTCATTGATCTAATGCCAGTAGACTTTGTGGGATTTCTAGGTGGGTTGATGACCTTGTTGTCAATCAGATCTTGAATTTCATGGTGAAGGAAAAAAACAATGGTCAGTATCATGGCCATGTTGCTGATAGAAGGCATAATACTTAGTAAAGTCATGTCTGGCCAGAAGGTGATCAAGGAGAGGTCGAGGGTCAAGAGGTTTGAAATGGCCTTTTTCGATGAGGATTTGAAGAGCTTTAGATGGAAGCATGTGAAGGGGATTAAAGGTGCGGCTACCATTCTTAGAAGTATTGACAAAGGGGTTAACGGGTGTTGACCAGGTTAGGAGAACTCTTATAGGTTTAGGATTGGAGCTGGGAAGGGTGTTTCTAGTAAAACATCCCTTTTCATGGCTTAACCCCTAATTCAATGTACTCCCAACCTAAGCGATAAAAGTTTTATCCACAGTCTTTTCAACAACTGCAAGTACTTGCTATTTGTTCAGGCCTTTGATCGTCAAAGTCTCAATAGCCTATCGGAGATGTGCGTAAGGCTCAATATTTTCCCCGACCTCATTCTTGCTACCTGCTTTAGCTTTGTCAAGGGATTGGATGGCTATATCTAGGGAAGACATGATATCACCCAGGCTTGAGATGGCTTCAGGTTGGTTCATTCTAATTTTAGCTCGCCCCAAGATTGGAGAGCTTTTTGACGTGAAATTTCTGGCATGTGATGTGGTCAATGATGGAGCCTAGATTTCAAACGTTAAATCTGCCACAGTTCTCTAAACATCCTAAATCATGCTCAACATCTCAAAAATAGTGGGTTCAGCCATTGCTGCCCTCAGTGTATTTAAACTGGATTGGTCTTGATGGATTGATTGGGATGGGCTCTTTTGAGTGGACTAGACTTGAATTGGGTTATTTCGGAGTTCGCTTCTTGGTGTTTGAGAGAATTGAGGTTCAGGTGCATCCATCATGCACAAGTCAATGCTTTCTAGAATGAACACCTTAGGCTTGGGTAAATGGTTTGGAGTGATGTATATGCTGGGGTTGTAGGTGGATGGCAGTGTATGGATTAGGTTGAGGTGTGAAAGTAATGGGTTGGTGATAACCTTGGGTCTTTGGGATTGAGGTGGAGCTATTGTTTTATTTTCGATGAGATCCTAAATAGCATGACGTAGGTGAAAACAATGATCAGTTTGATGACTATGTTGTTAGTGAAAGGTGCAGTATGTAGTGGTGTCATGTTTAGGTAGGAAAGAATTTGGAAGCGGTTGAGGGTCAAGGAGCTTGAGGTGCCCCTTTTCTACTAGGATTTTTGTGGCATGGGTAAGAGACATATGGAGATGATGAAAAGTTCTTTTAGGGGTTTGGATAGAATTAGTTATTTGTGGACTAGCATTGGCAAACAGATTAGTCATTTTGGTGGTGGCAGTAACTGAATTGACTTCAAACGACTTCACAACTGTGCTACTACTAGTAGTAGCATTGGAACTGCAACCAAAAGTTTTTTGTGCAGGTTCTTTGTCATCAACAATGATTCCTTACTTGATTGCATCCTTTATTTGGACTCTCATTTCATGTAATTCTTTGAAGGTAAACAATGGAAGGACTATCATCTTTTGCAACATCTATGCAAATTCCTTACCACCATACGGATTGATCTTTCTTATGTGGTCTATTGGTCATCATTGCTGCATTGGCCCTCTATTTGGTGATGAAGGCTACAAAACTTTCGTTTGGCTCTTGACTGGTCGCTTCTAATTCCCGGATGGTCACTTCGATCTGGGTGTTACATGCGTATTGGGTGATAAAAACCTCAGCTAATTCTTCCCAACTCTGTTTTACTAAGTCTTCTAGCTTGGCATACTAGATGGTAACCACTCCTGACAAAGTTCGCCCGAATAGAGATAGCTTTTGAGGACGGGTCAAACCCATAGGCTTTAAGATATCAAAGAATAGACAGATATGCACCATATAGTCACCAGATCCATCGACTCTGTCAATATGTGGCATTTTGAATCGTTCGGGTAATTTTATGGCTGTTTTTGTATACCCGTCTTCGATGTCAGGGATGGAGTTGATCCTTTGTGACCTTTTGAACATCTTTTCTAGCTTGGCAAGTTTTAGCATAGTTGGATCAAATTCATTCATGTCCATGGGAAAAGGTTCTCCCGTTGGTTGTGGAAGGGAAAAAGGTCCTCCCAAAGGTTATGCGGGAACCCTTAAGTCTTCTAGCAAGTTGGGCTCAGGAAGTTCCTCAGCTGGTGGAGGTGGATTTGGAATTGGATGAGTCACTGGAGGTGGTTGTGTAATGACCCCAACATGCGTATTATTTTTACATGTTATTTTATTGGGCATAATTGCATGATTATGTGCTTAACTAACATTTATCTGTTTGTTTGTGAAATATATGCTTGATTGTCAACTTAGAATTTGAAATTGAAAGCCCAAACGAATTTAGAAACCAAAATTGACTTGTTCAATAGGCTAATTGAAATATTTAGAACCATATGGTAAGTTTAATTAAAATTTGATTCGGATCAAAATAATTAGAATAAATTAACTAGAATTGATTAGAATGAAGCTTAATTACTTAAGCATAACCCTACTTAATTAGCTTAGCACTAATCCACCTATATATAGCCTTTATGAGCCTAATTAACTCATTTGATATCATCTAATGTGCTGGAAATTGAAAGAGAAGAAGATAGCTCAACACTTATAGAGATAGAGAAGATGAATTCAAGGGAATTCAAGAGAGTTTGAAGGGATTAAGCTAATTTGAGGCCAAATTCAAGCTCTAGGTATGATCTTTGCCCTTAATGCATGAAGATAATCCATGTAGGAAGATGAATTCACCAAGTTGTTGGACCATTTGCATGGATTTGAAAGAAAAGAGTAAGAATCACCATAAGTTTAGTGACTTTGAATGAATTGTGTATATGCATGCATAATTCTCCATCTTTGAACTTAGTTTTCTACAAATTCATACATGCATGGGACTTATACATGTCATTTCTTAAGGTTTTTCATGATTTCATCTCATATAAACATGGTTTGTAAAGAAAGGAGTTGAATTTACCATATGCAGGACAAGAACATAGTGTTCTGAAGAATTGAAAGAGAATTTGGGATTATGGTTTCACAATTTTCAACAGTTCATGTTTTATAAAGAGTTCCTATGCTTTTGAGTCTAACCTTGCAAGCTTTGAATATGAAAGGAGTGTTTTTGAACTTCAAACTCAACTATAAAAAACCTAGAAGTCGCCTAGTTCAGTCGAGCGAAGGATTCATGGCTCGAGTGAACTTCGCAGGCATCCAGTATTTTTGCAGACCTTTGGCAATTGGCTCGAGCGACCAAGTGTGCGCTCAAGCGAACTCACCTTTATTCAGCATTAAGCTCGAACGACCATCGAGCACACATTTTGAGAAACCAATACTTTTGCAATCAAGCCACACTGCTTGATCAACTAAGTGTGCGCTTAAGCAAAGAATCAATCTTCAACAAATTTTGTCCAACTCTCCTAAGTGCTTATTTGCATCCTCATGCCCTTTTAGGCATTCTTAAGCATCATTTAGATATCCTTAGTCATGGAATAATCTAGAAACATACGTAAGAGGATTGAATTAAGATACGTTGTTTGTTATGAATGTGTGTTCAATGTGTTTTTGTGTTATATGTTTTGGGTAGGTGGTCAACCGAGGTTTAACATCAGTGCCAGCGCACTGTGAGTAGTATCTTTGTAAAGATATGTTGTTAAAGTGTATTTTGATTTATTGCAAGAGTATTATTTTGAAATGCTATTTTGATAAGAATGAATGATTGTCTCTTTCAAATGTAATTGTGGCATCCTTAGTGTAGCCCTCGCCTAGGGGTAACAATACCATGGCCCTTTGCTATAAGACCCTCGCCTAGGGGAAACAATACAGTGGCCTTTGCTATAAGGCCCTCGCCCGGGGAAAATAATACCGTGGCCCTTTGTTATATGTGCACAGAGATCTCTGATGTTGACCTAAGTGGTCCCTTTGCTTTTGTTATGTCTTTAGGGCTTTTTTCTTTGCACTATTGGATGTACCACATGTGAATATGATTTGTGAACTTTGATATGACAAGTACTCACTTATGATTTGCTTCGAACTCATGTGATATGATTTTGCACTATGATAGACATCATTCATTTGAACTCTTTATACTGGTATTACTCACTGGCCTTTAGCTCATCCCCTTCCCATATATATATATATATATATGTGAGCAAATGAAGCATCAAGCTTAGAGAAACCTTGGGAGTTTGGAGTCCACCCTTCTGTCAAGCCATTTTGGAGTGCCTCCGTGATGGGGTGACCTTGGACTCAAGTGGAGCCAAGCTGTGTGAACCTTGTGGATCAAGTTATTTTGTTTAGGGTTCTTTTGTTTTTGGAACTTGTTATGTATGGATGTTTTGTCTAAATTTATAAGATGTTATGATGTATATTTGTGTTTGTATCTATGTGAAGGTTGAAGTTTTAATTACTCATTGATTTTCATGTATACACCGCTCGATGGATGGTTTTATAATTTAATATTGCTTCCACAGTGCCCTGTTATTATTTTTAATTATTAGTTTTGCCTTTGAGGCCAAAGGTAATATGGGATTACTGGCCGGTCACGGCCTAAACCTTTAGGGACGGGTCCGGGTCGTGACAGTTTGGTATCAAAGCACGAGTTATACCTCACTCACTAGTTCATTAAGTAATAAGGTGTCTAGAAAAGACTTAAGGATTGCATTTATATACATTTGAATATCAGAATGAGGTAATTTTTGAAAATGTGTATATGTATATGTGCGCATACAATGTGTGTTATAATACAAGTTTCATATAGATAATGGTAAGACCAAGAGGGCATGAATTAGAGGAGTCCACTTCCAACCGACTTGATTGTATGGAAATAATGATGTATGATATGGCTAAAAGCCTAAGACAACAACAATAATGGCAGCAACAACAATCACCACCCCCACCTCCAATGCCCGTACCATTGGTACCGAACCACCAAACAGATGGCTGAATCATTGCCCTCATCAGAGAATTCAAAAAGATGAAGCCGCCCTTGTTTCATGGGGGAATTGATCCATTAAAGGCTGAGGCCTAGGTGTTGGGGATTGAAAAATTGTTTGAAGTGTTTCCATGCACGGAGACATAAAAGGTTCTATTAGCTGCCTTTACTCTAGAAGATAAAGCGATAAGGTGGTGGATGTTAGTACGAGATACTAACATGGGAATTTGTTGGGATCAGTTCTTAGAGATTTTCTACGAGAAATACTTCCCGCAATGTGTTCAGGATAGGAAAGTAATAGAGTTTGAACAGTTAAAGCAAGAGAATAAGTTAGTGGTAGAGTATGAAGCCCAGTTTACAGCACTAGCACGGTTCGCACCGCATATGGTCGATACAGACTACAAAAAGGCCAGAAAATTTGAAGGAGGTCTCCGCGGCGCAATTCTTGACAGAATTAATATGTTGAAACTACCCAAATATGTTGATGTTTTGGACAAGGCTCTTATGTCAAAAGAAAACCTGGCTACTTGTAATCGGAATTTTGAATGGAAGGGTAAAAGACAAATTTGAATGTGAACAAAGAGGAAACCTCAGCAACGACTAAGAAAGCAAAGTCGAGAAATTCAGGCAGTTCAAGTCAGAGTGGCAATTCAGCACATGTTTGTCTGGATTGTGGGAAAAAGCACTAGGGTGTGTCTTATCAGACTACCGGGGCTTGTTTTTTGTGTGGAAAGATGGGACACATAGCGAGGAAATGTCCATAGCCCTGGTATTGTGATAATCGGGGTGCTACAAGCTCAACCGCATAGACACCAAATGTAAGGGCCAATGCAACTCCGACTACAACGAGGGACAATCATAGATAAGAAAGGGTTTTTGCTCTTGTTCCAGGGGACATCTAAAATGCAGAAACTATAGTCTCAGGTACATTCTCTATTTGTGGGCAGTATGCCTATGTATTGATTGATTCAGAGTATACTTATTCTTTTGTTTCTATACGATTTGCTCATACATTGAATAGACCTTTGGAAACCTTGACATATATATACTATGTGTGTCATCACCGTTAGGAGGATCTATGCTATGTTCAACTATTTACCCTACATGTGAAATTTTACTTGAGAATGCTACGTTGTATGTTGACTTATTACTCTTAGACATGACTCACTTTGACATTATTTTGGGCATGGATAGGTTGTCCAATACTGTGCGACCATTGATTGTGCTTCTGAACATATAATATTCTGATCTCTAGGACAAAATGAGTTTTACTTTGAAGGAAAAGGTGTAGTTCCTCCACCATACTTAATTTTTGCAATGAAATCACGTAAACTAATTAACAAGGGGTGTCGGGAGTATTTGTGTAGTATTCTGAGTGTTTAAACAACAAATGTTGTTTAGATAATATTCGAGTTGTGAAAATTTTCTAATCTATTTCCAAAAGAGTTACCTGGGCAATTAGTTGATAGAGAAATTGAATTTGTGATTAACGTGGTACCAGGTACTCAACCCATATCCAAAACTCCATACCGTATGTCAACTGCTAAATGAAAGAATTGAAAGTACAGTTGTAGGAATTTCTTGATAAGGGGTTCATCCGGCCGAGCGAATCACCGTGAGGTGCACCTATATTGTTTGTGAAGAAGAATAATGGAACACTCAACCTATCTATTGACTACCGGGAACTCAATAAGGTAACCATTAAAAATAAATATCCTTCGCCTTGGATTGATGATCTGTTTGATCAATTACAGGGGGCTTAGGTATTTTCAAAGATTGATTTGATAGCATACCAACAACAAGAATTCTCACCACACTTGTAGCAAAATGAAGGATCAACATAAGGGATTCACTACTCTTACACCAAGGATACAAAACAATCTTATAGCTAAAGGACAAGGGATACAAAATAATCTTCATTTCCATTACATGAACCACACCATTAGGACATACCAAATTTTAACCCAAAATACTCTCCTATACCTTCCATCTTCACAATTTCTAACTCATACATAAAAGTAGCTGTAAAAGTTAACACCAATCACTCTCGATGGGTCAAGCATAAATTCCCATGGAAATACTCAAATTACCACCATACTAATTATCCTAAAGCACCTAGTTTAGAATTATAATATCCTCACAAAGTAATCTTAAAAATTTCCTCTAAGAACATTGGTTTCTAACACAACTCCACAACATCCATCACATCATGTCCCTCAACACTCATTCATTGCACTCGAGAACATCAACAACTAACTCGGAGACAATGGACTCCACCAATCTTGAAGGCACCTGAAACTTGCCAACATATTCTAAAATATCGACTCACAAGTCAATGTTGTTACTACTAATAATCCTATCAAATGGCGTAACCCAAACCAAACTTAATCTCATTCCAATCTATCTCAAAATTATTTATCTCATTTGCCCTCTTAGGATTTGCAGCAAAATTATGAATAAAACAAACTCTCTAAGAAACACATCTCTTACTACATGCTATAATTTTTATCATGCTAAGACTACGTTTATTCCCAAACACATACAAAATAATTGGCCTAAGGCCCATCACTAACCTCACAAGTAGTCCATCAAGCAAGTGAAACAACCCAACCATAACTAGCTTCATCTATCCTAATAAAATTTAGAGCTAGTTTTATGTGTTCTAATGTCCACAATCCAAAGCATATTATCTTAGGTTACTCTAATCATCATTAAAGTCACAACCAAACCATACTATTACAACAAGGCTAGTCTCTAACTCACTCTACTTCCAAGATTTTTCATCTAGCCCACTTCTACAAACTTGATATAAAGTAGAAAAATAATTGACTCCTCGTAATAACAAACCAATTGCTACGCAACGCAATCTCTACTATTTTAAGGTCACATTTACACCCACAATCATACAAATCGGTTAACCCACGCTTCAATGCTAATTCCACAACATCTTGACCAATCATCCTGGTCATATTAGCTTGCCCTACCCCTTCTTCTTGGGGAAAGGTATCCTCTTGAATGGGAACACGCCGAGCACCCTGACGGCCTTTACTACGGCCTCTCCTGCTTTGGCCCTGTTTGGTAGAGCTGTGGGAAAGTGCTTATAGCTTATGCCTAAACAGCTTATAGCTTATAACTTTCAGCTTAAGCTGATTTCCAGCTTATTCTCAAAGCATCTCCTGTCCCACTCAAAGAATAAGCTGATTTCTGACTTCCACAAAGCTATAAGCTATAAGCTATAAGCTAAACCAAACACATCAAAATAGCTTAAATTAAGCTGAAAGCTGAAATAAGCTGTAAATAATTTCTGCCAAACAGGCACTTTATGACATTAGATATAAGAGACAGAATTAAGCTCAAAAGTAAGTAGTCCACACTAGTTCTAACATGATGCATACAGATTAAACATAAACCTACACATGTATCCACAACACATAAGGCAAACCATATAAGTACATAGTCACATAGAGCACATACGAGTTACCTCTCTAAGATATTGGTTCGTTCCACAAACATTCAAAGACTTCCAAATAGAAATAGCATTGATCAGGTGCTTTTCTAAAAGGACTTCGAAGAATCTCATGAACACAAATCACATCTTAGAAGTTTAACCCCACACTTGTATAGTCATATAAACCTGTTATCACATAGCACATAAGATATCCAACATTTCTGATGAGCGAAATGAACCCACTGTAGTAAAAACCACTTCCCATGAGCCCCAAGTATTCAAACCCGGTAGCTTTGATACCAAGTTGTAACGCCCCAAAAAAATATATACATCCGATAAACCGAATTTAACTCAAGATGATCTAATTCTCAATTATTCCATCATTAACATGAGAGAGAGAATGAGAAATATTGCATTCATTAATGTAAGGACCAAAACCCCTTTCTTTTCTATTCATGACTTTCTAGTAAGAATCATAAAAGAAATCACATGCATTCATACATTCACTATTTCTAAAGTATAAATCCGCAGCATGTGATGATAGAAATTTAAAGCTACCGAAGTACAAAATAATGCCCTATTGGCTACAAGTTCCAAGGCTTTGCTTGTAACAGCCCTCACTTTATTTTAGTCATGCTCACATGCTTTGTATGATTTTCTTTGCCTTGATTAAGCTTGCATTGTAAATCTTGTCTTGTTCTGCTTAACTGTTGTGCATGCTTTGTTCCTTGCTTGGCGTAAGTTTTAGCCGAGGTCATCTTAAGCCTAGGTCGCTCCTTTGATACTCTTACACTTAGGACCATCTTGGGATTTCTTTGGTTGACCTCCACCCGCACCCTAACATATTGGCCGAGATGTCATCATCTAGGCCGAGGTGTTTATCACCAAGGCCGAGATGTGTATTATATAGGCCGAGATGTTGCCCTTGAACCCAAGTGATCTTGTTCCTGGACTGGTATGACCTAGACCGAGGTGTGGCACATCTAGACCGAGGTGTGGCACAGCTAGGCCAAGTGTTGTCCTTCCTAGCCGAGATCATTGAGACCTTACTTGCCGAAGCCTCGCTCTTAGCTGAGATTGTTACTTGCCGGAGTACCCTTGCCACCTAGCTTGTTGAACACACTTTGTCATAGTCTTGTCTTTTCAATCAGTCACCTTTTTGAGTAGGGCCAACCAACCGTTGCCACGTGTCCGGGCTGAGTGTTAAGTCAGCCAACAGACCTAGAAATGCATCATTTTGCTATATGTCTTTGTTCTTGAGGAGAGAGAAGCTCTAGGAAGAAAAGTTCTTGAGTGAGAGTAGATTCCAAGCTTGATCTTCACACCTTGAGCCGTTAGATCCGTGTTTTGAGGTTAGATTCTTGATCTTCTCTTTCTGTTCTTATTATTCATCCAGCTGCATTGCATGATCTAGCATGTTTTGAAAGCCATGCATTGCTTTGAAGTTCGGTTTTAGAAAGAGAAAGTGACATTCATGTGTTCTTGAAGAAAACCATGTTTTGATCCGAAAGCTTGTATCAAGATGCATGTTTTCGTGTTTGTTTTCATATGATCTTTAAGTATGGGTACCCAGGTCCACATTTTCGAACTCATGCCATGAAATCCCAGATTTTGTAATAAAGAAGTTATGATTTTAGCATTCATATTCTTCATGTTCTTCATGTTCGTTATGTCCTTCAAGAAAAGGGAAACCCAGATTTTCCCCGACTTCATTTCCTTGAATGTGGCCATCGGGACCTCACCTCGGCGATGAGGTGTGGGACCTCGGCCAAGACCTGGTTGGTGCCCAGCATGTTTCCCCGAGATGAGAAACAGTGTTTGTTTCGATTTGACTTAGTTTTGAAGAATGCCGAGATCATTTGTATGCATGTGAAGCTTGTTTAAAAGTGCATTCAATAAACTTGCCGTGTGTTTGTGGGGCTTGGAGTTGCCTCGACCCCGACGCTTGAAGAACTATGTGAGTGGTATTTTTAATAAAGATATGTTATAAAGCCTTGATAAAACCTTGTTTTGCCTTGTTCGGAAAGTATTTGTAAGCATGAATGATTATTCCTGGTTGCAATAAATACTATCTTGTTTTGATGACATTTTGGAAGTCCGTATGTGCTAGGGGACTCTAAGCATTTGTAGCACAAGTCCTTAGTGTCAGGAGACTATAATGCAACTGCACTCTTGTTTTGGAAGTCCATACGTGCTAGGGGACTCGAAGCATTTGTAGCACAAGTCCTTTGTGTCAGGGGACTATAATGCAACGGCACCATTGTTTTGAGATATCTCCCTTGTCTTGCCTTGTCTTGCCTTGCCACCGATGGTTTTACCGCGTGGGTTTGTTTGTCCGGAATGTCATCCCTTGTATTATATTGATGCTAGTAAGCATCCCTTGAAGCTTGAAAGATTCGATAGATGGACTTGGTTCATCCCTTGATTTTGTACTGGTTATGTTATGTATTGTTTTGTCAAAATCTTGAATATCAGTCATGCAAACCCCTTTATTATTTATACCATTCACTGAGTATCCAAGCTCACCCTCTCTATATATATGTAGGTGATGAGCAGGACGGCGGCAACGCCTAGATGCGCTTGCAACTTGTTTTGGATTCATGTTTTGTAGCATCTTGAGGATCATGCTTCTTAGCTTGCATTTCATTGTGTTTTGTATGTGATGGCTTGAGAAGCCTTTTGGTCAAGATGTATTTTTGTACTTCATTTTGTTTATTCAAGTTGTAAAGCTATGCAAAGATGAATGCCATTTCATTTGACTTATGCACAGCTCTTATGGACTAATTGGATTTAAAATTTATTGCTTCCGCACATGTAAGCCACGTATGTATACTCTGATTGTGTGTGAATCCTTGCAAGTTGGCCTTTGGTAAATCTTGGATTACTGGCCATCATGGCACCATTCTACTAGGGGCGGAATGGGGTCGTGACATTGCTTGGTTACACAAAAATGGTGTTCACGCCCAAACACGAATAGCCCTTAGCTTACAAAAAGAAAACAAATAGAAACCGAGCTTTGTGCTTCAAAAATTCCTCCTTGCCTTCACTTCGGCTAAAGCGCATCACAATCACCTGAAAATGGTTTCCACTAAGGGATGAGCATAAAGCCCAGCAGAGATAATCTAAATAAAGTGCATGCAGTTTAACAATATCCTGAGGTGCAATGCATATGAGATGCTAATGCCAAAAATCATAGGTTTTCTCATTTTGAAATTCTCATGCCATGCACTTGTTCAAAAGCATAACCAATTCAATCATCCATTTGATAAAACATGCGGCGGTAAATACGAAACTGGAAATCCCTAGACTAGTGTCTGCAAGTAGGCATAACTAGCACTACCGATCTCCACTTTACCGGCTCCTAACCGAGAGGCATGTGGCACCTACTCCGCTCGTGTTTTCTTTTTTTCACCCTGGACACTCAGGCTAACTTAAACAATACCAATCTACACCCCCTATCTGGATTTACCAAACATATTTACCCCATAACTCAACATATTTCAAATATTCTCCATGAATCAATTTGCAAATCAATTTTAAATCATGAGATTATGCAATGTTCAATGCCATGCATGAATTTGCAAATATTTTCAATTTACGTATTTCACCTGCAATTTCTACAATAATCAATACAACCCTCCACGGTTGCCCAAACATTTATCTCCATACAAAATATAAATTTCAAGAGACAAATAGAACCCATAATCTCATATTTTCAATCATTTTGACATAGGAGTAACAATCACATGTTCAATTCCCTATTTTCCAACTCAATCAAGATTCATAATAGTCTTCCATAAATTTCATCAATTTTCCCTTTTTATTCAAACTCAAGAATTCACCAAGAATATTCAAAATACTAAACATAACATAACTTTCTTTCAACATTTCTTGATACCACAACATGATAAATAATTTTCATCTTTCTCAAAAGTTCAATATTTTCAAATTAAACAATTTTCAAAAGAAACCTCAATGGTTTTCAATGTTCCCACATCAATTTCATCTCTTTAAATATCCACTTTCAAATTCTCATTTGTTCAAATAAACATATATTTTTAACCCTTATAAGCTTTTCACAAACTTAGCCAAAATCTTAATCTTAGCATTTTAAATTTCTAGGGTTTCACTAAAATATAGGAATTTCTCATGAAAAAACACATTTCCTCAAAATCCATGAGTCATACAAAATCTCACTCAACCAACATGAGATTTTTTAAAAAAAGTTGAGAACTTTCCCCTTTTCATGCATTTAATATATCATTAATAAAACCCTAATCTTTTCAAATATCACACTATCAAAATAACACATCATAAACTAAAATACATACACAATGTTTAGAAAATCCCTACCTCAAAAGCTAGAAGAGGAAACAAGCAAAACCTCAATTTTTGACTTTGTTAGATTTCGATCTCCACCGGTCAAAACATACCCCTCGAGATGCTTGTCAAAATAGCCTTAAGAACTATGGCCAAAAAATTAATGGATCTGTGTGGATTAAACAAAATACAAGCATTCTGTGGATTGGTTAGAGAGTGCCAGAGACGGAGAGCTGAGAGAGAAGTGGAGGCAGCAAAAAAAAGGAAATGAAGAAATAAAGAAGAAGAAAGAAAGAATAAGGAATGGGAAGTGCAACACCCACGTGGGTCTGCCTCCTTGATTCAATTTAATAAATTTTTTTTTTTTTCAAATCAATACAAATATCTATCTATATATATCAATTGAAAGTATAGTTCAATATCATTAATGACAAAAAGGATATAATATTTTCTCACCACAAAATATATTTCATTTGATAGTGAACACCATAAATATTTGTAACTCTCTCAAGATTATAAAATAAATAATAATAATAATAATAACAACAACAACAACAACAACAACAACAACAACAATACATGGTTAGAAACCGGTCATGATTCAATCAATTGGGTCCAAAATGAATGGAGCTTAATAATTTAAAATAAATCTCTAACTGAGATTAAAGTATAAATAAATTTTAAAAGACTTAAGGTGGTCCCCATCATACACAAAATTAAATATGAGCCAAAATGATTAAGTATGGGCTAATGAAATAAGTCCCAAAAATTAAATTTATATCTCATTTATTACTCAAGACCCAAGAATTACCATAACTAAAACTAAAAAAAAATTTGCCAAGCGGGCCTTACGAAGTCGAATTTAAGAAGTAATATAATTTATTTTCACCAATTTAAATAGAATGGTCCATGACACCACAACTATAATAATAACAACTAAACAATCAAACGACTTGGAAATTCATACCAATCTAACTCCAATCAATACCCGAACCCACAAACATGTTTTTTTAAAAAATTACTACACAGATATTGAAAAGAATAATAAATAAATAAATTCAATTTGATTCAACTCGTTACACTTTGTTATCTTGAAATGGTTGGCCAGTGGTGTGCTGACTGGCTTGGCGTCTTTCATGTTGAACTTTTCAAACACCCGTTCAACATATATCTCCCGTGACAGCCATATCTTCTTGGCTTTCCTGTCACGAACAATCTTCATGCCCAAAATTGGCTGTGCTGGGCCTAAATTCTTCATGTCAAAATACTGCAACAAGTCCTGTATCAACTTATTGATCATATCAATATCATGTTAGATGATCAGCATGTCATCGACACACAACAGTAGAATGATGAAGTTTCCATCCGAAAACCTTTAAAAATATACACACTGGTCTGCTACCGTTCTTGTGTACTCGTGATCCACCATGAATAAATCAAACTTCTTATACCATTGTCTCGGTGCCTGCTTCAGGTCGTAGACACTCTTCTTCAGTTTGCAGACCAGATTCTGTTTACCATGAACTTCAAATCCTTCTGGTTGCTCCATATAGATCTTTTCCTCCAAATCACCATGGAGAAAGGCAATTTTGACATCCATTTGTTTTACCTCTAGATTCAAGCACGCTGCTAATCCCAGAGCTACTCAAATGGAAATCATCTTTACAACTGGGGAGATGATCTCATCAAAATCAATTCCTTTCTCCTGCCTAAAACCTTTGACCATCAAGCGAGCTTTATGCTGCAATAGTTTACCATTGCCATCCTTTTTCAACTTATACACCCATTTATTCTTCAAGGCTCTCCTGCTTCTTGGAAGTGGAACAAGCTCATAAGTGTGGTTTTTCTGCAAAGAACTCATCTCCTCCTTCATGGCTTATATCCAGCAATCTTTCTCTATATGACTCTTAGCTTTTGAAAAACTCTCGGGCTCCCCCTCATCAGTAATCAAAATATACGGAGAAGCGGGATATTTGGTTGATGCCATGACAGCTCTTCTAGATCTCCGTAACTGAGGCCCAGTTGCCTCTAGTTAAGGGGGTTGCTCCCCTTGCTCTACACCCTCTTTATCCGAGTCTTCATCTCTTTCTTTTGATCCCCAATTTCTGGCATAGGATCCTGCAACTGTGGCACTTCTTGTTGCACATTATTACATCTAGCATTTTGTGATGGCTCGGGAGATGGTAACAAGTTTGGAGTGATGACATCTCTAGACTTTGCAGACTTCTCAAAATCTACTACTGTCTAGTTTTCTTGGAACACAACATCTTTGCTCCTGAACATCTTCATGTTCACTGGTTCCACAACTTGTACCCAAATGCTGCATCTGACTAGCCTATAAATATGCATGGAGTGGACTTGTCATCAGGCTACTGTCTATTTTCCTTGGAGATATCTGTGAACGCCTTACACTCGAAGACTCTCAAGTGAGAATCTGATACCTTTCTTCTAGGCCAGACTTCCTCAGGTATAGCAAAATTTAATGGGACTGAAGGCGACCTGTTGATGAGATAACAAGCTGTATGGGTGGTTTTAGTCCATAATGGCTTTGGCAACTTTGACATTCTGAGCATGCATCTGACTCTTTCAACAATAGTACGGTTCATCCTCTCTGTCACACTATTGTGTTGTGGGGTACCGAGTACTGTTGTCTCATACCGGATATCTCTACTGGCACAATATGCTTTAAAAGCATTGGAAGTGTACTCGCCACCATTGCCTTTGCGAAGACACTTCAACTTCTTTCCAGTCTCTCTTTCCACCATTGCATGGAACTCCTAAAAGTACTGGAATGCCTTAGCCTTCATCTTCAAGAAATACACCCACAACTTCCTTGATGCATCATCAATAAAAGTTAGAAAATACTTGCAACCGCCAAGTGACTCCACTTCGATTGGGCCACAAACATCCGAGTATACCATACTGAGCACTTTTGTTTTCCTCTTGCTCGTTGAACTAAATGATATTGGATGTTGCTTGCCAGAAAGGCAATGATCACACGGCTTCAGGGCACTCTTTTTGGATAAGGGTATCCTCGATTGCTTTGCCAATAGATACAATCCCTTCTCACTCATGTGAGCCAGTCTCTGTGCCATAAGTCTGGTGACCCCTTGTCTTCTGCTACATTAAGAATTCCCAAACAGATCTTCGTTTGAGTCTTGTACAGTGTTGAAGACATCTCTCCTCTGGCGATTGTCAAAGCTCCTCCTATCAGCTTCCAAGGGCCATTTATGAATGTACTTCTATAGCCCTGTCGGTCCAAGGCACTTCTGAAGATAAGATTAAGGCGTAAATCTAGAACATGCCTTACATCTTTGAGAACCAGCTTATGTCCGACATTAGTATGAATACTAAAGTCTCCAATACCCACAATCTTCGAATAGCTAGAATTTCCTATTCGAACAGTTCCAAAATCTCCAACATTGTATGAGCTAAAGAGTTCTCTATGGGAAGTGGAGTGATAGGATGCAGCTGTGTCTATCACCCACTCTGTATAGTTGTGGTCAGCCACGTGAAGGCAATCCTCATCCTCACCAACTGCAAGAAGTATTTAATCAGTTGTTGTGGCTGTCGTGTTCTCATCTCCCTTTGACTTACTGTTTTGGCCTTTATCTTTTTCGCTTGGGCAGTTCCTCTTTATGTGACCCTCTTGGCCACAGTGAAAGCAAGTAAAGCTAGAGTTGCCTTGACTTTTACTGTCTCTGGATTTATTCCTGTTATTCCATCTGCCTCTACTCTTACTTCTTTTTGTGCCTCTTCCTCTACCTCTGTCTCTGTCTCTATCTTCTGTGACAAGAGCATGGAACTGATTACCACCCATGTCTTTCCTCCTAGTCTCTTCATTGTACATGGTGTTTGTGACCATGCTCATGGTCAGCTTCCCTTCTGGTGCAGAGTTGCTGAGAGAAACCACTAACGTCTCCCAGCTATCCGGTAAAGAACTGAACAGTAGTACGACTTGCATTTCATTGTCCAAGGGCATCTTGACGGTTGCAAGCTGATTCACCAGATTCTTGAATTCATTAGTGTGCTCGGCGACAGACACACCATTCTTCAACTTTAGATTTACAAGCCTTCTCATCACAAAGGCTTTGTTCCGGGCAGTCTTTGACTGGTACATTCCTTCTAACATTGTCCAAAGGACATATGCATCTGTCTCCTGGGCGATATGATGGAACACATTGTGGTCTATCCATTGTCTGATACAACCGACAGTCTTCTGGTTAATCTTTATCCAGTCTTTATCCTTCACTACTTCTGGTTTAACCCCTTTTAGAGCAATAGGGTCAAACAGGTCTTTACAATATAGGATGTCTTCCATCTGTGACTTTCAGTTTGCATAATTGGAAGGATTCAACTTGATCATGGATCCTGAAGTTGATGTTGATTCCTTCATTGTCTTCTTACTTTTTACATAAACTCTGATTCAAAAAATTTGACCATATGGATCTCTTCGGAATACTCCAAATAATTGGAAAACACTATTAGATTGCCAAAATTGAACTTCAAATGGCTTAGATCTAGCCAAAAATGAGTTTGACGATTCAAATCTGCGGATGTACCTTAGTTACGTAGCACCGGATAAGTCTCTATCTCTAGGTCGGGTCTACCCGACTAGTTAAAAGGTCAACTAATGTGCTGACGTGGCGATGACGTGGTACTGACGTGGAGCTTGTGTGTCATCTGACGTAGCGATGACACAACGTTGATGTCACTATCATGCATAGAGCACTCTTCTTTTTCCTTCCGCCGCGCGTGAGACGCGTGTCTGAGACTAGTGTGGCACGCCGATACACACAGCAGTGCGTGAGGCACGTTTCTGAGACTAGTATTCACTCGCCTTCTCTAGGGGGCACGTGAGAGCACCTGGAGCTTCGTCTTGGGCTCTGCTTTGCAATTCTAGAGTCCTCTCGTCGAGAACTTCCTTCCAGTATGCTCAAAAGTGAATTTTGAGGAACTTGATTTCTGGCAGTTTCAGAAAAACAAAGTATTCGAGCCTCTGTTTTACCTCCTTGCTCAACCTAGGCTTTGATACCATTTGTTAGGATTAAGGCACACTCAGAAATCAATCACACACATATGAAAAGGAGACACAAGATATTTATGTGGTTCGGCAATTGCCTACGTCCACAGAAAGAGATTTCACTATAGAATTTCCTAGAGGGAGATTACAGAACTCACACTTGCTTTTTATAGATTTACACAAACTCTCTCTGATTCTCTCTTACTCTATCGGTGTTGTTTTTGTTGCCTTCCTCCTCACTGCAGTTTATACACAAATGAGGGAAAACAAAGTCAAGAAGAGGAGTTATTGGGTTGGCTGCCACCCGCCATTTTCCCTCCTACTTCTTGACTTGGAGCCAACCTCCAACTACTCCTTGATGTAGGCTAGAGCTAACAATATTTTGGGGTTTCTTGGCTTTTTAATTTTTGGGCAAACGAGGATCTGTTTTGTGACTAGTTTTGATAGTTGATAGACAGTATTCATGTGCATATGTTATTACTAGTGGCGAGTGCAAACACAAGTTTTTGCAATTTTATATGTAAAATTTTCTATGGTTAGATGATTGAGAGACAATTTGATGAATGAGAAAAATCTTCTTCTTTTTAAAAAAAAAAAAAAATAGTTTTTAGGCAATTTGATGAATGAGAAAATTATTTTGAAGTTATTACATATTATAGTTAAAAGGGCATTGTTGGAAAAGAACAAAAACACGACAGTGTTTACACCAAATGTAATAGAATAGCTTACTTTTGTACTTTTGTACAGTTTATAGGGAATAGTACCAACTGGCAATTGCTGCCTATTATTTATGGATCAATTGTTCTATTTCTATGTGCTTTGTAAATTTGTGGGGTTACTATTGGAGAAAAATTATTGAGATTTTGGGTATGTTTTGATTTCTTGACTTGTTTGTAGTTGTTAGGTTACTTTGCCACTTGATGAAGAGGGCCAAAAGATTTTTTTTAGAATTAAAAAGAAAAATGGAAATTGTTTAGTTGGAACATGAAAATGTCACTAGATTTTAGGGCGGAGTTGAAGAAAGGAGGAGATTTTTTTTTTAATTTTATGAATTTTTGTATTTTGAGAACTATAAATTGTTTTGTGCTTGTTGAATTTGATATGTTGAGTAATATGAACTTGGGGTGGATGATGGTAAATTTAAATTTGTTATCTTTTGTAAAATTCATTGGGGTTGATAAAAATGAACACGTAACATTTTTACAGTGTTGTGGTTGGAATTTGTGTCCCAAAATTATGAAGTTTCTTCTTTATTTTCTTTTATTTCTCTTCTCAATGCAAACTTGGTGGCAATCAAGCAATTTAAATGTGTTATGGCCACAATATTTGGTTTTCCATCTTTTGAGCAACATTTCCTGCAGTCCTTGATTGCATAGTTCTTACAATGTCAAGCCTTGTCATGATTTTCTATTTATAAATATTATGTTATTTCATTTGGAGGCTGACCACTATACAGGGGAATATATGCTCAATAAGTTTTCTTGTTGATTAGAGTGCAACAGCATTACTTGCAGATGTTGTTGATCTCATCCATGCTTAGAAATTTTTGTCATCCTTATTGCTGATACCAAAAGGATGATTGAAATAAGCACTAAAAATGAGTCAAAGTTGATGTGATTATTTTGCCAAGTTGTTCTTTAAATATTCAAAACCATTTCAGATTCTATTGCTAACATTAACTCTTGTTTGTGACTCAACTAAGTTTTCCCTACTTCAGAAAATATGTAGATATACCAAAAATAAAGATAGATCCAACTTTGCCATTGTTGGCTTAAAATAACACACATTCTCATACTGCTGAAGCATGAAGAGAGTGATTTTTCCTTCCTTCTTCATTAGATGCATTTTTCTACTTACAGAGTATCAATCTAAACAAAACCAAACAAAACAAAACACCACAATGCAACAATAAGGAGGAACAGAGCAAGATTGGAGTACCCTAATTATAGAATAATGCCACATTAACAGCTCACCAAACAAATAAACACACCAAGACTGTAACTTCAAATGAAAAGTTATTGTAGAAATGTCACTCTGAACAGAGTAAAATAGAGCATCCTAATAATAGGGCAATGCCACAGCCACAGTCCTCTATTCCTTTCTAAAAGTATTGCCATCCCATCACTTCTTAAACTTCAAATATCAAACACCTTCAATATTAAAATAAAAATGTCATTGAAATAGACAAATGTGTGCGTGAAAGAAAGAGAGTATGAAAAGCAAAGCAGCTTGAATATATTCTAACATATTTTACTATAATGTTGGTTTTTATTGTATATGACCCAATGCCCTTATCATATGTTTTTTAAAACTTATACTTAATTGATGTTACTTTTATTATTGCACGAATATGTGTGTGCGTGTGTATGTATTTCATTGTCTTAACCTCATCTCTATTTCATTCATTTATGAACATGTTATTTTTTAGTTACTCAATGTTTTGTTCTATAAAATATCGCTCGTATTATAGTTATTTTAAAAAAATTTCTTTTTACTTTTATAGGTATTCATGGATTATATGTAATATGACAAATGCAATCCTCTGCAAAGTCATTTTTTTTTTATTCTAAGTATGAAATTATTTCAAACCTTACTATCCTTATTAATAATCGAGCTTAAATAACAAGAGTTATAGCGATCCCGGTTTCACCCCAACCTTTGTTGTGTTCTGAACTCAGACTCCGTGGTTGTATGTTGTTGCCTATGCCTTGTTTCCTTCCTTTAAAACTTTGAAATTGAGTTTTGGGACTTGTTGGGTGCGTTTGGAACAGGTTGGTTGTTGGTTGGTATAAATGGTTGTTGCCCAGATTTTGGTCTCTTTGCTCGAGCGAGGCTTTTTGCACTCGAGTGAGCCTTGTGTAATTTACTTCTTCGCTCGAGTGAGGTTTCTTGCACTCGAGCGAGAATTGAGGGCCTTCAGGTTTCTTTCCCAGATGCATCTTTTCTGGGAAGATGTAAGTTCTTCGCTTGAGCGAGGCTTTTTGCGCTCGAGCGAGCCTTGTGGAATTGTTTCTTCGCTCGAGCGAGACTTCTTGCACTTGAGCGTGCATCTACGTCTATGGAAGACCTGAAGCTTTTCATTCTACGCTCGAGCGACGCTTGTTGCGCTCGAGCGAGGTTACTTGTTGTGTCTGGTCTCGAGCGACAATTCCTTCACTCAAGCGAAGACCGCGTATATCAGTTTGCAGCAGAGATATTTTACATCACTTTTGATCTTCTTCTTCCCTAAAAACTCTAACCCAGCATCTCCTCTCTCTAAAACTCTTTCTCTACAAATACTCCATGGTCTAGGGTCTTTCTAACCTACTTCCTTTGTTAAAAAGATAAAGTTTTGTGTGGGCTTCCTTTTGATCCGAAAAAGGTGGAGTTTGGTCATCTTCAAAGTTTCTTTCTTCTTCTCCTTTGAGCTTCTACACCTGAGGTAGGGATATTCTACTTTTTGTTATGAGTTTTAACCTAGGTATTTGTCATTTTGTATAAATGATGGGATTTGCAAGCATTTGGGTGATACTAGGGTTTGAACTTAAGGTTTGAAAGAAGGGTTTACTATTTTGAGTTATGAGAATATATGTTGGGTATTGAAGATGGGATTATATGGGTTAAAATGATGAAATTTAGACTTGTGGTTGACATTTGGAAAAAATGGGAAAATTACCCTAATTTATGTTAAATAATTCTTTTGTATAAATAATGAAATTGGTATGGGAAATATGAAATTGGGAGGATGTGTAAATGAATGGTGTAGTTGGATTTGATAAATCACTCACCTATAGAAATTTGATAAATTATCTGTTGATAGATTTATTTATCTGTTTAGAAATATCTATTTTGGGCTATCGGTGGAGGATAGCTATGATTGTTGTAGAAACTACATGAGGATTAGGAAGATTGAAACTAATTAATTGAAATATATCGTTGAATATGACGGTTTGAGTAAAACGTTGAATATGTGATTTGATTGGTCATTGCATATAACAACGTGTTTAAATACATTGTATATGTATCAATGTTTGGGAGGAGATAAGGGATGTACTCCATTGTTTGGGAGGAGATAGGGGATGGACTCCATTGATAATTAAGTTGGTCGGAGTGTCCAAAGTGAAAGTCTCGAAATCTTATGTGTATTTGGGTGCCGGTTCTCTCGAATGTGATTCCGTAAAATGGCAAGAAAATGGAAGTGTTTGAATGATATTTGTTATTAAGTGTTAATAAATGAGTTGCAGTCTCATTTTGAATTGTTGAGATAACAACGAACTATGTTAATAAACTGATTGGATAAATGAATATAAATGGACCGAAACATGGATGTCGATATTGATTGGTCATGGAAAGGGTGTAAATTGGTTTACAAGTATCGAATATTTATCTAATGCTGATATCTTAGTTAATTCTCATATATTGTTTAGCATATCTCTACTGGGCTTTGGCTCACCCTACTTGTGAAACCATTTTCAGGTACAGGTGACATGCTACCTCCAAGGACATAGCTTGGGAGGTTTAGAGGTTAAAGGCTCCATTTTGCTATTTTTGCTTTGTGATAAGTGTAAATCCAAGCTGAGGGCTTTATATGTAAAGAGCTAGGACTCTTCTTTTGTTGTAACCAAGTGATAACTTAGAAAGATGTAAGCCCGTAGGGCACTCATTTTGTTGTTAGCAGTTAGAGTTACATGCTATAGTTTGAAGACGAACATTTATGAAAACGTAATGCATGTAATATCCTTTGTAATATAAACTCTAATGAATGAAAATATAACATTTCTATTATGTTTATAGATCTTATGAATAGTTGATTTATATAATATTTTGAGGGCGTCACAACAGTCATATAGAAAAAGTGGTGTACCGCTCCATTCATTGATTGTCATATAGTAAAAGTGGGAGTAAATGAGTCGCTTTGTGCTTGACTTGAGGTGCTGAGTAGGGCTGTTAATGGATTGGATTTAATTCGAAAATTCAAATACATTTACAAAAAATTCGACCTGGTAATTCGATAATCCTAATCCGTTTAATCCGTTTATCAAACGGATCTAACATGCAAAAATTCGATCCAATCCGATAATCTGATAATCCAATCCGATTATTCTCAATTTGAATGAAAAAAACACAAAATGAAAACAAAAAATATCAAATCATATAAAATTATAACTCAATAAATAAATAAATAAATGGATCGGATATCTAAAATCATCGAATCCGTATCCGGGTGATCTATAATCAGATATGGGCTAAACGGACTCGGATCGGATTCGGGTTTGTCTTAATCGGATCAGATTCAGATTTTGACGGATCCGATTTGAATCTAATCCATTTACAGGCCTAGTGCTGAGTGTTCGATTACAATAAACTTCAGACTCACTTTTTGTCACATGTCAATCAATGAAAGAAATGGTCACATGGCATAGCCATCATATAAAATACTTTCTCAATATATATCTACCCATAGTCAGTGGCAACATCAGGAATTTTTATTAGGGTGTTCAAAAATTTACACTTCACAAACTTATTAATTTAAATTACACAAATCACAAAAAACAAAAAGGTCTGATATATTAATATCATTATTGCAACAAAAAAAATATAAATACATGAATTTCTACAATTGCAACCGTCAAGATTTCATATTTTGAAATCATTATATAATAAGTTTGTTATCAATATTATCAAATGCATCCTTTTCAATGTACGTAACTAAGCAATCATTCATCCACTAATCTCCCATTTGGTTATGCAATCGATTTTTTATGTATTTCATTATTGAAAAAGATCTTTCAACTGTTGCAGTTGCTACTAATAGAATCAACACCAATTTCATAATCAAATAAACTAAAGGATACATAAGTTCCTTTTTTGTTTTAACAATTATCTAGAAAGGCCACCAATTCCTTTAAGTTAAAGAATTATGGGTTGGGTTGGGTGTTCAAGAAAGTGAGTCAGAATGTTCAACATGAAGTTTTGGACTAAATTACATATATATATATACATAAAAATAAAATAAATAAATAAAAACTCTAGGGTGTTCAACACTCACTATTAGTTGTAGAGTCGCCATTGGCCATAGTTACATTTCATATATAAAGTTTTAAGGAAATTGAAGAAAACATTACTATTCAAGATCAAAAATTACTTTCAATTTTCAAGTCACTGATATGGCAATCAATTAGGATATTAAAATAACACTCTCTCTCATATCTTTTCTAATCATCAACCAATCATATCATTTACACATCATTAGATCTAGAACATGAGTCTAAAAAGTGAAATTGTATATTATTTTTTATGTTTTTCCGGCAACAATATTTGTTGCTAGGAATGAGAACAAATAATTATCAAGTAATGATGATATATAAATAGAAAATTCTTACATCATTCTTGTTGTACTTTTTTATATGAATTGAATTTTTCATTACTAAAACTGATATTTGTTGAAGAAAAAATTTAGAATTACAAAAATTGATTACAGAATCATGCGCAACCCACCTCTTCCATTAGGTGAATCCTACCGTTATTTGAGTTATGTATCCAGTCTTATGATTAGTTTTTGTGCGTAAGAAGAAGAATTGTATGTGAAGGAGGAATTGACACAAAAGTAGGAGACCTACCTAAAGTACGAAAACATTTCCTAGGAGCATTCCAACATTTCAATTATCATGATTTTGGAAACATATCCTTATTAAGTCAACAAATTCTTTTTTATTTATTTGTTTATGGGTAAATTATACTTACTTCTTTTCAAAATTCTGATAATTAGAAGGACCTTTTATGTAGTTTTAATAATTACAGAAATATCTCTTACTTTTAAAACTATTAATAAGATTCCCTCACCGTTAATCTTCTGTTAACTTATTTAACAGAATATACTAATGTCATATATTATGAGTCAAAAATTCCAAGATTGCCCTAACATAATCAAATAGTAAATTCCACTGACTTTTCCTAAGATTTTACTAAAAAATTAATAAAGACTCATATATGTTGTAAATACATTATTTTAGTAATGTTGAATAAAATTATTAAATTTTGTACAATATTTTAAAAAAGTCTAAATTGTTAAGTTATCATAAAAATATTTAACTAAAAAACATATAATTTTCATTGATAAAATATTTAAAAAGAAACCATATCTCTAAAATTAATGTTATTATAGATAATACCTTAATAATTTGAGAAATTATAATTTGAATAAAAATTTAAAAATGCATAGAGGTATTTGATTATTTTTTTCCTATGAAAAATACCTATTTGGAGAAATTATCCCTCTCTTTCAATTTTCTTTATTTTATTTCTTTCTTTCTTTCTTCTTTGTATTTATTCTCATTCACTTTTTCATAGTGTCACTGCAACCAATAACACACCACATAATTTATTATTATTATTATTGTTGTTGTTGTTATTATTATTATTATTATTATTATTATTATTATTATTATTACTCATGCTCTTTCCTACATTTTTTTATCATCTTTGTCTCTTTCATCAATGCTAGCTACCATCACCCAATGCTATATCAACTTATAAAACATTAATTCTTCTTTTGTTTTGTGAACATGTTTGTGTATTAAATTTTTTTTTAAGAAAAAAATACATAATAACATTTCATATTTTTAATATAAAAAAATTGACTTATAAAAATTACCAAATGCTACCTCATAAATATATAATAAAAATTATCATTTTTATATTTTCACGATACTATGGTCCCATTTGGGAAGTTAGCTATTTTAGTTTTTGGCTATTTTAGTAGACTAAAATCTTTGTATTTGGGAAGATGGTTGGTTGGATTTTTTTTGTAGTTGCATGTGATATTTCTAAAAAAAAAAAAGTGAAATGATTATGAGTTTGATATGATATTTTCTCTTATTAACTATTTTGACCTATTTTATCTTTTTGTAAATTTTACCCAAAAAAAAAAAAAAGAAAAAGAAAAAAACCCACCTGCTAAACAGGGCCATTCTCAAATTTTAATTTCCATCTTTGAGTTTTTCAATTTCCAATCAATAGATATTAAAAAAATGGGTCAATATTTCTCACCTTATTGACAAATTTTTATAAAATAAATATAAAAGCGAAAAAATATCCTATCACATTACAATAGATTAAAATTAGTTAATAAGGAATAAAAGATAAAAAGTTATTTAGGAGTAATAAATTATTTAAATTTGTCATTTCTGTAGCGATTCCGGTTTCGATCCTTCTTTCATATTTTGCCACTTCGATTGGGCGGTCGTCAGCTCGCGGGGGTCCAGGGGGCAACGCCCTAGCAGGGGTCGAGCTGTCCGGTCAGCTCACGGGGGTCCAGGGGGCAACGCCCCTTGGCGGGGTTGAGGGGCAGCACCCCTCAAAACAAAAATGCAAAACGCATTCGAAGTTGCTTGTCCGCTCGGTCAGTCTAAAGTGCGGGAGAGGGCCGCACGTGCGAAAAACAGGGCAGGGGGCTGAAGCACACTGCTAAAAAGGCAGGTGCGGCTGGAGGTGCAGAAAGTTAGGTAGATCCGGAATTTTTCCTTTTCTTCTCTCTTTGGGCTGATTGAATGTCACTTTTTGTATATATCTCTCTCTCTAAAAACATTTCCTCTCCCTTCTCTCTACATTTTCTACCAAAAACCTCACAAGATCTTTGATTTCTCCAAATCCATTGGGATTTAGATCCAAGTCCTTCATCAAAGTTGGTTATCTAGGCGAGGGCTATGTTGTGTGTGGTAGAGATCGAGTTTAGGCATCATTGATTTTGGGATTTCAACTCGTTTCTTCTTCAAACTTGAGGTAAGGATTTTCTACACTCTAATATGGTTTTTAGCTTAGTTATTTGCTATTGTGTATAGATGATGAGATTTGGTTGTGGTTTGGATAAATCTAGGATTTGGGTATGAAATGAAAAGAGCGGTTTTGATGAATATGAGGTAAACGAGTATGAGGCTTGAATATAAGATCATATTGTGCCAAAATATTGATTTTGGTGTTTGGGTTGATATTTGGTGAAAGGGGGATTTTGACCTAATTTTGATTAAATTATTATTTTGCATAAATAATTGGGATTAACATTGAAAATGTGAAATTATAAGGTTGTGATTATAAATGGTGATGTTGGATATGTATTATCTCACCTATGGAAGTTTTGAATAAGTTATTTATTTTGATATTGAACATCCCTTCAGAAATAATTGCATTGGGCTATCGGTGCAGGATAACTATGATTGTTGTAGAAATTATATGAGGATTAGGCGATTTAATGCTAATCCATTGTTGGTGTCATTGAATATGACCATGTTATAGATACATTATATATGTATGTTTATTGGGTGGAGAAATGGGATGTACTCCATATGTAATTATGTTTATAAATACATTGCATATGTATATTTGTTTAGGAGGAGAAAGGGGATGGACTCCATTTAAAGCAAGTTGGCCGAAGTGCCCTGGGTGAAAGACTCGAAATTTTATATATAAATGGGTGTCGATTCCTTCGGACGAAATATCCGTAAAATGGCAGGTTTGAAGTGTTTATGTGAGTTTTGCATAATTGAAAAATCATTGAGTTGTAGTCTCATTTTGATTGTTGAAAGATAACGAATTTAACTCATGAATTGAGTAGCATATATGAACTAGAAATGAAATTAAAGGAAAACGGAATAAGGTTGGTCTTAGTGGCATATGGATATGCAGGTCTTGTGGATGTTTCAAGATTGGTATTGTTTATGTACGTGATATTTATACATTTGCTAAACCTCATAAATTGTGTTAGATTATTTCTACTGGGCTGTTGGCTCACCCTATATGGGAATACTATTTTCAGGTACATGTGAGATGCTTCCTCCAAGGCAATAGCGTGGATGGAGTTTTGGGAAGCAAGAGCTTCTTAATTATGCCTTATGTGTGTATGTTTGTTGTTTGTAAAGCCAAGGGTTTAAGATGTAATGAGCGAAACTCAATTTGTGTAACCAAGCAATGACTTGGAAACATGTAAGCCTACATGGCATTTAACTGGTTGTTAAACAGTGAACTCTGATATATGAAATTATGTTGTTTCTCATATTTATTCCGCATATGAGTTATCTTTATTATATTATTTTGGGGCCGTGACAATTTCTTACATCTAATTAAAATGAAATTTTACTTGAAGAAAGAAATTATTTGAAAATAATAAAATACTCAAATAATTTGTTATTTATTACATCTAAAATCTATAACTCCATCTTTGTTTCTCTCATTTAAATTATTTTTATTAAATTAAATTTTAAAATTAATTCAAACAAGAAACATGGATATTCTTTCTTATTTTCATTAATAGTTGATTTTTTTTAACTTATAAAATTTCAAAAAGTTATAGCCAAAAAAAAAAAAAAATACAAAGTCAAGGAAATACAAAAAAAAATATATATATATGTGAGAAATAAAATGATAATTTAATATATAGTAAATTACAATTAGTTCCCTTGAGGTTATGAATAATATTTAAAGGGTATTATGATCATTTGCACAACTAAATTAACATAGGCTAAATTATTGGGAGGGGTATCTTAACAATGTCAGAAAAAGTAGATCAATATAATTTCAAAAACTATAGATGAGGTCCTTATAATTATCAGAAATCTCAGGGAGATAACTGTAATTCACCCTTTATTTATTTTATTATTATGTAGAATGAAACATATGCTATTATGTAGAAACCATAAGAGCAGTTCTTATAATTGTCAGAAACTATAAAAGCAATTTTTAAAATTGTCAAAAACCTGATGGACATTTATTTATTTTATTATTATGTAGAATGAAACATATGCTACAAACAAGAAAGAAATCAAGAGAACTTACAATTTATCCTCCATTGCTTTGAGGCGCATTATGTTTTAGGTAGTTGCAGATGGATTCCTAGCACTTATCAGTATGAGGGAAGGCAATAAAAATATGTCTGAACGGAGGTCAAAAAAAGAGCAAACAGTGCAGCAACGACAACCATGGCAGTTCAGGGGCTCCTAAAATGGTCGCGCATCACTTCAGAAATCTAGGTTGCTATCTTGGTCTTCCTTTTTATGGCTGTGGTATTCTTCGATTCTCATCTTGACTTCCAAATAACATGTATTTCTATAATCTGGCACCAATCCAGCAGCCATTCCATGGATTACATTCGCAGCTTCTTCATCATTCCTGAGAAAATTCGAAATGATACCTGCATATTTCAGCTTCTTAACATCATTGGCAGAGTCAATGATCGAATCTAGAAAGCATATATAATTGGTCGCGCATAAGTAACGAGCACAGGGATCAGGGCAGTGCAAGGTTTTAAAAACCGGACCGGTGAACGAACCGAAAAAATGATCTAGTGGACGGGTCACTGGTTCAACCGGTGGGTTGAACCGGATCGAACCGTGACGTCATAATTACGTCATAAATAATTTTTTAAAAAATATAAATTAATAATTTAAATATTAAATTTTCGATTTTTTTAAAAAAAAAATTCTTAAATATTTTTAGTGATATTTTTCTATACTTAAAAAAAAAATAAAAAAATAAAAAAATAAAAAAAAAATTCCTGAATATAAGCTAGCTACAATCCTTCCGTACCAATACAAGCTAGCTACAATCAAAAAATAAATAATATTGATCTAAATCATCTTAAGAGACAATTATATATATATATATAATTCATCAACAATGTGCATAATTCCTAAACAGAGCATTCTTCAAGTGTTTCATTATTATTATTATTATTATTATTTTTTATCAAAAGTTGATTTCTAAACCTAAACAGAGCCTTCTTCTTTTCCTCTCTAAAAAAAAAAAACAGAGCCTTCTTCAAGTGTAGACCCAAGTGTTTTATTATTATTATTATTATTTTTTTTTTATCAAAAGTTGATTTGTAAAAATAGAGCCTTCTTCTTCAATTTGAGATACCTGTGTGTTGATTCAAGTGAAGAAAAAAAACAGAGCCTTCGGAGATTCAAGTGTTGATTTTGGTTCTGTCAAGTGTAGATCCAAAATTTCTAAAAAACAAAGAAAGAGATCAAAGATCCATCAAAATAATACCTGGGGAGGCTGGAGGCTGAGATCGGCTGTCGGAAAAAAATAAAAGTAGATCTGAAAATTTTCCTTCAATTTGAGATACCTGTGTGAAGAAGTGAAGAAAAAAATAGAGATCAAAGATCCATCAATTTGATTCGTTAATGGCGGAAAAAAATAGAGAGACAGATCGGAAATGAATGAAGAGGAAGAGATACCTGTGTGAAAAAGTGAAGCCCTAGCCGCTGCTCTCTCTGAAATGAATGAAGATCAACAAACAAAAATAAAATAAGATCTGAAATTTTTTTTTTTATATATACAAGAAAACCGTCCCGGTTCGGTCAACCCGTGACCGGGTCAACCGGTTCACCGGTTTAACCGGGGGTTTTACCGATTTTCAATAAATACCCCAGTTTTTGCACTTGGCCGGTTTAAGAGGGCTAACCGGACCGGAACCCCATCCGGTCACCGGTTCAACTGGTTCAACCGGCCGGTCCGGTCCGGGTTTCAAAACCTTGGGGCAATGTTCATAGGCAACCTTGTTCATAGGCAAAGAAATGGATGTCTCGTCAATATTTATTTTAGAAAGTGTCACTATCCCACCATTCTATGTAGACGTGAATGCTATGTATGATAAGGGATTAGTATCATAAGGCCTTAATCAGATCCCCACCATCTTAAGGTCCATGACTAAACGACGTGCGAACAGATCACTATGGCTGAAGTAATTATGGTGGCCACAATATAAATTTTTCACCCACGTTTACCCAGAAGATCAACTAGTTCATCTGGGATTTCTTGAGATTGTAATAGAAGCACACGTTTTTTATCGTAAACTCTTGATGTTTCAGGTAGATGTGTGCCGCTTAGTATGTTTTCAATGAACTTGTTGATCAATTCGTCACCAAATCTAGAGGTCTTCCGTGCCAGGACTTTGAAAGGAAGTTGGTTCTCAAGTAAGAACAAGTCCCGTTGTACCAAAGATATTTCGTTACACGTCATCATCTTCAATTGATCTTCTTCATCCTTCACAATACACGAAATGAATTGGAGGATGAAGCAACCATCGACGAACAACATCTCAGTGAAGGTTGTGTCATCTATGCCTTCCGTTGTGCCCTCAACATAGCAACTTCTTGCCTCACCTGCCACCTCTGCAACCTTATCATATAATTCATCTATGGAGTGTGCTTCATAGCTTCTGACATACTTCCTTGTGAATTCAATTTTGAATTCCTCGAATGATTTGAGGTTTGCATCGTTGCGGTAGTAGGCACCGATTGAAACCAGCTACGGATCGTAGTATTTTTGGGCCTCCTCTTTATGCCGAAGCATCTGGGGGCCCCTCTGTATCTTATGTGGCTGCGTGTTGTTTGAGGACTCACCACTGGCCTCACCATTATGTAATTTCAGAAAGCATCGCGGATGCGGGACTGTGACTGTGGCAGGGGGTTTTCAACTACAACACTCTGCATCACATTGTGCTAGTCGGCAATGGCCACATATTGGTCGTGGCTACTGCTCCCTTCTCCTTGGACTATCCTTCTCGTCGTTGAAGATATCTCGTCAACGACTGAACTCATCCTCCTTGGAGATGGCTCTTCTTTGATCAAAGTTATCTCACAATCTTCCATCGTTAGCACTAATGTTTGGATTGAGAGGAGGGGAAGCGAAGGAAATAATTAGTTGTGAGGGGATGGAAACGAAGGATAAGGAAAGGGTTCTCTTGTTTGATAATTTAAATAGTTAAATTAAGAAAAAAAAATATAATTAATTTTCATATTCTAATATATTATTATGAGAAATATTTGACGTTCATTCTTTAACCATCCAACCAAGCCAACCTAATAAATTCATTTTCGCTGATATGGAATTTCATCCCATAAATAACATGACACGTGCGTAAATAATCCATTCATTTAATTTTTCACATTTTCTGTCTTACTCATCATCATCTTTCCGAAAGATCGATGCATATTAATATTTTGTCCTATTATATAAATATGATTCATATTATGGTTGCTTTATAAATTTTTTTTTATAAATTTTGTAGATATTTTTGGATCATATATGATATGACAAATGCAATCATCTACTTAAGTCAATTTTTTTTATTCTCAGTATGAAATTATTTCAAACCTTACTATCCGTATTAATAATCAAGCTTAAATAACAATAGTCATATAGTAAAAAATGATTTACCGCAACATTCATTGATTGTCATATAGTAAAAGTGGGAGTGAATGAGTCACTTTGTGCTTGATCTGAGGTGTTGAGTGTTCAAACTCATTTTTTACCACATGTCAATCAATGAAAGAAATGATCACATGGCATAGCCACCATATATAATAGTCAGTGACGAGTTGAAAAATTTTTAGTAGGCTGTTCAAAAATTTACACTTCACAAACTTTTTAATTTAAACTACACAAATCACAAAAAACAAAAAAGTTTTAATCTATTAATATCATTGTTGCAACAAAAAAATATAAATACCTAAACTATTACAATTGCAACCGCCAAGACTTCAAATTTTGAAATCATTATATAATAAGTTTGTAACTGGTATACCATGTCATTTTCGCTGATATGGAATTTCATCCCACAAATAACACGACACGTGCGTAAAAAATCCAATCATTTAATTTTTTGCTTTTTCTGTCTTACTCATTGTCATCTTTCGGAAAGATCGATGCATATTAATATTTTGTCCTATTGCATAAAATATGATTCGTATTATAGTTTCTTTATAAAATTTTCTTTTTAATTTTGTAGATATTTGTGGATCACATATGATATGACAAATGCAATCCTCTACTTAAGTCAATTTTTTTTATTCTAAGTATGAAATTATTTCCAACCTTACTATCCTTATTAAAAATCGAGCTTAAGTAACAATATTCATATAGGAAAAAATGATTTACAATACAACAAAACTAACTTTTTACGGCACCACATCAAAAGCATACAATAAATGCACACCATAGTTTTTCATTTTCACGGCTTGCTTTTTTTGCACGTCATAAATACTTTTCCAACCACGGCATGTCTATTGCATAGGCCGTGAATGGTAATAACGATGAGTTTTTTATGGCTTGTAATGCACGCCGTAAATAATAAAATTTTCTACAACGTGCATATGGCGTGCCATTAATACATTAATTATACACGACGCACATACGGTAGCTATGAACACAACGCCCACCGTTAAAAGTATTACACTTTTTACGATGCACACATCGTCCGTCGTTAAAAGTATTAGCTTTTCATGACGCATAATGCATGTCGTGAATTATATAATAAAAAAATAAAAAATAAAAGCGGCAAAATGAAATATGGGGCCCCAATATTTTTTTCCCAAAATAACTATTTTGCCTTCGTCACAAGGGTTTCAATCTCTCTCTCTATCTGATGATGATGAAGGCCCAATCAATTGCTAGGGTGACCATCTCATCTATCCTCCTCGTCGTTGAAGATATCTCGTCAACGACTGGACTCATCCTCCTTGGAGATGGTTCTTCTTCAATCAAAGTTATCTCACAATCTTCCATCATTAGCACTAATGTTTGGATTGAGAGAAGGGGAAGTGAAGGAAATAATTAGTTGTGAGGGGATGGAAACGAAGGACAAGGAAGGGGTCCTCTTGTTTGATAATTTAAATAGTTAAATTGAGAAAAAAAAAATATAATTAATTTTCATATTCTAATATATTATTATGAGAAATATTTGACTTTCATTCTTCAACCATCCAACCAAGCCAACCTAATAAATTCATTTTTGCTGATATTGAATTCTTCCCAAAAATAAGATGACACGTGCATAAAGAATCCATTCATTTAATTTTTCACATTTTTTGTCTTACTCATCATCATCTTTCCGAAAGATCGATGCATATTAATATTTTGTCATATATTATAAAATATGATTCGTATTATAGTTGCTTTATAAAATTTTCTTTTTAATTTTGTAGATATTTGTGGATCATATATGATATGACAAATGCAATCCTCTACTTAAGTCAATTTTTTTTATTCTAAGTATGAAATTATTTCCAACCTTGCTATCCTTATTAATAATCGAGCTTAAGTAACAATAGTCATATAGGAAAAAATGATTTACACTACAACAAAATTGACTTTTTACGGCACCACATCAACGACATACAATAAATGCACGTTGTAGTTTTTCACTTTTAGGACTTGCTTTTTTTGCATGTCGTAAATACTTTTCCAACCATAGCATGTCTATTGCGTAGGCCGTGAATGGTAATAACGATGATTTTTTTACTGCTTGCAATGCACGCCGTAAATGATAAAACTTTCTACGACGTGCATATGGCGTGCCGTTAATATATACACGGCGCACATACGGTAGCTGTGAAAAATGAATACTTTTCACGGCGCACACAACGCCCACCATTAAAAATATTACACTTTTTAGGACGCATACATCGTCTGCCGTTAAAAGTATACATTTTTAGGACGCACAACACATGTCGTGAATTGTATGAAGAATAAAAAAAAAAAAACGCCAAAATGGAATTTGGGGCGCCAATATTTTTTTCCCAAAATAACTATTTTACCTTCATCACAAGGGTTTCAATCTCTCTCTCTATCTGAAGATGATGAAGGCCGAATCAATTGCTAGGGTGATCATCTCATCTATCCTCCTCGTCATTGAAGATATCTTGTCAACGACTGGACTCATCCTCCTTGGAGATGGCTTTTCTTCCATCAAAGTTATCTCACAATCTTTCATCGTTAGCACTAATGTTTGCATTGAGAGGAGGGGAAGTGAAGGAAATAATTAGTTGTGAGGGGATGGAAACAAAGGATAAGGAAGGAGTCCTCTTGTTTGATAATTTAAATAGTTAAATTAAGAAAAAAAAATATAATTAATTTTCATATTCTAATATATTATTATGAGAAATATTTGACTTTCATTCTTCAACCATCCAACCAAGCCAACCTAATAAATTCATTTTCGTTGATATGGAATTTCATCCCACGAATAACATGACACGTGCATAAAGAATCCATTCATTTAATTTTTTACATTTTCTGTCATACTCATCATCATCTTTCCGAAAGATTGATGCATATTAATATTTTGTCCTATTATATAAAATATGATTCGTATTATAGTTGCTTTATAAAATTTTCTTTTTAATTTTGTAGATATTTGTGGATCATATATGATATAACAAATGCAATCATCTACTTAAGTCAATTTTTTTTATTCTAAGTATGAAATTATTTCCAACCTTACTATCCTTATTAATAATTGAGCTTAAATAACAATAGTCATATAGGAAAAAATGATTTACCGCTCCATTCATTGATTGTCATATAGTAAAAGTGGGGGTGAATGAGTCGCTTTGTGCTTGATATGAGCTGCTGAGTGTTCGATTACAACAAACTTCAAACTCACTTTTTACCGCATGTCAATCAATGAAAGAAATGATCACATGGCATAGCCACCATATAAAATACTTGCTCAATATATATCCACTCATAGTCAGTGACGACTTCAAGAATTTTTACTAGGGTGTTCAAAAATTTACACTTCACAAACTTTTTAATTTAACCTATATAAATCACAAAAAACAAAAAAATATAAATACCTGAACTTTTACAATTGCAACCGTCAAGATTTCGGATTTTGAAATCATTATATAATGAGTTTATAATTGTTATACCATGTCATTTTCGCTGATATGGAATGTCATCCCACAAATAACATGACACATACGTAAAGAATCCATTCATTTGATTTTTTACTTTTTCTGTCTTACTCATCATCATCTTTCCGAAAGATCGATGCATATTAATATTTTGTCCTATTATATAAAATATGATTCATATTATAGTTGCTTTATGAAATTTTCTTTTTAATTTTGTAGATATTGGTGGATCATATATGATATAACAAATGCAATCATCTACTTAAGTCAATTTTTTTTATTCTAAGTATGAAATTATTTCCAACCTTACTATCCTTATTAATAATCGACCTTAAATAACAATAGTCATATAGGAAAAAATGATTTACCGCTCCATTCATTGATTGTCATATAGTCAAATTGGGAATGAATGAATCGCTTTGTGCTTGATCTAAGGTGCTGAGTGTTCGATTACAACAAACTTCAGACTCACTTTTTACCACATGTCAATCAATGAAACAAATGATCACATGGCATAGCCACCAAATAAAATACTTTCTCAATATATATCCACTCATAATCAGTGACGACTTCGAGAATTTTTACTAGGGTGTTCAAAAATTTACACTTCACAAACATTTTAATTTAAACTACACAAATCCCAAAAAACAAAAAAGTTTTATTATATTAATATCATTGTTGCAACAAAAAAAATATAAATACCTGAACTTTTACAATTGCAACCGTCAAGATTTCAGATTTTGAAATTATTATATAATAAGTTTGTCATCAATATTATCAAATACATCATTTTCAATGTATGCAACCCAATAATTATTCATCCACCGATCTCTCATTTGGTTACGCAATCAATTTTTTATGTATTTCATTAGTGAAAAAGATCTTTCAACTGTGGCAGTGCTACTGGTAGAATCAACACCAATTTCATAATCAAATAAACTAAAGGATATGTAAGATCTTTTTTTGTTTCTACCAATTTTCTAGCAAGGTCACCAATTCCTTTAAGTTAATTGTAACGCCCTCAAAATAATAACATTAAACCCATCAATTTAGACATGCATTGACATAAGAGACAAACATCATTCTATTCAACAGAGTAATTCTTTACAAGAAGCATTACATATTAACAACAGAAGCAAATGCCCTATGGGCTTACAGCTTTCCAAGCTAACACTTGGTTACAAAGAGGAGAGTACTAACTCAAATACACATTAAGCCCTTGGCTTGAAATTACATGTAATACAACAAAGATAACAAAACCACAAACGTCTGCCTGCTTCTAGCCTCCCAGGTGATGTCCTTGGAGGTGGCATGCTACCTGCACCTGAAAATGATGTTCTCATATAGGGTGAGCCACAGCCCAGTAGAAAGACACTAAACCAACTATAAACAATGACTAAAAGATTAGCAACTGATAGATGGTCAACACTGATACATTCATTTACATCTTATTACAATTCCATGACAATCAAGTCTATGCTACACTTCACTTTCCATTTCTTATTCAACTTTGAGTTTGAAAACAAGGCTCAGTACTCTGGCCAAAACATTTGATGAGATTTTAGTTCACCACTAGAACACTTTCAAAATCCAAGGTGGATACACATTTTGGTGTTGTATCAATAACACAAACCACTTCCATACTTTACTTATGATACACATGTTGGTGTTATATCAATTTAACATAGAAACATTTCTATACTTCACAATGGATAACGATATACATTTTAGTGCTATATCAAATCAATTCAAACACTTCCATACTTCACAAAATGATAATGATATACATGTTAGTGCTATATCAAATCAAACATACAACACTTCAATTGATAAGCATATGAGCTGTATCAACACTTCAATAGATAAGCATAAGAGCTGTATCATAACTACAATGGGAGAGCATATGAGCTGCATCCCCGGGTACATCCCCCATCTTCCCCTAAACCGTGGAGTACATCCCCCATCTCCTCCCATACACAAGCAATGCACATAAACACAGAATCATATATGCAATCAATCAATACACATAGTTAATGTATTCTAACAACCGTCCACACATAATGCATATAAACACCTTGGTCGTACGCACAATAAATCAATACATAAAGTTAATGTATTCTACCGACCGTCATACTCTATGACACATCCAATTGATTAGTTTTAGTTTGCCTAATCATCATGCATTGTCTACAACAATCAATACTACCCTCCACCGGTAGTCCAAAGCAATTATCTCTAAACAAGAAATAAATGCACAACTGGATAATATATCAACATTTCAACTAGATGAGCAATGAATGATTCAACTACACCCTTTAGTCCCATACATTCCCAACTTCAACATTCTCAACTCAATTCCTCATTTTCTTTAATTAATTATATACATTAATTAATTAAACCAATTAGGGCAAATTACCATAATTCACAAAACAACCCTAATGTTCCATTTCTATCAATGTTCCAACATTAATCTCATTTCTCTATGCCTAACTTGCATATAGGTTTATTATAAATAAAACCTCCAACTTTTGTAAAATTACACAAAAGACCCAAACTTTCTCAAAATTACCCAATAACCCCCAACATATCAAAATGCTAAAATTCAAAGACAAAACTCATAAGATGGAGTAGGTTATCCCTACCTCGAAGTTAGAGCCCAAACGGAGATGAAGACCAAAACCCAAAGTGCTCCAAATCCCAACTTTTTCCGATTAGAACGAAGATCTCAACACCCTCTATCTTATTAACAATGGCACTAGGATAGATTCACACTCTAGAGAGATCAAACCTTAGAGAGAATATAAGTTTAGAGAGAGAGAGAGTCGGATGCTAGGGTTTCAAAATGAGAGGAGAAGAAAAAATGAAGTTCTCCCCGCTGCTGCCTACTGATATACAACAGGCTCGCTCGAGCGAAGACATGGTCGCTCGAGCGACCAGACACAAGAAAGCCTCGCTCGAGCGATCGAGCGAAGAAAGTCTCGCTCGAGCCAAGAACTCGAAGCTTCAGGTCTGCAACCCAGAAGCTCGCTCGAGCGACAGAATGCTCGCTCGAGCGAAGAACTCGAAAACATACACCTCGCTCGCTCGAGCGAAGAAACACAACTTTCAGGTCTAACCCAGACGCAATCGCTCACTCGAGCGAAGACACTCTGGCTCGAGCCACCAGACACAGAAACTCCCCTCTCACTCGAGCGACAGAATCCTGGCTCGAGCGAAGGACCAAAGACAGAAGCTCGCTCGAGCGAAGAGCCAAAATTCTGGGCAGCAACTCTTGGCTCCCAAACACAACCAACCTGTAACAAACCTGCCCAACACATCCTATTACTCAAATACAAAGTATGGAAGGACACAAACAAGGTTTAAACAGCTGCTAACACCTACGAAACCAACTCCGGATCACTGTACAACAAGGGTTAAAACTCGGGATCGCTATAACCTTCCCCCCTTAAAGAATTTCGTCCCCGAAATTAAGGAAACGCCAAAACACAAGGACAACCGATGACAAGGCTCACAATACAAATGAGTTAATCTTACAACTGATTTCCTACTTACCCTCAGATATGGGAGGGCTTAACAAGGAAACATGCCCCGAAAGAAAACAACACCCCAGCATACAAAACTTCAACAAAACCAAACCCTTTCCGAGATAACTCACCAAAACAATCAACTAGCACTTCAGGCTAAGTCACTACTCAACAATCACAATCCGAATAAAGCAACCAGTACAAGCTTTTGTATGAATATGAAGAAAATTATTCTCTGATCAAAAGGGCATTTTTCTCAAAAATAATTTAGTTTTCAAGGTTAACATTCCGAAATAAATTTTTGCATTTCCCATGTGAAATCCAAGAGTTTTGTAAACATTTTCCAAAAACACGATGTTACTCACAACACATAACCATTCTCAATTGATTTGGCCAAGACCTCTCATTGAAATTTCTCATACGTTTAAATTGAATCAATTTCTCCACAATACACAATTTAGCATTCAACACCCTAACCCATTACTGGTTACCTCATCTCTATTCAAGAGACAATTTACAATATATGCTATAACATGCAATATTGACATGCATTTCTTTCAATTCAATAACTTCTAACATGCAAGGTTCATAATTCCGAAACACATTCAATATCAATGATACATTTGCATTCCCACATCACATTTAACATATATAATGCTAAATTAACTTCCACAATATTCCCATAGACTGAAACACATGTAATATTCGTACATTTCATCCATACAACAAGATATTCAACATACGCTCAAATACCTACCCATGGATCTAGATATTTCAACTACGTTTCCACAATATCTCAATTGATGGGAAGATCCCACTCTCCAAGGCCCGACAACAATGGTAACAGTACAACCCACGTAACCAATACCGTGCTCTGAGACGTCTACTACGTCTCGACTACCGATAGTACCCAAGCCAGTGTTTAGTACATACTACCCCATAAATTCACGGTCTTGCCAAAAAGACACATGACATAGAACCAGCAACTCAAACTAGGTCGAGTCTAACTTCCCGTAAAATATTTAGGTCTAAATCGCCGCCTACCGAAAATACGTCATACTCACGTTGATGACACTGTACTTAAAACAGAACTTTCAAGAAAGGGAATCCTAACATTTGAAGTCCCCAACAATGCAACGACCTAAAGGGTAACATTGCACACCCTCGTGCCTTACAACGCACAAATAAGAACCGAACGAGTCAAGATGATTCTAACAGAGTGCCTCACTCACTCTTCATAACCTCCTACTTCACTTGTGTTACCACTGTCCAAACTGGATGACAGACACTTATGCCAAAGTGGCCTAACTTTACCAAACAAACAACTTCTTGATTTCAATCAGAAACCGTACTATAGCCTTACCAAGGCTTTCTTCTGGGATCTTCTAAGGCTGATCCCCTTCTACCCGTCACCTAATAACAACAAACAAACCACACACTAATACGCAGCGCACTGTGCAAAACTCCCTTATTTAGAGATTTCACTCACCACCTCGACTGAACTCGACGTAATAAAATTTGCATACCCCTTCCCTCATACTGAGTTAACTGACAGGGTTAGCTACACCGTGACATTCATCACTACCAAGTAACCGTTCGTACCGAACACAAGCCAACGTAGTACTTTCATTCGCCAACGACCTATAGGGTCCACCCTTCATTCCAATCCTCACTTGTCACTCACCCCGCGAGTACAATCAAGATACCCCGTCTCCGTGCCAAACCACTAGCCAATGTTACTGCTAGACAACCACCAAGAACCAACTCTGACACCGTTGTATGTCGCCGACAAGGCTTTCAAAGATGTACCATTCTAAATTCCCAGAGGAGTAAAGGTCCTCAATCTTCTCATTATTAACCCACATCTCCAACCGCAAACATTATACCGTTGTGACTCCATCCACGGGTCACATCCTAACTATGGGCTATACACCCAATCGATCCTCACGATAGCATTTCCCGACCTAACCAGTGTTAAGGTACAAACCTATCATTTTCGATCAATGTAAGGAAGTCCAAAAACTTAGGAAACGTCCATAAGCTACTACCCGAGATATAGCACCAGCTGCTCACTACACACTACTCTCGATGCCAACAGCTACACCCTTATCTAGGGACTAACACTCCCTCTATCGAACGACCAATCATTATACATGCCTATATAGCAACGTTACCCACCACGAAGATACAAGTCGAATCCTAACAAGGTTATGCACTATGCTCTCGTAAAACACTATGTTAATTACATACTATACCTAGTATTAATCTCACACTTCACATCCTCTCGGGGTTCCCGCGACAGTGGACTAACATCCCTTTCGCACACAAAGATCAATTAAATAACACTAATGAAACTCCGAACACCTGGCAAGTATAACTGTTATCACCCCCTAGTAATCCTGATTAAGATACGCATCCCTCAGTGATCGAAAACATGGCTCAACGGCCCTCACTTTTCCCAAACCAATACACACGCATAAGAATGCATTATTACCAAAAATTTTATGGTCTTACAGCAACTTAACACATTAATAAGACTTTAGAGCTACAACATGTTCCACTCCACCCAATCCAAGGAAATTAACAAACCAAGCATATCTATATAGATAAACAAACAGTTTAGATGTTTCAACATTCCCAAAACACATTGGTTACACAACAGAACCCAATGGCCACAAACGATAATTCACCAGTTACAAAACGGATTAGTCAAAACAAAACCAACCCCTCGGTATTACCACTACTACCGCCCCTCACTGGACCTCAAAAGTTAGTCATTCTCTGACCCAAGATATCCTATGAGCTTACAAGCCACGAACATAGACTACTGATGTCCCCCAACCGGCCACATCTGGAACAACTGCGAATTTCCCCCAACAAGAGCTTGGGAACTCGACTCCACTGAGGCCCTTGAAATCTAGCCTGTTTGTCCCCCAAAACGGTACTGCCCCGGCCCAGTCGAATAAGGCTGGACCCGACTAGGTTGTAAAACCCCCAAAGAAGCCCCTGGCTGAGTACAGAAACGTCGGATATGACCCGGCTGATTACACACCCAACAAGTAAGCAGCTCCTGAGAACGAGCCTGGTTTGAAATCTGAACTGATGAAGGCCCCAACAACTGCCTCCCCACTGAACTTTCAGTCGGCCCAAAACCCGGCTGGTTAGATAATCCTGGTGGTGCAACCACTGGTTGAACTGCTAACCCTGCCCCCTTCCTCTGTGGGCAAACCGAAGCCTTGTGGCCCAGTAGACCACATTTGAAACAATTGACACCCCTCTGTTTACTTCCTCCCGAACCTAAATCCGACACTGGAAGGGTAGCCTTAGCCCGACCTCCCTGTTGCGGGTTTAAACCCCTCTGCCTCTTAAAAGGCCTACTAACACCCTGAATCACATGAGTTGCCGAAACGGCCTCCTCTCTACTCTGGCCCATAGCTAACACTGCTGCCTCCACATGAGTCGCAACCCTAACAAGCACACTGTAACTCCTATGCCAAGACCCCGCAATCCTTACACGGATGTCGTCACACAGCTTACTCTCAAACTCTGCACAACGCAGTTCCTCCGTCTCCACCAACTCTGGAGCAAACCTTGACAGGTTAGCAAACCACCTTTCAAACCGCACCAAAGTTGTAGTACCTTGGCGTAACTCCACAAACTGTTTCCGTAACTCTTCCCGAGCGGAAGGAGGGAAATCACAACTTCCTCGCCTAAGCATCCTAGTAAAAGTAACAAAGGATATTAGCACGTTCATAGATGTGCCGAAACTCAACACTCGCGTCCTAATGCATGGACAACTGTAATTCATTCCACGTAAGCACATAAACACATAAGCACTTACGAATTTCATTTCCGGATAATGATAGTCCCGAGGCGTTACTAGAGTTCCAGTTAGAAACAGCATTGATTAGGTGCCTTTCCAACAGGACTCCCAGAAACCCAAGGATCCAATCAACATCCTAGAAATTAAATCCCATACCCAAATAGTCACATAAACATGTTATCACATAAGCACATAACATTACATCTAAGTCTCTAACAAGCGAGACAAACCCATTGTGACCCTAATCACTTCCCACGTACCCAAAGTATTCGAACCCGGTACGCTCTGATACCAAGTTGTAACGCCCTCAAAATAATAATATTAAACCCATCAATTTAGACATGGATTGACATAAGAGACAAACATCATTCTATTCAACAGAGTAATTCTTTACAAGAAGCATTACATATTAACAACAGAAGCAAATGCCCTATGGGCTTACAGCTTTCCAAGCTAACACTTGGTTACAAAGAGGAGAGTACAAATTCAAATACACATTAAGCCCTTGGCTTGGAATTACATGTAATACAACAAAGATAACAAAACCACAAACGTCTGCCTGCTTCTAGCCTCCCAGGTGATGTCCTTAGAGGTGGCATGCTACCTGCACCTGAAAATGATGTTCCCATATAGGGTGAGCCACAGCCCAGTAGAAAGACACTAAACCAACTATAAACAATGACTAAAAGATTAGCAACTGATAGATGGTCAACACTGATACATTCATTTACATCTTATTACAATTCCATGACAATCAAGTCTATGCTACACTTCACTTTTCATTTCTTATTCAACTTTGAGTTTGAAAACAAGGCTCAGTACTCTGGCCAAAACATTTGATGAGATTTTAGTTCACCACTAGAACACTTTCAAAATCCAAGGTGGATACACATTTTGGTGTTGTATCAATAACACATAAACCACTTCCATACTTTCCTTATGATACACATGTTGGTGTTGTATCAATTTAACATAGAAACATTTCTATACTTCACAATTGATAACGATATACATTTTAGTGCTATATCAAATCAATTCAAACACTTCCATACTTCACAAAATGATAATGATATACATGTTAGTGCTATATCAAATCAAACATACAACACTTCAATTGATATGCATATGAGCTGTATCAACACTTCAATAGATAAGCATAAGAGCTGTATCATAACTACAATGGGAGAGCATATGAGCTGCATCCCCGGGTCCATCCCCCATCTTCCCATAACCTTTAACCGGCTTAGAGGTACATCCCCCATCTTCCCCTAAACCGTGGAGTACATCCCCCATCTCCTCCCATACACAAGCAATGCACATAAACACAGAATCATATATGCAATCAATCAATACACATAGTTAATGTATTCTAACAACCGTCCACACATAATGCATATAAACACCTTGGTCGTACGCACAATAAATCAATACATAAAGTTAATGTATTCTACCAACCGTCATACTTTATGACACATCCAATTGATTAGTTTTAGTTTGCCTAATCATCATGCATTGTCTACAACAATCAATACTACCCTCCACCGGTAGTCCAAAGCAATTATCTCTAAACAAGAAATAAATGCACAAATGGATAATATATCAACATTTCAACTAGATGAACAATGAATGATTCAACTACACCCTTTAGTCCCATACATTCCCAACTTCAACATTCTCAACTCAATTCCTCATTTTCTTTAATTAATTATATACATTAATTAATTAAACCAATTAGGGCAAATTACCATAATTCACAAAACAACCCTAAGGTTCCATTTCTATCAATGTTCCAACATTAATCTCATTTCTCTATGCCTAACTTGCATATAGGTTTATTATAAATAAAACCCCCAACTTTTGTAAAATTACACAAAAGACCCAAACTTTCTCAAAATTACCCAATAACCCCCAACATATCAAAATGCTAAAATCCAAAGACAAAACTCATAAGATGGAGTAGGTTATCCCTGCCTCGAAGTTAGAGCCCAAACGGAGATGAAGACCAAAACCCAAAGTGCTCCAAATCCTAACTTTTTCCGATTAGAATGAAGATCTCAACACCCTCTATCTTATTAACAAAGGCACTAGGATAGATTCACACTCTAGAGAGATCAAACCTTAGAGAGAATATAAGTTTAGAGAGAGAGAGAGTCGGCTGCTAGGGTTTCAAAATGAGAGGAGAAGAAAAAATGAAGTTCTCCCCGCCGCTGCCTACTGATATACAACAGGCTCGCTCGAGCGAAGACATGGTCGCTCGAGCGACCAGACACAAGAAAGCCTCGCTCGAGCGAAGAAAGTCTCGCTCGAGCCAAGAACTCGAGGCTTCAGGTCTACAACCCAGAAGCTCACTCGAGCGACAGAATGCTCGCTCGAGCGAAGAACTCGAAAACATACACCTCGCTCGCTCGAGCGAAGAAACACAACTTTCAGGTCTAACCCAGACGCAATCGCTCGCTTGAGCGAAGACACTCTGGCTCGAGCCACCAGACACAGAAACTCCCCTCTCACTCGAGCGACGGAATCCTGGCTCGAGCGAAGGACCAAAGACAGAAGCTCGCTCGAGCGAAGAACTGCTCGCTCGAGCGAAGAGCCAAAATTTTGGGCAGCAACTCTTGGCTCCCAAACACAACCAACCTGTAACAAACCTACCCAACACATCCTATTACTCAAATACAAAGTATGGAAGGACACAAACAAGGTTTAAACAGCTGCTAACACCTACGGAACCAACTCCGGATCACTGTACAACAAGGGTTAAAACTCGGGATCGCTATAACCTTCCCCCCTTAAAGAATTTCGTCCCCGAAATTAAGGAAACGCCAAAACACAAGGACAACCGATGACAAGGCTCACAATACAAATGAGTTAATCTTACAACTGATTTCCTACTTACCCTCAGATATGGGAGGGCTTAACAAGGAAACATGCCCCGAAAGAAAACAACACCCCAGCATACAAAACTTCAACAAAACCAAACCCTTTCCGAGATAACTCACCAAAACAATCAACTAGCACTTCAGGCTAAGTCACTACTCAACAATCACAATCCGAATAAAGCAACTAGTACAAGCTTTTGTATGAATATGAAGAAAATTATTCTCTGATCAAAAGGGCATTTTTCTCAAAAATAATTTAGTTTTCAAGGTTAACATTCCGAAATAAATTTTTGCATTTCCCATGTGAAATCCAAGAGTTTTGTAAACATTTTCCAAAAACACGATGTTACTCACAACACATAACCATTCTCAATTGATTTGGCCAAGACCTCTCATTGAAATTTCTCATACGTTTAAATTGAATCAATTTCTCCACAATACACAATTTAGCATTCAACACCCTAACCCATTACTGGTTACCTCATCTCTATTCAAGAGACAATTTACAATATATGCTATAACATGCAATATTGACATGCATTTCTTTCAATTCAATAACTTCTAACATGCAAGGTTCATAATTCCGAAACACATTCAATATCAATGATACATTTGCATTCCCACATCACATTTAACATATATAATGCTAAATTAACTTCCATAATATTCCCATAGACTGAAACACATGTAATATTCGTACATTTCATCCATACAACAAGATATTCAACATACGCTCAAATACCTACCCATGGATCTAGATATTTCAACTACGTTTCCACAATATCTCAATTGATGGGAAGATCCCACTCTCCAAGGCCCGACAACAATGGTAACAGTACAACCCACGTAACCAATACCGTGCTCTGAGACGTCTACTACGTCTCGACTACCGATAGTACCCAAGCCAGTGTTTAGTACATACTACCCCATAAATTCACGGTCTTGCCAAAAAGACACATGACATAGAACCAGCAACTCAAACTAGGTCGAGTCTAACTTCCCGTAAAATATTTAGGTCTAAATCGCCGCCTACCGAAAATACGTCATACTCACGTTGATGACACTGTACTTAAAACAGAACTTTCAAGAAAGGGAATCCTAACATTTGAAGTCCCCAACAACGCAACGACCTAAAGGGTAACATTGCACACCCTCGTGCCTTACAACGCACAAATAAGAACCGAACGAGTCAAGATGATTCTAACAGAGTGCCTCACTCACTCTTCATAACCTCCTACTTCACTTGTGTTACCACTGTCCAAACTAGATGACAGACACTTATGCCAAAGTGGCCTAACTTTACCAAACAAACAACTTCTTGATTTCAATCAGAAACCGTACTATAGCCTTACCAAGGCTTTCTTCTGGGATCTTCTAAGGCTGATCCCCTTCTACCCGTCACCTAATAACAACAAACAAACCACACACTAATACGCAGCGCACTGTGCAAAACTCCCTTATTTAGAGATTTCACTCACCACCTCGACTGAACTCGACGTAATAAAATTTGCATACCCCTTCCCTCATACTGAGTTAACTGACAGGGTTAGCTACACCGTGACATTCATCACTACCAAGTAACCGTTCGTACCGAACACAAGCCAACGTAGTACTTTCATTCGCCAACGACCTATAGGGTCCACCCTTCATTCCAATCCTCACTTGTCACTCACCCCGCGAGTACAATCAAGATACCCTGTCTCCGTGCCAAACCACTAGCCAATGTTACCGCTAGACAACCACCAAGAACCAACTCCGACACCGTTGTATGTCGCCGACAAGGCTTTCAAAGATGTACCATTCTAAATTCCCAGAGGAGTAAAGGTCCTCAACCTTCTCATTATTAACCCACATCTCCAACCGCAAACATTATACCGTTGTGACTCCATCCACAGGTCACATCCTAACTATGGGCTATACACCCAATCGATCCTCACGATAGCATTTCCCGACCTAACCAGTGTTAAGGTACAAACCTATCATTTTCGATCAAAGTAAGGAAGTCCAAAAACTTAGGAAACGTCCATAAGCTACTACCTGAGATATAGCACTAGCTGCTCACTACACACTACTCTCGATGCCAACACCTACACCCTTATCTAGGGACTAACACTCCCTCTATCGAACGACTAATCATTATACATGCCTATACGGCAATGTTACCCACCGCGAAGGTACAAGTCGAATCCTAACAAGGTTATGCACTATGCTCTCGTAAAACACTATGTTAATTACATACTATACCTAGTATTAATCTCACACTTCACATCCTCTCGGGGTTCCCGCGACAGTGGACTAACATCCCTTTCGCACACAAAGATCAATTAAATAACACTAATGAAACTCCGAACACCTGGCAAGTATAATTGTTCTCACCCCCTAGTAATCCTGATTAAGATACGCATCCCTCAGTGATCGAAAACATGGCTCAACGGCCCTCACTTTTCCCAAACCAATACACACGCATAAGAATGCATTATTACCAAAAATTTTATGGTCTTACAGCAACTTAACACATTAATAAGACTTTAGAGCTACAACATGTTCCACTCCACCCAATCCAAGGAAATTAACAAACCAAGCATATCTATATAGATAAACAAACAGTTTAGATGTTTCAACATTCCCAAAACACATTGGTTACACAACAGAACCCAATGGCCACAAACGATAATTCACCAGTTACAAAACGGATTAGTCAAAACAAAACCAACCCCTCGGTATTACCACTACTACCGCCCCTCACTGGACCTCAAAAGTTAGTCATTCTCTGACCCAAGATATCCTATGAGCTTACAAGCCACGAACACAGACTACTGATGTCCCCCAACCGGCCACATCTGGAACAACTGCGAATTTCCCCCAACAAGAGCTTGGGAACTCGACTCCACTGAGGCCCTGGAAATCTGGCCTGTTTGACCCCCAAAACGGTACTGCCCCGGCCCAGTCGAATAAGGCTGGACCCGACTAGGTTGTAAAACCCCCAAAGAAGCCCCTGGCTGAGTACAGAAACGTCGGATATGACCCGGCTGATTACACACCCAACAAGTAAGCGGCTCCTAAGAACGAGCCTGGTTCGAAATCTGAGCTGATGAAGGCCCCAACAACTGCCTCCCCACTGAACTTTCAGTCGGCCCAAAACCCGGCGGGTTAGATAATCCTGGTGGTGCAACCACTGGTTGAACTGCTAACCCTGCCCCCTTCCTCTGTGGGCAAACCGAAGCCTTGTGGCCCAGTAGACCACATTTGAAACAATTGACACCCCTCTGTTTACTTCCTCCCGAACCTAAATCCGACACTGGAAGGGTAGCCTTAGCCCGACCTCCCTGTTGCGGGTTTAAACCCCTCTGCCTCTTAAAAGGCCTACTAACACCCTGAATCACACGAGTTGCCGAAACGGCCTCCTCTCTACTCTGGCCCATAGCTAACACTGCTGCCTCCACATGAGTCGCAACCCTAACAAGCACACTGTAACTCCTATGCCAAGACCCCGCAATCCTTACACGGATGTCGTCACACAGCTTACTCTCAAACTCTGCACAACGCAGTTCCTCCGTCTCCACCAACTCTGGAGCAAACCTTGACAGGTTAGCAAACCACCTTTCAAACCGCACCAAAGGTGTAGTACCTTGACGTAACTCCACAAACTGTTTCCGTAACTCTTCCCGAGCGGAAGGAGGGAAATCACAACTTCCTCGCCTAAGCATCCTAGTAAAAGTAACAAAGGATATTAGCACGTTCATAGATGTGCCGAAACTCAACACTCGCGTCCTAATGCATGGACAACTGTAATTCATTCCACGTAAGCACATAAACACATAAGCACTTACGAATTTCATTTCCGGATAATGATAGTCCCGAGGCGTTACAAGAGTTCCAGTTAGAAACAGCATTGATCAGGTGCCTTTCCAACAGGACTCCCAGAAACCCAAGGATCCAATCAACATCCTAGAAATTAAATCCCATACCCAAATAGTCACATAAACATGTTATCACATAAGCACATAACATTACATCTAAGTCTCTAACAAGCGAGACAAACCCATTGTGATCCTAATCACTTCCCACGTACCCAAAGTATTCGAACCCGGTATGCTCTGATACCAAGTTGTAACGCCCTCAAAATAATAACATTAAACCCATTAATTTAGACATGCATTGACATAAGAGACAAACATCATTCTATTCAACAGAGTAATTCTTTACAAGAAGCATTACATATTAACAACAAAAGCAAATGCCCTATGGGCTTACAGCTTTCCAAGCTAACACTTGGTTACAAAGAGGAGAGTACTAACTCAAATACACATTAAGCCCTTGGCTTGAAATTACATGTAATACAACAAAGATAACAAAACCACAAACGTCTGCCTGCTTCTAGCCTCCCAGGTGATGTCCTTGGAGGTGGCATGCTACCTGCACCTAAAAATGATGTTCCCATATAGGGTGAGCCACAGTCCAGTAGAAATACACTAAACCAACTATGAACAATGATTAAAAGATTAGCAACTGATAGATGGTCAACACTGATTCATTCATTTACATCTTATTACAATTCCATGACAATCAAGTCTATGCTACACTTCACTTTCCATTTCTTATTCAACTTTGAGTTTGAAAACAAGGCTCAGTACTCTGGCCAAAACATTTGATGAGATTTTAGTTCACCACTAGAACACTTTCAAAATCCAAGGTGGATACACATTTTGGTGTTGTATCAATAACACATAAACCACTTCCATACTTTACTTATGATACACATGTTGGTGTTGTATCAATTTAACATAGAAACATTTCTATACTTCACAATTGATAACGATACACATTTTAGTGCTATATCAAATGAATTCAAACACTTCCATACTTCACAAAATGATAATGATATACATGTTAGTGCTATATCAAATCAAACATACAACACTTCAATTGATAAGCATATGAGTTGTATCAACACTTCAATAGATAAGCATAAGAGCTGTATCATAACTACAATGGGAGAGCATATGAGCTGCATCCCCGGGTCCATCCCCCATCTTCCCATAACCTTTAACCGGCTTAGAGGTACATCCCCCAGCTCCCCCTAAACCATGGAGTACATCCCCCATCTCCTCCCATACACAAGCAATGCACATAAACACAGAGTCATATATGCAATCAATCAATACACATAGTTAATGTATTCTAACAACCGTCCACACATAATGCATATAAACACCTTGGTCGTACGCACAATAAATCAATACATAAAGTTAATGTATTCTACCAACCGTCATACTCTATGACACATCCAATTGATTAGTTTTAGTTTGCCTAATCATCATGCATTGTCTACAACAATCAATACTACCCTCCACCGGTAGTCCAAAGCAATTATCTCTAAACAGGAAATAAATGCACAAATGGATAATATATCAACATTTCAACTAGATGAACAATGAATGATTCAACTACACCCTTTAGCCCCATACATTCCCAACTTCAACATTCTCAACTCAATTCCTCATTTTCTTTAATTAATTATATACATTAATTAATTAAACCAATTAGGGCAAATTACCATAATTCACAAAACAACCCTAAGGTTCCATTTCTATCAATGTTCCAACATTAATCTCATTTCTCTATGCCTAACTTGCATATAGGTTTATTATAAATAAAACCCCCAACTTTTGTAAAATTACACAAAAGACCCAAACTTTCTCAAAATTACCCAATAACCCCCAACATATCAAAATGCTAAAATTCAAAGACAAAACTCATAAGATGGAGTAGGTTATCCCTGCCTCGAAGTTAGAGCCCAAACGGAGATGAAGACCAAAACCCAAAGTGCTCCAAATCCCAACTTTTTTCGATTAGAACGAAGATCTCAACACCCTCTATCTTATTAACAAAGGCACTAGGATAGATTCACACTCTAGAGAGATCAAACCTTAGAGAGAATATAAGTTTAGAGAGAGAGAGAGAGTCGGCTGCTAGGGTTTCAAAATGAGAGGAGAAGAAAAAATGAAGTTCTCCCCGCTGTTGCCTACTGATATACAACAGGCTCGCTCGAGCGAAGACATGGTCGCTCGAGCGACCAGACACAGGAAAGCCTCGCTCGAGTGAAGAAAGTCTCACTCAAGCCAAGAACTCGAAGCTTCAGGTCTGCAACCCAGAAGCTCGCTCGAGCGACAGAATGCTCGCTCGAGCGAAGAACTCGAAAACATACACCTCGCTCACTCGAGTGAAAAAAAGCTCGCTCGAGCGAAGAAACACAACTTTCAGGTCTAACCCAGACGCAATCGCTCGCTCGAGCGAAGACACTCTGGCTCGAGCCACCAGACACAGAAACTCCCCTCTCGCTCGAGCGACCGAATCCTGGCTCGAGCGAAGGACCAAAGACAGAAGCTCGCTCGAGCGAAGAACTGCTCGCTCGAGCGAAGAGCCAAAATTCTGGGCAGCAACTCTTGGCTCCCAAACACAACCAACCTGTAACAAACCTGCCCAACACATCCTATTACTCAAATACAAAGTATGGAAGGACGCAAACAAGGTTTAAACAGCTGCTAACACCTACGGAACCAACTCCGGATCACTGTACAACAAGGGTTAAAACTCGGGATCGCTATATTAATGGATTATGGGTTGGGTTGGGAAAGTGGGTTAGGGTGTTCAACATGAAGTTTTGGACTGAATTACATATATATACATATACATTTAAAAATAAAAATTCCAGGGTGTTCACTGCTAGCTGTAGCCACTGCCCATAGTTGCATTTCACATATTAAGTTTTAAGGAAATTGAAGAAAATAGTAATATATATTTTCTGAGAATTACTATTTAAGACCAAAAAAAAAAAAAAATAGTTCCAATTTTCAAACCCAATAATTAGTTCCAATTTTCAAGCCCTGTGATGTTGTAATCAATTACGATATTAAAGGTAACATTCTCTCTCAGATCTTTTCTAATCATCAACCAATTATATCATTTACACATTATTGAATCTACAAAGTGAGTTTAGAAAGTGGACTTATATATTATTTTCTATATTTTTCCGGTGACAATATTTGCTGTTAGGGATGACAACAAATAATTATTAAGTAGTGATGATATATAAATAAAAAATTCGGACATCATTCTTGTTGTACTTTTTATATGAATTGAATTTTTCATTACTAAAACCGATATTGTTAAATAAAATATCTAAGAATACAAAAATTAATCATAAAATCATGTACAACCCTCTCCCATGAAATGCATGCTACCTTTATTTGAGTTCCACATCTATGTACCCGGTCTTATGATTAGTTTTTGAGTGTAAGAAGAAGAATTGTATGTTGAAGGAGGAACTGGCACACAAGTAGGAGACATACCTAAAGTAAGAAGACATTTCCAAAGAGCATTCCAACATATCAATTATCATGATTTGGGAAACATATGCTTATTAAGTCAACAGATTCTTTTTTATTTATTTATTTGTGGATAAATTATACTTACTTATTTTGAAATTTTTTTTAATCAGCAAAACAAAATATTTATTGATAAAGAAAACGTATCTTTCATATAAGATTACATTAATAAAGAGGAAAGAAGAAAGAAAAAAGAAAAAAAAAGGAATAAAGCTCAGTGTTGGTGAGGAACCAACACTAGCTGGACAAAAAGGAATAAAGCACAATGTTGTTATTACACACACGGGGGCGGGGCTATGTGTAATTAAGTGGTGTCAATTGACACCATTGAACTTTCAAATTTTGTTTAAATATATATGAAATTTTGTTTAATAGTTTTGGATTTTAACAAAATGACCCCAGTGTTTGGAGCTATTCATTGTTTAGTGGTGTCTGTGAGAACCCGAATATACAAATCTAGTAAATAATTAAATAATAATAATATTACACTCTCAAATATTTTGGTGGTGAATCCTAAAGTGCAAATTAAATATTTGGAAGGTCTTTTAATTAATTTTAAAACCTAAAATAAATTTAAAGTGAAAATCTTTAATTTAGAGGCAAGATTTATAATAAATAAATAAATAATAGGGGGCCAATTAGTTAGTATATTTTGATTTAGTAATACTTGTATTTTATTTAAATTAATGGGATAGAAAATAAAATAATATAAAGAGATAATAATTTAGAGCCTTTTGTTTAGATACATAAGGTTACCCTAAGTTGCCTAATACAATATATAACAACCCTAGGGTTCCTAATCTACACTATAGCAGTAGCAAACACAGCGGCCATGGGAGAGAAGGGTTGAGAGAAAATAAGAAGAAGAAAAAGAAAGGGTTGCAAACAAAGAAAGATTTTTTGGTGTGTGGTAGGTCTTTATCTCTCTTCTTCCTTTTGTTTTTGTTTTTTATCCTTACTCTATTATTATTTAGTTAATTGATGGAGAGGTTGTAGGTTTATGTATGTTGTATATATATACTGTTAAGAAATTTGAGGAGTTAAATTCATGTATAAAGAATAGGTATTATTCTTAGTATTCAAAAATTCTGCGCATAATCACGAACTTTAAAAATCAAGAAACCATATCAAACGAATGAATTTTGAACTGAGATTTTTACAATAGATTAATTACATATTGAATTTCATATCTGAATTTTTGCATAATTTTTGGGAGTCAAAATCTATATAAACTTATGCGTTCAAATCTGTCCAGAAAACTGGTTTTATACAGTAAATTCGGGAGTGTTGTTCTCTTTGGGTATAAATCCAAAAATTATCAAATTAGTGTCATTAGAACCGGTTATGAGTCTAGTTTCTTACATTTTTGGCCTTGCATTGATTACTCGTGTATATTAAGAGAACCGTCAATTTCTTTAAAGTGCTGCAGAAAACAACCTGTTTGGATATAATAAATTGTAGATAATTATTTTGATAAGCAAATCAAGTGAAACCAATTGGATTTGAAACTTACACTACTAGAAAAGTGACTATTTGCGTCTAATTTTTTGCGACTGACTATTTAACGGTCGCAAAAAATCAATATTTGCAACCACAAAAAAATAAATGAATTGAAATATATTTATTTCAAAACAACATGATTTTCCTTCCTCAATTTATTATTCCTATTTCTTTTATTTATTTTATATGCCAATGCCATAGCCCCTTTCACTCTCACGACATTCACAAACTCTCTCTCTCTTGCTCTCTTGCTCACCATAGTCGCAGCTTCCGTGGTTTGAATCTCTGTCTCTCAGTCTCTCACTTTCTTCATCATGCTCTGTTTCTCTGATCTTCAATTTCATTTTCCGACTCGAAATTCTATTTTCCAAGTTGAATTCTCTCGAGAAAGTTGCAGCCTCTGCAAGATTTGATCGACGATGAAGCAGAAAATTGTTGAGTGAAATTAGGTTAATTGTTTGATCGAGCAAAGAGAAAAAAAAAAAAAAAAACAGAGATGAGAAGCGTGAACAACAATGCTCTAGATACGATAAGCGCTGCTGCGAATACGATTGCTTCAGCTAGGACTCAAGCTTCGGTTCAGGTAAACAATTTGATTCGAATTTTAACTATAATTTACGTTGCTTGTTGTGGTTGATGATTTGATTATCTCAATTAGACACATGAATCTCTCGAGTTTCGATTTCTAATTCTAAGCTCTGTATAATCTGAACATTTAAGTTCAAGATCTGTTGATTATCTATGTTACGTTGATCATTTCACTTTGTTTGATGTAGTTTTTGGAAATTATATTTGTTTAATGCTTTTTAATTTTTTTTTTTTTTTTTGCAAGTCATCCTGATCATCTTTAAATTGAGAAGGCAAAGAAGATGCTGAGGGTAAAAACCTGAGATGTATCCTACAATATATATATATCTCACTTTGTTAATGTTATTTTTTTGTTAAGTGCTTGAATGAACAAGCACTGATTATCTCTTTTGAGAATATGTGAGGTCTTTCGTTTATCTCATTTGATGTCTATTTTGCACTTCTTATTGCATTTCCTTAATAATCATCAAATAATATATGTCTCTGCTAAAAAGCTTTAACATAAGTAGTCACAAAAGAAATGTTCATGTATTTCTTGTCGTGTTATATCCTGTTTGTGTTCAGTAATTCATGAACCACTTCTTCCCAATGGATGGCTGTTCAACACAACAAATGTGTAACATCACTTGAATAGTTTATCTTGCTCTTTACAGTGTTGGTACATGGCACTTTATTAACTACCAGTTTATTGTATCTGCCACAGCCTCAAAATAAAATGTTGTGCATATTGCTTATAAGTAGATTGTGTTTGTCCTATTTTTCGCTTTCCTCTTGGATTTTTTTTTTTTTTATATTTTTTATTCTTGGGGAATTACTGTCTGCTTGATTTAGGATAATGTCATCTGTTTTTATAGTGTCATTTTTAACAAGAATAGCTTTGTTTTGTGTAGATTCGTATGTTGGATTTAGTGCTTAAGGCATCACCTGAAGATTCTAAGGAGCCTCAAACCGCTCGCATCCCTCTTTACAAGTTATTCTATGATCAAACTGATCAAGGAATGACTCAGTTCCTTTTGAACCAAATCAAATCATTTGATACTCATAAACAAGCCAAAAGGTTTTGTTCTTGCACTTCAGCACCTTAAAATGTTTATTCTCAATTTGTGATTATGAATTTTGTGTCAAGTAAGTTACTTGCACCCATGGAACTTCATATAATAGAACTTGTGGCTTTGCTTTGGAGGTAATTTATATTGTTGTTATCTCTTTTGAAGTTCATAATGTTAATGTTGGCCTAAATTAAAAGTTCATGTATTCTCTGTTTTTATCTTTGTTGATCCTTGAACATGTGTGCTGGATGTAGCTTAGTTTGCTCGACATATTGCTTCCCTCCAAATTGTTCATTGGTCTCTTCTCATTGGTGCTAAATTAAAATCTTACAAATATTGTTATGATGAGTTTTTGTTTTTTTTTTGTTTTGTTTTTGTTTTTGTTTTTTTTTTTTTTTGTTTTTGTTTTTTGTTTTTTTTATGTATCTTGTTTGAGTGATAAATCATTTCTTGGATTAATGTCATCAAACTTACTTGACATAAAGTGTAGAAGAAGTGTCAATGTCATCAAACTTCCATGAGGCAGTTGAAAAACTTCCGTGCTTAATTCTTGCCTAATATGCAGTCAAACTTAATTGAGAATGAAAATGAATTAAGATAAGACAAATAAGCATTCTTGTCCATTGATCTAGTCAATAAATATCATATTTTATTATGACCTCTTTTCTTTTCTTTTCATTTTTTATTTTTTTTTTAATTTTCTATGAAAGATACATTGGTCTCAATGATGGGTGAAGCATAACTTTAGTTGTACCTAAGAAATTTAAAAAATAAAAAATAAAGAGGGTGAAATCATGTGCTGACAATTAACATTTAAATATATATATATATTTCCTGAAAATTTGTGTGGCAAAATTGAAAGATTGTGGTACATAACAATTTATATCCAATTTAAGTACGTGTGTGTGTGTGCGTGCGTGCGCGTAGAGTATGTATTGCTTGGGTTGTTTTTATGCTTTGTTTGTTTGCTGAGAAAATCTATTTTTTGCTTTATTTGCACTTTTGGTCTCTATGTATCGCTCTTAATTCCCGCTTTAAGTGATGAATAATATTGATTCTATATATTTGTAATGCATTTGTTGTTATTTTCTTAGCCAACCAGGCAATTGAATGAATGTTTTGATGGAATGAACGTTTCATTTCAACATCATTTCAGGGATTCGAAACGTTTATATTGTATAAACTGTAAGCTACATTTGTTTGTTTGAGTGTGGAGTTGTTAATAAACATGCCCTGCTTTGATATGATACTCTGTTCATTCATCTGTCTTGGTAGGTAATACTAGACTTATTGATATCCTACCTACATATTAAGTTTCCTTTTTTTTCTTCTGAATATTTCAAATGTTATTTGACTATTGTCTTGTGTGTTTTTCACTTTGTCATTTGGGTCTTTTCGCTTATAATCATGTAATCAGTGAAGTGCATTTTTTTTTTTTACAATAAGCATTGTCAGCCATTATTGTTTATGTCATTTTGCCAACTGTGCACTTGCTGTCAATTTAATGGGTTTTGTTGTATATTATGCATTTTTTTTAATTACAGTGCATTTAGTTTTTAATTTTGCTTTATACATTAGTTTTGAGTATAATTTCTGCATGCTTCTTCCAGGTGTTGAAGTAAAAGTTGGGCAGCCTCTTAAGGTCAATCCTGAAGTAGGCAGCGTCATACACATTTCCCAGGTTATAATCAATGCATCTACTATCGTTGAAATTGATTAACTTTCTTCCATTTTTTTTTTGTTCTATAAATTATAGGATCAATAAAATGTCTACCATTTTTATTTTTGTCTATTTATTTTTGGTTTGAGAAATGTTGGGATGTTGCTATTTTTTCAGGCAGCACTACGTGAAGGAAAGAAGGGAAAAGGAAATGACATTATCTCTCTTCGGGTGAATATTACTGGCAAGAAATTAGTTCTAGGATCACTTTCTGCAGAGAAGTTCCCTCAAGTTTCATTTGATTTGGTGTTTGAGAAAGAATTTGAGCTGTCACATGACTGGAAAGATGCGAGTGTCTACTTTTGTGGATATTCGGCAGATAATCAGTTTGAATATCCTTTACGTTTGTTCTTAGTTTCCTGTGCTGTTGATTTCTCTTTTGCTGTTATCAATGTCTTTATATCAATCTTTAGTGAGATATGCCGGCCTGAGCTTCAAGATGAGTCTTAATTTGAATTTGTGATTTGTTTTCTTTAGAGTCTCACACATTACTGTACACTTTCATGTTGGTCCTTGAATTTGAAGTATGAAGTGTCCTAGGGCTTTGCTTGCTGCATTAACGATATACTGGAAATTCGTTTTACAAACCAATTCATGTTAAACTTCTTGTCTTCCCTTTCCATTATTTTCCACTGGCTTGCAAGTTAAATTTAAACGCAAATGTTTGCTTTTCCATCTGGCTGTTCCTTGTTTTATCATTAATATGTAGTGTGTAAATCTTATTGATAGATTGTGTTATTTCAATATCGATTCTTTGTTTTTGAATTTTTGTTCTGATTTTGACCTGGAGGAGATTAAAAACTGTTTAGATTTCAATTTTATATTTTGTTTCCTTGACGGTTTTTTTTCTCTTCACCGAAGATGTAGAAGACGAGTTTGGTGAGTCTTAATACATGTTGCTTAGATGATGGTCCTGCTTAAGTGTTTTTTCCCTTCACCAATAATGTGTTTGGTTCCTATATGTGTTTGCGGATGTTGGTCATTTCTCTGTTAGTTTAATACAAATAAGTATGTGCGCTGTGACTTATCCAGCACTCAAACTAGCTTACACCGGACAAGCCTCTTTCCTTAGGAAGCACAATTAGTACAACTACGTTTCAGATGCCTTTTTCAAGTCCATACCAGGTAGGTGCTTAATTTTCTTCTTCATCATACTTTTTGTTTTATTCAATTAGATTTTTCTAGCTATTTCATTCATTCAATTTGCAGATTTATTTATGCAATATCAAATTGTTGGTGCAGGTCCTATGTATTGGCCAATGTTTGTGGTGGCTGTTTTGGCAGCAATCATAGCAAGTCAAGCCATGATTTCGGGAACTTTCTCAATTGTCCAACAATCCCTCTCACTAGGCTGCTTCCCTCGGGTTAAAATCATTCACACATCGGCCACGTTTGAAGGACAAGTTTACATACCCGAAATCAATTATCTCCTCATGCTGGCTTGTGTTGTCGTCACTGTTGTATTCAGAACTACTGCCAAGATCGGAAATGCATACGGTAACTAATATACATATTAATTAATATTTCTGTTCTATCATCCCTTTTTTCAATTGGGATGATTTTTATTTATTTATTTATTTTTATACATACGGTCACTGCGGTTGGTTGTTCGGTTTCTACTGTTGTAGTTTTTGCTCTAGCTTTGTTTTATTTGCCCATTGATCCACTAGTAAAGAAGATTACGAGTAGCAAGATGAAAAGAAACCAATAGATGGTTTAACAGAGCCAATGGCGCCCAACTGCAATGAACAGAGTTGAGGATACCAAGGTTGAGCTGCTTACAAGGAAGGAACATTGTATGGCAACCATTACTGAAGGTTCTGCAAATTTTGATAGCAATTTGGTTGAATGGATCATCAATCTTGTAAGTACCTCTTTTAGTCTGCAAGATGTAGTTGATGACACTCTGATCGGGTTGGGATTCGATGGTGAGATCTTTGAGTTCATGAATATTGCATGCAAATGCGTTCAGTCGGTGCCAGAGCAGAGGCCAACAATGCGGGAAGTGTACCAAACAATGAGGGCCACTAGGGAGAAACGTGGCCTTGTGGACGATTCTGAGATGTGGAAAGAAACAAAAATTGCTACTGCCAGTGCTAGCGAGGGAGATGTTGAAATAATAGGGTAGACGAAATAGGCTGGACATGCCAAATTCGATGGGAAACATTGTGTTGATTTACTTAATTTTTAATGCAATACTATCATCATTATTAGGAGCACAACTTATAATAAGTTGCTGGAGTTGGTGACATGTATAGAATTTTATATTTTGTATGCACATTTTATTTTTTTTTTTGAAGAAAGATAATTTTGTTGGGGGAAGTGATGGAAAATAATACTTGAGTATTAGAATTGTTACAGATATCACTTTACATTTATTGTATATAATATTTGAATATATATATACATATGAGAATATAGATTGTTAAAATATTGTAGGTTTTTTTTTTTTAAATTTTTTTGCAACGGTAACAAGATGGTCGCTAATACATTGTAGGTATTTTTAAAATTTTTTTGCGACGGCAAAACATTGGTCGCTATAAGTAGATTAGGCAGTCGCAAATAGTTTGCGACTGCTATTTTGCGGTCGCAAAAGTATTTGCCACCCCCATATTCGCGACCCTCATTTGCCGTCGCATGGGCCGTCGCAAAAAGTCTTTTGTGACTGTTTTTTTATTATTTGCGACGGTTTGTAACGGTCGCAAAAAGTACCTTTTTTTTTAGTGTTAGGATATATTAGTTGATATCTGGAGGTTTTTGGAATTTTTTTGAATAGCGTGGAGTGGGTCTTGTAATTTTCAAAGTTAGCGAATAGATTGGGAAAACTTGTTTAAAACTCTGTTTTATCTTAAAGTTATTTTTAGTTAAGTTTCGATCGGAACTCATGTCTTGGGTGATTTTAGACCTTGAAGAACATGAATTTAGGTAATATTTAAGAGTAACGGTGAGTTGGGTTGAGCCGTGTTAGTTAGTTTACTATTCCTTTTAGTATGTTTGAATTAATGGTGACGTATAGTTTTAATACTCTGTTCAAGGCACTAGTTGGACTTTCATACTTTATTCGAGGATTATATTATTTCGGTTTCAGGTGAGTAGTTTCATGCTACATATTTTTATAAATGTTCCCCTACCCTGAACTGTTGGAAAATTAAATTGTTGTTTCAAGACTAAACTGTTTTGATAAATTATTATATTATCTATGGAATCAAATTATTTCTGATACATGTGTGACCTTGGCATACTGTCAACAATTTGTTTTGGTCTCATGTTTATAATGATGAACTACCATGTTTTGCGAAACTGATATGTATTGATTATTGGGACCATGTGTGTATTTAGTCCAGGGAAATTATTCCATTGTGTGTGGTGACTTTGGCCACTAGGGAACAGATCCGGGTTGGGCTGTGATGACTATAGTGCTCAACGATTGTAAGGAAAAGACCTTTAAAAAATCTAGGTGACCTTCAATCGGATCGTCTTTGAGAAAAGGCCCAGGTGCCACCCTGAGGATGACTCTTAGTTTGGTATTGCATCCAACAGGGCTTATAGCCTTGAGAACTGTGTGGCATATTATTTGTTTTTCTTGGTACCCAGAAAATTATTGGTGTTCATGTTATAATCTGTTTTAAGTGGAAAATGTCATTTATCATGTTCTTGCAAGACATGAGTATTTTAAGTGTTGAACTGTGAAACCTTTTTTTTTTAAACAGATTGTATTTACCAAACTGTATGCCAATCTAGTTTCTGTGATATATATCTTATTTTGGAATTTATCCCTGTTTTCAAAACTGTGTTTACTATCCATGTTGCTACTCACTGAGCTATCAGCTGACTTAGTTTTTTTTATCACTTCCAGGTGTTAGAAGGACTTAGAGTGGATTTATGGCGTAGCGGGGGCTCAATTGCATGGACCTCTAGGACATACATTTATTTTGTTTTCGATTGTTATATCAAGTTTGTGCATACTTCTTATTTTATTGAGGTTCATTTAGGATTATTTTGATATGTGGGCTGTTTATATCCCATAAGTTTGGATGGTATTGATTACGGTTGGTTTTGCCGTTTATACTGGTGGCATGTCACTGGATTGAGTTTGGTTATTTATTACTGGACTTTTGTATAGTTGCTTAATGTGATTATGGATTAGTGGTTAGGCTTACGTGTGCCTTGGGCTAAGTCCCTGTGGGCCACGGCCGGTCATGCCCGGATTTGAGGTGTGACAATTGTGGTATCAGAGCCATAGTTTATCGAGTTACATATCTTGCATTTCATCATTTAGACGAGGTCCGAGTCCTTATAGTCCTTAGTAGTGTGTGGTTGAGTCAGTTTTGTTTAAACTTGTGTTGAATCTTTATTGATTTCAGTTTGAAGGTTAAGAGTTAGCATCTAGATTTCTACGTGGATTGTCTATTCCTTGTGCACCTTTGGATGCATGTATTACCTTATCTACTTCATTACGAGAATAAGTAGTATTGGGAGATGTTTGTAGATCTTGTGAGATAAAGATGGATGGTAGGATTTTTCCAGTGGATTTGATTTCTTTAGAGATGAAGGATTTTGATGTGATTTTAGAGATGGATTTGTTGACGAAGCATCATGCTTCTATTGATTGTTTTAGAATGGGGGTAGTTTTTGCTATGCTGGGACAACTTGAGTTTTTTTTTCAAGGAGATAGGAAAGAGTCTTTTATCTATTTTATTTCTTCCCTTCAGGCTAACTGAATGTTGAGAAAAGGGTATCATGGTTTCTTAGCTTGTGTGGTGAGTATTGAACTGTCAGAATAGAAGTTAGAGGAGTTGCATGTAGTGAGTGATTGTGTTGATGTTTTTCTAAAGGATCTACCTAGACTTCCTCTAGGTCGTGAGGTGGAATTTTCCATTAACTTGGTCCCTGACACAACACCTATCTCTAAAGCACCCTATAGAATGGCACCGTTGGAGTTGAAGGAGTTACAAACTCAGTTGCAGGAGTTGCTAGACAAAGGTTTTATTAGGCCTAGTGTTTCACCTTGGGGAGCACCTGTGTTGTTTGTGAAGAAGAAGGATGGGTCTATGAGATTGTGTATTGATTATAGAGAACTGAATAAAGTCACAGTGAAGAATAGGTATCCTTTGCCATGCATTGATGATCTATTTGACCAGTTGCAGGGAGCTCAAGTATTCTCTAAAATTGACTTAAGGTCAAGCTATCACCAGTTGAAGGTAAGGGATGAGGATGTTCCTAAGACTGCTTTTAGAACCCGCTATGGGCATTATGAGTTCTTGGTGATGCCTTTTGGTCTCACAAATGCACCACCCGCATTCATGGATTTAATGAACAGAGTATTTAAACCCCAACTGGATAAATTTGTGGTAGTGTTTATTGATGACATCCTAATTTATTCGAGGAGTAAGGCGGAGCATGAGCAGCATTTGAGGGTAGTACTGCAGATCCTTAGGGAGAAAAGACTATATGCAAAATTTAAGAAGTGTGAATTCTGGTTGAGCAGTGTATCCTTTTTGGGTCATGTAGTGAGTAAAGATGGGGTATCTGTGGATAGCACCAAGGTGATAGCAATTGTTGATTGGCTACGACCTACTTCTGTGACGGAGGTACGCAGTTTTCTAGGGCTTACTGGGTATTACAGACGGTTTGTGGAAGGATTCTCCCCTATTGCTTTGCCACTTACCAATCTCACCAGGAAAGGGGTAAAGTTTGAGTGGAATGATGATTGTGAGCGTAGTTTCCAAGAGTTTAAACATAGATTGACATCAGCTCCAATCCTTGCCTTACCTACAGATGGAGGTGGTTTTGTGATTTATAGTGATGCTTCACGATAGGGTTTAGGATGTGTGCTCATGCATTATAGGAAGGTGATTGCTTATGCGTCATAACAGTTGAAAATACATGAGAGAAACTATCTTACGCACGACTTAGAGTTAGCAGCAGTGATTTTCGCTCTTAAGATCTGGCGACATTATTTGTATGGAGAGTCATGTGAGATTTACACTGATCATAAGAGTTTCAAGTATATTTTCACACAGAAGGAACTAAATTTGAGGCAAAGAAGATGGCTTGAGTTACTAAAAGATTATGATGTGAATATTTTATATCATCCGGGAAAGGCAAATGTGGTTGCAGATGCCTTGAGTAGGAAGGTCGCAGTTGGAGATGTAGCAGCTTTGTCTATTGAGAGTTGTTTGGTGGAAGACATGAGATGTTTGAGGCTTGAGGTTGTTGCACCTGGTAATAGGGCTTATTGTAGTCAATTGACAGTTCAGCCGACCTTGAGAGAACGGATTCGTTTAGCACAGGAGATTGACCCCCAGTGTGAGCGTATTAAAGGAGAGATGGCAGAGGGTAAGCACGTAGACTTTGTGGTTAGTGATGATGGGTTGCTTAGATTCCATAGCCGAATTTGTATTCCTGCTGGTGGTGATTTGAGGAAGGAGATTATGACGGAGGCACATAGTTCTAGTTACAACATTTATCCTGGAAGCACTAAGATGTATCGGGATCTTCATGAACATTTTTGGTGGAATGGTATGAAGGAGATATTGCAGAATTTGTGGCTCAGTGTTTAGTGTGTCAACAGGTTAAAGTAGAACATCAGAAACCTACGGGGAAACTACAACCCTTACCTATACCGGAGTGGAAGTGGGATCATGTTACCATGGACTTCGTGTGCGGATTACCTCGTACTAGTAGTAATCACGATGCAGTTTGGGTAGTTGTTGATAGATTAACCAAGTCAGCACATTTTATTGTAGTACGGATGACCTATTCTCTAGCTCGATTTGCACAGTTGTATGTGAAGGAGATTGTTAGATTGCATGGTGCACCAGTGTCAATAGTGTCAGATCGGGACCCTCGTTTTGTGTCTAAGTTTTAGGGTGCGTTACAATCAGCTATGGGTACTCGGTTAAATTTTAGTTCAGCTTATCACCCTCTGACAGATGGGCAATCAGAGAGGACTACTCAAACCCTTGAGGATATGTTGAGGGCTTGTGCTTTGGAGTGGAGAGGTAATTGGGATGATTATTTTGCCGCTCATGGAGTTTGCCTATAATAATAGATATCATTCTAGTTTGGGAGTAGCTCCTTATGAGGCTTTGTATGGGAGGAAGTGTAGGTCTCCTTTGTGTTGGTATGAGGTTGGTGAAAGGCAAATGTTGGGACCTGATTTGGTGGAGGATGCTACACGGAAAATTATCACCATCAGAGAGAGATTATTGACTGCTCAGAGTAGACAAAAAAGTTATGTTGATCATCGTAGGAAAGACTTAGAGTTTCATGTGGGGAATATGGTATTCTTGAAAGTATCACCATGGAAAGAAGTGATCAGGTTTGGAAAGAAAGGAAAGTTGAGTCCTAGATACATTGGTCCATTTGAGGTATTGGAGAAGGATGGTGAGGTTGCGTACCGTGTTGCTCTACCCCCTAGGTTGGCAGGAGTGCATAATGTGTTTCACGTGTCTATGCTGAGGAAATATGTGTACAGTCCGTCGCATGTAATAGATTATGAGCTGCTTGAGATTAGAGAGGATTTTTCGTATGAGGAGATACCTGTTCAGACTTTGGATTCGAAAAAGAAAATGTTGCGTACAAAGGTCATTAAATTGGTTAAGGCTGTTGGCTTTTTGGCTTTCGAAGGGTATTTTTGTAAATGCGAGCGTGCCAGCAAGGATCAATCAGTCCTTACAGAAATTATAATTGCCAACCAATTATCAGACGATTGTGTTTTAGTTCTTTCAGCCTCAATGAAGAGGACTTTTACTGGTGGCTTGACTTAGGAGAAATTAAGAGAAATAACAGTTAATATGAAGAACAATGGAAGTATTTCATTAAAATGAACACTTACAATGGTCCAAACTCAACCTCGGAGAGGTTTACAACAGCAATCTACTTGAATCTACTTGAAACTACTCCTATGAATGAAGTGCAGTGCAGGTATTTAAAGTGCAGGAATGTAAAGAACAGGTATTTAAAGTACAGGAAAGGTAAAGACTGGAAATGTAAAAACTGGAAAAGAAAATATGTAAAGTAAGACTGGTTTGTATGATCTGAGTCTGGGGCTTTTTTCTGGGGGCTTCCCTGCTATTTATACTCGTCAAGGATGACCTTCGAACTGCACTTCGAACCGTCGAACTGCTCCTCCATGATCGCTGATCATGCTGCCTTAGAAGTAGTTCCACTATGCCATCACTTGCAGTTGAGCTTCCCTCCTGTATTTGAATTTGAATATGGGTAACCGTTGAAGCCACGTCACCTTGCATCTCTTTACTGATCTAGTGCTACTTAGATCACGTGAGAACCAAAATTCATTGCCACGTGTACGATTAGGATTGAAGATTTGAATCATCTTCCATAATACCCTTATTCTGCCACGTGTCGAATTGTAACTGGCTTTTACAAAATATGTAGCCAACATTACCCCCCGCACTAATATACCCAATGCTTGGTGATATTAGTGGATCAAAGCCTTTCCCGCGCTTTTTGAAACGTGCATGGAGTCTAAATTCTAGAAACACAACCATCACCTATTTGGTGATCATTTGCATTAACTCTCCGTCAATTTGTCGAACATCCCAATACCTTAGCATTCGAACAGACTATGGCCAAATCAACTTCCCTTTCTATTGATCAAGCATACGAAGAGCCATTGAGTAATGCTGCTTCCCCTCGAAAGAAACTCCACGCATTTATTAGCCACCTTTACCCGCCTTTCTATATTCAGGTCATGGGAGCCTTTGCGAATTACCAACCTTTGGACTACGAACACATTGTCCTTAATCCTTCAATTCAGCAAATTGCAGACACAGATACAAGAAGTTCTTCCTCTAACTCCCCCTTGTACCTCGAACAAACTGCTCTCAAACCCTTGATTTGGCAAATTGCAAATATGGACTTGGGAAACTCTTCTTCACAAACCTCTACATGGGATGAAGCTATAACTTCTTCATCTTCTAGGGCTTCTGGCTAGACAAGCTGGTCAACACCTAAGACTTATGATTTGAGGGAACGAATCAACCATCATTTTGTTGAGTACACTGACCCTTTGGAGTTTCCTTCCTATGCTCGAAGTTCAATGATCTACCCTTATGTGCCCATTGACCATCGACGTATTTGGAGGAGAATCTGCTTGTGGCATGGTACACATCCTCCATGCCTACAAAGATAATGCACGCTACCCGGCGCCCAGAAGAAGCACAAGGGTACAACCCATCATTCTTAGCCCAGAAGGCGAAGATTTGTTCTTCTGACTGGCTTAATTATATTAATGTCTTTGTTCCTTCTGCTCCCGTGCCATCTCCCATAATAGAAGCATCCACACCTTCTTCTCCATCGACATCTTCTTCTCCATCTTCTGAAACAGAAGCATCCACACCTTCTCCTCCGCCAATTCTTTGCTGGACAGAGAGACTGAGGCTTGCCCTCCCTATGGGAAAAGTCTTCCCACCTTACAAACCTCCACCTTCCCCCACTCCAACTGAGCGGAAACAAGCTCAACTTCTGCTTGCAGCTTTCTCTCATTTGCCCTTCAATGTTCTTGAGGACGAAGTCCCTCTCAAGAACCTTCGATGGGCTTGTGATATTCTGACTAGGGGCCATGTCCTTAATCCCCTTGCCCAAGCAGAATTTCATATGTTCCTGGACCAACTTCTAGTGCTCCTCTACTGGCATCGAAATTCCATAGTCACTACACAATCTTTGGATCAACTTTTGTCTCTGCGAATTCATGCCCAGTACGAAGCAGAGAACTTCATCGAAGAATTCGATGATTTTAAGAATAAAGATTCTGCATATTGGGATGACTTGGTCATAGACGAAGTGGAACAAAGATTGAGAGAGAAAGCTTTCGAAATAAAGGCTAAAGAGCTCTACTACGAAGTCAGAGCACATCAACTTATGCAGCCAACATTAAAAGAAATAGAAGATATAATAAAGAAAGAACAAAAATTCATTGATCACTGTTGGACCAAATTTCACGATCTTGTTATTTATTCTATTCCTTATTTTTATGAGCTTGAGTTTATACCCAGATAGGGTCATTCGATGTAATTGCTTTGGCTTTAATATAAACAGAATTCTTCACTTGGCATTGTTTGATTTTGTTTCCATTTGTCTTTTAAAGCTAATTCAGAGCTTCGAACTGAACAATCTCATTCTTCGAATCTGGACTCAATCATTTTTAATGAAACACTAAAAGGAACCAACATGTCTTTTCCAATTTATGGAGTAAAGTTGACAATTCTGGTTGATATCACTTGGAATTAGTGCTTCGAATTTAACAACCTCATCCTTTAATGCCAATTATAACCAATATATGGTCATGGTTAATATAGCCAATCAACTTTAAATTGACCACTTTTGCTTCGAAGAGCAGTCCATACTGTTTAGTTCAAAGGACAAACTCCTTTTTGTATATATAGAAACCAACGATTGGTTTTGATGTTTCGAACAATAATTCTCATCCTTAAAGAATCCTAAGTTTTGCTTCGAAGGTCGTTACTTTCATTAATGTTCCTCAAACAGGTCTTTAAACCCTTTGAAGTAGACCAGTACTCGAGCATTTTAGCATCTTTAAGCATGTAGTATGCTTCGAAGCCGGCTTTCGTATTTTGAAGCCGTTGTTGTTTGATTTTTGGCGCCAAAATTTGGCTTCGAAGCCAAATATTCTACTTCAAAGTTGACTTCAGTATTTGGGCTGTGTTTTTCCCTCCAAAAGTGTCAAGATTGAAGGAAACTCTTCGTATTCGTACTTCTAGTACTTAACGACTTATGCGATATATTTTTCAGACACAAAAGCATTTTCTTTAAAAACCCTTTGTTTCGTGCTCTGAAATCACTTGCTCTTTTAACACACAAACCCTACTGATCTTCTGTTAACCTTCTCTTCCTTACTACTCGCTATCAATGGATCCTTCCTTGCTGAAAGTGCTCGATGGCGACCATATCAGCCCTACTATGGCTTTGAAGAAATGCATCAATGAAGAAATCACCAAACTAACAACTGGTGAGTCGAGCGCTATAGATGGACGTCTCTTTGTTCCTCGCCACAGCAACCAACAAGAGTATGTCCTAGGTCCCATCTTTCGGGAAGCCCCTGACCAACTTCCAGCTTTATACCCTCGTTTGGAGGATCACTTTCTTCTATACGAAGGAGGGCTTGATTGGAGCAATTGGAGAATGACCCAGCCTCATCGCTGCTGGCCGACATTGAGAACCGAATGGGAGGAATGGTATGACAGGGTTGTACCTGCGAGAGAAGATGACCTATAGGAGCTCTATATCCTTGACGCCCTTCGTCTTTCCAGGTTCATCATCCCTGAGGACCCCTTTTTAATTCCAGCTGCTTTATGTTTTTGGAATATGGCTTTTAATTTCTTCCAATTTCGATGTGGCATGATGGCTCCCACCATTCTCGATATTTGCCATCTTTTAGGGCTTTCCCCTCATGGCTCTCCTTTTACTCCCAACTATCCGGACCTCCCTGTCAAATTTTCCCTTCCAGCCTTAAATTCTTCTTATAGTGACTTCGTAAAGGCTGAAAATAAAAAGGAAGGCCCTGTGAAAGACAGAGAACTCTTTTCCTTTATTTTATACTGGTTATGCAAATTTCTTTTTTGCACATCGTCTCAGAGGATTATGCCTGAGTTCGCTCCCCTCGCGAAGGCACTTGTCTTGAAAAAACATATAGCTCTTGCTCCTTACCTTTTAGGCCATGTTTACAGAGCTTGCTCCCAATTTTGTGAAAGACCACTTGACGTTAACCAAGGAGGTCTCCTCTGGGTGCTCCAGCTCTGGCTCTTCGCCTATTTTACGGATCTGCATTCAAAATGCCTAAAATTCCTTGTCCAGGATCCTAGCACTTATGGGGAGAAGTATGCTAGGATTGTCCTTTATCCTGCTTCTTTTGCTTATTACTTTACTTTCTTTTACCAACTCCCTATTTCTCCGTCTGCCTCCTTCTTTTGTCCTTTCGAAGCCAATAGAGGACCATCCTGGCTGCAAACTTTTCTGGCTGATAAAGAGTGCTCTACCTCACCTCATAAAGATATGTGGGCCTCTATACTACTACCAAGGGAATTGTTTATTGGCACTTTGAACCCTCGAGCCTATAAGTGCATATCTGAGGTGTATTGTCCTTCCCAGTTTGCCAGACAATTTGGGCTCACTCAAGGGATACCTGTTCCACTTTGTAGTCTCTCGAATGTCCACCTTACTGTTAGAGATTTGAGAATATCCAAATCCAAGCTAGAGACGGCAATACTCAAACTGCTGAAGGAATTGAATGAGTTCCAATTTGTCCCCTTTCTTCCATCTGGCTTAGTTTTGAAAAGATTCCAGAACTGGTGGATAGCCAATATGGAAGTGCGCCTATCTGTGCACCCTCATGACTTGCTAATAGGGTTGGGAGTGCCTTCAAAGGCTAAGTCAGCAACAGCTGAGAACATTCCCCCTCTTCCTGAAGCCGCCACAACTACTCTTGCAGCTTCATCCCCTCCAGCTAGAGATACCAGAGCTGCTTCGAAGAAGGGTAAATATTTTCAGATTTCCCTTTTTCTTTCTTTTGAATCTTTTGTTCGTTTCCTTTATACTTATATTCTTTGGTGCAAGGTCTTCGCAAGAAGAATCCCCAAAAGAGCTGAAACTTTAGCTATTCTCAAAAAGAAACAACAACAAAAACAGAAAAGGAAGCTAGTCCTCCCTCCTGAGGAATCTGAATCTCTGGGAGAAGAAGAGGTTGAGCAAGAGCAAGAAGTGCCCTTGCAAAGAACAAAGAGACAAAAGGTAGCTGCCTCCCCTTCTGATATAATCGAACATCCTCCTCTCGAGGCAACTACTACAGCAATGGGGAAAAAACTTACCTCTGAAGAATCTGAACCCTAAATTGAAGAGAGGGAGATTGAAAAAGAGCCAGTAGCAACACTACCAAGAAGGAAGAGAAGGAAAGTGACTATTCCTGCTACTGACTTGGTTGAAGACCCCATTCATGAAGTAGCTGCCAAGGCAGTAGAGCAGGAACATTCCAAGGCAATAATTGTCTTCGAGAGGGCTGAGAAGAGACGGCAGCAACAATTTTTTAGAGATGAAGCCGCTGCTGCTGACGCACTACTAAGGGAAGCTGCAAGAAGGCAACAAACTGCCGAACATTACTCCCTTCGCAGCTCTCCCATCAGTGCTAATACCTCTGGAACAAGTAATTTCTCTCACACTTCTGCTGTTTTTCCTTTTGTCAACTTTTGATACTGAATTTTGACAGTCCTTTGTATTTCTTCCTTTTGCAGCAACAACTACTGCGTTTCTTTTTCCAGTGAGGCCTCCCTCGGTTTCAGTTGAAGTTGACCAGATGCAGGATGTGAGGACTACTCAAATCATCCTCCCACTTCCAAGGTCTACACTTCCTGTACTTTGCCTGAAGCCAAGCATTCCTGCATCTCTCCTTCTTGGCTTAGAGCCATACCTCCCTTTCCTGACTTTTGATCTACCTCAGCCCACTTCTTCTTCGAGCCTTGCTCCTCTTCCTTCCTTCACAGAAATTCCAACTGCTACTCCATCTCTGATGGCAGTCGATTCCCTTACAGAGGGTGCTGGTAGTCTTCCAACCCACAGTTCATCACCTTTGCCTACTTCCAGCCCCTCTTCTCTTGATTCATTGGTGGCTAAGACCATAGAGGCTGCCAGAGATGCTCTCTTCATTTCTCCTATTCCCATGCAGCCTTCTGTGCCTTCCACCACAACACTCTCTATGCCCTTCATGTCTAGGGATGAGGTAGACCTCTTCGAAGGAAGACTAGCCAGTCTCTTCGACATACCCTCTACCTCTCCAACATTCAATGCTGAAGCTGAGCCATTAATTCTGGCTGACTCCTTACTGGAAATTTTCGAGAGTCCTCCTTCCTCCAGCAGCAAGCCTTCTGCACCTTCAATAGACCTGGATACATGCCTGGAACTGCTGACTTCTTTTTCGAGAATCCCCTTCGAGGCTCTACAAAGGCCTATCATCAGAAATGGGTTTCTTCAGTGCTGTAAAATTGCTGAGCAGTCTGGCATGAATGTTTCAAGTCATCTATCTCAGGCAGCAACTACTATCAATTTTTACATCAGCATTTGCCAAGCTACCAAGGCTGAGGATGAGAAATTGACTGGCGACCAGAGTTTTGTTTCCCAAATACATACTGAAGTATCAAAGCTTAAAGAACAACACTCCTCTGCCTCCCACTTTCGAGTCCAGCTGCTGGAGAGGAAAGCTCAACTTGAAGAGGAGCTAGCTGCAGTAAATCAGGCCTTGGTTCGAACTGACACTAAATTGCAAATCACCAACCAAGAACTGGCTGATCGAAAGGGAGAGATGGCTGCAGCTATTCAATTAGTTCCAGCATTTGCCAATAGAAAATCTGTTGTACAAAAACAATTGAAACATTGTAATGATTTTCGGGCCAATTTGTGGCATAATGTACTTGATTCTTTATGAAAAATCAAATTCTTGTCTATTATCTGAGTAATCTTGTGTTCTTGTACTTAATATTTATTTTATTCCTTGTGTTTCCCAAATGGTGGGAAAATAAGGCTTCAAATACATGCCATTAATCTTTTTGGGATGTACATACCCATTCAAATTTCTCAAATGGTACGCTCCAAAAGGCAGAACTCTATGAATCTGATATGGTCCTTCCCAGTTAGGTGACCATTTGCCAAACTTGTGGCTTTTAATTCCTATTGGGAGTATTGTTTTCCATACCAAACCACCTTCATCAAAGCCAATATGTTTGACTTTCTTATTATAATTCTTGGCTGCTTTCTTCTTTTGGAAAAGAATGTTATTTAATGCCAAAATTCTGCCTTCATCTATGCCCTCTAATTCCAAACACATACTTTGATGGTATTGCTCAGGATCTAGCTGACCTTGGCATTTTACCCTAAAAGATTTAACATTAATCTCCACAGGTAACACTGCATTATGCCCATATACTAAGGCATAAGGTGTAACTCCTGTGCTTGATCTTGGGGAAGTTCTGTAAGCCCACAAAACATCCAACAATAAGTTATGCCAATCCCTGGGATTATCCTCCACAACCTTTTGTATTCCTTTTTTCAAGGACTTATTGGATGATTCAGCTTGACCATTGGCTTGTGCATAATAGGGTGTGGAATTAACAAGGCTAATCCCAAACTCTGCTACAAAAGACTTCACCATTTTACCATCGAACACAGTCCCATTATCCACAGTAATGGTTTGTGGGATGCCAAATCTATGGATCAAATCTTTAATGAACTCAATGACTTCTGTTTGGTCTACAGCCTTGTATGGCTTAGCTTCGACCCACTTAGTGAAGTAGTAAATGGCCACTAGAATGAAACAATGATGCTTCGAAGAAGGTGTGTGTATTTTTCCCATCATATCCATGGCCCATCCTCTGAATGGCCAAGGCTTCACTACTGCATGTAGGTCAGTTATAGGCACATGCCTTATTGTGCCATGCTTTTGACATGCCTGGCAACCCTTTGCATATTCTATGCAGTCTTTAAGGATAGTTGGCCAATAGTAGGAATGCCTTCGAAGCAACCATCTCATCTTTACACCAGGTTAATGAGCACCACAGATGCCTTCATGAACCTCAGCCATGGCTGTTAATGCTTCTTTTGGGCCTAAACATTCCAACAATAAGCCATCTCCCTCCCTTTTGTAGAGAGCATTACCATATATCATATATTGCATAGACTGCAATTTGACTTTTTTGCTGGCCTTCGAAGATGGACCAGCCAAGTACTGCATTATTGGATGCCTCTAATCTTGTTCTTGTAAGTCATTATGATTGACTTCCAAGACCATGTTCCTTTTATTCAAAGGTTGTATTAATTTTTGATATGTTGTTTGGCTTATGTCCCTTTGGGTGTTATCCCTTCTCTTGAAGTTCGAAACTTTCTGAGCCACATCATTAGCTCTATTATTCAAGAATCTTGGAACATGAGTCACATTTGCTATTTGAAATTGAGAAAGCCGATGTAATGCAACAACATAGTATGGTAAAATACTTATGCTTTGACACTTGAAAATCCCTTTCACTTGGTTAACCACCAATTGAGAGTCTCCAAATATGTCAACTGCATGTACTTGTAATCCAATAAGGATCTCTAGTCCCACTATTAAGGCTTCATATTCAGCCTGGTTATTGGAACAGCTAGCTTCATCCACTCTAAAACCATGTGTGGTCTCTACCCCTTGTGGAGATTTTATCACAATACCAATTCCAATTATTGGCTTTTGATCCATCGAACCACATCTGCCATGGCTCAACACTAGCCATGCCAAGTTTCATTATCTCTTGGGTCTCTGTTTGAGATGGATGGTCTGCCAGAAAATTGGCCAGAACTTGCCCTTTTACTGCCCTTTGAGGGACATATTCTAAATGAAATTCTGATAAGGCTAGTATCCACTTGCCAATTCTTCCCCTCAACATAGGTCTAGATAATATGTACTTAACCAAATCTGTGGTTGCAATTACCAAGACAGTTGTAGGTAAAAGATAATATCTAAATTTCATTGCAGCAAAATACAAAGCAAGACACAGCTTTTCAACAGCTGAATATTTACATTCACAAGAATTTAAAAACCTACTAAGGTAATAAACAGCTTGCTCCTTGCCTTCCTCATTGTCTTGGGCCAAGAAAGCTCCCAATGAATCTTCTGCTGCAGCTATGTACAACTTCAAGGGCTTATTCCCCTTTGGTGGCGTCAGCACTGGAGGGTTGGCCAAGTAGGCTTTGATACCTTCGAAAGAAATTTGATGCTCTGCTGTCCACACAAACTCCTCTTCATCTTTCAGCCTTAACAAGGAAGAAAATACTTTAGTTTTCCCTGCAGTGTTAGAAATAAACCTTCAAAGAAAGTTAACCTGTCCAAGGAACCTTTGCAATTCTTTCTTATTTGATGGAGGCCTAGCTTCAATGATGGCTTTGGCTTTATTCTGATCAATCTGTATTCCTTTCTTGTGCACTACATAACCCAAGAAATTTCCAGATAATACACCAAAAGCACATTTAAGAGGATTGAGTTTCAACTTGAACTTTCTCATTCTTTCAAAAGCTGCTTCTAAATGAAACAGATGTTCCTCCATGGACTGGGATTTCACTACAATGTCATCAATATAACACTCTAGATACCCTCCAATGAGATCATGAAAGATAGTGTTCATAGCCCTCTGATATGTAGCCCCAAGATTCTTCAGACCAAATGACATTTTAACCCATTCGAAGGTGCCAATATTCCCAGGACATCTGAATGCTGTCTTGTGGATATCTTCCTCTGCAATGCAGATTTGGTTGTAACTAGAATGCCCATCCATCATTGATAAAAGTTGATGCCCTGCTGAACTGTCAACCAACAGATCCACTATAGGCATAGGGTACTCATCTTTTGGAGTTGCTAGATTTAAATTTCTGAAATCAATGCATACCCTCATTTTACCATTCTTCTTGACTACAGGCACAATATTAGATAGCCATTGAACATACCTGCTGTTCTAATAAAGCCTGCCTTGAGTAGTCTAAGAATATCTTCTTTGACTTTCTGGATTACTTCTGGACTCATCCTTCTTGGTTTCTGCTTGTATGGTTTGAAGTTAGGCTTCATAGGGAGCCTATGTTCCACTAATGACCTATCCAATCCTGGTAATTCATTATAAGACCATGCAAAGCAATCTTTGTATTTCTTTAGAACAACCAACAACTGGTCTCTGTCCAGAACATTCAAACAAGCACTTATATAGGTGGGCTGTTGTACAGAACCTTCCCCTAAATTTACTTCCTCTAAGGGGTCTTGTGTCTGAGAATTCATTGAAGCTTCTTCTTTGGTTTCTTCTACCTTCGAAGCAACCTCCTTACCTCATTCTGCTCCTAGGTTCTTTAATTCAACATCTTTTCCCTCCTCCTCATAGACAAAATCTGTCCATAAGGCATCCTCTTCCTGTATCTCCTGGACTTTTGTTTCAATGTCCAATGCACAGTATTTACCAAGGGTCAAAATTCTGACCTGTGGCTGCTTCTGTTTGCAGCCAATTATCATGGCTTCTCTCTCTTGCTCTTGTACTTTCTGGACTATTGCTTTTACATCCAATGTTGAGAATTTAATCAGAGCCAAGGACTTGGCTTCTTGTTCTTCATCTCTTTGCCTACAACCAGGCATCATTGTCATCCTTAACGACAATCTCTTCATCAGCACTCTCTTGGACTAAGTGCTTCAGGTATGTCACTTCCTCATCAGCCGTCACTTCGGCTGAGCCATCAGCTTTCCTCAGTATACTAAGTGGTGTCACCCCCTCAATATACAACTTGGCCTCTGCAAAGTCTGCACAAGCTATGAAGGGTTGAGGATCTGCATCAATTTCCTCTGTCTCTCCATTGCCCAAAGCCATCATTATTTTTTGATGCAAAGAGGAAGGCACACATTTGTTAGTGTGGATCCAATCTCTCCCAAGTAAAGCATTGTACTTAGCATTACTGTCAATTATGAAGAATGCCGTCATGCAATCCCTGGTGCCCACACTCAAGTTAATGGGCAGAATCCCCTGGGCCATCTGTTTGTCTCCAGCGAAACCAGCAATGGTTGTGCTAGTTGGGATCAACCTGGGATTCTTTTTCCCTAGTTTCTTCAAAGAAGATTTCGGTAGCAAGTTCACTGCTGCCCCATTATCTATCAGGACTCGGTTTAATTGTATCCCATCGAAGAAAGCTTTGATGTACAAAGGCTTGACATGTTGCGTCATAGAATTCGAGGGATATTCAAAAGGATATGAGAGGTTGATGCTTACCTCTTTCTCGCTCTCGCATTCAGTTTCCATCAGAGTAGCCATTCCAGACTCATCCTGTACCATACTCACTTGCGACTCTTTACTAGAGACTGGAATAGGATCCATGTCTTGGTCATCTTGGTCCTCATCTCCAGCTTGGAACTCATGAGGCAGTATGTGTACCATATCGACTGATACTGGAGGAAATGAGCCAAATTGGATGGCTGGCTGTGCCTGTTTCCTCTCTTGGCTGCCTTGATCAGTTACCTCAGAAGCATTCTGCATGCTGCATTCTGGCACTTCATTGCTAACAGGTTCCTTCGAATGGTTTTCCTCGACTGGTTTTTCAACCAAAAATGTTTGCTCAGCCATGAAGGCTTCGAACATTTCTTCTTCTACCATTTCTTTCTTTTGGCTTAGGCCAATCTCTTCTTCTGTCTCGCTACCACTCTCCATCAGAGCCTTCTCCAACCCTAAGCTAGCCTTCTCTCTGGCCTTTAGTTCAGAATGAACCTTGGCCAACTGTTCTCTGCTGCAAACCACTTTGCTCTGTGGAATTGGCTTTGGAGCATGGTCTGACTTTGGATTCTTCTTTCCTTCTGTCTTAACCAGTGAAGAACTCTCTCCACTTTCTTTCAGATCTTGCTGGTATTGGGTGTACCTGCACTAAATTTTTCTCCTTTGTGATCTCGAAATGACTGGGACCATATCTGGTTCCTTTGTCTTTGGGTGTTTAAGCAATACCCAATTGTTCGGAGCCACCAAAGGAGGCTTGACCATCCTGTCTTGGATTCCAACATCTCTCCGGACAGGCACTTCCCTGGGTTTGTTTTGCATTACAAACCAGTTTGGAACTCCAGGTACCCACGAACTTACTGATCCGGATGTTGAACTGTTCCTTCTACCTTCGAAGCTATCTTCGAAGCTGGCTGTGAAGGTAAGTGCTTGGCTCTGACCTCATGTTTCGAGCCTGATTCAGGCCTTCGCTGAAGGTGGCCACTTTCTGTTCTGTGTGAGGTTGGTCTAGGGGGCCAATCTCTGGCTCTGCTCCCATAACCTGAACTTCTCTCTAGTCTTCTTTCAGGATGACTGCCCTCCATCCTGTAATAGTTAGGTGGCCTGGACTCATACAAGGGTCTCTTGCCTTTAGCATGCATTCTGTCCACTGCAGGCTCAACCACTAATGGCCGCTGCCTGTCACCAGCCGGATACGGCCTTTTGTTGTAAGCATTGGTTGATTTAGGACGTCTCTGTACATCCCTGTAATATTGCTTCCCATCAACTGGAAGGCCTTTCAACCATTTATAACTCAGTCTGCACCTGGGACACATCCTCTGCATTACAGCTACTTCGAAGGAATCATCATCTAGTGCTTCTTCATCAGAGTGTTCCCTCTGGTGTGAGAAACCTTGTCTAATAACTGGTGGGTTTCTAATGTCTTTCTTGGTAGTTGTCTGGTTGGCAATGTGCATTTGCACATTGACCTCTTCCAATTTTTGTAGAGATAAATTCTGGAAATTTGGTACAACCACATTAGCTGCACTTTCTCCAACTTCTGGAAATAGATTGCTGTCAATCCCCATGACCTTTTCCGCTTTGGTTGGGAACTTCAAACTTCCTTTCCAAATTTGTTCTTGGATCTTGTCTCGAAAAATAATGCAGTTTTTAGTCGAGTGAGGCCAAAAGTTATGCCATTTACAATATACTTTTCCCTTAAGTTCATCTGGAGATGGTAGTTTTACTCCTTTTGGTAACTTAAGGAAATTGGCTGCAAGCAAATGATCAAAAATGTCATCTGCTTTCGTTAAATCGAAAGAGTACTTTCTGTGAAAGTCTTTCTTCTTAAACTGCTGGTCAATTGTTGTATCCTTATGAATTAATGCTTCACAGATTACAGGTTCTTTGCCCACAATCTCTGCTGCATCAATCTCATAATTTGGATCTCTATAATATGTCTTGTACGAGGCATTATTTCGATCTTGTTCCTCCTCTAATAATGCTTCATATCGAGACACCTTATAGGTCAGTTCAACCAAATCCCTGAATTCAATTGAGTCAAACTTCTTTTGAAGCCTGAACTCTAAACCGTTTTGAGCCAATCTTACGAATTCTGGCTTTGGTAGGATGGCTCTACATTTATTTCGAGCCCTTTTAAATCTGGCAATAAACTGAGTAGCCTTTTCTTCAGGCCTCTGACTCAATCTTGCCAAGTCTGCCATGGAAACCTCTGGCTTCGATTGGAAAAATTGGGCATGAAATGCCTCTTCCATTTGTTGCCAAGTTTGAATGGAGCCAGGTGTAAGGTTGATGTACCATACAAATGCTCCCCCAGTTAGAGAATTTTGAAATAATCTCAGTTTCATATAGTCATGGTTAGTAAATTCACCGCTTTGAGCAGCAAATCTAGCAATATGCTCTACTGTTGATTGATTTCCAATCCCATAGAAAAGGGTAAAATCTAGTATCCTGAAATCCCTTGCGTATTCATGTACCCTATCCACCCATTTTGGATATGGTTTTCTGTATACAGGAGTCTGGACCCCCCGAGCCATCGGTCCACACATCTCCCTAACAATATCAGCAATTTGGTCCCTAGGGACCATATTTTGTGCCTGCTGAACCACTACTGGAGGAACAAACACAGGGTTTGGTGGACAAACTTGCGCTTGTGGTCCTCTTGGTCCATAAGGTGGTACATTTGGGACTGGTTGCCCCTGTGGTGCAGGTTGTTGTTGGGGGTATGGGTAACCCCTTTGAGCCTGTCCTGCGAAAGGACCTAGGAAAGGTGCTGGAACAGGTATTGTGTCCCTTCCATTTGTGGAAAAACCTTCCAACCCCCGGGTATAAATTTGAATAAGGGATTATTATACCCCCTAGTGCCAGGTATGGCCTCGAACATGGGATTTGTAACCATTCTTACGCCAGTTTCTTGTACTTGATCAGATCCACCAACTTGTGTGGCTTCATTGTTAAGTACTGAGGCATTTTGGCCTGCTATAGGCCTCGAAATGGGTTCATACCAAGACTGAGGTGATGGTCTTTCATAGTTCTGAGTACTAGTTTGACCATTAGAATGTCCATTAACTTGCATAGGCTATTTATCTCTAGCCAATCTTTGCTGAGGGACATTTAAAACTTCCTCTGTGTGTCTTGTTTTTGTTGGTTGGTGGTTATTCATTCGATCCAAAAAGGATGTGGCCCACCTTTCTATTGTGTTCATTAATTGTTGTCCCATAGCATCTACTAGGCCATCCCATGGATTTGTTGGCTGGGTAGATGGAACAGTGGATGGTCCAATTTCTTGGTTTCGTCCAATATTATGAACATATGGTTCTTGTCCAGAAGTACTGGTCTGTTCGACCATAGGTTCTGATAACATGGGAGTTTCCACAAGATGTGTTACCACATTATCCTCTGGATTAGGTATTTCTACCTCTCCTTCTACGCCTTCTTCGAAGCGTTCATTTTCTCCTTGTCGTCTTCGTCTAGCCATTTTAAATTAGTCCCACTGGGCGTGCCAAAAATATATGTTGGCTTTTTGGCTTTCGAAGGGTATTTTTGTAAATGCGAGCGTGCCAGCAAGGATCAATTAGTCCTTACAGAAATTATAATTGCCAACCAATTATCAGACGATTGTGTTTTAGTTCTTTCAGCCTCAATGAAGAGGACTTTTACTGGTGGCTTGACTTAGGAGAAATTAAGAGAAATAACAGTTAATATGAAGAACAATAGAAGTATTTCATTAAAATGAACACTTACAATGGTCCAAACTCAACCTCGGAGAGGTTTACAACAGCAATCTACTTGAATCTACTTGAAACTACTCCTATGAATGAAGTGCAGTGCAGGTATTTAAAGTGCAGGAATGTAAAGAACAGGTATTTAAAGTACAGGAAAGGTAAAGACTGGAAATGTAAAAACTGGAAAAGAAAATATGTAAAGTAAGACTAGTTTGTATGATCTGAGTCTGGGGCTTTTTTCTGGGGGCTTCCCTGCTATTTATACTCGTCAAGGATGACCTTCGAACTGCACTTCGAACCGTCGAACTGCTCCTCCATGATCGCTGATCATGCTGCCTTAGACGTAGTTCCACTACGCCATCACTTGCAGTTGAGCTTCCCTCCTGTATTTGAATTTGAATATGGGTAACCGTTGAAGCCATGTCACCTTGCATCTCTTTACTGATCTAGTGCTACTCAGATCACGTGAGAACCAAAATTCATCGCCACGTGTACGATTAGGATTGAAGATTTGAATCATCTTCCCATAATACTCTTATTCTTCCACGTGTCGAATTATAACTGGCTTTTACAAAATATGTAGCCAACAAAGGTATTGTGGCGTAATCATCTAGTTGAAGAGGCGACTTGGGAACGCGAGGACGAGATGCGCGAGAAGTACCCACATCTATTCTCATGATTTACTCAGGTTAGTTTCGAGGACGAAACTTTTTTTTAGGGGGGAGAATGTGAGAACCCGAATATACAAATCTAATAAATAATTAAATAATAATAATATTACAATCTCAAATATTTTGATGGTGAATCCTAAAGTACAAATTAAATATTTGGAAGGTCTTTTAATTAATTTTAAAACCTAAAATAAATTTAAAGTGAAAATCTTTAATTTAGAGGCAAGATTTATAATAAATAAATAAATAATAGGGGCCAATTAGTTAGTATATTTTGATTTAGTAATACTTGTATTTTATTTAAATTAATGGGATAGAAAATAAAATAATATAAAGAGATAATAATTTAGAGCCTTTTGTTTAGATACATAAAGTAACCCTAAGTTGCCTAATACAATATATAACAACCCTAGGGTTCCTAATCTACACTATAGCAGCAGCAAACACAGCAGCCACGGGAGAGAAGGGTTGAGAGAAAATAAGAAGAAGAAAAAGAAAGGGTTGCAAACAAAGTAGGATTTTTGGGTGTGTGGTAGGTCTTTATCTCTCTTCTTCCTTTTGTTTTTGTTCTTTATCCTTACTCTATTATTATTTAGTTAATTGATGGAGAGGTTGTAGGTTTATGTATGTTGTATATATATACTGTTAAGAAATTTGAGGAGTTAAATTCATGTATAAAGAATAGGTATTATTCTTAGTATTCAAAAATTCTGTGCATAATCACGAACTTTAAAAATCAAGAAACCATATCAAACGAATGAATTTTGAACTGAAATTTTTACAGTAGATTAATTACATATTGAATTTCATATCTGAATTTTTGCATAATTTTTGGGAGTCAAAATCTATATAAACTGATGCGTTCAAATCTGTCCAGAAAACTGGTTTTATACAGTAAATTCGGGAGTGTTGTTCTCTTTGGGTATAAATCAAAAAATTATCAAATTAGCGTCATTAGAACCGGTTATGAGTCTAGTTTCTTACATTTTTGGCCTTGCATTGATTACTCGTGTATATTAAGAGAACCGTCAATTTCTTTAAAGTGCTGCAGAAAACAACCTGTTTTTTTTTTTTTTTTAAGGTTCCCCCAGGGTATCCCCCGCCGACCGCGGAGACTAGTCCCTTCGCTGGTTTGTAGGCACCTCGAAAACAACCTGTTTGGATATAATAAATTGTAGATAATTATTTTGATAAGCAAATCAAGTGAAACTAATTGGGTTTGAAACTTAGGATATATTAGTTGATATCTGGAGGTTTTTGGAATTTTTTTTGAATAGCGTGGAGTGGGTCTTGTAATTTTCAAAGTTAGCGAATAGATTGGGAAAACTTGTTTAAAACTTTGTTTTATCTTAAAGTTATTTTTAGTTAAGTTTCGATCGGAACTCATGTCTTGGGTGATTTTAGACCTTGAAGAACATGAATTTAGGTAATATTTAAGAGTAACGGTGAGTTGGGTTGAGCCGTGTTAGTTAGTTTATTATTCCTTTTAGTATGTTTGAATTAGTGGTGACGTATAGTTTTAATACTCTGTTCAGGGCACTAGTTGGACTTTCATACTTTATTCGAGGATTATATTATTTCGGTTTCAGGTGAGTAGTTTCATGCTACATATTTTTATAAATGTTCCCCTACCCTGAACTGTTGGAAAATTAAATTGTTGTTTCAAGACTAAACTGTTTTGATAAATTATTATATTATCATGGAATCAAATTATTTCTGATACATGTGTGACCTTGGCATACTGTCAACAATTTGTTTTGGTCTCATGTTTATAATGATGAACTACCATGTTTTGCGAAACTGATGTGTATTGATGTAACGCCCTCAAAAAATTACATAAAACCCATCGCTTTAGACATGCATTGATATAAGAGAAATCAACCATTTTTATTCATTAAATCATTCCTTACAACAATATTACATGTTAACAACAAAAGCAAATGCACTATGGGCTTACAGCTTTCCAAGTCAACACTTGGTTACACAAAAGAAGAGTACTAACTCTATACAAAAGAAGTCCTCGGCTTGATATACATGTAATACAAACAAAATAAACAGAAAGAGTCTTCAACTCTCATCATCATCCAAGCTATGTCCTTGGAGGTGGCATGCTACCTGTACCTGAAAATAATGTCCTATATAGGGTGAGCCACAGCCAAGTAGAGATATGCTAAACACAGTATGGGCAATAACTAAGACGTTAGCAATTGATAAATGTTTAGTTTCCATAAATCAATTCATAACTCATCTCCATTACATGACCACTATGTCATGTCCCCTTTCATTTTCCATTTCTTATCAATTCCACAATTTACACCAACGGCTCAGAACCTGGCCAACCACTTATATGAGGCAGTGGCTCATATTAAACGTTTCCCATTTTACAGTAGATAAACATAATAGTTGTATCAACATCTCAACAGATAAGCATACAAGCTATATCCACATTTCAACAGATAAGCATATTAGCTATATCAACACTTCCAAAGATAAGCCTATAAGCTGTGTCAACACAGTAACTGACAAGCATATGAGCTGTATCAGTGGAGTCCATCCCCTATCTCCTCCCCAAACAACATCCGGTCTAGAGGTCCATCCCCTATCTCCCCCTAAACCGTGGAGTACATCCCCTATCTCCTCCAACACACACAATGTATATACACATAGGTCATATACACAATCAATCAATACATAACGTTAATGTATTCTATCAACCGTCAAACTCTATGACATGTCCAATTGATTAGTTTTAGTTTGCCTAATCATCATGCATTGTCTACAACAATCAAAACTACCCTCCACCGGTAGCCCAAGCAGTTATTTCTAAACAGATAATAAAAGCCCCAACAGAGAAAATATCAATGTTTTCAAAAGTGAGCGATTAATAAATCCAACTCCACTATTCTAACATATAATGAGCCAATTTCATTATTTCCAACTCAATTCCATAAATCCACAACTTTTCCAAATTAATTATACCAATTAATTTATATAACAGATTAGGGCTTTTTTTCCCCAACTCTCAATATTAACCCAAAGGTTCAAATATCAACAACCAACCTCAATATCATTATTTTGAAACCCAAAATAAACATTTTAGACTCAAAACAATAAAACCCCATGTTAACATTTAAAACCCTAAGTCCCAAAATCACCCAACTTCAACACTTTATCAAAACAACCAAAAATCTATGTCAAAGACCATAAGAGTGAGTAGGAATCCCTACCTTAAATTTCGGAGCCCATGGAAGAAGAAGACCAAACTCAAAGTGCTCCAAATTCCAAACTTTTCGGATCAAAACGACGCCCTCGATGATCAACACAACTTTTACAAAGGCCGAAGGAAAGGAAAGCACCCTAACTAGATCAAACCCTAGAGAGAATGGAGTTTCTAGAGAGAGAGGCTCGCAAAAATGCTTTTGGAAAAGTAAGAGAGAGAGTATGAATGTAAAAAAAATGATTCAAAAATGCCCAGCTGCCAACTGATATACGACATTCCCGCTCGAGCGGAAAACACAACGCTCGAGCGTCAAGAACAAAAATCTGGGTCTGCTCGAGCGCAAGAAGTCCCGCTCGAGCGCCAAGATACATGAATAAAGTACATCCGCTCGAGCGCGAAAACCAGTCCGCTCAAGCGTAGATTTCCCCCTCCCAGAACTTACACCTGAAATGTACTACCCGCTCGAGCGCCAACAAGACCGCTCGAGCGCGACCCGCTCGAGCGCAGGAAATTCGATCGAGCGTGAAAAACATGCTTGCAGAAGTTTTGCAGAGCATCCAAAATACTGGGAGTGTGCAATATCCGCTCGAGCGCTCCAAGACCCGCTCGAGCGGGACAACCAAAAACACAGCAATAAGGTTTTGGACCAAGGCTCAACCCACCTGCTCAAAACAAGCCCAACACATCCTAAAACTCAAAGAAATGGAATTAAAGGATAACAACAAGATTGATACAACTACCAACTTCACGGAACCCAAGTCCGGAATACCACAAATACAGCAAGGGAATACTGGGACCGCTATAATTGATTATTGGGACCATGTGTGTATTTGGTCCAGGGAAATTATTCCATTGTGTGTGGTGACTCTGGCCACTAGGGAACAGATCCGGGTTGGGCCGTGATGACTCTAGTGCTCAACGATTGTAAGGAAAAGACCTTTAAAAAAATCTAAGTGACCTTCAATCGGATCGTCTTTGAGAAAAGGCCCAGGTGCCACCTTAAGGATGACTCTTAGTTCGATATTGGATCCAACAGGGCTTATAGCCTTGAGAACTGTGTGGCATATTATTTGTTTTTCTTGGTACCCAGAAAATTATTGGTGTTCATGTTATAATCTGTTTTAAGTGGAAAATGTCATTTATTATGTTCTTGCAAGACATGAGTATTTTAAGTGTTGAACTGTGAAACCTTTTTTTTAAACAGATTGTATTTACCAAACTGTATGCCAATCTAGTTTCTGTGATATATATCTTACTTTGGAATTTATCCCTGTTTTCAAAACTGTATTTACTATCCATGTTGCTACTCATTGAGCTATCAGCTGACTTAGTTTTTTTTATCACTTCCAGGTGTTAGAAGGACTTAGAGTGGATTTATGGCTTAGCGGGGACTCAATTGCATGGACCTCTACGACATACATTTATTTTATTTTCGATTGTTATATCAAGTCTGTGCATACTTCTTATTTTATTGAGATTCATTTAGGATTATTTTGATATGTGGGCTGTTTATATCCCATAAGTTTGGATGGTATTGATTACGGTTGGTTTTGCCGTTTATACTTGTGGCATGTCACTGGATTGAGTTTGGTTATTTATTACTGGACTTTTGTATAGTTGCTCAATGTGATTATGGATTAGTGGTTAGGCTTACGTGTGCCTTGGGCTAATTCCCTGTGGGCCACGGCCGGTCATGCCCGGATTTGGGGTGTGACAGTGTCAATTTTAACAAAATGACTCCAGTGAATCTAGCTAAATATCACATATATCACATATATTTTGAGTTATTCATTATTTAGTGGTGTCAATTTTAGCTTAGTGTTCGTTCATTCATTTGCTTCATCAACGCTTCATTCTCTAACAACCATTGTTGCATTGCCATTGATGCATTCCTTCATTTGTTCTCTCTCTCTCTCTCTCTCTCTGAATGACCCCGCTGAGGGGAATTCCTGGCTACGCCACTGTACACACATTTATTATCAACCCAAATTGGCAACTTAGGCTAGAGAGAAGAGAACAAACAGCAGTAGCACACATAGCAGCCCACACAGCACACACAGCAGCACCCAATCCAACACACAGCAACTCTCACTTCAATCCAAAACATCAGCCCCCAACAAAGCAGATCCTTACTTGTTGAAGATTGTGAACCAAATCATTCACAGAATAGGCCAAAGAAGAGGATGAGTACTTAATCCACAATGAATATTAACAAAATTTTAGTTTCCATATTTGAGTTTATCAATTTTCGGTCGATGAATATTAACAAAATGGGTCAATATTTCTCACCTTATTAACAATTTTTTATAAAATAAATATAAAAAAGAAAAATATCTAATCACGTTACAATAAATTAAAATTAGTTAATAAGAAATGAAAGATAAAAAAAAATTATTTAGGAATAATAAATTACTTAAATTTGTCATTTCTTACATCTAATTAAAATGGAATTTTACTTGAAGAAAGAGATTATTTTAAAATAATAAAATACTCAAATAATTTGTTATTTATTACCTCTAAAGTCTATATCTTCATCTTTGTTTCTCTCATTTAAATTATTTTTATTAAATTAAATCTTAAAATTAATTCAAACAAGAAACATAGATTTTTTTTTTTTTTTTTTTTTTTACTTTCATTAATGGTTGATTTTTTTGACTTATAAAAGTTCAAAAACTTATAAAGAAAAAAAAAATACAAAGTTAAGGAAATACCAAAAATAAATAAATAAATAAAAATTGTGAGAAATAAAATGATAATTTAATATATAGGTAAATTACACTTAGTTCCCTTGAGGTTATGAATAGTATTTAAAGGGTATTATGATCATTTGCACAACTAAGTTAACATGGACTAAATTACCAAGAGGGGGTTATCTTGACAATATTAAAAAAAGTAAAAGAGGTCAATGTAGTTTCAGAACCAACTAGGCCTAGCCTAGTTGGCCACTATATCTTCCTTAGAATTTAGTCCCAAGGAAGTCATGGGTTCAATTCCACTTAGGGGGGTTGAATCAAGAGAGTGCAAGCACTTAGGTGCTTTGCCAAGGGGTGGAGAGATTTTCTCCCATAGGTACTAATTTAACAATTAACAACTAATATTTGCCGGTCAAAAAAAAAAAAAAAGGTCAATGCAGTTTCAAAACTATAAGAGATGTTCATTTATTTATTTTATTATTATGTAGAATGAAACATATGCTACAAACAAGAAAGAAATAAAGAAAGCTTACAATTTATCCTCCATTGCTTTGAACTGTATTATTTTTTAGGTAGTTGCAGATGGATTCTTGGCATGACAGAAGGCAACAAAATGTGTCTGAACTGTGGTCAAAAAAGAGCAAACAGTGCAGCAAGGACAACAATGACAGTCCAGGGGCTCCTAAAATGGTCACGCATCACTTCAGAAATCCATGTTGCTATCTTGATCTTCCCTTTATGGTTGTGGTATTCTTCGATTCTCAACTTGACTTCCAAATAACATGTATTTCTATAATCTGGCACCAACCCAGTAGCCATTCCACAGATTACATTCACAGTTTCTTTATCATTCCTGAGAAAATTCAAGATGATGCCAGCATATTTCAGCTCCTTAACATCGTTAGCAGAATCAATGATCGAATCTAGAAAGCATATATAATTCATCATGCATAAGTAACGAGCACAGGTATCAAGGCAGTGTTCATAAGTAACCATGTTCATAAGCAAAGAAATGGTTGTGTCATCAATATTTATTTTAGAAAGCGTCAGTATCCCACCATTCCACGTAGACTTGAATGAGATGTATGATAAGAGATCTGTATCATAAGGCCCTAATCGGATCCCCAACATCTTAAGGTCCATGGCTGAATGACGCGAGAACCGACCACTATGGCTAAAATACTCGTGGTGGCCACAATATAAATTTTTCACCCACGTGTATTCTAGAAGATCACCTAGTTTATCTGGGGTTTCCCGAGAATGTAATAGAAGCCCACATTTTTTGTCGTAAACTCTCGATGTTTCAGGTAGATATGTGCCCCTTAGTAAGTTTTCAATGAACTTGTCAATCAATTCATCACCAAATGTGGAGGTCTTCAGTGCCAGGAGGACTTTGAGAGGAAGTTGATTCTCAAGTAAGAACAAGTCCCGCTGTACCAAAGCTATGTCGTGACTCATCATCATCTCCAATCAGTCTTCTTCATCTTTCAGAATGCAATACATAAATTGGAGGATGAAGCAACCATCGAGGACCATCATCTTAATGAATGCCTTCCGTTGTGCCATCATCAGCATAGCAGCTTCTTGCCTCACCTACCATCTTTTCAACCTTGTTAGATAATTCAGTTATGTCTGGTGGATCACAACTTCTGACAAACTCCTCTGTGAATTGAATTTTGAATTTCTCGAATGATTTGAGGTCTGTATTATTGTGGTGGTAGGGACCGATGTAAACCAGCTGCGCATCATAGTATTTCTTTGTGGACTTGGTCTCCATCTGCCGAAGCATCTGGGGGACCCTATGTATGTTATCTTCTGGCTTTGTGTTGTTTGAGGACTCATCGGTCTTTGAATTGTAACACTCACATCGTCGATACTGGCCACAGGTTGGTCGTGGCTGCTGCTCCCTTCTCCTTGGACTATCCTCCTCATCAACGACTGGACTCGTCCTCCTTGGAGATGGCTCTTCTTTGATCTCACGATCTTCCATCGGTTGCACTAATGTTTGGATTGAGAGGAAGGGAAGTGAAGGAAATAATTATGTGAGGGGATGGAAACAAAGGACAAGGAAGGGGTCCTCCTGTTTGATAACTTAAATAATTAAATTATGAAAAAAAAATATAATTAATTCTAATATATTATTATGTGAAATATTTCACTTTCATTCTTCAACCATCAAACCAAACCAACCTAGTAAATAGGTAGGTAGGAAGGGAGAATAGGATAAGGATAATGTTACTTAAGTTTAAAAATTAAATTTATTTTTTAAATTTAATGGTAGTATTATAATTTATTAAATTATCTTAGATAATTTATATATTATATATATATATTTAATTATTAGTTAATTATTTTATCTATATATTATTAAATCTAAAAAATATATGTATATATCATTTTTCAATACGATAAAAAATTCTATCTAGCTATCAAGTGCTATTAATAACTCGAAAATGCTATGGTCACCAACAAAATGAGAAAGTATTCGGTGTAACTGTGTAACTAGTATAGCATGTCATTTTCGTTGATATTGAATTTCATCCCACAAATAACATGACACATGTGTAAAGAATCTATTTATTTAATTTTTTACTTTTTCTGTCTTACTCAGCATCATATTTCCGAAAGATGCATATTAAATTCACTATGTGGGATACGTATGTGAATTTTGGTATAAATTTTAGGTTTTGCTTGGATTGTTGATTTTTTGGTTAAAATAGTTTTAAAAATTAAATTATTTAATTATATTATTCTTTTTATTTTTTATATATTTTTTTATGAGAAATTAAAAATTAATTAAAATAATCAGTTCTCAAACACACTCTTAGGCTAATTTTGAGAAGTTAAAAATCAATGATTTTGACTTTTTTTTTTTTTTAAATGTACAAAAAAATAAAGAGGTGACGTGATCCAAAAAAATTAAAATGCTAAAAAATTAACTTTTAACCAATTTCTCAAAAATAGCCCTTAGTAAAAAAAAAATTGAAAACTCTAGCATTTTTTAATTCACAAACCACACGGAAACCAATCAAGGGATTGTTTGAGAAGTGTTAAATTAATGTATTTTTTAAATTTTTATGAAAAAATATAAAATATAAATTGAATTTGAAATAATGTGATATAAAAATAATATCATTTAAATAAATAATTATAACTCAAATAAAACAATGGGCTAGCACATGCTAAACAAAGCCCAAATAAGCACCACTTCCCCGAAGCAAAAGGCTTTCCCTCTAAAACTGAGTCGTCGGAGCAAAAGGCTTCCCTCAAAATTGAAAATTGAAATTTTTTTTGAGACCAACGACTTTATCTATCTGGAGGATTTTTTTTTTTTTTTGGAGGGGGGGGGGGGCGTGGATTGTTGGGCTGGGTCACATCCTACAATATGGTTTTGAGCAAGGGCGAACTTAGGGTTGGGTATAGGTGGCTGCAGTCCAGTTCAAAATTTAAAAAATTCGTAGAAATTTTTTTTTCAGCCTAGCCCAACCCAACCTCCCAAACTCTCTCGGCCCAGCCCCAAATAAGGGCCAATAGTATTTTTGTTTGTTTTTTAGATAGACAGCCCAACAATAGTCCAATACTTATCCAAAAAAATAAATAGACAGTTCAATAAATTTGTATTTATTTAAAGAGACAACCCAAAAAATAAGCAGCCTAAAAATATAAATAGCAACCTCATACAACACCTTCTTTATGCTTCCGCACCTTCTTTACGCTTCTTCACGTCCTTTTCTTCTTCACGGTGGTACAGGTCAAAACCATATTGTAGGATGTGACCCAACCCAACAAACCACGCCCCCCCCCCCCCCCCCCCAAAAAAAAAAAAATCCTCCAGATAGATAAAGTCGTTGGTCTCAAAAAAATTTCAATTTTCAATTTTGAGGGAAGCCTTTTGCTCCGACGACTCAGTTTTAGAGGGAAAGCCTTTTGCTTCGGGGAAGTGGTGCTTGTTTGGGCTTTGTTTAGCATGGGCTAGCCCATTGTTTTATTTGAGTTATAATTATTTATTTAAATGATATTATTTTTATATCACATTATTTCAAATTCAATTTATATTTTATATTTTTTCATAAAAAATTAAAAAAATACATTAATTTAACACTTCTCAAACAATCCCTTGATTGGTTTCCGTGGGGTTTGTGAATTAAAAAATGTTAGAGTTTTCAAAAAAAATTTTACTAAGGGCTATTTTTGAGAAATTGGTTAAAAGTTAATTTTTTAGCTTTTTAATTTTTTTGGATCACGTCACCTCTTTATTTTTTTGTACATTTTTTTTATAAAAAAAAAGTCAAAATCATTGATTTTTAACTTCTCAAAATTAGCCTAAGAGTGTGTTTGAGAACTGATTATTTTAATTAATTTTTAATTTCTCATAAAAAAATATATAAAAAATAAAAAGAATAATATAATTAAATATTTTAATTTTTTAAACTATTTTAACCAAAAAATCAACACTCCAAGCAAAACCTAAAATTTATACCAAAATTCACATACGTATCCCACATAGTGAATTTAATATGCATCTTTCGGAAATATGATGCTGAGTAAGACAGAAAAAGTAAAAAATTAAATAAATAGATTCTTTACACATGTGTCATGTTATTTGTGGGATGAAATTCAATTTCAACGAAAAAAAATGACATGGTATACTAGTACACAGTTACAC